>CM055898.1:4497862-5190953 GCA_029582155.1 Panopea generosa
TCTTTATGTTTATTGTATTTTGGGCCAGTGATCTATATTGCTGAATAAACTATATCTATGTCTATTCAAAGACTTGACATTTTGTTTCTTAGAATCTAGTTTAAAATCATCGTAAAACGTCGTTTTATTAATAAATCACAGACAATGCCATTTCATTTTCATACATAGAGTACGATTCCTATCATTGGTTAATACTTTCCGAAATTGGATATTGAAAGAATCGAAAACAAAACCTACGCTCATATCTATGTATTTATTTGAAATATGCTGCTATGCTGTTTTGCGGCGTCTAGACTATCGATCAGCTGTTTAATATCAAATTTTGTATTGATTTTGATCTTTAAGCATACAACTAAGATCGAGGTTACAGTTAAAAAGTAAACTATAGACTTTATACAGAAATGATTTAGAATGACCTTGACATTAAGAAACTGTACGAACAATCGTGGTAATAACTAAATAATATAGTCAAATGTGTATAAGCAATCACCTCTATTGAGCAGCCATTTGTCTTAAGCAGTCACACACATTTTGCTATTTTCCATGCCTATGCTTTCAGACCAAACTGACCTGAGTGTATTACTCAACAAACTCTCTTTTGCTACTTCCCTTGACTGGCTGCATCAGACAGGTTTGACTGTAATACTATCTGATGAAAGAATCAAATCACAACACGAAAAAATGAAATAGAAAACTCAGTTTCACTGAGCATGGTCGTGAAAGAGAATTGAATATTTATTCGAAATCCTTCACGCCCCTCACTCTAACCCCTACTACCTTCTTAGATGCGTTCCATGATTCAAATGAACAAGAAATAAAAAATAAAGCTTAACCCATACGAACCTGAATAACCTGAAGTATTTAAAGATCGCAGTTACTTAAACAACTAAGAGGCCCATGGGCTTGAACGGCCATCTGATTTATCAATAAAGCATAAACATTAACCTTTATATCAACAAAAAACACACACCAAAACTCATTCAAATGAGTCTATTCAGTCATCAGACCTCAGGACCAAACCGTGAGATCCAGGGACATGAAATTGACATTTTATAAAGAACCAATTTACGTCCATTATCTTGCTCAACATTTGTTTCCCCAGTGCTTCCTATAGTAAAAAGGTTTTAAAAATTAACCTGAAATTTGACTGTTTGGCCCTGCCCAAAGTCACAGGATGATTGTTTCATCCTTAGGTACCAAACTGCATACAGCATTTCACTACGATTGAGCTTATGGTCTATGAGAAGAAGTATAAAATGTCAATTGCTTATGGACGCTCTACGCACGACGACCGACAAAAGGCCATCGCAAAAGGTCACTTGAGACTTTGAAACTAAAAAGTTTATAATGTAGAAAAATAGATAAATAAAATCTAAGATGATGCAAAGAAATAATTATTATGTAAAAGAATATATTAATTTTGGTATATAAACACAACGGTAGACAGCTCTTGTAAAATGCTCTATCGGGTTATGATTTGATCACTCCCTGAAAATAAAGAAAAACAAAGAATAAATAATAGGAGACGACACATTCTGGTTTTCCAGGACAGGGTCACCAAAACAGCATTTACATTCTCAATATGCAGAACAATCATCCAAGTTACAATACACTATTACAGGGAAAGCGACAACAAAATTTCACTGCCTCGGAACTCAAACCAGAGGTGGTATTCACTAACCATTCTTAAGAATATTCTTAGACATGAACTGAAGAAAGAATATTGAAAAATAGCACTCTTGGTGATATAAGCATAAGAAAAGTTGGTGAATACGGGTGCACTTAATGTCAGTAAAAGAACAATACCTAAATACAAGAAAGGTCACAGTCTTGGAATGGTCAGTATCGTCAGTATCTGTAGAGAGCTCAAACCCCGTACCTTATCCTACGACATTTTTCTCCCGTCGTCACGTCATAAAACGAGACACGTGTCAAGCGGATGGTCTTAATAAAACATAGATAAGCTACATCTTGTTAATATTCACATTATCCATACATGAAATTCAAAACAATTCCCAGTGTGTGAATCAGTTGATGCATCAACTGTTCAAATACAATAATGTATCCAGACAATTGATGCAGCAGATGGTGAGCGCTCTAATGTTGTTGTAAACAATAAACATCTCACTTGCATCTATAACTTAAAATAGTGCCTAAAATAATAGTTATACCTCAAGATTTCAGATATTTTATTTCATATTATAACAAGGGCGTAGGAGAACATGAAAATCTTCACCATCAGTTAACGGCCCTTATGTCGGAACGGTATAAGTGGTTCGAGCTCTTTTTAGTTACGTTTAAGTTCTCCCATCCTCTTAGAATAATTTAATTTTCAAGATGACATTTTGATAAGGGCACACAGTTGGTGTAATTATTGAAATAATCATTTTTTTCGAGAGGTACTCCGTGTGTTATTATACTTCCAATTTCGATAACAATTCTTACTGTATAAGTGTGTAACATACGCGCTATGAGTGCCACTTCAGTACGGGTTTCTGGAGGGGATACGCGCACTTTCTTCTTACAAGTGCCTTGTAGTTGCTGCCAATGTTGTATACTTACAGAGTTCAATACGTTGTTGATAAAGTATGACTTGTATATTATATAAATCCAAAATTTACTAGTATAAGTTTATATATTGCTTTGTTATATAAAAGTGAGTTGTGTACTTGCAATTACAAAATATATTATATACATTCTTCCGTGGCCAAGTGGTTAAGGCGTTTGTCCATAAAGTTTGCTGCCTTAGGTTCGAATCTTGATTGAAACATTTTTTTTCTTCTGATGCGGCCGGTTGCTCACCCATCAGCTAGTTGAATTGATGGATACCAAATGTCTAACAGCCTCGACACCTGGCGAGGATAGCTTTCGGGAAGAAAATGTGTACAACATAAAAATGTCTCATAAGCCAATTGTGGATGGCCCTTTCAATAGGCACTATGATAAACAAAACACTTTGCACTTTATGTTTAAGTTATGTTGATCACAGGCCAAAATACAAATACCCACTATACAAACCCGGTAAGAAAATAAATGATAATTAATTAATTAATTACTCATTGCGATCTTCACAACAGGTGTGTCTACTTTAAATTGTATATCAAAAGAAGCTGAACTAGGGTGTTTAATCTTAATAGTTATACAAACAATATTAAAAAGAATATACACCAAATTTTGATATACTAAATCATAAAATTTGTGAATTGTTATTGTAATATTTTTGTCAAATTATAATAAAATACATTAATTTAAAACATTCAGACGCACACATCACACACACGTGCAATATGGTTTCAGTACACCTACCTGTATATAATCATCTTTAAAGGAAGCATTCTCTGTCGTGTTTTGCGTTTTTCAATTATATCTATTATGTAGTTTCCTTTGAGATGTCATCCTCATTTGCATAAAAAATCTGAAATAAAAACCTGTTCAAACATTTGCCATGATTATGATTATAGTAATGTTGATTATATACAATACTGGCTTACCGCTTCCATCACGATTATATACAATACTGGCTTACCGCTTCCATCACGATTATATACAATACTGGCTTACCGCTTCCGTCACGATTATATACAATACTGGCTTACCGCTTCCATCACGATTATATACAATACTGGCTTACCGCTTCCATCACGATTATATACAATACTGGCTTACCGCTTCCATCACGATTAATGTTATTATTGTCGAGATAGAAAACAATTTCAACATTGGGTTGTTAAAAAGTTTAAACTTGTTTATTTTACATATACTTCAACTGGAAAACAACAAAAATCGCAAGAAGCCTTCCTGAGTAGAACCAGCATTAAGCATATGCGGATAAAGTGTCTTGCTCAAGGACACCTCTCTTGGTCGTTACAGAGGTTCGAACCCATGACCTTTCAGTCCTTAGTTTTATCTAATCATCTGACTGCCCCAAATGGACCTGTAATCACAGGATATTATAACTAAGGTCATGTTTCCATCATAAACAATGTGTTTACTTTTACATACATCTTTATCTTAATGAAAGTATGTTAACAATAGATACTTGTATAGTAATATAGATGTTGGACAGTCCATGATCACAGATATACGAAAATGACCTCATGGACAGTAATAAAGGTTACACTCAAGGTATAATTTTGAACATTTAATCAGCTAAATAATTTCACTTTTTTGTTTTGGTCAAAATAATGCTTTGAATATATAATAATCACTTTTTCCTAAAATTTCCTGTTATCAATCTGTGTGACACCAGTGACACACGTTTGAGAGTGTTGATGCTGATGAGATATTTCACATTCAAAATTGTAACCCAGATCACATTAAATGATACAAGAAGAAAACATTCGATATCATTTGAGAGTTTATTATATATACATTTACATATATCGTCAGAAATTGATACATTTTTGTTTCAAATATGAAACATATTCAAAACTTATGTTTCACAAACAAGTGTAGTAAAGTAAACTTTTGTTTAAGGGGTCCTGTGTAACGTTTAACAAAAAAATGTTTCAATATATATATATTAGTCTATTTAACATTTTAATGGAAAACAATAATTTGTATAATGATAATAACTATAATAACATTATAAAAACGACACTAAAAATAATTAAATAATAAATGATTATGTAGAAATATAACATATAATTTAAAGAATGATAATATAGTTTATGTATAGAATAAAAAATAGAATAATAACATGTAATGTAAAAACTATATAATACTATTATATATATGTATAAAAGTAAATTATAGAATATATAATAATAAAAAAAATATGTATATATAGAATAATAATATAGTATCTAGAAGAAAAAATATAGAATGTATAGATTATATACAAATAACAATACGATCTTTTAAATATAGATGTACTTGTGTAATTGAAAACGATATATTTTAATACGAGCATCAACGCCTGCAAAGATCTATTTTACGGATATTGCAATAGTAATAGTGTAGCACATTTAAACGCCATTAACATTAGGGCAAATCTGATTTTATGAATTGAAACAAATCATTTCTCCATTGGGACCTTAATCGATTGATGTTAAATGAATTCATGTTCCAAAGTACTGCACATTTCGACAGTTAATTCTAAAATTGCGCTGTATAATGTCTGTTTTCGTATTTAAGCTGAACCTATCTATGTCTTTACCGGATTGCTTTCCCGACCCTTATTCCTATTTCCATATGCTTTTTCAGTTACTGAACAAATTGTTCCGAATGATGAATGATTATGATACCAATATTTCTCTACTTTGTTCTGCAGCAGACGACCGACAACACAACTTTTGCAGATTCAATTTACGCACACGTGAATATAATGCAAGAGGGCGGGACTTAAATTAATGTTTACGGTGTCAGTTTCAAGGCATGCTAATGATTGACATATTCACGTGTCATAAAAGCTAACATCAAAGGTAAATTGATACCGCCTCTTTAGTTCCGCGGAGAGTTATTGGAGAAAAGCGTACTTCATTGAAAGTAGTTCGCTAGATAAAATACGTTTTCAATCAGTATTAAGCGCGAGTGTATGACTTAAAAACGTATATTTGTGTGGCGGATACAAAACTTAACAAACTGCAAAATTCGTCTGGTTTTATTTGTTTCAGGATAACAGTCTACAAAAATCAAAACACACTGCGGATTAATATAATTTCGTCACGGTGGTCTTGTTTGATGTGTGTTCATCACGTTTCAAAGTGTTGTCAGTTTATTATGTTATGTAGGACAGTGCACACTCATACACACTACTGTTAAACTTATACATACGCCGTTTTATCGTCAATATGACAACTCAGGATTTTACAGGGCATACTTTGAAATTAATTTTCACACACAGTGAGATAGTGGTTAAAATGGATTTATAGAATAGCAACACACGTCGTCTGCACGGCTTTATATAGTTGATATCAAGTGGTGAAATACAACAAAAACAAATAAAAAATGTGGTGGATTACGGCATTTATTCTTTTGTTCTTTCACCCAGAGCATGGGGAAAGTTTCACGCACCTGGATAACTATCAGTATAATAGATGCGAACGCATAAGCATACCTTTGTGTCTTAACATGCGCTATAACATGACTCGGATGCCGAACCTAGTCGGACACATGAACCAGAAGGACGCTGAAATGCAAGTGCACGAGTTTATACCGCTCGTGCAAATAGGCTGCTCTAAATATTTGAAGTTCTTTCTGTGTTCGTTATATGCGCCAATGTGCACGGATATGCAGCAGACGGGTTCTGAGACTATGGTTGTGCCCGCCTGCAGATCCATGTGTTTAAAAGTCAAGAGTAAGTGCGAACCTGTTCTGAATCATTTGGATTTTAACTGGCCGCCGGCACTAGACTGCGGACAGTTGCCCGAGAAAAGTGACCCAGTTAGAGGTATTCTCTGCATGGAGGCTCCCACGGATACAGAAGATACGGAGGACCTTGGAACCATCGGTGGGGATCCCGAACATAAACTTAGCGAAGACTGGCTTAAATACTTTGAAAGACTGAAAGACGAAACGGAACGGACAATTGACAAGTCCAAAATAAACAAGAAAAAGAGCACCTCTTCAGCCATTTACTGCCCAGATAGATACGTTTATGTTGATAAGATACAAAAAAGAAACAATTCATGTGCGCCAAGATGTAATATAGACGTGTATTTTAAAGAAGAAGACAAATCCTTTGCGGAGATCTGGACAATCGTTTGGGCTTCGATATGTTGTCTTTCAACTACATGTACAGCGTTTACGTTTGTTATAGATACCTCTCGTTTCAAATACCCCGAACGTCCTATTATATTTCTATCAATGTGTTACGCGATATATTCAATAGCTTACATGATCCGCGCAATCACGGGTCCCCACGCTATTTCTTGTGATCAAAGACGAGACGGATCGGAATTCTTGATACAAGAAGGATTAGAGAGCACCTGGTGCATTATTGTTTTTCTTATTCTTTACTTTTTCGGCATGGCCGGAGCGTTATGGTGGGTAATATTAACAATCACGTGGTTTTTGGCTGCGGCCAGAAAATGGGGACAAGAAGCAATAGAAGCCCTGAGTAGTTATTTTCATCTGGCTGCCTGGGCAATTCCTGCAGTAAAAACTATTATTATTTTGACAATGAGAAGAGTTGATGGTGACGAATTAACGGGTCTTTGTTACGTTGGTAACCAAGATAAGGAAGCTTTAACGGGCTTTGTAATAACTCCACTAATTGTCTATTTATTAATTGGAACATTTTTCCTGCTCTCTGGTTTTGTAGCCTTGTTCCGAATAAGAAACAATTTAAGGCATGAAGGGACTAATATAAGAAAATTAGAAAAACTCATGGCTAAAATTGGTATCTTTTCTGTTTTATATACTGTGCCATCAACCTGTGTTATTGGGTGTTTATTTTATGAGAAAGTGAATATGGACGCTTGGCGAATAATGTCCATGGTAAAACCATGTGACACGACCCATGGCTCAAAAGACTGCCACTTGGAAAGGTCAATTCCCTCTGTAGAAGTGTTTATGTTGAAATATTTCATGTGTCTTGTGATCGGGATTACAAGTGGGATGTGGATCTGGAGCTACAAAACAGTTGAATCTTGGAAAAAATTCTGTTCTAACCGATTTACCCAACGGAAAACGAACATAGGCGCCCATGGACAAGTCGTGTACCACCAGGCACCGGTGGTTATAAACCGGGGACCAAAACACGCAGTACCAAAGACATCCTCCAGCACAGCTGGTTCCCGTGTTTAGATATTAAAATCTGCCTAGTATAGTGTTACGGGATTAAGATATTAACATTGTGCTTCTAATCATGTTTGAGACAAATAACATTCATATTGGATACATACTGCGGAAGTGCTTATTAGCATACACTGATATTTGTGACATTGCGTCATACATTTTGAGAACTATCTTAGGATAAACTTACCAATAACCATTATGCGAGTAATAAATGCGAGGGCTGTAATGCAAAATTTGTCTCAATATAGACAAAGAAGGTAGACTAGTTTAGCACTAACTCCTTCATTATGTGTCATGGTCAATGTTATATAATAGCTTGTATATTTTTACTATAACTTAACTGTTGTATTCTCTCTCCCAAAGGAGAGAAAATAATTACAGACAACAAGATAATGGTGAACCATAGAAACAAATATACTAGTCTATGTGCAAACGTGATTTCCCATCGAATCACCAGTAGCATGAACCGTCTTTGTTATAAATTCAGATGATAGAAGAATAATATGTAGGATGTGTTGTGGCATCATAACATTAGTATTCTACACACATATATGGGTATACACTACACACATCCATGTGTATATACTACACTCATATGTGTATATATACTACTAGCAATAAATCAGGTGTACAAATAAACCATCAAGGGCAATTATACACATTAAAATAAGACGATTAATATTTAATAAATTCTAAATAGATCTTACTATGTTCTCAGGAAATTAATATCCTTTAGTGAAATTTGAGAAAGAAAACAAAACTTAAACAATTTATGTAAACACAGTTTTTAGCATCTTTTCTCTATCAATGCGCAGCCATTCATTAAGCAGTTCAGTGGAACGATTTACTAAATATAGTCTCAATATCAGTGAATAGAAATCATTTCAAACCTCATTAAAACCATCAAAGAATTAAAAGTGGACGCGTTCAATGACGCACTCTGAGCACTTGTGTCTTGCATAAGTTTGCTATAGAGCGCGTATTGATCAACGCGTCATTCAATTAACTTAATGATATCAATGTAGTTATTTCGAAATAAATCACTTACTACTCGTACTTGCTATTCGAGAACACATGTTGCATTTTATTCTTCTATCGATATTTGGAGCGTTATGGGGAGGCATAGAAAGGCTATTTGCACACTTGAATATATGATCACTTTAACAACGGCGAGTTATTTTATTTCATCTGCAAAATATGAAAGCAAACAAAAAGACATTTATTGGTGTAGTGCTTTACAGCATTTTATACAAACAACACTACAATCTTGCCTAACAATAGGGCTTCATCACTTTCACATGCTTCTCTTTCTGATATTGTTCTTCTCAAACTGTAGGGTCAGTTTCCTGTATTAAGTGAGTACGTGGCTAGTTAGCCGATTTCGTGTTAAATGAAATCGAACAAAAACTAACCTGTATCTTTCACAATGTGACATTTAACTATATCATCCCTTATAGCCCGAAATGATATTCGAATTGATTATCTCGAATCCCTGGACCTTTAATAAATAATCGCTATAGTTATTTAGCATAGAACAGAGTAGAATTCAAAGTCCCGAATCAGAATTAGGTCTTGCTCAATTTCACCTGTCTCAGTCGGTTTGTTTTATGCACGACTTCTGTTATTTATATATTTTCTTAATTTTGGTATTTACATTTGAATTATACAATGACAAATTAATTTAAAGTTGTAAACTTCATCAAATATTTCATTACAATAACAAAATAATATTTGTTTTAACACCTATCCTATGTTATCATAGAATATATATATATACAGCAATTTATCTTTATTCCATCTTCCAACACTTAAACAAGGTCACTGTCAAGGGATTCGACCATAAAATGGACGCCGGTAGCGATTTAATTACGCCTATAAAATACCGAATCTACAGGTTAACTTCCCAGTGAACCTCCAGGGTCTTAAATATACTATTATAAAACCACGGTTCCCGACACGAGGCCCCCGACAGAGGCCCCCCGACCTTTAACCATAAAACAACTTAAAGATAGCAAAAGGCATACATGTTTCCATGAATAAAATAGCATTAAGTTAAAAAACAACATTTTAGCATGTAAAACTGAGTTGATATATTTTTAGTGATGAACACGTTGTGTATTACTTCCATCGATCATTATGAACGATGAAAACGACAGGTTTACTGGTTATGTGTGCCACACTTCATTGCCTCCCCCATATCTAGCAAGACAGAGAAGTAGTGCGGAGCAAGGTCTTTCAGAATCTATCCATTAAATGGAGATTTATTATTTGTTATATTTTATATAATTGCTTTGTTAAATTCATAATGGCATATTCTGTGTCAATATACCTAGTATGTATTGTAACCTCCTTCAAATCCTGAGATGTTTTATTCAGCAGGATGTATGTTTACAACTGTATATATTTTATGTAAGGGGTAGTAATCAACATTCGCCGAGAAATCTAGATTTAAAAGAAAAGTTCTGGCATAAATCAATTAATCATTGCGTCAGTAGTTTCGTCAGAAAAATTCAAATGTCAACACTGGTATTACTACCTTAATCAAAACAGGAACATATTTTTCTTCTGTTATATGATAGTCGATGGTTTAGAGATTTAGGACATGTTTTTAGTAAGGAAGTTGAAATTAATAAGTACGCTATCCAGTGCACATGTGTAGCATGACTCAAAGTATTTCTGTTTTCGGCTTTATTTTCTTACACAAAAAAAACTCAAATACAATTGCCCTTTAATTTGAAATACCTGTTAAGAGTATACATTTCTGGTATTTACAGGTCTTAGATATATAGTTAAAATACCATTGAAACTAATGTTTTTATTCTCGGTTGAAAACAGCCTTGCTACCCTTTGGTCTACAATACCACTTAACGACAACACCGTATCTTTGGTATGCCCCGGCTCAATCGGTAGGGTTTAATACACATATTCGTGTTAATGTTTTCAAATAATTGTGTCATAATTTTAGTAGATATATGTCTCTGAAAACGACCTAGCAATCGTGAGTTTTATGTAAACAATCGTAGCTCGTGTATTTGTTTGGGAAATACTGATACTTGTAGGTCATGTGGATAAGTCGTAACATTATTTTAATATAACTAACATCATAAAAAACTTATAACCGCAAAAACTCTTAACTCTGGTTTAAAAAAACCTGTTTGTATGACACAAAATAATATCAATTGATATTTAGAAACTATAAAAATTGTAAATATTCCCCATAAATCCATACTGATATTATTGATGAAAATAGTGGCATTTTTGATTGTTTATTCAACCTCTGTTCATTTTTGTCTCATCATTTTTGAAGATAATGGCTGAGTTGTTCAAAGCTCTGTTACCTTAACACTGCAATATGTGAAATATCTTTAAAATTAAAAAAAATTGTATATTAAGTACGATGGATATTAGAAGAATAATAACACCGTGTTTCGATTGGTAATAATCATTTTTACTTTGAATGTACTCATATACTATGATTCGATAAATTCATCTTAACATGGAGTTCAGCTAACATCGCTTTGAACAACTAGGCATATAATGTTGTTGTTATAACTTTGGTCATGAAAGAAAGGGTAAATAATTATTAAATGAATGCTTTAAATGGCTTAGATACTGAACCTACTTGCTAATGCATTGTTGCCGTGAGCGTATTGTATAAGATGCAGCTTCATATTTATAGTAATGTATCAACACTTTCATAAAAAAGACAATCATTTTCATTTCATTTCGGCTTGCGCAAATTCAATATTCATGGGTATTTTATTTCTAATTGACACTTAACAAGTATAACAGTGCTAAAACCTATTTACAACTTAGGAATTCTCTACAGATTCACGGCTGCTGTTGATAGTTGCAGTGTTGAAACAGGTGCGATTTACGGCGTTTTATGTTAGACATGTGATTTTGTAAACAAAAAGGTTACTGTTTAAATTAAGTACAGTTACAGAGTTTATAAATTAATGAGTGGAATGTATGCGTTGGGTAGGAGTGTGGAACAACTTCTCAGGGAAAGTGTACTGTAAGAATCGATCTAGGAGCTGAAGATTCAATATTGTGCCAGATATGACTTTTACCGCTCAGTGGAACTCGGTAGCGGTAACAGCTATAGTCATCACGTTAACTTATGGATTTGCTTAGAAAAGAATGTTTCTGCTTTATATCTTATTTATAATTTTCAATATGATTGTAACGTCTTATTGAAAAATTAAATAGTCCTGTACATAATAAAAAAATCATATAACACTGTTTCACAACTTTTGCAGACCCCCACCCCAATGTTTTATGTTAGATTTTATAAAGTTTAACCAAAACCATCGTTGGTCGAACTAAGTTAAAAATTAAATAATATGTTTATATATTTTAGATAACAAAGACGGTTTCTATGTCGTTTTATTTTCTACCCTCTGTCTGGGCGTCTCGGCAATAACAATGTCTACGTTAAAGTTCATGTTTACGAGGCGCAATATTGAATCTTTGAAGCACTAGAGACTCACAGGCCGCTTATCAGTTTTAGAATCAGTCTGTTTGTATAAACAATGTGTAATGTGTTTCCTTGGGTTGATTCTTGTATTATTGAAAACATAACATGTGTCATAAGTTTTTGTTCTATGTATTAAAATTGTTAAATCGTTTTATAACTTAAGTTCGTGTTGTTGCTTCAAATTCCTACCGAAGCGTTCACTAGATCGAATATACCAAACCCAACAAATTATAATTGAAAATATTAATTCTGATTTAGATATTTCCTAATTTGACAAAACTTATGTTGCGTTAAGCATATGTATGAATGACATGCCAATATGGCGTGCTAGTTCAAGCACACATCATATACAGACAGATTCACGGCCGCTGTTGATAGTTGCAGTGTTGGAACTTAACATATATTTCAATACACATAGGGTGTAATAAATATGTATAACGTGGAACTTAACATATAAGTAATATACACATATGTTGTAATAAAGATGTATAATGTGGTAAAGAACACGCATGACGTAATAAAGATGTGTAACTTGGAACTTAACATATATATCATTACACATAAGGTGTAATAAATATGTATAACGTGGAACTTAACATATATATCATTACACATAAGGTGTAATAAATATGTATAACGTGGAACTTAACATATATTTCATTACGCATATGATGTATTAAAGATGTATAATGTGGTACTGAACATATAAATCATATACACATATGATGTAATAAAGATGTATAATGTGGTACTGAACATATAAATCATATACACATATGATGTAATAAAGATGTATAATGTGGTACTGAACATATAAATCATATTGAAGTCAATACTGTAAAACTCTTTGTATTAGCGAAAACTTTATTTTCGCAATTATTTGCGAGTTTCAACCTTTTCGAATTCAAAGATTTCGCTTAAATTACAACTGTGTTTACTGTCCAAATGTTTACAGTATCAGAATAAAAATGGATTTCCGGCGGTTTCACTTTTCAAACGTTGCGAATTCAACGTTGAAACGCGAATAAATAAAATAGGACAAATCAGTGCAAATTCGCGAAATAAAGTTCACGCAAATAAAAAGTTTTTTTACTCTTACAGAACTAAAAATATTTGGTTACACAAAATATATTTATCTTATGAACGTCGTTAACTTCATGAATAAAGTTTCATGCATGAATTGAAAGCTCGTATGAATTACTCGAGCAACTAATTTTACATCGGAAATAGGTTTGCACATCAGCACTTGTAAAACAGGCATTAAAAATATAGCTGTTCACTTCAAATAACATTATGCCTGATGTACGCAAAGCCTAAGTCGAATACTTCAAAACAATATCGAGTGTTTTGAATAATTCTATTTGACAATGCGTAACTGTTGGGTTTGGGAAGCATGTAACCTTTGTTGGTCTGTCCCAAGTTTACACAGTTGCATTCCGGACAATTAGTTATAATTATGAAATGAAATAAAATGTAGCCAGCAGCGGAAATAACTCCAACAAACCACACATCGCAATCCTCCAGGGAAATCGTGTTAACATACCAGATACCGTTTTACGCGTTGTTTGTTTCACGCAGTTGGTGTGAATGTTCCAATGCTCGTATTTAAGTTGGATGTTACGCATGCTGTTGTTCTCTTTCACCCTTCACATCTATCTCAACCATAGAAGTGCTAATTTTAGTAATTCAAATTAAACAGACATTCGGCAGCATACATCAAACACACTGTCGGCAGCATACATCAAACACACTGTCGGCAGCACACAGACATACTGTCTTGCTGGAGGCTATGTGACTTTTATAATGAATTCAGTACTGTACATATCAATACTGTACATATCAGTACTGTACATATCAATACTGTACATATCAGTAATGTACATATCAACACTGTACATATCAACACTTTACATATCAGTACTGTACATATCAGTACTGTACATATCAACACTGTACATATCAGTACTGTACATATCAACACTGTACATATCAATACTGTACATATCAGTACTGTACATATCAACACTGTACATATCAATTCTGTACATATCAATTCTGTACATTTCAACACTGTACATATCAATTCTGTACAAATCAACACTGTACATATCAACACTGTACATATCAACACTGTACATATCAGTACTGTACATATCAACACTTTACATATCAGTAATGTATATATCACTACTGTACATAGCAACACTGTACATATCAGTACTGTACATATCACTACTGTACATATCAGTACTGTGCATATCAACACTGTACATATCAGTTTTGTACATATCAGTAATGTACATATCAATACTGTACATATCAACACTGTACATATCAACACTGTACATATCAACACTGTACATATCAATACTGTACATATCAATACTGTACATATCAATACTGTACATATCAACACTGTACATATCAACACTGTACATATCCATTCTGTGTATATCATCAGTACTATACATATCAATACTGTACATATCAACACTGTACATATCAACACTGTACATATCCATTCTGTATATATCATCAGTACTGTACATAACAATACTGTACATATCAATACTGTACATATCAATACCGTACATATCAATACCGTACAAATCAACACTGTACATATATAAATACTGTATATATCAATACTGTACATATCAATACTGTACATATCCATTCTGTATATATCATCAGTACTGTACATTTCAATACTGTACATATCAACACTGTACATATCAACACTGTACATATCCATTCTGTATATATCATCAGTACTGTACATATCAATACTGTACATATCAACACTGTACATATCAACACTGTATATATCAATTCTGTACATATCGACACTGTTCATATCAATTCTGTATATATCATCAGTACTGTACATATCAATACTGTACATAGCAATAATGTACATATCATCACTGTACATATCAAAACTGTACATATCAACACTGTACAAATCAACACTATACATATCAATACTGTATATATCAACACTGTACATATCAACACTGTACATATCAACACTGTACATATCCATTCTGTATATATCATCAGTACTGTACATATTAATACTGTACATATCTGTACTGTACATATCAGTACTGTACATATCAATACTGTACATATCAACACTGTACATATCAACACTGTACATATCAACATTGTACATAGCAAAACTGTATATACCGGTATCAATACTGTACATATCAATACTGAACATATCAATACTGTACATATCAGTACTGTATATATCTATACTGTACATATCAGTACTATATATATCAATACTGTATTTATCAATACTGTATATATCAGTACTGTATATTCCAATACTGACAACTTGCTATCCCATAAACAAAAGTATAAAACTGACAAATCATTCCAGGACATAGATAGACAGCAGTTTTATAACATTGAAAAATCCTCCGTGAAAGAATTTATACGGTATTATAAAAACAAACCCTTCCAAGACATAGAAAACAGTATTAAAATACTGCCAAAATAAAGATTTAAACGGATTAACACAAGTCATGTCACAACATAGCCTATACCTGTAAAATACTAATAGACCAAATAAAAAGCAAGCAGTCAATAGCTGTTCAAGACTTAACAATACTGCCCAGCAGAGAAAAAACACTATTCAATAATGGCAACATTTTATGTTGTCAATTTTCCCATGCTTCAAACAATATGCCATTTAATATTCATATAGTTTAAGTGAAGTATGGTATCCATTTATTAATATCATTGCACTTGATATTTGAACAAAATACATTCCTCATATTTCATGAACCATTCAAGAAAAATGTTTCCAGTATTCCTTAAATATATTCCGGTTACCGTTTATAGTTGCGTTTTCCCGTTAATTTATGATAGTGGGCTAAAACGGTATCGATTCTTCATGAAATATGCAGAATGGCAGCACGTTATTGATCCCTCGTGCGATGTAATATATTCGAATGGTATCTGGTTAAATCATTAATCCGTCTGTCGATTCGTGGGAATTTTTTTTTTTAATGATTTTAGTATATATATGAGAAGAAGCAATATATTTTGTATAATTGGGATGAAATGTCTATAGTTATGTTTAAATGTCTGAACGCGTGTATTTTATATAGTGAGACCGTTTTATATTTACCACAATGTATATGTAATTACATTTAAGAGTTTACGTAAAATACCGAACAAAAGATATTCTGTCATGTCTTGACGTTCGTCCGTCCGTACGCCCGTCCTTTCTTTGTAACCATATTTCGGACTAAAGTAATGACATAGCAAAAGTTTGAATAACGCAATTTTTTTTTAAAAACCACAATGACCTTATCTACACTTATAACTGAGTTTCAATGCATGCAGTAGGCCAGGTGTGGGTTTGATACCGCTCGCCAATAAAAACGTCTTGATCACAAATATAATTATATTTAAATGACATTTCACTAAACATATATACTCTTTACTGTACCGCGCCGTGTACCTAATGTAGTTCACATATTTACAGTAAGTAGTAATCGCATTAATGATTTGCATCATAGTTTTTAAAACCCACGGCAGCCGTGTCGTTAAGATCACGATCAGAAATATTCACAAAACTCGTCGCTGTAACTGACTAAAATTAGATATTAACAACCACAATGCTAACCAGTACAAACTGCCGTTTATAAAATCCATTGGCGAGTTCTTGTTTTTAATGAAAGTTAACACTGCCTACGGTTGATGTTATGTAAGCTAATATGATACTGGATATTACTAAGTCTTTTGTGAGGTCGAAATTAAACATATGTTTTGTGACCCTGTAAACATGTTTACGGTACACGTGTTACTTAATTAACATTCATCTAAAGGATTTTTGTGAAGAATCAAGATTTGCTTTCAAACTACAAACGAACGAAGGCCTAAATCCACTTTTATAGCTTTATAGAAGCTGTTTTTTTAAAGCTGATTTTTTGCCTCGTAAATGTAAGAAGCTGTACACTATTAAACTGCGCAAAAACATTTTTTGAATGGGAGTTTAATGTCATTTTCAACACATTTCAGGTTAGATATGTATATGGCATATCCAGTATTACTGTTGGAGGAAGACCTCAGACTGAGTAGAATCACCGTCCGCAAGTAACTGGACACTTTCTTACACAAAGATTTTAGAGCGTGCGGGACTCGAACCTACTACCACTCGGTCACGAAGGACCCGCGCAAAAGTATCATACTGGTATATGGATATCATAGTATAACATAACACAAATACACATTCTATCAATACAATTTCTGCTGTCAAACAAAAGGAATTATATTTGTTGAACGCTCATGAGATATGAACTTACACGTGCAACGTGCAATGTATGTGCATCTCACGAGTATTCGAATGTCACACCTCTAAGAACGTTAAAATGTATGATGTTTTTGGTAGACTATAGAACAAACCAAACTCTGCCGATCGGGTCCTTTAAATAGCAATGTTGGGAAAGCCGCATCTGAGCACGTTGATTTGTCAGTTGCTTCAACTGACAGCTTGAATAACGTCACCGTTTAATAAGCGTTCAATTGCTATGTGGACAGGCATAGAATTTCCTGCTTTTTCATTGGGGGTTCACAGATCTGATTCGAGCGATATCAGGTTCTCTGATAGACTAATACGTTTTTGGCGTTATACTCGTCTCTTCAAGTCCAATTTTATCCGAAAGTATCACAAAACTAGAAATAACGTTCATGGGTATGCGTTTTGTGTTTCCTTGGGAGTAAACAATGACAGAGTTTAATCACGAATTAAAATAGTACATTTTACACATGATGAATACTTTCCGATTAAAATATCTAATGAGTACAATATGCAATCCAGAACAAACATGGCAGATTCGGTTATCAATGAGACTGCCTATGAGCGACCATGGACTATGCATAATCTTGTTACCCAAACACCCCTTGCAAAGTTTAAAGCTATATCCATTTTGTATTCTATATAACATTAGCACCATGACCAAAATAGTAAACTTAAACAACTATCCATATACGGGAACCTCTTCACGGCGACAACACACAACGTAAGGCTGCTGTTGTGATAGCCAAACACATCTGATACAATTATCTCTTGGAAGCGTTGGACGTAGCCAAATTTGAAGTTGTAATTGTATGGTGTTTAGTGTTACTTTCATCATTTTTTTCAGTCTTATCACAACGGTGTCTACTTAGAGTATTCTGAGAGCTGCCACACTGGAGTATTATACTACACCCAGTCACATTAAACTGACACCGTGCCGACCAGACCTAGAACTATCCTCTAAATTCTGAGCGAGACAGCTACTATTATCAATTTCCAAGTCTTGGATATGACGGGTGCAAGGCAGACGCTCTGCCACTAGACCACGCTGAGATCCAATCAAGGAGAGAAAATGTCAGACTCAGTTTTGTTGAGCCTCTTTACGAAACCCTGGAAAGTATTTCTAATAAACAGCATTTATGTCCCTCAATGCCACAGCCGGACAGTCAGACACCGAGGAGGTTATTTCCAAACTGGTTATGAGGGGTCCGGAGACCATGCCCCATTTTCTAAACGAATTCCCTGCATTTTTGCGTTATTTCAGACCAATTTTGAAAAGCTTTAAAGTTGTTTCTTGCATTATTTAAATGAATTTTAAAGATATATTTTATTAAGCTTGCTGATTTTACATTGATGTCAAGTTCTTACAAGTTTAACGAATCACGCTCAAAGCCTTGAAAAGAACCATTACTAAGCATATGTGGAAACACCACACCTAGCCGTAACGGAGGACCGAACCAACGACTCCTGATCTTGGGTCTGATACTGTACTACTTGACAAACACTCCACACAATGTGACCATCCTATACAATTTATATCATAAATAGAAAACTTGATTGCTGGATGCTTTTTTCGTACAGATTCTGTGTCTTACTGCAGAATAACTCCTCAAATCCTCAAGCAAATATTGCTCAATGTTTATTAAAACCAATTTATTTAACAAACTTCTTTAAATTGTACTAATCCTATATAAAATATATTCTTTATTCCATATATCCGTACTAGCTGTTTTAACAATGGACAAACACGTGCATTTTACTAATAGACGTAACTGAGATGTCAATATAAACACCTCTCTGCCAAATATAATATGGTTACACGTAAGTAAAGTATAACTTAAATTTAACCGCAATAAATAACCCAAAGAAGACCTGGGCACAGACTTATCTTATATTACATATGGTGTTACACTTTAACAACACTATCGTATTTCATATTTTATTTATGCATACATTTGATATATTTTACCCAAAGCCAAGCTCTACTTGTGTACAATCTTTTTTTATTGACAAAAATGCATTTTTTGTTCGACATTGCTATGCAGTATTGAACAGAAATGCGCCAAAGGCTTCTTGGTGTAATATACAGATTGAACACAAAATTGATTTCATAAAATATAGATTTATTGAGGGAGTTAATGGTAGCCCAAGGAAGTTTGTTAACAAAAGTCATAGTCGTTTTGTACTTAAGCAACCCTACATGGCCAATTAACTGTATTAAGTACCGGATTGTTAGTGTGTATACTATATATAGAACACTTAGCGTTATATCGATGCAGAACGAAAGGAGGCGGGGTAAGCCAATCCATTAACCTATTTCAATTATTAAAAGCAAGCATGTCAATTATAACTGTTTAAAGGCTACACCATCAATACATGTAACGTAACTAATGTGTGTAATACTGTGACGTGCCTTGCAGCTAAAATACATGATGAGGCCTTGTTGCTAAAAAACTCAGAAAGCATCGCTTGTGCTTCTCATTCCTCTTGGCTGGGAATATTTAACACGTGTTTAATTCTTACAAATATCTCTCTTATTTGGTATATAAACCTTACCAACTATATCTCTTGGCAGGCAAAATTTGATAATCATTTATACCTGACCAACTATATCTGTATTAAATACAATGTTCTCTTGGCAGGCGGAATTTAACAATTATATTTTACAAACATCATTCTTGGAAGGAACTGTTTTGAAGTTACACCTCTTCAAACATGGCAATATTCAAACAAAGTCCTCTCTTTCCCTCTCTTGTACCTATCAGTACTTTAACATGATACACATACATTCTATCCTAGACGTGGTATCACATTTATCTCATCCTCAGACCGTCTTCTGACCGCATGGACACTATTTGAGTGTTTACGCTTTGCACGTTATCGTGCATCGTATCTATAACATGAAACTTCGATGCAACAGTACAGTCAAGATACAGAACACATTTTGTATAACTCAATCGAAATAAAAGTTACAAAAAAAGATACAGAACAAAGTGTTGGGTCATAATAACTTATATAGGTGCTATGACGTAAGATTTATGACAGTGAGATATGAAATGTTTATGGCAATATAGTACAATAGAAGAAAGACATAAAATAAAAACGCTTTTTGACATTTTTTATTGAATTGTTATCCTCTACCGTGGTAAGGGGACTCAAGAAAGAATTGAACAACCTCTATAAATAACAAAATAACCAACTTACTTATGCACTCGTTTCTTATTTAGGTGTTTACTTATTTGCTGGCTTGCTTGCTTGCTTCGTTACTCGCTTCCGAGCTTGCTTACTTACTTACGTACTTAGTTACAATATTACATGCTCGCTCGCTCACTCACTCACTCACTCACTCCTCACTCACTCACTCACTCACTCACTCACTCACTCACTCACTCACTCACTCACTCACTCACTCACTCACTCACTCACTCACTCACTCATTTAACACTCACTCACTCATTTAACACTCACTCACTCACTCATTTAACACTCACTCACTCATTTAACACTCACTCACTCACTCACTCATTCACTCACTCACTCACTCACTCACTCACTCACTCACTCACTCACTCACTCACTCACTCACTCACTCACTCACTCACTCACTTAATCACTCACTCATTAAATCACTAAATCACTCACTCATTCACTAAATCACTCATTAAATCACTCACTTACCCACTAAATCACTCATTAAATCACTCAAACTTAATCAACCAGTCACTCACCAATCAGCCTAGTTAGTATCAGATTTGGTTTCGAAGACATGTCCGTAAAACCAACTGATATGTGCACTATGAATAAAAACGACATGCCTGGAGACATTCTTTGACGAGTTCACCAGAGTACAGGAAACTAGCACTTGTGAACGTCGGATAGTTACATAACAAACAAAGTGTCGATCCAGTATCCACTTGACTTCTGGGTACTGGTGACATGCAATCAACGCCGAATGGGTGTGTAGCTGTGCGAGTTGTGCGGATGTGAATGAGATGCCAAATAAGCTTAATTAAACGCCTTTCAGGAAGAATGTCACAGCTGCAGCTACGGGCTGACAATAACTAATACCACGTTATACAACCGGCGACAGCCTTGTGATCATGTATCAAACGTTCTACCAAAGTAGTAAATCTTAATGTCCAACTTACCGTCATCACAAATGCTAGAGCGATGAATTAAATATCATTTATCCGCGACGTACATGCATGCGTGGCACTGACCCTAACTAGATAACATTCGAGGGAAATTTGCATATAAGTCAACTTAATAAGATCTATGTAAACTAAATTAAAGTAATTATATATATATAATGTAAGGTTTGTGCTACTATAGCCGACAAACATGTTGTTTTTGCAGATACTTTTTGAATGGTGTTTAATTAACGCCATTTTTAACACATGCCATATTATGTATGGCTTATTGTTGAAGGTAGATCTTTACATGAATCTGAGTGGAATGCACCATCATTCCGCAAGTAATTGTCACACTTTCTTTGTAAGGTTTAATGAATGAATGAATGAATGAATGAATGAATGAATGAATGAATGAGGAGTTATGGCGTACGAACAGGAAGGAAACTTTCTCCAAACTGGTTTTGTAGAAGTAGTTTTAGAACCATGTGTACATACGTTCGTATACAGTAGAGTTGCCACCTTTAAAGACATGCATGAAGCAGGCCTGTATTTTAATATCCCTCATGCAGCGTTTTTAATGATTATGATAAACAAAGGAACCGTAATGAGTGTGATATTTGTTTAATACTGGCGGTGGTATTTTATGAGTTCAAATACGGCTTCACATAGGTTCGTGCTCGTTCGTGTAACAGTTAATGATGTCATTATTGACAATCGTTATGGAATTGGTATTTAACTGTGAAGTTTTATAATCTCAAATAAGAAAACAAAATTATATCAAGCAGGCGGTAGTTTAGTGGATAAAGTGTTAGTTGCTTACGCAAGAGGTTGCCGGTTCGATCCAAATCTTTACCCGATGCATAAAAAACTCTCAGTACCGGTTTTACAAGGGAAGCGGACTACCCTGGACAGCGGTTCATATAAGATTTGAGTTTTCTTCGCAACCGACCTTAACAATCATGTGGTAGATCATCGGACCAATGATCAGGATGGTAGTTGGTTCGATACTCCGCCAGGGCTATATGTGGTTTGTAATAAAGAGAATTCATTAACAAATTTCTCTATTTAGGACCATGTTTTACAAGCATAATACCTGATAAAACTGAGTCCCTTGGAAGTACATATTGAATCTATGAAAGGTCAATAGCAGACTCGGTTTATTGCGTCCGCTCATGCAGAGAAATAATAAGTCCCTCACTCACGTCCCATCTTTCCTAACATCGAATTTCCATCGAGACTGAATAAAAGTGACTCAGATATACAGTCAAACCTGGCTTAAGCAGCCAGACATAGTAAGGAGCAAAAGTGGCCTTTTAAGACAGACTGCTGCTTAATAGAGGTTAATTTGCTTTGAAAGCATATATATGGTAAATATCAAAAGTGGCTCCTAAAGATAAGTGGCTGCTTAATAGAGGTGACCACTTACACAGGTTTAACTGTTATTATACCACAGAAAACAAGAAAGGGCCCGACACGCCACTCGCCAATTGACACCGACTCCATCAATGCTAGGCAGATAGTAATCCCAACATTTGTGACAACATGTCGCTACAGTCTTAACTGATATGGTATATATGTTCCAAAACCACCTCTCCAATAAAACTACCTTCATTTACAAGTATAATTTACATTAAGCTTACAAATAGCCCTTTAATGAAATCACCCATCATACATAAAATCTCTCGCGATGAACGTGTACGCTGTGTACCTTATTCACGTTTTCTTTTTATTAAAAACACCGACACATCTCAAGCCATTTTAATATCCATTCATTAAATTTAATTTCATTATAAAATACCTTCGTCCCTGGCAACATATATGATTTATGTTGATTTTCCGACGGAATAGGGGTAATTTCACTTTACCTCCGATCGCTATCGTCTGTCGTATTTTTCTATGTCGATTTTATCTTTGTATTGAAGTATAGCGACTGAAGTAGTCAACCCGAACAATACCAGACACAGAAGGAGGTAATATATTATCTCTCATGGCTCTTCCCTGTTTATATTAACAATTTACAATTTGTATTACATAAAATATTGTACTTTAAGAGATATTACCTTTATAAGTGTATTGGTGATAGTTCTATATAACGCTATTTATTTTATGTATGTTTGTTTATGAAATTAATATATATATATATATAAATAATTATATATATGACACACATATTTAGGGTAGTTATTTTATGAGTTGCTTTGATATAATATTTTTTAATGGGGTTTAACGCCATTTTTAACACATTTCAGACTGAGTCAGACTGAGAAGAACCACTGTTTTTCCGCAAGTAACTGAAAACTTTCTCATATAAAGATTTTGGAGCGAGCGAGACTCGAACCTACGACCTTACCGATGAGAGGTACGTGATCTTGAGACGGCTCCTTAGACTAAATGGCCACGGGGGGACCCTCTTAACTAATCATATATTTTTCTCTAAGAGAACCGGGGCGTAAACACGAATTTAATATTGGTGCGGCTAAATATTTAACAAACTTTGTAGACTTTAAAACGAGCAGCACCAGTGGTTGCAGATGCCATCTTCATCCGAATTTAAAATAAGTATAAAACAAGAAAAAAACGGAAAAGTATTGGTGGGGCATACAAAATAAATGTTAAAAATGGAAATTAGCTAAAAATGTATAAAAGTTTAGACTTGTTGGTGCGGCATGTCGCAGCAAAAAGGTATCTATTGCTGCTGTAATGCGGCATCATGCCAAGTCCTGTGTTAACGTCCATGATGAATAATTTTCTTTTAATAATTTCACTGCTACAATAATGATATTGTAAATGATAATTTCTGTTTTCAATTATTAGTTAAAACAACAATATTGATTTCATTGAACTAGCATTTTTTATCATGAATACTTCCACTCACCCGAAGAATTATACAGTTCACTGAAACTAACACTTATGTTAGTTTTTTTCAAAATAAAAAAAAACCAGGTTATGGAAACCGCTGACATGGCGTACCATAATCAGGTAGACACATAAGACTGATATGAGATAAAACTCTCAATAGCAGGTCCCATTTTTAATAAACATCTCAACTTGAGATTTTCTTCAACTCAATTTTTTAAATGCTACAACATCATTTACATGGATCATTTTGCATGTACCCTTTACCAGTGGGTAACGATTTATTATGACTTAGATTCGGAGTTGTCATTTAATGTCCAATAAATTAAATCAATATTTTAGAGAAATTGACAATTTTGAGATGAGGAAAATCACAGCTGGCCAATAAGATGTTTAGTGAAACCGGCCTCAGCGTATGCCGCGCATAATAAATGTTGTGGGTTTGATAACAAAAACTAGAACTATAGAAACTTTCTCGCTTGGTGCTTAACATGAACAGGATAGTTCTAGGCCAAGTAGGTCCAATGTCATAATAATGTGATTGGGTGGGGTATTATGCAATGTGTCTGTGACATGATACTGCAGTGTTGCATCGCTTAGAATACTGTCTCAGGCAGCAACCCTTGCGATATAACTTAAACACTGTTGAAAACGACGCTTAACAACGTTAATTATAATGCATTCAGTGTGACGGTATTATGCTCTCACCTGTAACGAAATAATAACAGTTAACCAATTTAAGAAAAGAAAGAATCAACGCCCGACAACCAAAACAAAAATAAAGCAATCAACAAAACACAGAACATTAAACAATTGCATCAACAGCCGCACTGAAGAAAAATGAAAAATAAAAAAAAAACATAACAAGGAATAAAAATGGCAATGTGTCACATGATTCACTTTTGATCTATTGTGACAACATAGTGCTTTCGGCGGGGGCATACATTTTGCCTACATCGTTTGTACAAAGTGTCGGTCTGCGTTAATTGTCCATTAAATATCAAAGTCTACATGTCATCGCAATTAGACCGAGTGAAAACATCTCATTAATCAATAGTATTTTTCCACAATAATAATAAATAATGATAAACTAGTTGCAGTTGTATCACAGCCATGTTTTATTTGGTATATTTCAGTATATTCAGAGCGATATACATGTACGGCATATTGAGAGCGGTATACATGTATCTGTACATTCAACC
This sequence comes from Panopea generosa, assembly GCA_029582155.1. Classification (NCBI taxonomy): domain Eukaryota; kingdom Metazoa; phylum Mollusca; class Bivalvia; order Adapedonta; family Hiatellidae; genus Panopea; species Panopea generosa. The sequence continues at coordinate 4,523,594 of CM055898.1, forward strand.
GATATACATGTATCTGTTTATTCAATACGATAAACATGTATATGTTTATTCAGAACGATATACATGTATAGTATAGTCAGAGCGATATACATGTATCTGTATATCCAGGGCGATATATGTTTCGGTATATTCAGAGCGATATACATATATGGTACATTCAGAGTGATATAGATGTATCGTTATATCTAGAGAGATATACATGTATGTCATCTCCAGAGAGATATACATGTATCGGTATATCCAGAGAGATATACGTGATTCGGTATATCCAGAGAGATATACATGTATCGGATCGATATATCCAGAGAGATATACGTGTATCGTTATATCCAGAGATATACATGTATGCAATATTCAGAGCGATATACATGTATCAGTATATTCAGAGCGATATACATGTATCGTTATATCCAGCGAGATATACGTGCATCGGCATATCCAGAGAGATATACATGTATCGGTTTATCGAGAGAGATAACTATATATCGGTATATCCAGAGATATATACGTGTATCGGTATATCCAGAAAGATATACATGTTCGATATATCCATAGTGATAAACATGTATCGGTAAACCCAGTATATCCAGAGAGATATACGTGTATCGGTTGATCCAGAGAGATATACATGTATCAGTATATCCTGAGAGATAAACATGTATCGGTATATCCAGAGAGATATACATGTATCTTTATACACGTATAAGTATTTTTGTTTTTAAAATTTAAACGTTAATAAAACACCAATCAAAAGGACTACAAAAATTAAAGAAAGTTATATGCCCAACAGGCGTTTGTTTGCGTGTTTGGGGTTTGCGTATTTCCAACGGTGCTTCAGTTATTTAACAGCAATTAGCGCACCTACTCATCGTTCCTGGTATCCGCCAGGTTGTAAACCAGTACTAGACATGTATTATATCTGACTACGTCCCCGCATATTCAGAAGTGGGAGAATCATTGCCGTAGAACAATGTTCGTAACGAATCATTAAAGAAACTGCCGCCGGGCTGGGAGTCCATCTCACGACACCTAGATAGGCTGTAATGTTCGTTACCGACCGAAATAGTCAGGCCAGCCACAACAATATATGTATATAGATAAAATATGTTTTAAGCAAATTCATTGCTTTCTTCGATATGTTTTTGAAACGTATTTGGTACTTAATTCAATTACTTAATGATTACTATCATAGACAATCAAGCATGTTACATTAATTAACACATTTGAACCCGAAAATATGTTCTAATAATACATTTTTCCCTCTGACATTTATGCACCCCTATCACAATGAGGCTATAACAGATCATTAAATTTTGATGATGTTGGCCTATTTTCAGTTTTTCATGTTTACTTTTACAGCGTTAATTAAAGTTTTGTTTCTGATAAGAAATTATAATTACCGTTATATTTGTTGCAGTTTTATGGAGATACATTAAAAATTTAAGCAACATATATGTCCATTTTTTTAACTTTGATTTTTTTACCAATAATTTCTGTAATATTTGTCATAATTTTAGTAACAAGAAAAATATTTTGTAGTGTAACTTTGAGTCGAGTAAAAAAAAATTCGAAAGAGATTTATTTTCTTTGTGAAAAGCATTACACGTGTATTAAAATATGCATTAGACCATTTTTAAACTGAAACATAACTTTTTTTTAGATGTTATCAAAATATAAATATGTTTAAATTACCACAAAATATGCTCTTTTTAATGTTATTTGGCAAGTGTATCTTTTATACGTACGCAGAGCTATTAAACATTCTTAAATGCTTACATAGGACCAAAGGAATCTAAAATATGAAAAAAGTGTAATTACCCCAAGTTATAAGTTTTTATGTGCGTTTGTTTAAAAAAACACACAATCATGGTGAATTATTTTCTAAAACAAGAATGATTGTGTAACTTAGTGTAGGTTTTCATTGATAAACATATATACTTCCCATTTTAATACCAATGCTCTGCGTGGAGCTGGTGGTCTAGTGGTAGAGCGCCGAACCCATGATTGGAGACTCTTTTCTGCATATGTTTAGTACTGGCTCTAACCAGGAAGACTTTGAGCGTGATTTGCCTAAATTGTAAGAACTTGTTTCACAATCGATGTAAAAAAGATATATTTAACTTATTACAATGCTCATTTTGTCCCTACATATAATAGAACGACATATTAATCATCCCTTTTTTACCAAAATAAGTAAAATATTAAATTTGCTGTAAATATCATTTTAAACACCACAAACACACGTGTTTCGTGATTGTCGTTTCAGATCAAAATGGATATGAGTTTTTAACTAAACTTTAAACTATTTTAACTGCTTTCATTTTACGAGCCAACATCCTTAAATGAAAATGAATCTGATATAATTAACGAGTGTAATTTATTTTATATCATGTATTTGCACCCTCGTCGTGATTATTAAAAAAGTTATTGTCTTAACGCGAGCGTTTTTTATGCGAACCATAGCATGATTAACCCACTTAGCGTGAAAATCACGCAATAGTATATATTTTTTGCGACCAAAAACAACACTTTGTCCAATTAGAATACAAACAACTGAAACGTTTCTACATGTTCATGCATTAATACACATATTAAACAGCCCATAAATACAGTTATACTGATGTGAAACACGCAGCCATATTCTACATGAACCCTAGCACGAAGCAGTAAAACAGCAGGTTCTCTTCCACATCAGACGACGCCACTTGAGTTAGGCGTACTGCTGGAACAACGTGTATTGCTCCGAGCCACTTACTAGTATAAGGCAAAAATGGTAACATAAAGTGTGGTGGAGAATTGCTACTATTGCTGATCCGGTAGTCGATGTTTGAAATACACTAACTATATCAGTAAGATATAAGTGTTTAGTTACTTGTATACTATATGTAAATTTATTTGTAACATTGGCTATATTTGATTAGTATTCAGTGATACTGTACATGCTGGTGTTTTAAACATATTTATTATACACCTATTGTGAAACAAGTTTTTACAACTTAAACAAATCACGCTGATGTGTCCTGGGTATAACCAGTACTCATCATGAGCGGATAAAGTGTCTTGTTCATGATCACCACAGGTACTCGTGGCGAAGGATCGAACCAACGCCCCCTATCATGGGTCCAATGTCCCACCGATAGATAAATACCAAACATTTTTCAACTGTACGCGTCTCCTGACCATGTGATCTCGTTATGACTAAATGTTCATATTAATGTATTAATGAAAGTGTATAAATCAACGTGTGTACGTGTCTCCTGGCCATGTGATCTCGTTATGACTAGAGGTTCATATTAATGTATTAATAAAAATGTATACACCAACGTGTGAACGGGTCTCCTGACCATGCGATCTCGTTATGACTTAAGGTTTATATAAATGTATTAATGAAAGTGTATAAATCAACTTGTAAACGGATCTTCTGACCATATGATCTCGTTATGACTGAAGGTTCATATTAATGTATTGATAAAAGTGTATAAATCAACTTGTGAACGTGTCGTCTGACCATGTGATCTCGTTATGACTAAAGGTTCATATTAATGTATTGATAAAAGTGTATACACAAACGTGTGTACGCGTCTCCTGACCATGTGATCTCGTTATGACTAAAGATTCAAATTAATGTATTGATAAAAGTGTATACACAAACGTGTGTACGCGTCTCCTGACCATGTGATCTCGTTATGACTAAAGGTTCATATTAATGTATTGATAAAAGTGTATACACAAACGTGTGTACGCGTCTCCTGACCATGTGATCTCGTTATGACTAAAGGTTCATATTAATGTATTAGTGAAAGTGTATAAATCAACGTGTGAACGGGTCTTTTGACCACGTGATCAACTTTCTGCTTCATGTATCAAAAGTAGGTTACGTATCAACGTTAGAAAGTGTTTCCTGATCATGTGACTTCAATATAACACAAAGTTTTATATAAATGTATTATAACTAGTGTATTAATCAACGTGCGAACGGGTCTCCTTGCATGTGACTTCAATATAACACAAAGTTTTATATAAATGTATTATTACTAGTGTATTAATCAACGTGCGAACGGGTCTCCTGGCAATTGACTTCAATATAACACAAAGTTTTATATAAATGTATTATTACTAGTGTATTAATCAACGTGTGAACGGGTCTCCAGGCATGCGATCTCGTTATGACTAAAAGTTCATATTGATATATTAATAAAAGTGTATAAATCAAAGTGTGAACGCGTCTCTTGACCATGTGATCTCGTTATGACTAAAGGTTTATATTTATGTATTGGAAAAAGTGTATAAGTCAACGTGTTGACGGGTCTCCTGACCATGTGATCTCGTTATGACTTTGGGTTTATATAAATGTATTAACAAAAGTGTATAAGTCAACGTATGGACGGGTCTCCTGACCATGTGATCTCGTTATGACTAAAGGTTCATATTAATTTATTCATAAAAGTGTATAAATCAACTTGTGAACGGGTCGTCTGACCATGTGATCTCGTTATGACTAAAAGTTCATATTACTGTATTGATAAAAGTGTATACACCAACGTGTGTACGTGCCTCCTGACCATGTGATCTCGTTATGACTAAACGTTTATATTTTTGTTTTAACAAAAGTGTATAGGTCAACGTGTGGACGGGTCTCCTGACCATGTGATCTCGTTATGACTTAAGGTTTATATAAATGTATTAACAAAAGTGTATAAGTCAACGTGTGAACGGGTCTTCTGACGGTGTGATCTCGTTATGACTTAAGTTTCATATTAATGTATTGATAAAAGTGTATAAGTAAACGTATGAACGGGTCTCCTGACCATGCTATCTAGTTATGACTTAAGGTTCATATTAATGTATTGATAAAAGTGTATAAAATCAATCAACTTGTGAACGGGTCTCCTGACCATATGCTCTCGTTATGACTAAAGGTTCATATTAATGCATTGATAAAAGTGTATAAATCACATTGTGAACGGGTCTTCTGACCATGCGATCTCGTTATGACTAAAAGTTCATATTAATGTATTGAAAAGAGTGTATAATGCAAGTTGTGAACGGGTCTCTTGGCCATGCGATCTCGTTATGACTAAAGGTTCATATTAATGTGTTGAAAAGAGTGTATAAATCAACTTGTGACCGGGTCTCCTGGCCATGCGATCTCCCTATGATATTAAACTATTAACATTAGTGTATGCATCAACTCCTGGCCATGTGCTCTCGTTATGAACAAAAATACCATATTAATGTATTACTTTTATCAAATAACATTAATTCGTGGCCTGACAACGTGATCACACAGAGATCATACTTTCCACATTGTATTTTACACTGCGCATGGATTAACATATGATTTCGCGTTAACCTAAGTTTTAATATCAATGTATTAATAGATAATAAATGTTACCTTAATATATCTCAATGTAAGGGTATTGTGTCACCGTTTATGCGGCAGTACTTTCAGTATGATCCACATTTCCATGCACATGCACAAATGACAGCATGCATCTGCTTTTTCAAGAAAATGTGCCCTTGTCATTTGATCTCGATAAGAAACATTCATATCTATAAATGAAAGATGTGGTTAAGTGAGTGTTTCCACTTGTGTGATGACCATTAAATGTAATATATATATATATTATCATCTGGTGGTCTGACCACACAATTAAAGTTTCCATGCACATGTGGCTATATATCAATATAACAAGAAGGGACGAACAATCACACTGTATTCTGTGTCCAGTTTGGCAAAGCATCACATAAGGCGAGAAAAAGACACTTCGTATTTCTAACTCACCCAAAAAGTAGTTCAGTACAATGCAATACATTTGTACGTTTAATAAGCCTGACGTGATAAATCTCCGCTGAGAGATAAACGGCAAATTGTTAATCGCTGCAGTTGCCAATTTAACGGCGGCGTACTTAGATAACAAGATTGAACTTTTATTAATAATGTCTAATATTGGGTTTGTTCAAAATATTGTAGTGCGTGACAAACTTTGAAAAGCAATTGATGATGACCCGGGCATCTACTTAGAAAAAAATCAAACAACAAAATGTTTTTATAGTAAAACGTTTACAAAATGAAGACAAAATGTGGAAAAAAGAAAATATGTTCTTGAAAAAGACTTTATACCAAAATATTGAAGAATACAGACAATACTGAACGTTTTTAAACGATATTGTTACTGTTTTGTCAGCTGTTTCCGCTCCATTTAACCATACTTGATTGGTTAGATATACGATGATATTTTCAGTAAGTATCTTTGTTTTGTTTATTTTGATATGGAAATGTTGTCCGACAATATGCATCCGTTTGTATTCGATGACTGACAACTGCGTTTAGGTATATACAGTGCATCTCGGCAATCGAGTGCGTTTGGGTATTTCTATATAGTGTATTTAATCGCACATTCTCGGAAATTTCGTTAATCAGAGGTTGTCCGATTTTTCAAAGATGGCAGCCAGCGAAAAAACGATAATATTTCATGAAAATATCATTTAGACAGTTTGATCGGGTATTTTACACTCAATAACTTTACTATTCAAGTCAATCTTAAACTAGATTAAATAAAATATTACTATTGATCAAATCTTAAAACATTCCTTATGAATATTTGTTTTCAAACATGAACATATTCATTTAAATTTATTTGGAGATCAAATCAGAAAATATTAACCTTAAAACTACATTCTAGTGGTAAACATAATGGATTTCGCACAAAGATATTCAAAAATTCTATGAGATAAGAATAACAAAAAGGAATATGAATTTACATTCTGTTTCCTAAATGATGGTGAATTTAAACCCAAGGCATGCGTAAATAATACTTGCAATAGCCATTAATACAGCGTGTATTTTTTACATTATTCATTATATGGGTGACTTCAAAACATGAAAAGAAGCGTTAGTAATCGATGATGGTACAGACTACAGATAAGCGTATAGGCGTAAAGCCGCGATACACGTATCGTCAGATACCCACGCGTAATCCATTCCAATACTCTCCATGTGTCAACCGTGGGATATTACACTAGCTTTGTGTCGTTTATACCAAGGCAAGATGCATCAATATGATTGGTTCCTTCACGATATCATTAAGGTCTCACTGAAGAATTACCTCCCTTACATGACGAATTCTTACTCAAAGGAAATTAGAGCTATGTAAAGCGGTTTGGCATATTTTTTTGTTTAAAATGCATAAAATGTCATATTTCTTTGTGCATATGGGAACATTGGAACATTTTCATGATTTTTGCAAAGTTTGGGTGATGTTGTGAACTGTTTGATGATGCTATGACAGTTTAAAAATGCGTAGTGATACACTGCAACAAATGGGCAGAATTTGTCAAAAATTGAAGGGGTGACATCAAACCATCGAATTTGTGAAAAAAGCAACCAAGTCAACCCAATGTTTTTTTCTGCATAATTGGACCAACAGAGGACTATCTATGCTATCTATGTGAATAAGGCACTTTTAGAACCATTGGTAATGTATCCGGTGTTACAGAAGTGCATGTCTCTATATGTAGTTGTTGTTGTATGGTGTTTAGCATCGCTTTCAAAATTTTTTCAGTCATATCGCGACGGTGTCTACTTGAGACAGTATTCTAAGCGCTGTCACACTGGAGTATCATGCCACAGACACATGGTATGATACCCCACCCAGTCACATTATACTGACACCGGGCCGACCAGATCTAGAACTCTCCTATAAATACTGAGCGTCAAGCGAAGAAGCTTCTAGTACAATTTTTAAAGTCTTTGGTATGACTCGGCCGGGGATCGAACCCACAACCTTCCGCATGCGAGGCGGACGCTCTACCACTAGACCACGCCGCGGTCACCTCTATATGTAGAACAGTACAAAATTAATTGCTGTGTGAGACGTTAAGGGAACGTTATCCAATCGCTAGCTTCACGCAAACGCCATTTTGATAAGACGTTGTTAACGTTGGCTGAATTTTGTTCTGTTCAATAAATCGACGCAGAGCACGCGGTGATGGATGGAGAGTATCGGAATCGTCAACCGTGGGTATCCGACGATGCAATACACGATATCTCGGTTGCAAAGTTAATGAAGAAGCGGGAAATCGAATTCAACACCACAGGATCATCCGTCCTGCATGTTAACGCTGAGCCATCAGCTTCATGCACACGTGTGCATATTCTTCTTTTGCTATGTACGACAAGCAGGTGATTAAATCCACAGATTTACCGGTGCTCAATACATATACCTGAAGCGGAACACCACACGCTATACGTTTATTAGAACGATCTCGTATCATATAATATAGCTTCAAACGTTACTCCAGTTATCAGTTAGCAAACAAAACGTTCATCTCCGTCGATCGTGTCTCTTTCATCTCTTTCTACCAATATTTACACTGCAGTAACAACGTATTCTATAAAACAAGACACAGTTTTGGGGCCTTGAATCGTTTATCAACGCTCAAAATCTGCTCACGGCGAAGATATTGGTATCTGAAACCAAATAGTTTATGACGTCTCGTGTAGCTACTTCTCCGGGTGTTTCTATACAAATAAACTAACGTGTCACATTGTTCTGAAAATTTTCGTTGCGAATGTTGATATCGACAACAGCTCTCTTCAGATATGCCATTTATTATAAAATTCAAACAAAGATATTGATTTGTTTATATAAATTATGATGTGTTTTGTTTATTTTTCAATGAATATATATATAGTAGCCCGCATGAGTATTTGTAAACGATGATATCGCTTATCAGAAGTATGTCTTTAATTCTCACTTAAGCCGTAACAATGGCCAACATGTGTTAATAAGTTGGCCCCTCTTTACACAAACGGGTTTATATCTGCACGTGTTGAGAATATAATATCATTAATATAGATTTGTGATGCAGAACACATTTTCATTTATGTTATAGGATAATTTCTTAACAAGCTTTTTGAAACTCCTTTAAGCAGTTTCTTATCGAAATTTTTTTTTCTCTTGAAATTATTGCACATCCTAAATAAGAAAGTATATGCCCAACAAGAAATAGAAACAGTCATGCTTTATGCGGTGAAAGCTCAGAGCTTATATAGGTCGTTGTCAGTCCGCTTCCTTGGTAAAATAGGATCGAGTGTTGTTTTTTGAGCGCCCAACGGGTCGAGCGTAGGATCGAACACGTGACTTATGGCGTGAACGGTTAACACTCTATCAGCAGCATTGTCGTCTGTTTAATCAAAAGTCAACACCAATAAGCATACAGAAAACGTGATGCCGCAGAACGGTACACATCAAACAAGCCGTCATGGAGCTACTTGTCGGTTACCTATGCTCCCAACCCCCCCTCCATCCCCATCGACACATGTATTTAAACTTAGGTTCACTTTAGCTAGCTTTAGGTGTATATCTATGAATTAGATATATTATCGTATATAAATCAAACATTGTAGAAATTGTACTTGTATATACACAATTGTTACTTTTACTGTTCGTCATTTTATGTATCCCTATGGGCTTTGAGTGTAATGGTTTTGAAATAAACTACTACTACTTCTATATAAACCAGTAAACCGTATAAGGTGTTTTGCATAGAGAACAATCACAGAGGATTTCACTAATTAACGAGGACAACATATCACAGCAACAGCAACAAAGCGTATTTATGTATTTGCGAAATCAACAACCCGACCTGTCAATCAGACCGACTTTTATCCAGGAATAAACATACTAAATTTATGACACGATATCATATCAGTCATATAGATGATATGAGAGTATTGACTAGATAGCCCTGACATCGCCGGATGTACACCTCTGTCACACGAGGTCAGCGAGCACCACAAATCAAGATTGTCGTCTGCTGTTAGTGTGGATACTATCAGGTCATTGTAGATATGATATTAAATTTACCAGCAAACCACCACTTAATACACGCATTAATAAATACAAAATCTTGTGTATTGCTTGGGGTCAAATGGTGGTCTACATATTGAATATGTATGAGGTGATGGTAGTAAATTATTTTTGCGTTGTATCATGTATTGTAACTGGACTTTTATAACGGTGTTAACTAAACAAAAAATAACGTACATACGTATTACAGCTCTATTTATGTCATCGAGGTCCAGTATAAGCAGAACTACTGCAAATCAAAATGTTTATGAAAAATTTAACATTTGTCCAAAGCACCGCATCTACGATCTAAGTCTATCCTAACAATGGAATTGTACATTTACGTACAAAACATTAATACCGGGTGATTGCAATAAAATGCAACACAATCCAAAACAACAAACAAACACATACAAACAAAAACAACAGAAGACATCACAAGTTGGGTCACCATAAACACGACCTCGCTCTCCCACCCGCACCGTCACACAAGTTGAAATGTTATTATCACGCGATATACCTTCTGTTTTTCCCCCAAGTTTCTTAGTCAGCCCGATAACGTTTTTTTTTCAATGCATTCTTAAGTGTTTCCTTTATGTCTCAATGCATTTAATCTGATACCACTGCGATATCACTGTGTTACCGCCTATCTTGTCTTAACATTTTATGGGACATTTTTATTTCGTGGATATTGCTACTTCGGAATTGGTCTTGATAATGTGGGTAAAGTATGATGTTTAAACGCTTTGGGATTAAAAATATGACAATTTCGATTTAAGATTGTGTAACAGCCTTATCGAATACTTTGTTTTTCTTTCCCTAATTGTATTTAAAATGGATTCCAAACAAATTGTTTAACTACCGCACAATTTAGATAAGGCAGTATCTGTTTTGTGAAACAGTCAAGTAATCCGGAAAGTGCGTATACCTGATAATAATTTGTGTAAACTTACGATAAGGTACAAAGGTTTCGATTTTAGGATAAAGAGTATCAGCATTCCAGAAATAGCATTATCTTTAAAAAAATCTAAAAAGCAAAGTTGTTTTAGTTTGGCAGAACAGTGGAAAGGGTTTTCTTTTCTGGTATGTACTTCATGCATGTTTTATTATTTTTAACATTGGGAAAGGAAACAGTCTCCCAAAATAATTTTGAAAAGATTGACTTAATCATTTTGTATTTTCGAGACTCAAGTTATGTCAGTGATAACTAATAAATAACGCAACATTCGGTATAATTGTATATAACACAAGCCGACAATATAAAATATTCACGGTTTAACGAAACTTGTTGCTATCAATCACAGGCCCATATAAGGATTGAATATGAAAATAAATGTGAACATTTTTTCTTTAATATAATCATTTGTAAATGTAATAAACACAAATGTAATACTGCGATAATATGGCGATTCACACATACATAGGTGTGTGTTTAATTTGAACAAAACCTAAATACTATTGCTAATAATTACTTACTATTATGTGAATGTGTTGTTACTTTAATAACAATGGAATTATAGATAATCTATAATATATATGCTATTACCGGTCTCTAATGAATGACGAGTTAAAACGCAATTTAATATTTCTGATCTGCCAAATGAGACTGGAAATCATTGTCTACTTTATATCCGGGCTTTATGGCAAATGCATAGTTCTGCTTATATCATGATGATCAAGAATTGCAGTGTTGATCACCGCAAAAATAATCATACGCGACAAGGTCTACTTTTATTTACATTTAGTTTGTGTATTTTATATATGCAAACAGAAATAAATCAAACAGTTAAACTATATTGTGGACTTTTTTTTAAAATACATTGCATAAAATAAACCATTTGCTACAATAATATCAAACTGAATCAAATTTGGACGGCGAATGATTTTTTTATTAAAGTCCCGTTATCAGTGCTATGAAGTACTTTGATTGATTAATTTGAATGTTATCCTGAGTTTGGCTTCATATTTGTTATTATCGTCAGTTTTAGTTTGGTTTAGACGTCCCCCCCCCATCCTCCCCTAGTCTAATCAATGGGCTGGTAAGTCTTAGAAATACGATTTTTATTCAAACATCAAGCTACTACGAAGCTGTTGGAACCGTTCAAAATGAGATTGTAACGACATGGATCTGAACTGACATACATGTACATGCATATTGCTTGGCGATCAGTTCCATGCAGTAATGGACAAAGCAAACACTAATTTACAAAAGATGACCATCTTCTGCTTTTTTTCGCTTCTTTTGTATGTGGGTATTGTACTAAATATCATCATCATCAGGGGCGGATCCAGGATTTCAGTTTAGAGGTGGCGCACTTAGTAGGTGCAAAACAAAATTTAAACAAGCACACGTGTGTTTCAGTAGAAATATAGTGGATTTTAATAAAGTATGGGGGTTTAGTGGGGTGTGTGTGCGAGTAGGGGTGGAGGGTCTGTTTCCTTTAAATCCTACTTCTCCTTCAGGACATGTACATTTTTATTTTTAGACGATCTTAAATTACAAAGGCAAAGCAATATTGTTCGAATACGTTGATGACAAGTACGTGCTTAAATCGAATATTTCACATGGTGTTGATATATATACTCACTATTATTACTGTCCATATTAACAATTGTATAACATGTAAATACTTTTAAATACACAGAAATTATTTTGCTAATATTTTGTCAGCATTTTGTACTTCATAGTTAACCCATGTATACACATGTTATAGCAGTATTTACGAATTTAGTATATAATTACTAACTGGCTTAACATATACACGCAAAGGGGCGGTGCCATATAATTTTGTCAATTGCATATCTGTATAACATAATGAATGAACATGCACATTAAAATAAAAAATAATAGTTCATCTTACTATTCTAGTGTCTAACATGTCAAATTCGAATGTTAATACACAAATATCCGTAAAGGTCTATAGTTTTGAACGATATATCATTTCTGGAATAGAAATAAGCATACTTTTATTCATATCTGGAAAGTTTTTTATGAAAGTCATCCCATCCTTTTGAAGTTGCTAACTGGAACATCCCGAGGGTGATAAGGTATTTTAACCTCAGCAACATGCACTGTGTTCACACGAATCTAAAATGTTTTATGAACAAAAAAACTTATATAACATGTTGTATAACAAAACTATGTTTAACCTCAGGGCACCATAGGTAGCTAGTTTGTACTTGAAAGCTGGTAGAGAGAATTACAAACTGCGAATAGTATAAAATATCCTTGATCATCCGTAAGTTTCATATGTCTGTTAAGATACTTAACTTCTTCATACAGCAAGCGCCAACGATATTTTCGCTATAGCATATACATGGTTCCAACAAGGGATTTGATATAATTTCTGAAGCATTCATTTCACACGGGTTGTTGCAAAATGAACAAGGGCCGACAACCCACGAGGGTGAATTTTACATCAATAAAATGACGAATATACAATTATATAATATATACAATTTAAAACTAATTACTGAACAAAAACACACAGCTGTTTTAAAAATGCACTATGATGGAATTAACACTTTCTTAATCACAAATTATTTCTACTACACGTTTGGTATATCTATATCGCGATTCAAACTGCTTAAATCATATGAATACTATAACTGTTTTTAAAATACACTAATATTGTTTTTAAGATACTACCACTGCATCCGGATTACCGTAGATGTAGCGTCAATCGTCCCTCATGGCGATGGCTATATAAACAGGGTTATCATCCCTAGAACTCTGTACTGAGTTATATGGCTTTACGTCGCCTCGTACAAACTACTTCGACTGTACTCCTGCGTCAGGCCGCCAAGTCGTCCATTTAACGAATATGTTGGTTGCTGTCCTTATGACGGTTGTACCACCAGCTGATTTCCTGTCACGTCTACTCGTCGTTAACGTAGCGGACACATGTCTCGCGTACGTAAAAAAATGGCTACAATATATATATATATATATATATAAACTCAGATTTACTAGTTACTCAATACGTTATGACATGGCGTCTAATACTTACCATCTATCAATTTCATAGCATTTTTATCAATAAATGATAACAGTGCATTCAATTCTTACCATCTAACAGTTTCATGGTAGTTTAAACAACATCCCATATATGACCTCCTTCAATCCCAAAGTAGCAATTATATCTCTACCTAATTTCTCATTTATAATATAAATGATTACCGACCAATTCTGTATCTATTCACTTTCTGAATATTAGAAAACGCATCCACAAAATTAAATTACACATATCAATCATTTTTAATCATGATGAATTTCAAAACTTTGTCGTAAACACTATATCAACAGCAAGCGACATGTATTGTTGCAATAAATGCATGATGTACAGTACACAAACAATACCACTAGTCCTGCAAGGTTTAATGTCTATATTCAGTTATGTACACAAGCGACATGTATTGTTGCAATACTTACACAAACGATATCGCTGGTCTTACAAGTTTCAGTTTGAATATATCATATCATTAATGTAACTTCAATAGTGTATATAATAAACCATTTTAAGAATACATTAAAACTCTTAAAGTTAAGTTACATTTTGCACTACATGTTTCATTTTTCATAAAAAAATGTATTAAGCCAATGTCATTTAACTTTCCAATGAGCAAACACATATAATTCGCGCTACCGCATGCACATCCGGATCCATGAAGGATTGAAATCATTTGTTGCTTTTGTATATATTGTAATTGAAGTAATAACACAATAATTTGCAATTTAAACAGTTCGATTCTGCTGTTACACTTTTGGTTTTGAAAAGATATATCTATCACAGTATTGTGATATCGGACGTTTATTAATAAGTCGCATAAACAAATGTAATTTTGAACACTGGCCGTTGGCAAGATGTTGTTGAATCCAAATAGAGTACTATTTTGCCTAGTTTTTCAAGTGACTTTATGGTTTATATTCCTACTTAACAGAATACAGAACGTCATAATGACGTTATCATAATGGTACTTGGCAATAAAAGTGTTCCATTATGATGCCTTAAATCCAAATAACAAACACTGCAATCAGTAAAGTACTCGTAAATTATAATTCACATACCTATCTATTCTTTGTGTTTTCAATATATAAACATAGGAGTGAATTTAAATTCACAATAAGGAGCAAAGCATGTCGTCTACAGTTAGACATAGGAATGGGATTGGGAACGTTATGCTGTGTATGTGTTTTCCACCACATGCTATTATGTCATGGACGATGTAGTATATTTGATAGAAAGCATAAAACAACACAGGGTATCATTTTATATGCTAGGCCGTCCTTAAAAATAAATTGTTTGCCGTGCTCCTACCTACTCACTTAAAATTGCAGCTACCAAATGCAAAGCATTATTTTTTTTTTATAATTTATGTCCATTTTTCTTTAAAATTTACTCTGCAAAATCAAAATTTAGCTACCTACCTACATGAAACATACTAAGTCCGAGCACAGCAAACAACTATTTTTCTAAAGATTGTCCTATTAGTTTTGACTTGTAAGCCTTAGGTTATGTTTGAAAACCTTGTTTCAAAGCAAGTGTAAATGAGTTTGCATTAAACAATATTGAATTTGTGAACAGAGCTAAAATAGACGTATTGGTTAGAGTTAATTTTGTACACGACACGTGTTTCAAGTTATACAATTTATCGGTGAGTGAACAAGTTGCAGAGTGTGTACTAACAAATTAAAAAAAAACAACCACCCAACCATGTAGGCAATTTAAATTGTTTATGTTGAAATAAAACAACATTAATATACACTTATGTTAGAAATTGAAAATTTTACAAACGAAACACATAAAACACACTAGCACATCATTTATTCTTAAGCAGGAAATCCTTAATTTAATAAAATTAAAAAAAATATCAAAGACATTCATGAAGTTAATGTTTAAAAACTAAATAAAACCGATCCTATGTTGTGGTAATGATAAGACAATGCCGTTCACTACAACTCACTGTTGCCCATTAAGCTTAAATTTGATAGATAGTTATAACAAATGAGGATAGATTAAAACCATTAGTCATTGCTAGCCTGGGGCAAGATAACATATGGTGTGAATAATAATACATGGACTTGATTATACACTTACTGAAATAAAACTCCTGTCAAGGTCGCATTAAAGCTCGGTATGCGCGCGCTTGGTTCAATAAAAATGAGCTACTTAGAACTCGCCGTTAATAATCATCGGTCCACCGTTAAAATATAGCGGTGCATCAATAAAAGTATAGCGGTACATCGTTAAAATATAGCGGTTCACCGATAAAATATAGCGGTGCACCGATATTATAAAACAGCGCACCAATATATTTTAGCAGTGCACCGGAATATAACGATACATCGATATATTAAATCGGTGCACCGCCATTTTTAATGGTACACCGATATTTTGAAACAGTGCAACGGTATATTTTATCGGCGCATCGTTAAAACAAAAATATCGTTGCACAAGTGCTTTTGACCCTGATAGTACACCATACAGAATCAAATTAAATGCCGAACATCGAATGCCGAATGTTATGTATTGTTGATGTATGGTTGCCTTAACTCCTCTTAAATATTATATAACACAAATACCAAAATAACTATCATTACTTACAATAAAAGTAGAGTAATGTGTTTGTATATAATATTGTAACCTCTATTGAAAGGACCAGCTTTATGCTGTACACAGTTACTTCCCCAGGCGATAGCTACCATTGCCAGGCGTCAGGCTATTAGACATTCGGTACCCTTCAGTTCAAGTAGCTGCTGGGTGAGCAACCTGCCGCATTAGAAAAAATCCAAGTGCTTCCGCCAAGACTGGAACCTTTGACCTCCCGCTTCCGAGGCACGCGCCTTAACCATACGGACACGGAAGACGGTCACTATTAAATACACAGTGAATATTTTGCTAATATTTTGTCAGTATTTTGTACTTCATAGTAAACCTATGTATATATAGTTGTTTTTACAAATTGTGTATATCATCACTTTCTTGATTATCCTGGTGACATATAGCCCGGATGCTGTATTATTTTGTCATTTGTGTATAAGTATAACATAATCAATATAGGCACATGTCACAATAATAAAAACAATCTTATCTATTTAAGCTGTGTATGTTATTAATAAAAAAAACAACATAAAATCATATTAAATACCGAACATAGAATGCTGGATGTCGGACTCAAATGCAGAACATTAAATTCTCTTTTTGTAGTGAATACGTTTATAGTGTAAGTGTTGGTGACAAAAACATACGCCTATGAAGTTGATATTTCTAGAGAAGAAGTAAAAGCTTTATATATATTTACTTGAATATTAGTCTTTTTTTACTACTTTTACCTGTTTAAAGACTGGTTGTTCCTGTAAAACAGGATGAAGGTCCCTTTTGGCGGTTTTACTACTGACCTTTCCAATGTGGTGATTCTGTTATCCCGTCTATGTTTTTGCTTTGCTTGTATCGAATTTATCATGGGTATCTTGGTATTGTTTTGGTTTGTGATGTTATAGTGCAGCGTCCACTATATGCTTCATCGTTTGTTTCACATATATTTTCTTATTTCTAACAAAATAAGACACACATAAAATAACTTATATGAAAACACACACACAAAAAAACGCACTCTACAAAAATACAGAAAAAGTATAATAATCCTGTATTAGTCAGGACGATAAACAGAATGTCGAACAAAGTCTCCAACAATCTTCTTTGTTATTTTTATAAATAGGCTCATTAAACTTCCGAAACTGTCGTTTTTAATTTAAACTTAAGTCAGTTTTACTCTTTTAGATGATATATTAAATGTTTATTTGATCATTGAGAAACTTTGCAAATGAAATAAATATGAAGTACATTACTAGTACATATCTAAGAACAGTTTTGTTTACAAATTAATTTTCGTCTCTTTCCGATTAACATCTTCGGCAGAATGAAAAGGGTTTTACGGTGTACCAACACATTTTAGGTTATTCGGCGCCAACAGGAAAGTGATTCCAGGTTCACTCTACATGTTCAAAAACAACAAATTAACATACAGATTAAAAAGAAATACATCAACAAATGAATATGCAGAATGAACCTAGAACATTGATACCTGCAGAACTGCCGAGTTTCAGTAAGTTCTATCGTATTACTCAATTTGTCGCTTCTTACGACATGAATAAGCCATAGTGATCCTTTTCTTGCCATCACTCATGGCTCCCTGGAACCACACAGGGGTTGAAAATTTAACCACAATAGTGAACATGACAAAAATGATAAAATGAAAATAACACCCATTCGGAGGATTCCTACCCCTCTGCAGAGATCGACAGTGATTCTATTCTTAGTTGGAACCACACGGGCTATCTTTGGCAGAAAACAGAGAGTCACGAAACTTGTTTGGAAAAGCGTAGGTCGGAAATGTAGGATCAATTCACTTCAGAAAGAAACATAGCAAGCGGGACTGTAAGGTATGAGGTTAAAAATTTAATAGCCGCTTGCGGTTACAAAGTTTTTAAGAACAACCCTTTTATCCCCCTCAGTTTATTAATGAACTGGAACCCACAAGCAAACTTATTGCACGGAATCGACGAATCGTTCATATAAAAATAAAAATGATTATTATCATTTTTTTTTCTTTAATAACAAAATAAAACACCCTTGGTAGCCTCTCAATAGTGCAGCGATAAAGTGATTCGTGACGTAATGACGCGTGCGATAGTATCAAGCGTATATGCGAGGGTTGATCTTAAGCAAGAGTTACCGGACCAAACTTGTATTCCGTACTCGTTGTTTCTCAGGGTGTAAACATCACATAAGGCTGACAACGCTCGTGAAAACGATTCATTGTTATTGCAGACGATGCAAAATGTTACTCAAGTCAAAACTTTTCTTGACTTGTTAATGAACCCCTTATCTAAGGGCCTCTATAAGCTCCCTGCCATTGCATTTCGCATACTCTAAAACCAAACTGGTACGTCACCTAAATAAATAACACATCATTATACCTAAACTGTCTAACAAAAAATATGCAGCGAGTAAAATTGTCTTTCGTTTCTTCCATTGTAATGTCATGATGCTCATAAAGTGATGTCTCCCTCTGTTTGCTATATCTTCTTTGCCGAAACTGAGAACCTGGATATTGAGGGCATCACAATACGTGTAGTCGCTTGTGTACTCTCACCCATTGGGGGTAATGTCGAAAAAAATCGGAAATATTTGTTAACAAATTCTTTATAAACGAGCAGGCCGCTCGTTTAAGAAATACACATTTTTATTTTGTACGTTTTTAAATAGCATTCGATAAGCTTGTTTATAGGTAGGGTTTTAGCAATATTACAAACAGATTTAATTTCAACCATTTTTTGTTGTTATCAAAGATTGTATTTTTGGGAAGTTTAATGAGACTTTAATAAATTAGTATATTTTAAACTGTCATTTTGTCTCAGATGTTGAACTGTTACACGTACACGGTGTATGTACGTATGAATCAATATGTTTCTGTTTGGTATTAATGTCGGTATAGCTAATTTAAAACGTTGGGACATCGAAGTATTCTTATATCTTATATCTGGTGTTGAGTACATGTGTGATACAAGTTCTTGAATCATTATTTGTTGTCCACGACTTCAGACAAGTATCGACTCAATCAAACTGATTTGTATCATTATTATATTAATACTGTCTCCCGTAACAGTGATCAAAGGCGACGTCTCACGATCGGTCACTTATATCTCACTATTGAGGTAGTTGATTCGAGACCAGCTCAGTCGAAACTGTTTATGTGAGAGTTTTGCCACTTATTTACGAAGAATGATGGTTCTACTCAGATTCATCCTAGGTTTTCCTCCACCAGTAAAACTTAGTACCATGAATAAGTTGCAAATTGCTTTAAATACATATGTTTCACAGCAATAATTTTACAATGTAATAGGTGTTCCGACAAACAGGAGAGTTACTCAGACCCCAGATACGGAAGCACATTCAACGTTGAATCTGTAGTCACGATATAATACTATGCTGATATAAATAATATTACATATTAATTACATTCCTGCAGCGGTTAGTCATGTGATAGATATATATCAATACCCACATAAGTCAATATTTGTTTGATAATTTAAGACTGGAAGTCAGCTGTTCGGTAAAAAAAACACTTAAAAAACTTTAAAATTTTTTGAAAAAATATAATTTCGATTTCAAATTGCACAATGATAAGTTTTTACGCTTAAATTTTAAATGTGTATCAAATCTGCTAACCATACATTGAGTTCAGACCACTTAGGAACTGGGTATGTAGGCTAATGGTTGAACCTTGTTAGCCTTATACGAAGCACGAGACTCTTGTTAAAACAATGGAGGTCGTATGTTTATTAAGTGGGGACATTGAACTGACCCCGCATACCTCTAATTATTGTTACTAATGATTCCTGTTATCAATCGTAGTATTTTTTCGATACTAAAAAAAAACGGAGATCGGTTCATGGGAGTCTGATGTATAAGAGCTAAGATAGGTTAACCTTTCGTTTTTGAAAGTTTTTTTACGAAGCTCTCCCTGTTTAAATATTTTACTTAGAAATTTCAGTGATAAATAAAATTGTAAAGTGTACGAATTGAGACATATTTTCTTTTAACTTTGACACATAATGTTCTTATAGAAATATCTGACGCTCGTAAAATAACATGATATATATCGGATCTTTATTCGACTAATAAATCAATTCGATTTAAAATTAAAAACATTTGTGGTTAAGTGCACGTGGGAATATTTCAATATATATGAAAATAATTTCACAGTTAAGCCTGATTAATAAACACGCTTGCATTATGTTACACATCTATTGGCTATGTTGTACAAACCGGCTGTTACGGTAGTGTTAGTGCACTATTAATTTTGACTATTTGGAATTGTTATAACACCACATTATTTACCACGTGACAGGATTTGCCATGGGGCATACTGTTCTAGACGTTTCGATGAACATTGTTCCCGAGTTATATTGGTCGATAACTCATTGCTTACTGTTGGATATATAGTATTAAATGTGTTATAAATTGGTCGATAACTCATTGCTGCTTATTGAATAAGTAGTAATAACAAAACTATATTATGTTGTTCGATAACTAGCTGCTTATAATTGGAGAAGTATTTCTAAAATATATACATATAATTGGTCCATAACTCACTGCTAGTATTTGGTATTTAGTATAAACAGAACTATATATTGGTCGATAAATCACTGCTTATAATTGGATAAGTAATAACAACAATACTATACATTGGTCGATAACACGCTGTTTATTATGGAAAAAGCAGTATCAACAAAACTATACATTGGTCGATAACTCGCTGCTAATTATGGAATAAGTAGTATCAACAAAACTGTATATTGGTCGATAACTCGCTGCTTATAATTGAATAAGTAATATTCACAAAACAATATATCGGTCGAAAATAATTAGATAAGAAGTACATTGTATGAATACAACTACATATTGGTCGACTGCTAATAAGAAGTATTAACAAAACTGTATATTGGTCGATTACCCGCTGCTAATTATTGAATAAGTGATCTTAACTAAACTATATATTGGTCGATAACTCATTGCTAATAATTGGATAAGTAGTATCAACAAGACAATATAAATAATTGGTCGATAACTCACTGCCAATAATTGGATAAGTAGTATTAACATAACTATAAATTGGTCGATAACTCACTGCTAATTATTGAATAAGTGATCTTAACTAAACTATATATTGGTCGAGAAATCATTGCTAATAATTGGATAAGTAGTATCAGCAAGACAATATAAATAATTGGTCGATAACTCACTGCCAATAATTGGATAAGTAGTATTAACATAACTATAAATTGGTCGATAACTCACTGCTAAATATTGAATAAGTAGTATTAAAAAACTATTAAACTGTACTTTCAGATTAACTGTGTAATATACTTAGTAAAAACGGACGAAGAAATGATCAAACTGGCTATCTGCTAGACACTGAAATATAATTTTAAGATAAGTTGGTGTAAAAACCATTGAAGATATACAATTGTTATGCACATAAAATATATGTATAGCAGTATTGATAACATTCAAATGTCACAACAGTATACAAATGGAACGAAAACAGGCGACGAAGTAACCACCTTTAAATAGCAACACTGCACTTTGGGAGCTTAAACCTGGATTACGGATACACACATCCTCACTCTTTTCCTTTTGTCACATCGTAGAACGAGACAGTGTTGATGCAAATAGCTCCGTCAGAATTTCCTCTTACAAATGCTCCAGTATTCACATGCAGGTGGTGTAAAATAGAGTCAGAGAATATGCTTTAGGGTAGAACTTCGATGGCTCGAACCCGACGGGACTGGACAAATTAGTTCGACTTAAGGGTTGTTCGAGCTAATTATTGCTCAACATCATACCATACATGAATGTACATCGAAATAGGTATTCGGTCGGGACTAGATAAGTGGTTTGATCTGTACGTGGTGTTCCAGCCATCCGTGTTCGAGCCAACGAAGTTCTGCTGTAGATCAAAATAACCGATAATATATGCTGTAGATCAACATAACCGATGATACATGCTGTAGATCAACATAACCGATAATACATGCTGTAGATCAACATAACCGATAATATATGCTGTAGATCAACATAACCGATGATACATGCTGTAGATCAACATAACCGATAATACATGCTGTAGATCAACATAACCGATGATACATGCTGTAGATCAACATAACCGATAATATATGCTGTAGATCAACATAACCGATGATACATGCTGTAGATCAACATAACCGATAATACATGCTGTAGATCAACATAACCGATGATACATGCTGTAGATCAACATAACCGATGATACATGCTGTAGATCAACATAGATCAACATAACCGATGATACATGCTGTAGATCAACATAACCGATGATACATGCTGTAGATCAACATAACCGATGATACATGCTGTAGATCAACATAACCGATGATACATGCTGTAGATCAACATAACCGATGATACATGCTGTAGATCAACATAACCGATGATACATGCTGTAGATCAACATAACCGATGATACATGCTGTAGATCAACATAACCGATAATATATGCTGTAGATCAACATAACCGATGATACATGCTGTATATCAACATAACCGATAATATATGCTGTAGATCAACATAACCGATGATACATGCTGTAGATCAACATAACCGATAATATATGCTGTAGATCAACATAACCGATGATACATGCTGTAGATCAACATAACCGATAATATATGCTGTAGATCAACATAACCGATGATACATGCTGTAGATCAACATAACCGATAATATATGCTGTAGATCAACATAACCGATGATGCATGCTGTAGATCAACATAACCGATGATACATGCTATAGATCAACATAACCGATAATATATGCTGTAGATCAACATAACCGATAATACATGCTGTAGATCAACATAACCGATGATACACAAGTCACACAATCAAAAGGACGATATGACCTAAACTTAATAGATACAGAAAAATACATATTTTAAGACATTCGTATTATTTTAAGTGAATATAACCAACTAGCTGTGATACACTCGATACATGGCCATTCGTGATATGTATGAAATATGCATGTGTAGGCACATGTTGTTAGTGAAAAAGACCGTTTATTTGGAATGCAAACGTAAATGCAGTCTAAAATGTTTAGTTAACCAAATCTAGATGCAAGATTGCATTGTTTTGTTCGTCTACAAGCTCAGTGTAAAACATATTCATAATCGATATAGCTTCACTAGATAACTTAAACCTTTAGGAAAACAATTTCAGAAAATTTCAAAACGACCATATTGCCACTTATACTAAAACTCCATGATCTTCATTAAGTATAGTACCGACAGATTGAAAATAAAAAGAACTAGATCATTTGCTTTGCCTTTGATAGTTATTTTTTTTTCCTTTTCATGTTTCAACTAAGCAGTCATAAAGACATCTAAATCAAGAATAACCTACCAATATGAACATGAGCAAAATTACATACCAATTGTCATTGACAAAGGGACAGACTATAATACGGCACAAAAGACACGTTATTTGATAGTGTTGTACCTCCTTGTAGATGTGTTATTGATATGGCAAATATTTGCTTCACCATTGTTGGCTATAAAACGTATAGCTAAAATTGATCATACACAACAATATAGGGGATATAGAGAATTGCGCATATCTTACCGCGTTTGCCCATATTATGAATATTGAATGGGGCGATTCTCATCGAGGCGAGCAAGGTTGGATTAATGACTAGTACGCACGCGGTGTTCATTGCAAAAGTAATGACAGTATTCAATTAGCATTCAGCTCTGTCTCTAGTTAACACTTTAACGATTAAGGTAGGGAATATACGTGTCGATATAATCAAGTACATAAACAATGATAGCAGTAGCCGGTGACAATTTAACTGATCTTGAAAACGTATTCCATATATAAGATGAGATCCAGTAGCACGTGCTCATGCTCAGGGGATCGTAAATTCATTCACCTGTCACGAGCATGTGTAGTATCATCGAGCAAGACACTTAATTCGCATGTGTTGCGTATTGAATCTACCAAGGAAGACTGCGAGTGAGATTTGTCTTAATTGAAAGAACTTGTTTCACAATCATTTTGAACTGAACTTTAAAATCTAAGACGAATTTAAGAGTAGATGAAACTTTTCTATAAAGAGTTAACAACATATCTTAACAGACAATGTAAAAGACCTTGTGACTGAAACAAAATTAATGCGGAATGGCATTTTCTTCTTTTATTTAAGTAGTATCAGTATATGGAAACGTCAAGCATTTCTTAAATAAACCATACAATAGCCTACATGAAAATAAGTTATAAAAATAGTATACAAACATATAAAAGGTCATCAAATCCGTCATTGATGAGCTTAACCCTAATTTATGGAGGCATCTGGCCTCGCTCTTTTCTTAAACTTACCAATTCAATTACGCCCACGTCAACTATGTATGTGCGATAATGTATGCCTTCCCTTTGTGTACAGAATATGGTATTATCACGAGAAGTCTGTGTTTCAAGTTTTCCGATAACAGCATATTCATGTACTATTGTATTTGGCTAATATTGTATGGTAATTCATTTGATAAATACCACAACAAGACGATCCAAAATTCCTATACGTTCTCCACTATATCTAAAGCTCCAGAGCAACTGCTAGCTCAAGCTGACACTTTCCAGTAATCGAACACGACTAGTACACATATAAAAAAGACCGATATATTGTATTCGTACGTATGAAGTGTTAAAATATAATGATTACCATTATAATGTTTGTTTAAGAGCCGGATGCGAAAGGTAGCGGGTTCAATTCCAGGACTAGTCATGCAAAGGTACTATAAGCTTCCTTGCTTAGCGCTCAGCATTTAGAGGATAGTTCTTAGTCTGGTCGACCCGGTGTCAGTATATTGTGACTTGGTTGGGTATCATACCATGTGTCTGCGGCACCATATCTAGGGTGACACCGCTTAAATAAGTAGACACCGTCGCGATATGACTGTAAAATTGTTGAAAGCGAGCTATACTTTCTTTCGATACGCTTTTTTACCTGATATTAAGCCTATGTTTGTTTGGGAGGAAGCTATTGGATCGCCTTACATCTATATGTATTGTACCAGACGTTGTGGATAATACAATCAAATTATGTAATAAACTGAGATTTAATATCAGTTAGAGTTTTGGCAGCAGAATTAAGGCCAGCGTTTCATATTTGATTGAATAGACATCTCTTGATAGATAACATGCATGCAAAGATGGTATGCTAAATTAAAACATGCTCGCGTCATTCAATGTCTATATTTTTTTCTTTCTTGTTAATTTACTTCGTTATTCATCTATCTGCCTGCCTGCCTGCCTGCCTGCCTGCCGGTCGGTCGGTCGGTCGGTCGGTCTGTCGGTCGTATAAATATAACATACTGAACACATTTTTACATTTATTATACGTGCTGTGTATGACTTACGGAACATATTGTAACATATGTATTACAAGTAACGGGTGAAACTTAAGGAACATATTGTAACATATGTATTACACATGCCGAGTGTATGACATACGGAACTAATTGTAACAAATGTATTTCACGTACCTGGTGTAATATACGGAACATATAATGTAACATATGTATTACAAGTAACATATTGTAAAATATGTATTACAAATACTGAGTTTAACAAACGGAATATATTGTGACATAAGTATAACACGTACCTGGTGTAACATATGGAACATATTGTAACATATTAATTACACGTACCTGGTGTAACATACGGATTATATTTTAACATACATATTACATGTATTAGGTGTACATATGGAACATATTGTAACATATGTACTACACATGCTAAGTGTAACATATGAAACATATTGTAATATATGTATTACACGTATATCTGGTGTAACACATGCTGAGTGTAACATACGGAACATATTGTGACATATGTATTAAACATGCTGAGTGTAACTACGGAACATATTGTAACATATGTATTACACGTACCTAGTGTAACATAAGGAACATATTTTAACATATGTATTACACGTCCTGGGTATACCATGTGGAACATATTGTAACATACCTATAAAATGTAGTGGGTGTAACATAAAGAACATATTGTAACATACCTATTACATGTACTGGGTGTAACATTAGGAACATATTGTAACATACCTATTACACGCACCTGGTGTAACATACGGATTATATTGTAACATACATATTACTTGTATTAGGTGTAACATACGGAAATTATTGTAACATATGTATTACACGTACCTAGTATAACATACAGAACATATTGTAACATATGTATTAGACGTACCGGGTGTACAATACGGAGCATATTGTGACATATTTATTAGATGTACTGGATGTACATAAGGAACATATTGTAACATATGTATTACATGTACCTCGTGTAACATACAAAAAGAATCGTTACATATGTATAACACGTACCTGGTGTAATATACGGAAAATATTGTAACATATGTATTACAAGTACCTCGTGTAACATACGGAAATTATTGTAACATATGTATTACACGTACCTAGTGTAACATACAAAAAATATTATAACATATGTATAACACGTACCTAGTGTAACATACGGAAATTATTGAAACATTCGTATTACACGTATGTATGAGAGCTCAACGGTTTAACTTGTGGAAGTTTTCGCTGTTATAAAGAAATGAACTAATTCTATTTCTTGGAAACATTAATACGCCATAGTTCTGGCGATAAATGCTTATAAAACAAGAAGCAGAATTCCATCTACAATTGCAACACCATGTTTCAATAACAAACCGTCATTAAATTAATTTACAAAACATGAGCTAAGAAATCTTGCTGTGCGCGCAAATATGAAAAATCCAATGAAAACCGTTTAAGAGACTTGAGATGCAACGCTAAAAAATCTGATGTGCAATGAATTGTCATTGTGTATGAATAAAACGTCTTATAAATCTACATGAGATTTTAAGTGCATTCAGTAAAGTGTTATTGAATTTACTATAGGGTGCTTTCTATCATATATCAATTATAATTAATTACATGAAGATCTTATTTATACAGTTGCGTGAAGTTGGCTATGAGATCGGCAATCGGAGATCAACATTCAATACAGATCCAGGTCTGAGATCGTAGATCAACATTCAAAAAAAAAGTCAAAATTTGAATAACGACCCAGGTCTGCAATCGTAGATCGACATTCAAAATAAAATCTAAAATACGGACAGAAATTGAATACAGACCCAGGTCTGAGATCGTAGATCAACATTCAAAATAAAAGTCGGAATTTGAATACAGACCCAGGTCTGAGATCGTAGATCAACATTCAAAATAAAAGTTAAAAGACGGACAAAACTTGAATACAGACCCAGGTCTGAGATCGTAGATCAACATTCAAAATAAAAGTTAAAAGACGGACAGAACTTGAATACAGACCCAGGTCTGAGATCGTAGATCAACATTCAAAATAAAAGTCGGAATTTGAATACCGACCCAGATCTGCAATCGTAGATCAACATTCAAAATAAAATTAAAAATACGGACAAAATTTGAATGCAGATCCAGGTCTGACATCGTAGATCAACATTCAAAATAAAAGTTAAAAGACGGACAAAACTTGAATACAGACCCAGGTCTGCAATCGTAGATCGACATTCAAAATAAAAGTTAAAAGACGGAGTTAACTTGAATGCAGATCCAGGTCTGAGATCGTAGATCAACATTCAAAATAAAAGTCGGAATTTGAATACCGACCCAGGTCTGCAATCGTAGATCGACATTCAAAATAAAATTAAAAATACGGACAAAATTTGAATGCAGATCCAGGTCTGAGATCGTAGATCGACATTCAAAATAAAATCTAAAATACGGACAAAACTTGAATACAGACCCAGGTCTGAGATCGTAGATCAACATTCAAAATAAAAGTCAGAATTTGAATACCGACCCAGATCTGCAATCGTAGATCGACATTCAAAATAAAATTAAAAATACGGACAAAATTTGAATGCAGATCCAGGTCTGACATCGTAGATCAACATTCAAAATAAAAGTTAAAATACGGACAAAACTTGAATACAGACCCAGGTCTGAGATCGTAGATCAACATTCAAAATAAAAGAGAAAAGACTGACAGAACTTGAATACAGACCCAGGTCTGAGATCGTAGATCAACATTCAAAATAAAATTAAAAATACGGACAAAATTTGAATGCAGATCCAGGTCTGAGATCGTAGATCGACATTCAAAATAAAATCTAAAATACGGACAAAACTTGAATACAGACCCAGGTCTGCAATCGTAGATCGACATTCAAAATAAAAGAGAAAAGACGGAGTAAACTTGAATGCAGATCCAGGTCTGACATCGTAGATCAACATTCAAAATAAAAGTTAAAAGACGGACAAAACTTGAATACAGACCCAGGTCTGCAATCGTAGATCGACATTCAAAATAAAATTAAAAATACGGACAAAATTTGAATGCAGATCCAGGTCTGAGATCGTAGATCGACATTCAAAATAAAATCTAAAATAAGGACAAAACTTGAATACAGACCCAGGTCTGAGATCGTAGATCAACATTCAAAATAAAAGTCGGAATTTGAATACCGACCCAGATCTGCAATCGTAGATCAACATTCAAAATAAAATTAAAAATACGGACAAAATTTGAATGCAGATCCAGGTCTGACATCGTAGATCAACATTCAAAATAAAAGTTAAAATACGGACAAAACTTGAATACAGACCCAGGTCTGAGATCGTAGATCAACATTCAAAATAAAAGAGAAAAGACGGACAGAACTTGAATACAGACCCAGGTCTGAGATCGTAGATCAACATTCAAAATAAAAGTCGGAATTTGAATACCGACCCAGGTCTGCAATCGTAGATCGACATTCAAAATAAAATCTAAAATACGGACAAAACTTGAATACAGACCCAGGTCTGCAATCGTAGATCGACATTCAAAATAAAAGAGAAAAGACGGAGTTAACTTGAATGCAGATCCAGGTCTGACATCGTAGATCAACATTCAAAATAAAAGTCGGAATTTGAATACCCACCCAGGTCTGCAATCGTAGATCGACATTCAAAATAAAATTAAAAATACGGACAAAATTTGAATGCAGATCCAGGTCTGACATCGTAGATCAACATTCAAAATAAAATTAAAAATACGGACAAAATTTGAATGCAGATCCAGGTCTGAGATCGTAGATCGACATTCAAAATAAAAGTTAATAGACGGACAGAACTTGAATACAGATCCAGGTCTGAGATCGTAGATCAACATTCAAAATAAAAGTCGGAATTTGAATACCGACCCAGGTCTGCAATCGTAGATCGACATTCAAAATAAAATTAAAAAAACGGACAAAATTTGAATGCAGATCCAGGTCTGACATCGTAGATCAACATTCAAAATAAAAGTTAAAAGACGGACAAAACTTGAATACAGACCCAGGTCTGCAATCGTAGATCGACATTCAAAATAAAAGTTAAAAGACGGAGTTAACTTGAATGCAGATCCAGGTCTGACATCTTAGATCAACATTCAAAATAAAAGTCGGAATTTGAATACAGACCCAGATCTGCAATCGTAGATCAACATTCAAAATAAAATTAAAAATACGGACAAAATTTGAATGCAGATCCAGGTCTGACATCGTAGATCAACATTCAAAATAAAAGTTAAAAGACGGAGTTAACTTGAATGCAGATCCAGGTCTGAGATCGTAGATCAACATTCAAAATAAAAGTCGAAATTTGAATACCGACCCAGGTCTGCAATCGTAGATCGACATTCAAAATAAAATTAAAAATACGGACAAAATTTGAATGCAGATCTAGGTCTGACATCGTAGATCAACATTCAAAATAAAAGTTAAAAGACGGACAGAACTTGAATACAGACCCAGGTCTGAGATCATAGATCAACATTCAAAATAAAACTCGGAATTTGAATACCGACCCAGGTCTGCAATCGTAGATCGACATTCAAAATAAAATTAAAAATACGGACAAAATTTGAATGCAGATCCAGGTCTGAGATCGTAGATCGACATTCAAAATAAAATCTAAAATAAGGACAAAACTTGAATACAGACCCAGGTCTGAGATCGTAGATCAACATTCAAAATAAAAGTCGGAATTTGAATACCGACCCAGATCTGCAATCGTAGATCAACATTCAAAATAAAATTAAAAATACGGACAAAATTTGAATGCAGATCCAGGTCTGACATCGTAGATCAACATTCAAAATAAAAGTTAAAATACGGACAAAACTTGAATACAGACCCAGGTCTGAGATCGTAGATCAACATTCAAAATAAAAGAGAAAAGACGGACAGAACTTGAATACAGACCCAGGTCTGAGATCGTAGATCAACATTCAAAATAAAAGTCGGAATTTGAATACCGACCCAGGTCTGCAATCGTAGATCGACATTCAAAATAAAATCTAAAATACGGACAAAACTTGAATACAGACCCAGGTCTGCAATCGTAGATCGACATTCAAAATAAAAGAGAAAATACGGAGTTAACTTGAATGCAGATCCAGGTCTGACATCGTAGATCAACATTCAAAATAAAAGTCGAAATTTGAATACCGACCCAGGTCTGCAATCGTAGATCGACATTCAAAATAAAATTAAAAATACGGACAAAATTTGAATGCAGATCCAGGTCTGAGATCGTAGATCGACATTCAAAATAAAATCTAAAATACGGACAAAACTTGAATACAGACCCAGGTCTGAGATCGTAGATCAACATTCAAAATAAAAGTAAAAAGACGGAGTTAACTTGATTGCAGATCCAGGTCTGAGATCGTAGATCAACATTCAAAATAAAAGTCGAAATTTGAATACCGACCCAGGTCTGCAATCGTAGATCGACATTCAAAATAAAATTAAAAATACGGACAAAATTTGAATGCAGATCTAGGTCTGACATCGTAGATCAACATTCAAAATAAAAGATAAAAGACGGACAGAACTTGAATACAGACCCAGGTCTGAGATCGTAGATCAACATTCAAAATAAAAGTCGGAATTTGAATACCGACCCAGGTCTGCAATCGTAGATCGACATTCGAAATAAAATCTAAAATACGGACAAAACTTGAATACAGACCCAGGTCTGCAATCGTAGATCGACATTCAAAATAAAAGAGAAAAGACGGAGTTAACTTGAATGCAGATCCAGGTCTGACATCGTAGATCAACATTCAAAATAAAAGTCGAAATTTGAATACCGACCCAGGTCTGCAATCGTAGATCGACATTCAAAATAAAATTAAAAATACGGACAAAATTTGAATGCAGATCCAGGTCTGAGATCGTAGATCGACATTCAAAATAAAATCTAAAATACGGACAAAATTTGAATACAGACCCAGGTCTGAGATCGTAGATCAACATTCAAAATAAAAGAGAAAAGACGGAGTTAACTTGAATGCAGATCCAGGTCTGAGATCGTAGATCAACATTCAAAATAAAAGTCGAAATTTGAATACCGACCCAGGTCTGCAATCGTAGATCGACATTCAAAATAAAATTAAAAATACGGACAAAATTTCAATGCAGATCTAGGTCTGACATCGTAGATCAACATTCAAAATAAAAGTTAAAAGACGGACAGAACTTGAATACAGACCCAGGTCTGAGATCGTAGATCAACATTCAAAATAAAAGTCGGAATTTGAATACCGACCCAGGTCTGCAATCGTAGATCGACATTCAAAATAAAATCTAAAAGACGGACAAAACTTGAATACAGACCCAGGTCTGCAATCGTAGATCGACATTCAAAATAAAAGAGAAAAGACGGAGTTAAATTGAATGCAGATCCAGGTCTGACATCGTAGATCAACATTCAAAATAAAAGTCCAAATTTGAATACCGACCCAGGTCTGCAATCGTAGATCGACATTCAAAATAAAATTAAAAATACGGACAAAATTTGAATGCAGATCCAGGTCT
Source organism: Panopea generosa (assembly GCA_029582155.1). Classification (NCBI taxonomy): domain Eukaryota; kingdom Metazoa; phylum Mollusca; class Bivalvia; order Adapedonta; family Hiatellidae; genus Panopea; species Panopea generosa. Next base: position 4,556,015 of record CM055898.1, read on the forward strand.
GAGATCGTAGATCGACATTCAAAATAAAATCTAAAATACGGACAAAACTTGAATACAGACCCAGGTCTGAGATCGTAGTTCAACATTCAAAATAAAAGAGAAAAGACGGAGTTAACTTGAATGCAGATCCAGGTCTGAGATCGTAGATCAACATTCAAAATAAAAGTCGAAATTTGAATACAGACCCAGGTCTGCAATCGTAGATCGACATTCAAAATAAAATTAAAAATACGGACAAAATTTGAATGCAGATCCAGGTCTGAGATCGTAGATCGACATTCAAAATAAAATCTAAAATACGGACAAAACTTGAATACAGACCCAGGTCTGAGATCGTAGATCAACATTCAAAATAAAAGTTGGAATTTGAATACCGACCCAGATCTGCAATCGTAGATCAACATTCAAAATAAAATTAAAAATACGGACAAAATTTGAATGCAGATCCAGGTCTGACATCGTAGATCAACATTCAAAATAAAAGTTAAAAGACGGACAAAACTTGAATACAGACCCAGGTCTGAGATCGTAGATCGACATCCAAAATAAAAGTTAAAAGACGGAGTTAACTTGAATGCAGATCCAGGTCTGAGATCGTAGATCAACATTCAAAATAAAAGTCGAAATTTGAATACCGACCCAGGTCTGCAATCGTAGATCGACATTCAAAATAAAATTAAAAATACGTACAAAATTTGAATGCAGATCCAGGTCTGACATCGTAGATCAACATTCAAAATAAAAGTTAAAAGACGGACAAAACTTGAATACAGACCCAGGTCTGCAATCGTAGATCGACATTCAAAATAAAAGTTAAAAGACGGAGTTAACTTGAATGCAGATCCAGGTCTGAGATCGTAGATCAACATTCAAAATAAAAGTCGAAATTTGAATACCGACCCAGGTCTGCAATCGTAGATCGACATTCAAAATAAAATTAAAAATACGGACAAAATTTGAATGCAGATCCAGGTCTGAGATCGTAGATCGACATTCAAAATAAAATCTAAAATACGGACAAAACTTGAATACAGACCCAGGTCTGAGATCGTAGATCAACATTCAAAATAAAAGTCGGAATTTGAATACCGGCACAGATCTGCAATCGTAGATCAACATTCAAAATAAAATTCAAAATATGGACAAAATTTGAATGCAGATCCAGGTCTGACATCGTAGATCAACATTCAAAATAAAAGTTAAAAGACGGACAGAACTTGAATACAGACCCAGGTCTGAGATCGTAGATCAACATTCAAAATAAAAGTCGGAATTTGAATACCGACCCAGGTCTGCAATCGTAGATCGACATTCAAAATAAAATCTAAAATACGGACAAAACTTGAATACAGACCCAGGTCTGCAATCGTAGATCGACATTCAAAATAAAAGAGAAAAGACGGAGTTAAATTGAATGCAGATCCAGGTCTGACATCGTAGATCAACATTCAAAATAAAAGTCCAAATTTGAATACCGACCCAGGTCTGCAATCGTAGATCGACATTCAAAATAAAATTAAAAATACGGACAAAATTTGAATGCAGATCCAGGTCTGAGATCGTAGATCGACATTCAAAATAAAATCTAAAATACGGACAAAACTTGAATACAGACCCAGGTCTGAGATCGTAGTTCAACATTCAAAATAAAAGAGAAAAGACGGAGTTAACTTGAATGCAGATCCAGGTCTGAGATCGTAGATCAACATTCAAAATAAAAGTCGAAATTTGAATACAGACCCAGGTCTGCAATCGTAGATCGACATTCAAAATAAAATTAAAAATACGGACAAAATTTGAATGCAGATCCAGGTCTGAGATCGTAGATCGACATTCAAAATAAAATCTAAAATACGGACAAAACTTGAATACAGACCCAGGTCTGAGATCGTAGATCAACATTCAAAATAAAAGTTGGAATTTGAATACCGACCCAGATCTGCAATCGTAGATCAACATTCAAAATAAAATTAAAAATACGGACAAAATTTGAATGCAGATCCAGGTCTGACATCGTAGATCAACATTCAAAATAAAAGTTAAAAGACGGACAAAACTTGAATACAGACCCAGGTCTGAGATCGTAGATCGACATCCAAAATAAAAGTTAAAAGACGGAGTTAACTTGAATGCAGATCCAGGTCTGAGATCGTAGATCAACATTCAAAATAAAAGTCGAAATTTGAATACCGACCCAGGTCTGCAATCGTAGATCGACATTCAAAATAAAATTAAAAATACGTACAAAATTTGAATGCAGATCCAGGTCTGACATCGTAGATCAACATTCAAAATAAAAGTTAAAAGACGGACAAAACTTGAATACAGACCCAGGTCTGCAATCGTAGATCGACATTCAAAATAAAAGTTAAAAGACGGAGTTAACTTGAATGCAGATCCAGGTCTGAGATCGTAGATCAACATTCAAAATAAAAGTCGAAATTTGAATACCGACCCAGGTCTGCAATCGTAGATCGACATTCAAAATAAAATTAAAAATACGGACAAAATTTGAATGCAGATCCAGGTCTGAGATCGTAGATCGACATTCAAAATAAAATCTAAAATACGGACAAAACTTGAATACAGACCCAGGTCTGAGATCGTAGATCAACATTCAAAATAAAAGTCGGAATTTGAATACCGGCACAGATCTGCAATCGTAGATCAACATTCAAAATAAAATTCAAAATATGGACAAAATTTGAATGCAGATCCAGGTCTGACATCGTAGATCAACATTCAAAATAAAAGTCGAAATTTGAATACCGACCCAGGTCTGCAATCGTAGATCGACATTCAAAATAAAATTAAAAATACGGACAAAATTTGAATGCAGATCCAGGTCTGCAATCGTAGATCGACATTCAAAATAAAATCTAAAATACGGACAAAACTTGAATACAGACCCAGATCTGAGATCGTAGATCAACATTCAAAATAAAAGTCGGAATTTGAATACCGACCCAGATCTACAATCGTAGATCAACATTCAAAATAAAATTTAAAATACGGACAAAATTTGAAAGCAGATCCAGGTCTGACATCGTAGATCAACATTCAAAATAAAAGTTAAAAGACGGAGTTAACTTGAATGCAGATCCAGGTCTGAGATCGTAGATCGACATTCAAAATAAAATCTAAAATACGGACAAAACTTGAATACAGACCCAGGTCTGCAATCGTAGATCGACATTCAAAATAAAAGTTAAAAGACGGAGTTAACTTGAATGCAGATCCAGGTCTGAGATCGTAGATCAACATTCAAAATAAAAGTCGAAATTTGAATACCGACCCAGGTCTGCAATCGTAGATCGACATTCAAAATAAAATTAAAAATACGGACAAAATTTGAATGCAGATCCAGGTCTGACATCGTAGATCAACATTCAAAATAAAAGTTAAAAGACGGACAAAACTTGAATACAGACCCAGGTCTGCAATCGTAGATCGACATTCAAAATAAAAGTTAAAAGACGCAGTTAACTTGAATGCAGATCCAGGTCTGAGATCGTAGATCAACATTCAAAATAAAAGAGAAAAGATGGAGTTAACTTGAATGCAGATCCAGGTCTGAGATCGTAGATCAACATTCAAAATAAAAGTCGAAATTTGAATACCGACCCAGGTCTGCAATCGTAGATCGACATTCAAAATAAAAGTTAAAAGACGGACAGAACTTGAATACAGACCCAGGTCTGAGATCGTAGATCAACATTCAAAATAAAATTAAAAATACGGACAAAATTTGAATGCAGATCCAGGTCTGAGATCGTAGATCGACATTCAAAAAAAAATCTAAAATACGGACAAAACTTGAATACACACCCAGGTCTGCAATCGTAGATCGACATTCAAAATAAAATAAAAATACGGACAAAATTTGAATGCAGATCCAGGTCTGACATCGTAGATCAACATTCAAAATAAAAGTTAAAAGACGGACAGAACTTGAATACAGACCCAGGTCTGAGATCGTAGATCAACGTTCAAAATAAAAGTCGGAATTTGAATACCGACCCAGGTCTGCAATCGTAGATCGACATTCAAAATAGAATTAAAAATACGGACAAAATTTGAATGCAGATACAGGTCTGAGATCGTAGATCGACATTCAAAATAAAATCTAAAATACGGACAAAACTTGAATACAGACCCAGGTCTGCAATCGTAGATCGACATTCAAAATAAAACAGAAAAGACGGAATTGACTTGAATGCAGATCCAGGTCTGACATCGTAGATCAACATTCAAAATAAAAGTTAAAAGACGGACAGAACTTGAATACAGACCCAGGTCTGAGATCGTAGATCAACATTCAAAATAAAAGTCGGAATTTGAATACCGACCCAGGTCTGCAATCGTAGATCGACATTCAAAATAAAATTAAAAATACGGACAAAATTTGAATGCAGATGCAGGTCTGAGATCGTAGATCGACATTCAAAATAAAATCTGAAATACGGACAAAACTTGAATACAGACCCAGGTCTGCAATCGTAGATCGACATTCAAAATAAAAGAGAAAAGACGGAGTTAACTTGAATGCAGATCCAGGTCTGACATCGTAGATCGACATTCAAAATAAAAGTTAAAAGACGGACAGAACTTGAATACAGACCCAGGTCTGAGATCGTAGATCAACATTCAAAATAAAAGTCGGAATTTGAATAACGACCCAGGACTGAGATCGTAGATTGACATTAACCCCCCCACACACACACACACACACCATCACCACCACCACACACACACACACACACACACACACACACACATACACACACAAGTCGTAATTAGAAAAACAAGCCAGGTTTGAGATCGTAAATCAACATTTACCTTTAATCAATATTAAAATGTTAATGTAGTAGTTCGACATGTGATATTGTATACATAGTTCTACAATAGTACATCAGCATTCACAGTAATTGTTAGAAGTTGGATTTGAATACAGTTCCATGTCTGCGATTCGTAAAAGCGTCATTTATAATGGTCAGAACGGAGAACAAATTTAAAATGTCTTGGTCAGAGCTGAATTTTCAACGATCAGTTCGAATATTGACTTTCAGATATAGAAGTTTCGATCGAAGATCCATATTTAAAAAAATTTCAGATCGAATAATAACATCAAAAAATAAGTTCAAATCTGACATCAACGTCGCAAAACGATCATATCGATATGAAACAATTGGAGATCAACATTCGAGAAAAATCTCAGATTTGAGATTATTGTTTGAAGATTTTGGAATTACAACTATAACAGAAAACAGTGTATTTTCGTGTTTCTTTTTTTTTTTTGCTACCTTACTCCTCCCCTAAGAACTTCAAATTGATGATTTAAAGATTAAACTTGTATATCATGAACAAAATATTAATAGAAGAACGTTGTTTAACGTTATAATAAAATGAAAACCGCGTAATAATAGAATAAAGTAAAATGGCAGACTCAAGTTAGTTAAGATATTCTTCTTTCGGTAACTGAGCATAATCCTAATCTTGATTACCCTCAGTGTTGAAGAGTTATTTTACTTGAATACTAGAAGACAGAATTCAAATTCCGACTTTTATTTTGAATGTTGATCTACGATCTCAGACCTGGATCTGCATTCAAGTTAACTCCGTCTTTTAACTTTTATTTTGAATGTCGATCTACGATTGCAGACCTGGGTCTGTATTCAAGTTTTGTCCGTCTTTTAACTTTTATTTTGAATGTCGATCTAGGATGTCAGGCCTGGATCTGCATTCAAATTTTGTCCGTATTTTTAATTTTATTTTGAATGTTGATCTACGATTGCAGATCTGGGTCGTTATTCAAATTCCGACTTTTATGTTGAATGTTGATCTACGATCTCAGACCTGGGTCTGTATTCAAGTTTTGTCAGTATTTTAGATTTTATTTTGAATGTCGATCTACGATCTCAGACCTGGATCTGCATTCAAATTTTGTCCGTATTTTTAATTTTATTTTGAATGTCGATCTACGATTGCAGACCTGGGTCGGTATTCAAATTCCGACTTTTATTTTGAATGTTGATCTACGATCTCAGACCTGAGTCTGTATTCAAGTTCTGTCCGACTTTTAACTTTTATTTTGAATGTTGATCTACGATGTCAGACCTGGATCTGCATTCAAGTTAACTCCGTCTTTTCTCTTTTATTTTGAATGTCGATCTACGATTGCTGAACTGGGTCTGTATTCAAGTTTTGTCCGTATTTCAGATTTTATTTTGAATGTCGATCTACGATCTCAAACCTGGATCTGCATTCAAATTTTGTCCGTATTTTTAATTTTATTTTGAATGTCGATCTACGATCTCAGACCTGGATCTGCATTCAAATTTTGTCCGTATTTTTAATTTTATTTTGAATGTCGATCTACGATTGCAGACCTGGGTCGGTATTCAAATTTCGACTTTTATTTTGAATGTTGATCTACGATGTCAGACCTGGATCTGCATTCAAGTTAACTCCGTCTTTTAACTTTTATTTTGAATGTCGAACTACGATTGCAGACCTGGGTCTGTATTCAAGTTTTGTCCGTCTTTTAACTTTTATTTTGAATGTTGATCTACGATTTCAGACCTGGATCTGCATTCAAATTTTGCCCGTATTTTTAATTTTATTTTGAATGTTGATCTACGATTGCAGATCTGGGTCGGTATTCAAATTCCGACTTTTATTTTGAATGTTGATCTACGATCTCAGATCTGGGTCTGTATTCAAGTTTTGTCCGTATTTTAGATTTTATTTTGAATGTCGATCTACGATCTCAGACCTGGATCTGCATTCAAATTTTGTCCGTATATTTAATTTTATTTTGAATGTCGATCTACGATTGCAGACCTGGGTCGGTATTCAATTTTCGACTTTTATTTTGAATGTTGATCTACGATCTCAGACCTGGATCTGCATTCAAGTTAACTCCGTCTTTTCTCTTTTATTTTGAATGTTGATCTACGATCTCAGACCTGGGTCTGTATTCAAGTTTTGTCCGTATTTTAGATTTTATTTTGAATGTCGATCTACGATCTCAGACCTGGATCTGCATTCAAATTTTGTCCGTATTTTTAATTTTATTTTGAATGTCGATCTACGATTGCAGACCTGGGTCTGTATTCAAGTTTTGTCCGTTTTTTAGATTTTATTTTGAATGTCGATCTACGATCTCAGACCTGGATCTGCATTCAAATTTTGTCCGTATTTTTAATTTTATTTTGAATGTCGATCTACGATTGCAGACCTGGGTCGGTATTCAAATTCCGACTTTTATTTTGAATGTTGATCTACGATGTCAGACCTGGATCTGCATTCAAGTTAACTCCGTCTTTTAACTTTTATTTTGAATGTCGATCTACGATTGCAGACCTGGGTCTGTATTCAAGTTTTGTCCGTCTTTTAACTTTTATTTTGAATGTCGATCTACGATTGCAGACCTGGGTCTGTATTCAAGTTTTGTCCGTCTTTTAACTTTTATTTTGAATGTTGATCTACGATGTCAGACCTGGATCTGCATTCAAATTTTGTCCGTATTTTTAATTTTATTTTGAATGTCGATCTACGATTGCAGACCTGGGTCTGTATTCAAGTTTTGTCCGTCTTTTAACTTTTATTTTGAATGTCGATCTACGATGTCAGACCTGGGTCTGTATTCAAGTTTTGTCCGTCTTTTAACTTTTATTTTGAATGTTGATCTACGATGTCAGACCTGGATCTGCATTCAAATTTTGTCCGTATTTTTAATTTTATTTTGAATGTTGATCTACGATTGCAGATCTGGGTCGGTATTCAAATTCCGACTTTTATTTTGAATGTTGATCTACGATCTCAGACCTGGATCTGCATTCAAGTTAACTCCGTCTTTTAACTTTTATTTTGAATGTCGATCTACGATTGCAGACCTGGGTCTGTATTCAAGTTTTGTCCGTCTTTTAACTTTTATTTTGAATGTTGATCTACGATGTCAGACCTGGATCTGCATTCAAATTTTGTTCGTATTTTTAATTTTATTTTGAATGTCGATCTACGATTGCAGACCTGGGTCGGTATTCAAATTCCGAGTTTTATTTTGAATGTTGATCTACGATCTCAGACCTGGGTCTGTATTCAAGTTCTGTCCGTCTTTTATCTTTTATTTTGAATGTTGATCTACGATGTCAGACCTAGATCTGCATTCAAATTTTGTCCGTATTTTTAATTTTATTTTGAATGTCGATCTGCGATTGCAGACCTGGGTCGGTATTCAAATTTCGACTTTTATTTTGAATGTTGATCTACGATCTCAGACCTGGATCTGCATTCAAGTTAACTCCGTCTTTTAACTTTTATTTTGAATGTTGATCTACGATCTCAGACCTGGGTCTGTATTCAAGTTTTGTCCGTATTTTAGATTTTATTTTGAATGTTGATCTACGATGTCAGACCTGGATCTGCATTCAAGTTAACTCCGTCTTTTAACTTTTATTTTGAATGTCGATCTACGATTGCAGACCTGGGTCTGTATTCAAGTTTTGTCCGTCTTTTAACTTTTATTTTGAATGTCGATCTACGATTGCAGACCTGGGTCTGTATTCAAGTTTTGTCCGTCTTTTAACTTTTATTTTGAATGTTGATCTACGATGTCAGACCTGGATCTGCATTCAAATTTTGTCCGTATTTTTAATTTTATTTTGAATGTCGATCTACGATTGCAGACCTGGGTCTGTATTCAAGTTTTGTCCGTCTTTTAACTTTTATTTTGAATGTCGATCTACGATTGCAGACCTGGGTCTGTATTCAAGTTTTGTCCGTCTTTTAACTTTTATTTTGAATGTTGATCTACGATGTCAGACCTGGATCTGCATTCAAATTTTGTCCGTATTTTCAATTTTATTTTGAATGTTGATCTACGATTGCAGATCTGGGTCGGTATTCAAATTCCGACTTTTATTTTGAATGTTGATCTACGATCTCAGACCTGGATCTGCATTCAAGTTAACTCCGTCTTTTAACTTTTATTTTGAATGTCGATCTACGATTGCAGACCTGGGTCTGTATTCAAGTTTTGTCCGTCTTTTAACTTTTATTTTGAATGTTGATCTACGATGTCAGACCTGGATCTGCATTCAAATTTTGTTCGTATTTTTAATTTTATTTTGAATGTCGATCTACGATTGCAGACCTGGGTCGGTATTCAAATTCCGAGTTTTATTTTGAATGTTGATCTACGATCTCAGACCTGGGTCTGTATTCAAGTTCTGTCCGTCTTTTATCTTTTATTTTGAATGTTGATCTACGATGTCAGACCTAGATCTGCATTCAAATTTTGTCCGTATTTTTAATTTTATTTTGAATGTCGATCTACGATTGCAGAACTGGGTCGGTATTCAAATTTCGACTTTTATTTTGAATGTTGATCTACGATCTCAGACCTGGATCTGCATTCAAGTTAACTCCGTCTTTTAACTTTTATTTTGAATGTTGATCTACGATCTCAGACCTGGGTCTGTATTCAAGTTTTGTCCGTATTTTAGATTTTATTTTGAATGTCGATCTACGATCTCAGACCTGGATCTGCATTCAAATTTTGTCCGTATTTTTAATTTTATTTTGAATGTCGATCTACGATTTCAGACCTGGGTCGGTATTCAAATTCCGAGTTTTATTTTGAATGTTGATCTACGATCTCAGACCTGGGTCTGTATTCACGTTCTGTCCGTCTTTTAACTTTTATTTTGAATGTTGATCTACGATGTCAGACCTAGATCTGCATTCAAATTTTGTCCGTATTTTTAATTTTATTTTGAATGTCGATCTACGATTGCAGACCTGGGTCGGTATTCAAATTTCGACTTTCATTTTGAATGTTGATCTACGATCTCAGACCTGGATCTGCATTCAAGTTAACTCCGTCTTTTAACTTTAATTTTGAATGTTGATCTACGATGTCAGACCTGGATCTGCATTCAAATTTTGTCCGTATTTTTAATTTTATTTTGAATGTTGATCTACGATTGCAGATCTGGGTCTGTATTCAAATTCCGACTTTTATTTTGAATGTTGATCTACGATGTCAGACCTGGATCTGCATTCAAGTTAACTCCGTCTTTTAACTTTTATTTTGAATGTCGATCTACGATTGCAGACCTGGGTCTGTATTCAAGTTTTGTCCGTCTTTTAACTTTTATTTTGAATGTTGATCTACGATGTCAGACCTGGATCTGCATTCAAATTTTGTCCGTATTTTTAATTTTATTTTGAATGTCGATCTACGATTGCAGACCTGGGTCGGTATTCAAATTCCGACTTTTATTTTGAATGTTGATCTACGATCTCAGACCTGGATCTGTATTCAAGTTCTGTCCGTCTATTAACTTTTATTTTGAATGTCGATCTACGATCTCAGACCTGGATCTGCATTCAAATTTTGTCCGTATTTTTAATTTTATTTTGAATGTTGATCTACGATGTCAGACCTGGATCTGCATTCAAATTTTGTCCGTATTTTTAATTTTATTTTGAATGTCGATCTACGATTGCAGACCTGGGTCGGTATTCAAATTCCGACTTTTATTTTGAATGTTGATCTACGATGTCAGACCTGGATCTGCATTCAAGTTAACTCCGTCTTTTCTCTTTTATTTTGAATGTCGATCTACGATTGCAGACCTGGGTCTGTATTCAAGTTTTGTCCGTATTTTAGATTTTATTTTGAATGTCGATCTACGATTGCAGACCTGGGTCGGTATTCAAATTCCGACTTTTATTTTGAATGTTGATCTACGATCTCAGACCTGGGTCTGTATTCAAGTTCTGTCCGTCTTTTCTCTTTTATTTTGAATGTTGATCTACGATCTCAGACCTGGGTCTGTATTCAAGTTTTGTCCGTATTTTTAATTTTATTTTGAATGTTGATCTACGATCTCAGACCTGGGTCTGTATTCAAGTTCTGTCCGTCTTTTAACTTTTATTTTGAATGTTGATCTACGATGTCAGACCTGGATTTGCATTCAAATTTTGTCCGTATTTTTAATTTTATTTTGATTGTCGATCTACGATTGCAGACCTGGGTCTGTATTCAAATTCCGACTTTTATTTTGAATGTTGATCTACGATCTCAGACCTGGGTCTGTATTCAAGTTTTGTCCGTATTTTAGATTTTATTTTGAATGTCGATCTACGATCTCAGACCTGGATCTGCATTCAAATTTTGTCCGTATTTTTAATTTTATTTTGAATGTTGATCTACGATTGCAGACCTGGGTCGGTATTCAAATTCCGACTTTTATTTTGAATGTTGATCTACGATCTCAGACCTGGATCTGCATTCAAGTTAACTCCGTCTTTTAACTTTTATTTTGAATGTTGATCTACGATGTCAGACCTGGATCTGCATTCAAGTTAACTCCGTCTTTTAACTTTTATTTTGAATGTCGATCTACGATTGCAGACCTTGGTCTGTATTCAAGTTTGTCCGTCTTTTAACTTTTATTTTGAATGTTGATCTACGATTGCAGATCTGGGTCGTTATTCAAATTCCGACTTTTATTTTGAATGTCGATCTACGATTGCAGACCTGGGTCTGTATTCAAGTTTTGTCCGTATTTTAGATTTTATTTTGAATGTCGATCTACGATCTCAGACCTGGATCTGCATTCAAATTTTGTGCGTATTTTTAATTTTATTTTGAATGTCGATCTACGATTGCAGACCTGGGTCGGTATTCAAATTCCGACTTTTATTTTGAATGTTGATCTACGATGTCAGACCTGGATCTGCATTCAAGTTAACTCCGTTTTTTAACTTTTATTTTGAATGTCGATCTACGATTGCAGACCTGGGTCTGTATTCAAGTTTTGTCCGTCTTTTAACTTTTATTTTGAATGTTGATCTACGATGTCAGACCTGGATCTGCATTCAAGTTAACTCCGTCTTTTAACTTTTATTTTGAATGTCGAACTACGATTGCAGACCTGGGTCTGTATTCAAGTTTTGTCCGTCTTTTAACTTTTATTTTGAATGTTGATCTACGATTTCAGACCTGGATCTGCATTCAAATTTTGTCCGTATTTTTAATTTTATTTTGAATGTTGATCTACGATTGCAGATCTGGGTCGGTATTCAAATTCCGACTTTTATTTTGAATGTTGATCTACGATCTCAGACCTGGGTCTGTATTCAAGTTTTGTCCGTATTTTAGATTTTATTTTGAATGTCGATCTACGATCTCAGACCTGGATCTGCATTCAAATTTTGTCCGTATATTTAATTTTATTTTGAATGTCGATCTACGATTGCAGACCTGGGTCGGTATTCAATTTTCGACTTTTATTTTGAATGTTGATCTACGATCTCAGACCTGGATCTGCATTCAAGTTAACTCCGTCTTTTCTCTTTTATTTTGAATGTTGATCTACGATCTCAGACCTGGGTCTGTATTCAAGTTTTGTCCGTATTTTAGATTTTATTTTGAATGTCGATCTACGATCTCAGACCTGGATCTGCATTCAAATTTTGTCCGTATTTTTAATTTTATTTTGAATGTCGATCTACGATTGCAGACCTGGGTCTGTATTCAAGTTTTGTCCGTTTTTTAGATTTTATTTTGAATGTCGATCTACGATCTCAGACCTGGATCTGCATTCAAATTTTGTCCGTATTTTTAATTTTATTTTGAATGTCGATCTACGATTGCAGACCTGGGTCGGTATTCAAATTCCGACTTTTATTTTGAATGTTGATCTACGATGTCAGACCTGGATCTGCATTCAAGTTAACTCCGTCTTTTAACTTTTATTTTGAATGTCGATCTACGATTGCAGACCTGGGTCTGTATTCAAGTTTTGTCCGTCTTTTAACTTTTATTTTGAATGTCGATCTACGATTGCAGACCTGGGTCTGTATTCAAGTTTTGTCCGTCTTTTAACTTTTATTTTGAATGTTGATCTACGATGTCAGACCTGGATCTGCATTCAAATTTTGTCCGTATTTTTAATTTTATTTTGAATGTCGATCTACGATTGCAGACCTGGGTCTGTATTCAAGTTTTGTCCGTCTTTTAACTTTTATTTTGAATGTCGATCTACGATTGCAGACCTGGGTCTGTATTCAAGTTTTGTCCGTCTTTTAACTTTTATTTTGAATGTTGATCTACGATGTCAGACCTGGATCTGCATTCAAATTTTGTCCGTATTTTTAATTTTATTTTGAATGTTGATCTACGATTGCAGATCTGGGTCGGTATTCAAATTCCGACTTTTATTTTGAATGTTGATCTACGATCTCAGACCTGGATCTGCATTCAAGTTAACTCCGTCTTTTAACTTTTATTTTGAATGTCGATCTACGATTGCAGACCTGGGTCTGTATTCAAGTTTTGTCCGTCTTTTAACTTTTATTTTGAATGTTGATCTACGATGTCAGACCTGGATCTGCATTCAAATTTTGTTCGTATTTTTAATTTTATTTTGAATGTCGATCTACGATTGCAGACCTGGGTCGTTATTCAAATTTTGACTTTTTTTTTGAATGTTGATCTACGATCTCAGACCTGGATCTGTATTGAATGTTGATCTCCGATTGCCGATCTCATAGCCAACTTCACGCAACTTATTTATACAGATGTTTATGTTTACACTTGCGTAAGCACTCATTATGTTCAGGGTAATGTTTGCTATCTCTGCGCGTTTGTGGGCGTCAACATGCAAAGCGATCGTCAAGATTACGTGCGTTTCAACAAGGAAAGAGTACAACAGTATCACTAGCGATGGTTTCGGTTGCATTTCGATGTTTCGTTGCATTTTGGCTCTTCCAGTCTCCAGGACGACTGCTGCTTATTATGTAATACAAAGTGTTTTCCCTTCTTTAAACCAATACGGGATATAATGCAATATCTTAAATGGAGTATATCAGGAAAATATGTTACAAATGACTTAAAAATAATTTTTTAATTGTTAGAATACATCTTTTAATCTGAATGACTTAATATGTCAAATCTATTAAAATTGCTTTTAAATCGGAGTGGTAAACTTGAAACGAAATCCCCATTCTAAAAATAGACATTACTTAAATACTGCTAGACGACCTTCGCATTATTATTCGGACTTTTTCTAAGATAACACAATGTTTACTATGTTTTAACCTGTATAACGGATCAAACTGAAATAATTAATAAGTCACAAAATATGTTGCAATTTTATGCGGGAACTCTATTTTAGTCTAACCTAGGCACGTAGCCAAAATTAGGAAATCCCTTTCAATATATTATTTTGATATATTCAAAAAGATATCCATTTGGAAATACGGAATCTGTAGCAAAATATATAATATATTGGAGAAATTGATAATATCCAATTTTATCCTGATAGATATTTGTCTGTCAATGATTATGCATGTTTTGCTTTAAATGATTTATTCTACACTGATGGTAAAACAAATTCTATTGAATTATAAAAATAATGCTCATAATCTTTTAGTAAGTATACGAAAATGACATTCCTTGCGCAGGCAAAAAACGCATGCTCTTGGAAGGGGATCGAACTAACGAGCATGGGCCCGGTGCTCTATCAGGTAATGCGCTTCACTATCAATAGGCAATGAGCTTTGTTCTCAATAGGGAATGCACTTCGCTGTCAATAGGTAATGCTCTTCACTATCAATAGGTAATGCTCTTCACTATCAATAGGTAATGCTCTTCACTATCAATAGGTTATGAGCTTTGCTATCAATAGGCAATGTGCTACGTTATCAATAGGTAATGCGCTTCGCTATCAATAGGTTATACGCTTTGCTATCAATAGGTAATACACTTCACTATCAATAGGTAATGCACTTCACTATCAATAGGTAATGCACTTCACTATCAATAGGTTATGCACTTCGCTTTCAGAAGGTAATGCACTTTGTTATCAATAGGTAATGCGCTTCGCCATCAATAGGTTATGCACTTCGCTTTCAGTAGGTAATGCACTTTGCTATCAATAAGTAATGCGCTTCGCTATCAATAGGTATAGCTCTTTGCTACAAATAGGTAATGCACTTCGATAAAAAAATAATATGACGTGATCCATTTTCTTCTTTACAGACATATATTCAGTAATGCTTTTTTTGATTTTGTGATTGGTCCCATTTGATACAGGAACATTGAAAGCTATAATATGATTGATGATGCATTAAAAAAACACGCGTTTAAGCAAGTCTCGACCCTCCGTCACGGCTATGTGTGGTGTCCTTGAGTAAGACACTTTTCCGCATATTCTTAGTACTGGTACTACTTAGGAAGACTTCGAGTGTGATTTGCCTAAGCTGTTAGAACTTGTTTCATAATCGAAGTAAAATAAATAAACTTCGTCTTTTTGTGATGCATTTAATTTGTTTATTATATGTATGTCTCATGTTTATTTTTGTGTAGGTGCTCATGACATTTGAGTACCACATATGCTGCTGGACATACCCTTTTTTATGTTTCTTTATTTATATGTACATGTATAATTAAGAGAACACTCACCTCCAAAAACCAAGAGCAAAAACTGGAATAGCCGTCAGCGTTGTTAGGGCTGATACATGTAGGTAGGTAAACACCAAGTTACATGGCTTAGTCCACCGCCGACACCGACATGACGTCAATCAATACTTATCAGTAATACCATCATAATGTTGAGGACTTTGAAGAAAGTTTAAGTCAAAGCAACATGAAGGCCTCCGTCTTCTGTTGTTTGTGATTAAAGCATGAAATGTTTGTAGAGTAGTCGTTCGCAATGCGTGGCCACCATATCTACCGCTACCTCCAAATCTATGAAAAGAAAAATCCAGCCTATCGTAAAATATGATGTTTCAAGTGCGTTTTTGATTGTTTATAAAATTGATGTTTCCTTAGTTTGATGTAATGTAAAATGACGAAATACACCTAATTACGACACGGTAATCTGACGCTAATTAGATATAGCTTTACTAATGTTGTACTTTCGTATAATGAACATTTCTCATTATTTCTAATACAAATACTATTAAATAAAGATAGATTCATAATTAAATATGATATTGTAAAAATATGACATTTATTCTCGTTAGACTGCAAGAATGCTGTTTATTAGAACTCGTGGTATTCTCTAGCTGATATTACTCCGTTCCTGCTGTGGCAGTATGCATACTTACATCCTAGAGACTCAAGTGTAAGACGGAATTATAAAACATAATCAGTTGCAATGTGGATTTTATGTTCACTGTCTATAAATTGTGCACGTATTTACACCATCGTACTCAATACAACGTGCGATATATATACATAACATGATAAACTAAACCACACGCACGCACGCACGCACGCACGCACGCACGCACACATGCTATAGCAGAACTATCACAATATACTTTCTTTTATAAAGCATATACAAACAATAGGATAGATACGTATATACCATCAACTGGCAAAGTTAATGGAGAGAGACGTTTGCATACATGCCTGCAAACACGATATACACAAAACAAACGAAACCAGTTATGTATACGTAATTAAGTAGATAATGTCCAGAACCTACTATTTAATTTTACTTTAAAAGTTTAGATAAAATAATGAAGAAAAAGACAAATAATCCAAAAAATATATTGACCATTTTTCGCTCTGTTATTTGAATATGGATTATTGTATATTCATAATGAAGATGCATATTTTTATAAAGCAGCTATCGTATAATATTCAAGTTCCGACCAGATCATATTTTGATATTGTATAAATAACTGTAATGTATGCTGGAGTTCAACGATATAGTCAACCTGCTTCAAGTTGTACATACGCATGGCCATCAGGTTTGTTTTATTGGTGAAAGAATATTGACGAATGTATTAATTACGATCAAATTGTTTGTTTAGACATCGAAAAATACTTTTTATAAGTATCTCAGTGTATGTAATATATGTAATAGCAATATATATTGTATATACCATTGTTGAAAGCAATAAGTATTCGTCCGCGTATTATTTATATTAAAGTTGGAGAGTAGCCATTCCAGGATTTGACAATGACGACGTTATATATTTAATTGGCGTTACAGTGACTCTTGGTCCGTAAACGCATTAAAAAGAAAACCTTGTTATCTGGACTGCGAAAAATAACAGAAAAATATCAATATTCATTATACAGTATATATAAAAAATATCAGTAAATTTAAATATCACTTAAATCAGTCAATTTAAATATCACTAAAATCGGTATGAAAAGGTGATGAACTGTGTGTTTACGGAATTTACAATCGTTGGCTGTACTTATCAGATCCATATCATTTATAGAAAATCATACACGAGTGCTTATTTGTTATTGAAATTATTAAACAAGTTTGGCAAAACTATATCATGCGAACCTAGCATTATATCATTTTTGCCAACGAGTTTGATAATCCTGGTTCTCTTATCCATCGAGTTTTCATGGAACAATATATAAATATGAATAATCAACAACAAAAACAAAGCTGGGCTCAAAGAATTCAAACAATATAGACGATTTGGGTTATAGTTATATTTTGGATAATTTTAATAGAAATGTCAATTATTTTTACTAATATGTCCAAGATACTACGATTTACGTCGTAAATATATTCCACGGAACGCATGGCCTACGTCTAATAAATTTGTAAATTTATTATCCACGAAAGGACGAAAACTACTTCTTAATATTTCTAAATTTATATATGAAGCATTTAAGGTTCGTAACCATCTGATTAATACCTAATTTTCATATTTCGTTGTTTTGCTTAAAAACGTAGAAAAAAGTGAGTACATGCTCGCGCGGCAGTGTGCATTTTTGTGTGTTACAGTTTTTTACTGTTTCTCATCTATGTTATCTATGTTATATATACTATGATACTTAAACAATTCAAAATGTATTGATTGTAATATGTAATTGTTATGTCTTTGCCATATGATTTAAAAATATTGTAAATGGCCAAAGGCATATTTTTGCTAATAGTTTGCCAATAAAATTGAATTTGAAATTTGAATTTGAAATTGATAAATTAAATAATTAAATAATTAGACAAAGAAACTGAATAATATCATACTAATTGCAATACCATTCTTTGTACCACCAATGTTACCATAAAGAATATTTGGGTCAGATGTATAAAAAACTTTAATACACAGATACCATGTAATAATACCATTTTTAAAGAACCATATTTATTACAGGTTTATATTTGATTGACTATTTTCTTAGGTCTGTGGTCGATATTTTTTTCATTATGCATGCTTTACCCAGTTGTCTCTTCTTCGCAGAGACCATTACACCCTGGTACCCTCTCACGATGCAGGATGACAAAGGCGAGTAGGTTAAGTCATATGAGAAATAACACTGGTCGTTTCCTCGAGTAAAACACGCCGTTTAACACATTAAAGCAATAAACACCATTGTCACGATCAATGGAATCTTGTTTTCTTTAGTTATCACGATTAATGGGCGCTATTAAACACATCAAACGTCAAATAAATCAAATTGTTTAATGACGAAGTTTGTGTATGTTCTAAGGGACACAATTGCGCCAGGGATTTATTTGGTGGGACGCATCATCACGTATTCGTAGTGGAAAACCATACAATATGATGTATCATGGTCGTTTGTCATTTTTATGACCTCTGTCAAGACGCCTTTTTTAATATTATCACACCATTTAGTATCTGCATTAAATATATCTGAATTTTCAATTTAAATTAGATTCATAAGAAAAGTAATAAAATACCTTTTAGCCGAGGTATACGCGACCAGAGTACTAAAATGGCAATAAAACGCGAAACGATGCGTGTAAACACATTTCGACTTTACATTTTAAGGTCACGCTTCACATGGCCAGAGATAAGATCTCGTATTAATATATTCAAATAATACAAATATTAAGAAAAAGAGTGAAACTTGTACGGTTCATATAAATGTTGGATCTACTTTATTTTAAGATTTTTTTTAAAAAAGAGAGATATATTTAAGATAAGCGAGGAATACACTAACATACATCGGAACTTGCATGTGATACTTAATGTTTGATACTCGATCTATTCATCGACTTACGTTGGTCCGAAGTTCGCAGTTGACTCAAGAGCGTTTGGTTACGCGGTAAACCGGATGTCTTTAATATTTCTGGTTCATCAGAATAATTATACAATCTCGCTGTATGTTGCTCTAGTATAGATATATCGTTTATACATGAACTATTTGTTGGTGGGATGTTCATTGCATTACAACCAATGATCGATTGTGTGAAACAGAGTTTGCTATTTTAATCTCCTTTTTTGTCTTTTGTGCTTGCCAGCATACCTTTATTTATTTATAAAATTGCACCCTAGTGGTTACTTTAGACCGAATGATATTGCGCTTTTAAGGCAGAACAATATAATGGTTAGAACACTGGTAAGAAATAACATAGAAACCATCTACTTACAAAAACGTGATGTATTCAACGGCAGTCATATTATATAATTATCTGTAAAAAAATTACATGTTTCTGTCAATAGAACACTTTTTCTCTGAGCATCCCATAAATTCAATGACGTGAAAATTCCCGACAAGCAGTTGTTACCCTTTCACCCATTTAATCTTTAGCTACACGTCATCTCTCTGTTAATTGATCAAATAAAAATCTCTAGTCTGTCACAAAACATCTTGAAACGGTAGCAATGTGTTAAATTAAACAGACTTCTATGAAAATATGACAATTTATATGATAGAAGGTATGAGACCTGGCGAAACCGTCTGGAGTCTTCGAAAAAAAAATGGAGGGGGTGGGTTGTGAAGTGTCTTAAATATATTTAACATGAACTGGGTGTTTAGGTGCTCTAGGTGACTGATCTAACTACGTGTCCGGTACTGTCTACTTGGTTCAACATATTTCAAATCCCCTCAGGACTGCTTTTCAGACTTGACGTATTCCTCTTGCGAATTCCTGCTTAGACCATTCTTCTCTTTCAGATTATAGGATGACTTTACCCGAGTCCTTCCCGTCCAATATTTTGCAGCGATGATGTTATTATGCCTTGTTCTGCTATCTGTTTGATTGACTGTTTGGCTGACGGTCCATTTCCTTCTTGTTGTGATGACAATCCCTGTACCATATAACCATTTGTCTCCTTAATACCTCAATGGCAGGAAAATGATATCTTTAGCTTCATATTTTCTCCATTAACAATGTTAAAGGTAGCTTTAGTTAACAAGTTCTGCCATTCAATCCAATTCTTGCTCTAACATCTTTATAGTAGGCTAAAAGCATATTGTATTTACTTAATGCTGAATAAAATAATTGAAAAAAAGCTCTTGTTTTTGTTATTAAATTGTACCAGTTGAGATTGACGCCGAGTGACCATGGTAAATTTATGCTATGCTCCTTTCCTTGGATATTCGATTTGTCGAAATTTTTAACAATCTATGTCCTTGTTGATCATATCCGTCAAATATGAATAAGCATTTGTTGTTTTTTTTCAGACAAGTATGGTTCTACTTTGCATTAATGAGTACTCATGTTAAACTGATGCATGTCCATGCCACTTCTTCCAAGAGCCTAGGTTATTTTGGTTTTAATCACATTCTTGTCCAACCCACTGTTGCTTTTGAAGATGAAAGGACTGATTTCACTTGAATAATTAACAGACAGATTTGTTATTGTCATCTCATCCATAAACCCTCTGTCTGACGAGAGATGCGTGCCTCTTGATGTCTTTGGACATTTAGCCACTAACTAAGCCGAGAAAATGTACGTTCTCATCACAATAAAACTTTAAGGAACATTATCCAATGTGTAGTTCAGCTAAGAACTTTAGATGTATATACCTGAAGTACTGTTTGTGGACAACATAATGCTACAGATCAATCATATGATAAGGGATGAATCCGAACACATGAGCTGGGACTATACACTCTACTGTTAGGTCTTCATAGGTTGATTTTTGTTTGAAACATTGGCATCCAAATACAGTAGAATTTCGATTGCTCGAACCTAATGGGACTGGACAAAATAGTTCGAATTAAGGATCGTTAGAGCCAAGTATTGTTCAACATCATACCATACATGTATAAACATCGAAATAGGAATTCGACGGGACCAGACAAGTGGTTCGAGCTATATCGATGTTCCATCCATCCGTATTCGAGCCAACGAGGTTCTACTGTATAAGGAAATAACTGTTCTAAAGAAATATTCCCGTCTATATGTACAACAGAGACATTGATCGGAATTGCTCAAAACTTTTCAATTGCTTTTACTTTATAGTTAGTTTGATAGTTTTTTTTTCATATTTCCAAAAGGTCTTAGACCCATAAGGATATATTTTCCATATACATGACGGCAAACATCAATCAGTACGTTGTAAATTATAGATAGCATGTATACATAATGTACATACATACACATATGTGAAGTGATTTACGGTTGTTTCAAATGTAATACATATCACTTATAGACTTTATACATGCATATACATGCATATATGCACACAAATAGCAATTGTAGTTCATATATATGTATTTTTAAATTGTTTAACCTTGCACAAAGGTGTTCAGTTTGAATACTGTATATGAGATTATAAAATTCACTTTTGTATGGCGTATTTGAAATGAAGTCGCTTAGAAGACAATGCTATGCAGTTGTTTATTAAAACATTTTTATTACAAATGTAGTTATAAGTGCAACAATACAGAATTTATTTCATTCAAACTATCAATAAATAAATATTTACTTAGTCGTATGAAAACAGTAAGGACAATAGCTAGTGTATATTGTTCCAATTTGAATATATTTTTCAGAATATATGAAAATGGATGCGTTGTTAGGTTATATCACAGTAATATGGTCTGAATGATACTAATTTAAAACCCAAATGAAATACCGGTGCACCGATTACACTTTCAAAATCATAAATTCTGATTACTTTGCCAAAAATTGTCAAAAAGCGATAAATGAATGTTACACAAGATTCATAAAATCTATTTTGAACGGGACGGGAAAAACATATTTGCGAGATTACCCCTTGATTACGCACGTACAGCCGTTTCTACTTAACTGCTTACAAACGCAAGTAATAACCAAATCGTATATAAAACATGTGCGGAGAAACTTTCATGATATTTAATAATTTTCTCATACAATTTAGAACAATTTAGAGTTCTTTCATCTTGGGAATGATGTATTAATCCGCGGCGCTACTTTTCGGCAGCGGGATATCAGCAAGATTCATAGCGAGCTATCTCGGTGATAAACACGCAGGCATTAGGCTATACGCACTTATCATTACCATGACTATAGGCGTTTTTGTATGTAATGTTCTTTTTTAATTGAAGATAAGAATAAATGGAATTTGATTTAATGTACATTTGGCCGTGGGCATTTTCAAGTATGCGAACATTGGAGTTTGAGTCACCATGTACTTGCGACTGTACACGTTTTCATGTTTTACATGTACTTATTTTCAAGTTCAATAGGAATCATATTTGCTGTTTTCATTAATGTAAATATTTACTCATTCAACTGGCGTGCAGATGTTTTTCTTTTTTGACAAAAAAAAAAAAAAAAAAAAAATACATAATAATAAAAGCCTCGTACCGCTCTATCGATTTATTGTAATGTAAAAGGCAGTTTAGATACTAGCGGATGTATGGGGCTTGGTCAAGTTTTCAAGTACAAGTATATTGAAATTGGTTGAAAATCAGGTCCCAGAACCAGTGAAAGCCCCATCTCACTTAAACAGTTAAATATTTAGAACGTCCATTCTACCCTCACAAACAGAATCCGCACGTGTTGTGTATGGGTGTTATTTGGTATGTGTGGCAATTGGATATTTTCTATATGTGTGGTATATAGATGTTTTTTCTATATGTTTACTATATGTGGTATACGGGTATTATTTTTATTCATGGTATATGACTATTTTGTACGTTCAGCTTACGAATATTATTTTATATGTGTGGTATAGTTTAATAATTATATGTGTTATTGGTATAATTTGTGTATGTGGTATATGCGCATTATGTTTATATGCGTCACATATGGGATTTTTCTGGGAACTGTGCTATTTGAGTGTTTTTTTGATATTTTTAGATTATGGGATTGCCTTTTCATGTGTGGTACATGGGTATAATTTAGGACATATATGAGTATATTTTACATCTATTATGGAATAGAGATATTACTTTTATATGTGATGTATGGCTATTGTTTTTGCATATGATATACGAGTACAATCTTGGATATGTGGTGTGTGAGAATTATAAAGTATATGTGGTATATGATAATTATATTTGGTATATGTTGTTTATGAGTATATGATTATTTAGTATGTGGTTTATGAGAATTATTTATGATATATGAAATTTTGATTACCATATATGTCTGTGTGGTATATGCACTGTTTCAAGATCCATTTGTGGAATAAAGGTAGTTTTATATTTGTTATTTGAGAAATACTTATGCATATTATTTTGTCTGTTTGATATATGTCATTTTTTAGACATATGGAGTATATGGTTTTAATTGAGGTACGTTGATATTAATTTTGTATATGAGTGTTATTTAAGACATGTAGTATTATATTCAATTCCATATCATTTGTATATGAGTATTATTGATCAAATTGCGGTATATGAGAGTCAGTTAGTATGTGTATTATATGAGTATGACTTTGTATTTATACTATTTGAGTTTCATTTATGACATGTGGTATGTGAGTCTCAACTAGTATGTATACATGTGGTATATAGATATTGCTTTAAACTCCAGGCAGGAAAATGATATCTCAACATTTGTCTGTTAATGCCAGAGTATCACAAGAAAATACTATCATGTCTCGCGTATCAATTGACCTTCTTTTAATGTTTCTCTGTGTGTATTTGGTTCCAAAACAAGTAAATATTTATATATATTGTTTATATATGTATAACTTAAATGCTACAATCAAAGTTTAGTCGTTTAACATATGGATACACTGAAGTTTTATGCACCTTGATATCAGACAGTTATCCATACGCCGGTATTATCGAAGAGACACTCGAGTTCCGAGCCACTAGCTCAGTCGTAGTTGTTTGTATACGCTAAACTGGCTGTGTTTTTTTCATAGATTTACAGGGTGCGATATGAGGCACCGTTCCAAATCTGAGATTAGTCTTTAAAAGACAGTTTGAAGGAGTGTCGTTTCACTTATATTGTCGATATTGTATAAATACTTAGTAAGTTCGTCCATATGTACGCTCAAGTGTTACTCGATCGAGCATTCGTTTGTTTTATGTATTCGTCCATTGTTTCATTTATTTGTTATTGTTTGTGTCGTTGGTATTTCATATTCCTAGGAATACTGCAGCTGTTTCAGTGATTCTTGAGGATAGAGGTGCTAGTGGGTTGAGGGGCTGCACATTTCATAGCCTGTCAATAAAACCAAGTCCTTCTTTTGAGTGTCTTATTCGCTTCCAAGGGAATATTTCATCAGATGTTATTGTTAAAAATGGAATCTAACCTTGATTTCTTACTATTTTCATTCATATAAAATCATATATTGACTATTTCCTTTAAATCTGTTATATGTATATAGGCATAGACATCATCATCAAAGTAAAAATACAACAACAAAAATCACTTCAAGAATGAAACAGTGTTGCAAAAAGTTTTGTTTTACTGTATTTTCTGCATCATTACCAACCCACGCAGCTGTTGAGATAAACCCCCCCTTATAATAACGACAATAATTGTTGATTACAAATCAATGTAACATCAACGGCATACATGGGTAGCGCAGTAAAACGGCAGCATTCTCGTATCATCAACCGACGCGTAATTATCAGTCGCCGCCATTAAGTGAAGGTTTAATTGAGACTCCTTATAATTAAAGCACATTTCGTTCATAACACACCGCGACCGGCAGCGTCACCAGTTGATAATCTATTCCAGGTGATAATTACATCTAAAACTTTAAAAAGCAACTAGGTGAATTGTGGCTAAACACATTATTCATCTAAACGTTCGTTACACAGCACAAAATGTTTACAGAAGTACGTAAAATTAAAGTGATTTTAGTTCTTTTGTATAATGTAAAATTAGCTTTACGTTTTTTTAAGTTTTGCTGATAGAAGTGTAAAGAAGTCCCCCGACCAGCACGTGTTATTATTTCTTATTCCCTGGAATCATGAAGCTCATTTAACACTGTTCGAAAATAAACAGCGCTTATACCGATGTATGAAGAGTGTTGCATTGACCCACATGAACATATCTAACAAAAGCGATTCTGCAATGTTCTTTTCTTTGAAACCGTATGTGATTTCAAATCCATCTATCAGATATTACGTAATGTAATCGCGTGCATTTGGTTTTGAATGACTTGTTTATAATTTTCTTAGCGATAACATATTTTTATGTAATTTGTTTGGAAAAAATATTTCATTCAACTGTATCTATATCAAAACAATTTTGGTAGTCTTATAAAAAAAATTAATTTTATTTCTATATACTTCATAAAGAACATCAGCTATCAGCTCAGCTCAAGAACATTTGTAATTAAGAGTAAACATGTTATCATACGTGATACAAATACCAAAACTATACTGTACAGAACAGCTAATTCGCCACTTCTTTATTTCCAATATCTTCTTATATATGGAGGAGCGCTAGTTAAATATGTATATGACATTAACTGACAAGTATGTATGTGTGTACATACATAGACAAAATGGTCTTTCGTATTCAGGTAAAATATTAAAGGAAAGTGCTTTGATACCTTCTGAGAAAATACATAAAATGGCGTGTACAGAGATGTCAGGTGGCGGGTTAGCTGTTCCGTTCAGTATATATCTGCCAAGAGTAAATATATCTATAACCTGGAGGAACTTGAAATAATATATTCCTTATTTACACTCAATATCAATATCATTATTCTCTTGATGTTCTCTTTACAAAAGAGATAATTTGTATTAAAATTACAAATACAATGAAAACAATAAGCATTGAGATAAAATCCATTGAAGTTGTACATGATGAATAGTTCGCAACGTAAACCAAATATAATGAACCGTTTGAAACGCACATAAATGCATGTTAAACAAGACAATTACCAGGAGACGTTGTGATTCAATGACAATTTTTGCAGTTTGATACTCTGTGTAACGATGTGCAAACATCAGACTGTATAATCAATAATGATTCCCAGACACTGTTTTGTGTGCTCTTGTCCGGTAATGAAAAAAAATCGTTTACCACCTTTGACTCCTCGTGACCTTTCGATAGATCTAGAGATACATGTATTTTAAATAATTCAATGTTGTCGTGATACACACTTCTGTCGTTTAAATCCAAGAGTGTCTTGTTTATAATGGCAAAATAAGCTGCACATATGACATACAGTTTTTCCTGTAGTATGCGTCCTTTCTTCTATATCATGTGTACTAAACGTTAGCTGCACATTATTGTTTAAAGCGCACCCAAATTTCAATATTGGTATAATTGTATCAGGAAGGAATTATCTCCCTGTAACCCAAAATATCACGAATGGTTCAAAAGGACATACTATTGCGCAATTTGAAAAACGTTCTTGTCCAAATAAAATCTTCAAAATTATAGTCATTACTCAAAGAATGTAATATTTATTCTTTAATCGTCGGTGATGTTTTGGCATTGAACACAAAAAATTATACTTTATACCTTTGCACCGCTTTTGATATTCCTAATAAGATAACTATACAATCATATATAGCACGTGCAATAGGTGAATCAGTATGGAAACATATAATGTGGTTGACCTAAATCAAATATCATTATATAAAGCTTTACATAAAAATAGAATTCAAACAGATAAGTCACTAAATCATATTCAATATATCCAACTTTCACCTAATGCCGCATTGTCATAAACAATAATATATGTATTCAACATAAGCTTAGTGATCATACAGAAGACACAGCGGGACTAACATAGCTAATGCATGTACTATCAAAAATAAAACAAAATATAAAAGAAGAAACAACAGATGCTGTCGCTTTATAGACATTTGTAAAGTTTAAACCTGGTTTATGGATGCATCCAACCTCGCCCCTATTGTCCTCAACGTCGCATTATAAAAGCTAAATGGTGAAAAACAAAATATTATGATAATTATAATGGGTTTTAAACGCTATTTTCAGCACAATTTGTTATATAAATTATCCAAGCATTTTAGAGTAAAGAGGTTTGCATATTGTTATCCCCCTCGTAATTTAATTCAATAAAGCCGAGAGCGCTATTTTCTTGCATTGTTTGCGTTCGGTGGTTCCAAAGGATCCTTTCAGCAGACCTCGTTGACGTTTACAACTGCATTCTTATCCGCCATGTCTCATTGTAAAATATAGCCTCGGTTTGAATATGTGCTGTTGTTATTATATTTGAATTTTTGATTCATTGACATCATTCAGATTTGCTTGAAAAAGGAATACCTCTTGAGCTGGGACAATACATGTTCATTACCGCTGATGAACATAGTTAATAAAAAACGAGTTGTTATTCCTTGATCTGTGTTTCCAAGGGGTAGTTTTTCATCAGAGAGCTTTACGTGAGACATTTTTATTATGATAATATAGATATATGAATATTACGAAGTTCTTTATTTGTAAATCACTAATACACAAAATAACGTTAAGATATCTGTAAACAATTTCTTCAAACCGACTAGCACAACTAGTACCGATATTGATTAGACGATTGCAATCAGTATATTACGCGAGGTACCGCCAAATGCACTATAAACGACCATCTAGGGGTACATTGTCGCTATTGAGCTAGCCCGCTATTATGCAGTTTCCGATGACAAACTTCAGTGATAGATAGCGTTATGGGAACTTCTAACGCTAGAACGGAATCATTCGGAGACATTTTACGCATTAGTTTGTTTTATATTGCTTAACTGTTACCGCTTGAAAAGGTGGACGCTGTTTAAATACCAGAGCGTGTTGGTAATGCAGTAATTATCTACAACAGTTGCTCAAATATGGTAATTGTGAATATAAAAATAAGTATACTGTAAGCTTGTGGTGCATTAGGATTATGTTTGATTGTAAGGACTGAATGCATTCGTATATTAATGGTTATCAAACTAAAAAGTTCTTTCATTCCATATAATCATTTTTATAATAGGCTATGCGATTTTAAATCAATTCAATTTTTAGGAATTTGCTATCTCCCCTCACTCCCACTAGATCTATATTTACTTGCTCTTTCCCCCACGCCCACTAGATCTATACTTACTGGCAGACGTTCTGATCTAAAATATGCCTGTTCTATTTCATGACTACTATGTAT
The DNA here is from genome assembly GCA_029582155.1 of Panopea generosa. NCBI lineage: Eukaryota > Metazoa > Mollusca > Bivalvia > Adapedonta > Hiatellidae > Panopea > Panopea generosa. Next base: position 4,584,266 of record CM055898.1, read on the forward strand.
ACACTTTGATATAGGGAATGTAGGCTGACAAAGTTTCTGATATTCAAACCATTTGTAAATCATTTGCCGATCAGTTTTAAATCATGAAATAAACAGTTAGATAGGTATACCCATGCTGTGTTATCATACAGTATGTACCCCTTGTGATATTACTTTAAGAAACTGAGTCACTAAATGTGTCAAGAAACGCATTGTAATACTGTATGTTATTATATACCATCACGAATGCTTCAATCTGATTGGTTGAAACCCGAACTAATCAGGTCAAATAGAATTAACTATTGACCACGTATTCCTTCAAAAATAAACTATTGACCACTTAATCTGTCGAAACCGGTTTCACCTGGTTTACCGAGTCAATAGTTCAAACGGAACGCTCTTCCGTTCTTATGCTGATAGTCCATTCAAATTTCATTTGCTCTACTCGATAAAACAACAGTTAAACTGAACTGTTTATTATATTCCATAAATTAAAACTGACGCTGAAGTACCACTATTTCAAAGCTAAACTATTACAAAACCATTTCCAACAACTGACATGTTTATATAATGACGTCAGGTTGTATGCGTATTGGCGTTGATGACGTTCTTTTGATCAAGAGCGGATCAAGCATGTAGCTAAATACTGATGACATTGAACTTCGAATATTTGGAAATATTTTAAGTCAGAGAATATATGAAGGTTAGGAATGTTACTTTAATAGTTGAATTTGTAAATGTAGAACAGACATACAAAGGCTTCGAAAAAAATTAAATACCTCACACCTCTGTTAAAAAACGCATAGAAAGTATGAATGAAGTGAGGTGAAGAACATCTAATGCATTTGAATGTTATATCACTTCTTGACTTACCATTTTTTAATTGTTATTCAATATGATAAAACAACTATCTACCTTATTAGCGGCCAATGGTTAAAATTATTTATCCTCGGAAAATGACTATTGTCCCAAAGCAGTGAACTATTAAACTCGACTGCGTCTCGGTCAATAGTCTTCTGCTATGGGTCAATAGTCATTTTCCTTTGATAAATAATTTTGACCATTGACCGCTTAAAAGGTAGATAGTTGTATATTATAAAATGTTGAAGAACTGCTAGGAATTAAATACGTAAATTGATGTATATTTGAAGTCCAATGACGACGAATCAATAATATTGTTTAATTTAAGTTCGCTCCATTATTATCTAATGAATTTAAATAATTAAAAATCAAATTTGTTGATATATACATGTAGATATGTATTAAATGCCAAAGATATTTTAAACATTTAGTGTAATCAAATTTTATTTATGTTTAAGTTCTGAAGGATTTTGGTATTTCGATCAATCATGACAGAGGTAATTGAATACAATTCGAAAAGAAATAAAATAAACAAGTGTCGTATAAGAAGCAATAACTGTTTGGGTGTTGTGTTGTGTGGTGTTTAGCGTCGTTTTTAGCTATTATTTGGTCAGAGTGTAAGGTGTACAGTCGAGATTGCATTCTGGGCGCTGCCACGCAGGAAAATTATGCTGCAAACACATGGCATGGTACCCCATCCAGTCTTGGAAGAAACGTTTGTCCGTAAGTATGTCCCAGATGTAAATAAACATAAAAAAAGTCACATTTATCACCATTTGCAAAAGCAAAAATTATAACAGTCTCTCTATGTCACAATAACCAGTCCACCACATTGCCAATACCATGCCAGAGTCGTCCCAAATAATGCATGTCCCGATGACATAACACTATTGCTGCTGTGGTTAGATCATGCATTTGCACATGACAATGCGGTAACAAAACGTGTGCAGTTATCATAATTCATCTAGCAAGTGCACAATCCTATAGGTCATTGAGTGTTCAACTTCACATAGTGGAAACGACACATGTGGGAATTTCCAAAGTGAACACGAGATAGTTTAGTTTAAACAATATTTCATTCACATAAGTACATATATTTAGTATACATTTAACAATGAAGCAATAAAGTCATACATCTAACATGGAAAGGATACAGAAAAAAGCACGAGTTAGTTAGACTGTAGAAAATAATACATACAGAATACACATGTGTAGTTACATATTCCTAAAAGAGTATTTTAAATTGTAAATTAAAACCACAAAACTATCCAGAGTTTATTATCTTTTATTTACCTAGAATTTTCGACTATATCACACCGTCTTTCTTCACCTTAATGGCTGTTGGTCATTTGACCCAGTCTAGTCACGTGGCACAAGCAGGTTGCTCTACACTAGTAATTCCCAGTCGTCGTCCCGGTTGATAGATTGTCTTTACTATAAGTGATTTTTAAGAGATTGTCAAATGAAGGAGCCGATGCGATATATCTAAAAGAATCGATGTTGGTAAAAATGTTCTTAGAAGTGAAAATAACGGCTATCTATTTTGCATTGATTTTTAACATTGTAAGGACGTTTCACGACGGAGTCTATGGTGTTGTTATACTAAAGTGTCATTCGACGGACACATATGTTTATCACATGCAACCAACCACAGTATACCGAAGCACCATGCCAAAGACATATATGCTTATCACATTCAATCGCACCATTCTGATACGCGGTCGACTCCTAGAAATACTCTCTAGGTAAGAGATATACTAATTAAATTTTAAAAGTAATAATTATTGCAACATAATTAAGCATTTCAAATATTCAAAAAACAAAATCAGAAACAACTGTTACATTTCTTTCCATGCAGATTATTGAATAATGTTTATATCATAATTAGCGCAAAAATAAGCATACTGAATTCCAACGTCTTCCATACATTAATGGGACGTCAAATATAACATAGTCAATGTTATTTAGTACTCGAAGTAAATAAATTATAGACATAGCAGCATATTCTGATTTACCATATGAAAGAATATAAATGCAATACGTTTTCAATATGTTGATTGATTATAAATAATGTGATAACGACTTCCGATATATACAACAACACTAGTGCACGTGCGTGTGCGTACAGTACTATTGAGTGGTTGGCAGCGACGACGACTGTATTGATCAAACAGATGCAATCACATTACGGAAATATCATCAATATATTCATTATTAAAGCGGTGTATTGTATATAAACGTCGCCAATGTGCTCTCACTCAATATTCAGGCATTTCAGAGGAAGAGTATCTACCTTAACGAGAAACAATAATGGGTACATATGCCGTCAGTCAGTAATGATGCTTACAGAAATAACGTTGATATATATTCCTGGTTGGATATCATCCAATCCTACAAGTACACTTCACAGTCAGTTAGGATGCTTGTAGCAGTATCGTTGATAAATGTTCCTGGTTTGATATCATCCAATCCTACAGGTACACTACACAGTCAGTTAGAATGCTTGTAGCTGTATCGTTAATATATATTCCTGGTTTGATATCATCCAATCCTACAGGTACACTTCAAAGTCAGTTAGAATGCGTTTAGCTATATCGTTGATATATGTTCCGGATTGGATATCATCCAATCCTACAGGTACACTTCACAGTCAGTAAGAATGTGTTTAGCTATATCGTTGATAAATAGTCTTGGTTGGATATTATCCAATCGTACAGATACACTTCAGTCAGTTAGGATGATTGTAGCAGTACATTGATAAATATTCCTGGTTGAATACTTTTAGCTATATCGTTGATAAATATTCATGGTTGGATATCATCCAATCCAACAGGTACACTTCACAGTCAGTTAGAATGCGTTTAGCTATATCGTTGATATATGTTCCTGGTTGGATATCATCCAATCCTACAGGTACACTTCACAGTCAGTTAGAATGCGTTTAGCTATATCGTTGATAAATAGTCTTGGTTGGATATTATCCAATCATACCGGTGCATTTCACTGTCAGTTAGAATGATTGTAGCAGTACGTTGATATATATTCCTGGTTGAATATCATCCAATCATACAGGTACAATTCACTGTCAGTTGAATGATTGTAGCTGTACGTTGATAAATATTCCTGGTTGGATATCACCCAATCCTACAGGTACACTTCACAGTCAGTTAGGATGGTTGTAGCTGTATCGTTAATAAATATTCCTGGTTGGATATCAACTAATCATACAGGTACACTTCACAGTCAGTAAGGATGTTTGAAGCTGTATCGTTGATAAATATTCCTGGTTGGATATCATCCAATCCTACAGGTACACTTCACAGTCAGTTAGGATGTTTGTAGCTGTATCGTTGATTATTATTCCTGGTTGGATATCACCCAATCCTACAAGTACACTTCACAGTCAGTAAGGATGTTTGAAGCTGTATCGCTGATGAATATTCCTGGTTTGATATCATCCAATCCTACAGGTACACTTCACAGTCAGTTAGGATGGTTGTAGCTGTATCGTTCATAAATATTCCTGGTTGGATATCAACTAATCATACAGGTACACTTCTAACGGTATCGTTGGCAAATAGTCGGGTTTGGTATAATGTAATCAAAGAGTTAGAATTCTGTCATGTCAGGCGAAAAGTATTTCAATATTTATCACCAAGTAATGTACTCATTTTAACTAAATAAAGAATGGCTATAAATAACAGTATTTAAGCTACAAAAAATACCTTTATAGATGGTAAAAATATATCACCAAACTAAATTCCAACTGTTTTCATTCGAAATACAATTGATTGACATAATTATTTGTAAAGTGTAATTCGATAATAAGTTAATATGCGTCCAATCATTTTGGTAACGTTTAACACTTATCAGTATAGCTGCATCTTCACTAGTAGTCCGGGAGCTAGAAGGGTCCACCGTGCACCCCCCCCCACCCCCACAAACCTCCGAACCAATATTTTTCTGAAGCCCCATGACGCCCTGATCACGAAAATAAATGTTAACATTGCGTAAGTTGGGACGAACTTCCGGTTATGACGTCATCAAGATGGCTGCCATTGTGAAATTTACCCAAAATGTGAAAAATATCATAAAATCGTTATATTCAGATCAAATTTAACAAATGAGGTATCAAAATGACCGCAATAGAATAACAAGCAGATCTGCTAACAAAACAAACTACTATGAATAGATTCATTTCGAACAAAAATGAATTTATGTCAATTTTGAGGTCAAAATTTCAATTTTTCACAAAATAATTGTCATTATTTTTGGTCAAATCTTTTCCAGAAAGCAAACAACCTTAGTCATGATTCAGAAATGTTTTATTCACACTACTGAGCTGAATGACCACACGCTATTTTGTTCATATCCTGTGTATCACAACTGTTCAAATATCAACAGTCATATCAACAATAATTGCCGTTTCTGTGTGTCTAAATATCTAGCAAACACAGAGTTTTTGTCATTCGAGGGTACATATTGTCAATCCAGATCACTGTCTGTGCTTTCACCACTGATTTGTACACTAAACTGATCTAGCACATCTGTCAGCTGGTATACAGTTTCCGAGTCATCTGAATCGACATCGTCGTCAGACTGCAGTGGTTCGCCAGCGATGCCGATGAGCTCCTGTGGCAGAACATCTCCTGTGTACCACAGTGGCTCCAGCTTTCCATCCTTGACCTCCCATCCATGGTCAACCTTCACATCTGGAATATCTGGTTCAGCAATGTGGGCCCTCTTCAAGATTCCAACCTGATAGTTGACACGTCTTACGTGCTGCTCCAGACTTCTTCTGCATGGTGGAATTGATCCCAGGTCCACATTCTTTGAAGGGTTGGGTTGGTCTTCCTTGGCACACAGCTCATGTATGCGGATGTATCGCAGCTCATTAACCTTGTGCACTCTAGCACGACCATATATGGCACACGTGAATTCCTCCAGTTCATCAAGGAGGTCTTTGGTTATGTCCCAAGTTTCCCCCAACCTGCAGAGTACAGCAGCAAACTTTGGAGTTTTCTGGAGAGTTTTCAGTGGCTTGATCTTTCCTATTCCTTTGAATGTGCTGGTAGTGTCACATCTAGTGTATGCATGGAGACACATGAGTGCTGTGCAGTGGTTCTGTGTATAGCCCTCTGCCAGTTCGGTGATGTTGATCAGTCGCCGCTTATTTCCAGTGCCAGTGTCAAATAGAATCACTACATCTGGCAATGTGAGGGCGTAGTGCAGTTGGATGAAGAATACATCGCTGTCTGGACTTTTGATCCGGATGTACTTGTATCCCTTGTCCTTTCCATACATTCAGTACAGAACTACTCTGGAATCAGTTTCCTCTTGGGATGAGCGTAGAGTTTCGATCTCCATCTTCGCTGTGCTTTGCCCATCTTCAGACCTCAGCTGGTATGCAGCTCCTTCACATATGATGATGACTTTTCTTCCAAGGAGCTTATTGGCATATGAATGATTACTCCACGTCTTGCAGAGGAGATTGATGAATTGTGTCTTGTTGTCATCATTTGTCAGGAACTGCTTCCAATCAGGAGGTTTCTTTGTGCTTGCCCCCTTTACAATGAGCTTCTCACTACAGCCCCTTCTCTCACGTTCCATGGATTTGACAGAATTGGGAGTATACATATCTGTGCTGAACACCGCATCTGTTGTCGTTGACATCATGCCAAAAATCTTGTTGCAGTTCAAGCTGAAATTGGCTGGTATCTCCTTGAAGTAGTAGAAGTAGGCATTACCATCATAGACCACAAGTGTTGACTCAGCCGATGGAACCGGTGCATCCTCACACTCTTTGGTCAGATACTGGAAAGATTTAGATTTGTCTGTCTTTGCCAGAAATCCATCTGCTGTTCCAATGCTGTATGGGACAGGGGTCAGCGGGTACGTCATCAGCTCCTTCATGTCCAACTGCAAGCCCTGGCTTTGGGATTTCACAAATAGTTGGAAGGCAATATTGCCTTGTTGCTTATACTGGACCACTTTGTTGTTTGCCGTTGTTACTTTCATATTCTTGTTCATGTCACCAAGCGTTCTCAGATTCATCCGCTTTACTTGTTCAAAGAAGTTTTCATTTTTCTCCAGCCTGTCTTTTATGAAAGCTTTCTGTGCCTCTTTTCCTGACTTTTCTGCGCCCAAAACATCAGTTGCTATAATCTCAGTGGCTGCAGCTCCAGATGAAAGACTGATAAGTTTGTCTTGGTCGTCAACTATAAATGGATTGATGAAGCTTTCAACTGCCTCCTTTGCCTTTCGTACGCATTTCTCACTTTTCAGGATCTCTGCAGGTCGTACATCACGATGCATTGTTCCACTTTGGCTGTCTGTCAGCATGTCAGCCATGTTCAGTGTCGTGTTGACATACTGGGATCTCGCGTGTGTTGTTCGCACCCATCTTTGGTATGCATCATGGTTGCTGAGAACCCCTGAAACACCAAAACCACCCCCACCAGCGCCACCATGAGATTTGGCATGTCTCATAAAGGTTTCCTCCATAGTTTTGTCGACGGCACAGCGGTTTCCGGGTATGAAGGAACGAGCCACACTCATTGCTCCCCTCTTGATCAAATCAGTTGCTCCGGGATGAGATACCTCAATGTTAGCCAGGAAGATGGAGAAGTATGTGAGATATCGGGCTTAGTTCTGATCACCGAATGCAAAAAATATGTCTATCATGAGATGCAAACAGTGTGCATATGCAAGGAAGTCATTGTGCTTCACTGCCTGTACGAGAGAGAGTACTAGCCATATATGACTCATGTAGGAAGCCCAAAGTTGGGCAGTTTTTCCGTGACTGCCTTCACTGACCTCCACTCTATACTGCAGGTAACCCTGGATGTAGTTACTGAATGCATCGTCATCTAATGCTGCGTCCAATTTGGTTTCTGTGAGCGATTGTAACAAATCATCCAACTTCTTCATCGAGTCTGCTGGGATGGAAGAGAACAGTTCCTGCTCATTTAGGTGAGCCATGTATTGTTCCAATAACAACCTTTCCAAGCACTCCAGCATGGTCTTATGGCAGTGCATCACCCTGTCATAGTGCTTTCCGGATATCACACCTTGCAATGAACCAGAGGCAATCAGCCCTGCTTCAAGTAGGATGTCAGACAAACCAGAGCCATCCATCTTCTTCCCCACCATCTTCAGATAAGCACACACGAGGTAGAAGGTATCAATCAAAACAATGTGCTTCTCATACCGTTTAGGGTTGTTCCAAAGCAATGGATATGCCTTCATGCAGACTCCCAAGTCGAAAGTTGTTATGACATACTGCTGGTTTACTTCATGTGTGGCCTCTTCAGCATATCTCAGACATTCTTGCACGGTCTTATAATCGGTGATGGGTTGGGTGATAACTGGGTAATAGTCAATGGTGGTGAGATTTGTTGGTGGCATACCAGTTAAGGATGTGAAGCCTGTCCAACCAGGTACGTCCTGTGAGGCTGTATGCATCAAGCGAATGAGAACCCAGACAAAATTGCGTCTCATGACGCGTTTTAGGGCTTCTTCGCCTCCAGGGCATGTCAACTGTTGGATTGTGAGGGATGGATTCTTTCGTTGTGTTACATAGCATTCAGGAAGATTCCCGACTTGATCTGTTTTCAGAGAACGCGCTCCACTTCCGCTGACGGATGGGATTTCAGGACGAGTACCCCCCTGTTGCTCTGGGTTTCCTTCGATGGCCTGCATCATAATGCCATGATCATTGTGAATAGACCCCATGCCTGTCAGATCGTTCAAGAGCTGATCAAAGTTGTCAAATTCGGAATGAAACACCGATGGAGCATCAGGATCACGAACAATTTGGGTGGACATAAAACTTGATGTTTCTTCTACAGCCTGAGCAATAGCTGTCTCAAGTCCAAGAGAGAAGGAGTAACTCTCTGAGTGTCTCATTCTGCTCAATAAGGTGATCAGTTGTTTGCTTCTGAACAGATGTCGCATTGTCATACAGATAAGCACATGCTTTGGTAATTTCCATTCTCCATTGGTAGCGGCCCTGCATATGTCTTGGCCAATAGAAAGTACCAGCCTATTGGCTCGTGACGTGTCAGCAGTTGGTGTCCCAGTGATCACATAACTTAAGAACTTCTTCAGCTGCAGTGGGAGTATCTCCTCACTGTTTTCTAAGTCTGTTGATGTTTGTGGCCATTTCAGATCTGCCGATTGTTCAAAGCTACGCAGAATCAATTGATATAGGTGAGTGGCAGCATCCTTAATTATGTCAGTGGAAACTAGTGCATATGCACTCTTGACAGCACGGTTTACATCAATGTCCGAGCTGTATACAATGTATGGTGTAAACTTTGTCTGCTTATCAAGTTGGCAGAATGATAATTTCCCACAGTAGTTGACATCCTTCGCCAGCTTGACCTTCAGTTTCTCACTGCGATAGTTAGGATTGGCGAACTCCGTATCTTGCAGGCTCGAAATATAGACCTGAACAATCTCACACATTGTGACAATGTTTTTGTCACATATCACATCTTTGTCAATCTTCTCACACACATTCTGATACGCTGTCCTGTGTGCCAGTTCAAGCTTTTCCTGCTGTGTCCTCTTCTCGTCATCAGTACTTCTCCACTGCTTTGGGTCTGTAATGTACTTGGCTCTACAGCTCTTGTGAAATTGCGCCTCGCATGCAAACAAATCATGTCCTCTTATTCTAGTCAAGACTTCTTCATCGGATTTCTGCTCTGCTACTTCTAGAACTCTTCTCCAACCATCAAACTCAAACTTAGAGGTTCCTTCACTTGTCCAGTTACCCTTCACCTTGATTTTCTTGCGCCCTTCGGAGTTACAAAATATACAATTGGGCTTGAAGATAGTGGTATCACTATCATTTGAAGATCGCCGACTTGTTCTGGATGAACATGTTGCTTCCGGCGTATCTGGAGGAACCTCAAGGCGCTTAAGATTCATGGTGAACCTCTGATAACATTCACGATGATATCCATCAGGGTCTGTATATGTTTCGGGAATGAGGTCACACCTGTTGCATTCTATGTATAGAACCGACTGGTTGGCAAAGTCTTCGGGATCGTACTTCTTTTACTTTGTCCAGTGTTTTGTTGCGATCTTTCATGTTCGTGAATAACCGCAGTTGTCCACATTTTAATCCCTGAATATGGATAACACATCTTGGTTTCATATCGGACGTTGATGCTTTACAACTTTCACCACGTCTTCTCTTTGACGGCGGGCCATCATCTTTTGGGGGATCCTGGGTATCAGAGGAACCTTGCATCACTGTCGTTGTATGTATTAGAATCAATCACTATATGCTTGATCTGTAACATACAAAAAATGCAATATTTAGAACAGATATTCCAGTGTGGTCATTTTGATTGCTTTTCTAACCAAATGAAACAAGAAAGCTAAGACTGTATTTCCTTAAGGTTTTATGATGGCGTCAGTCTTCATGAAGTTGTGATTGACCGCACCTGAAAATTGTCATGAATCTGTGTTTTATGTTGATTGAATGGGGTTCGAAAAACTACTCTCAGGCATGGACAAAATTTGACCAAAAAATAATGACAATTATTTTGTAAAAAGGTTAAATTTTGACCTCAAAATCGATATAAATTCATTTTTTTAGAAATAAATCTTTTTATAGTTGTTTGTTTTGTTAAAATATGTGTTTGTTATTCTATTGCGGTCATTTTGATACCTCATTTGTTAAATTTGATCGGAAAATAACGATTTTATGATATTTTTCACATTTTGGGTAAATTTCACTATGGCAGCCATCTTGATGACGTCATAACCGGAAGTTCGTCCCAACTTACGCAATGTTAACATTTATTTTCGTGATCAGGGCGTCATGGGGCTTCAGAAAAATATTGGTTCGGAGGTTTGTGGGGAGGGGAGGGGGTGGGGGGGGGGGGTGCACGGTGGACCCTTCTAGCTCCCGGCCTATAGCGCATCGCACTGGTAGACTAGTGGTAGAACGTTCGCCCCGCCTGCTGAGGGCCGTACGTTTTATCCACGGTCGGGTCATCCCAAACACTTGAAAAAATGGTAATAGGTGCTCAATAATTTATAGGATAGTTCCAGGTCTGGTCGACCCAGTGTCGATATAATGTTCTTGGGTTGGGTATCATGCCATGTGTCTGCGGAATGGTATTCCAGTGTGACAGCGCTTGAAATACTTTCTCAAGAAGACATGTCGCAATATGACTGAACAATCGTTAGAAACGACGCTAAACACCACAAAACAACAATTGTCACGTTTTTAGAGTTCATTTGTGACACATTATCAAGTTAAATAAGACAATCAGGTACATACAATAGTATTGGAAATCCGATAAAAATAAGTAAATATATAATCAAAGGAAGACATTACATTAAAATTAGACATCCACCATAGCAACATGCACACGATTAGTGGACATGGAATATGAACTCCTGCAGTGATAGGATGAGAGCCTGAGTGAGGACGATTCCTGTAGGAGGATCATAAACACCACAGATTGCATTGCGGGGGATTTTTCGAATTATTTTTCATAACGTGTTGTTATCGACAGAATATCGCCAAATTAGTTCAGCTCTAGCAAGGCTATATAGCTAGATATGATATGTATAATAACTAAAGGAAAGTACATGCGATGCTTTCATTGACTAAAATGTATGTGGCATTATCTGCCTTGACACGTTCCATGCACACGATTATATGTCATATACTGGGTGAAATACGTTTGTTTTCACTGTCTAAAATGTGTAACATTATCACCCTTGGCGTGTCATATGCCATCATTTATATAGAAAATATATTAACCGACATGCTTATCCTTACTGACATGATTATCAATGACTCAATGCGGTTAAATGAACTAAATATTCAACCATAGCATAAGGATAATAGTTATTTACTTCTACATTGAAAGAATAAAGAAACAAAGGATCAATTCCAGAGCCACATTATCAACCTATTTACAGTAAAAACAAACATGTACAGATATTTCATTAATGATATTGTCAGTAATACTCATATTTGACAAAACTATCAATGAAAAACATTAACATTAATGTAATAAAAATATATATTTCGCTTACAATAGCTTGCTAATGTAACTCTGATATTCACATGGCGATTCTTTTCCCTTTCAGCATATATTATTTAGTTGAAATGAAGAGCATTGCGAGACAAATGTGATTCTACTGAAACAATCGATGCGATCGGGGGTTGACGTGGAAAACGTGAATATGTCCAAATAATTCATTATCATTGTCATCTAGAGGTATATAGTCGCCATTTCAGCAATCCATTACTATATACATTCCGTTGTCAAGCTTTCATAGAAGTGTTACAGGCACTACTAACGCTTAAATGAGTGAATCCGAGGGACTCATGAAATGTATTCTTTATAATTTAGTAGCACTGTCTAAACACATTGGCGACCGTTTTAATGCCGGGGAGTGTTGCTAATACAATAATACTCGGTGACATACATTAGAGAATAATCAAAAAGGCAGTAAAACTTCATTTATGTTAGACGGAAAAAGCTTTTGCGACGTAAGCTCGTTTTAGATAAAAGATCTGCATTAAGAATGGGTTCTGTGTTATAAATATTTCTGAAGTATGCCATAAGAAAAGGTTTTGCACATTTGTACGCATAAAAATATAGTTTTGGTTGTTTGTGATGTTTGAAGTATAATATTGCCATAAATGATCTATGTTTTTTGAAGTTTGAAGTTCAAAGCGACGTGGAAAGTAATTTTAAACTTGTCTTTGATACTGTGACGGTGATATATGAGTGCAATGTATTACAGCAGGTCCTATTGATTTGGCTCTGACATGCGCACAAGGAGGGGATTTTGTTTTGGGAGGTAACAGCAATGCAAGTGATAACATCATTGGAGGTTGGTGCATTTATATAATTGGGATTGCCAGAAGTTGAGATATATGGACATGTAACATAAGTGTTGTTAATATATAAGTAAACAGTTTTCATCGTGTTTTCTGCCCGCATATATAGTTAACAAACTTAAACATTCACAGTGCCTTTGTGGCGTCTCATCACAGAGAGAAAGATAATTGAAACTTATAAGTCTCACATAAGAATTATTTCCCTTGCATGAAGGTAAATTGGTTGGGGGTGTTAGTTTTAAAAAAAAAACGCTTTAGATTATCACTTGTTTCTACATATGAGAAGTATGGAACATTGTAATGAGTTGTGACAAGTTTGGCTGACACTGGGTGCTTTTGGATGAATATATTATAACAGTTTGAAGATGCGTAGTGATACAATGCAACACATGGACAGACTAGTAAAAAATGACGGGGTGTCATCAAATCATTGAAATTGTAAAAATGAAATTTGGTCCACCTTATTCTATTTTGCGTATTTGGAGCAACATAAGACACTATGAAAACACGATGCTTTAATAATCAGTGTTAACGTGTCCAGTCCTTATTTGGAACAATGTAAAATTAATTAATGTCTGAGACGTAATAGAATACGGCTTATGTCGGTGCTAGGTGTCGAGAAAGATGTTGCAAGTTTCGTTGATTCTCATGGAGAGTTTAAAAAAAACGAGTCTGCTATATTTATTTCTTTGATGCGTTTTGAATTTCCAAGGGACCCTTTCATCAGAATATATTTCAGTATTTTGTCCTGAATACAAACTTAGTACAAATATTACGAAACAAGCATTCTGATCATAGCAAACAACCTTTAGTACCAATACATCTGAACATCTTCAAACACGATTGTCACATTCAATTTTTTTCTGCTTCTTACACAGCCTCACATTCGCATCATGTCCTTTAATTGCTTGTCTTTGAAGTCAGAATGATATCCGTTGTGAGGTAATCGAACGTGATGTGAGTGGCGCTATTGTCCGGATGACAACATCTCCAACAATGTGGCATTGTTTATATAACTGTGTTACGACTGCATCCTTGATAATCGATCACTTGTATAATTACGTACTGGGCTTCAAATCGCAGTTCTTGAATACTTGCTGACGACTTCGTTAATGCAAATGCGTTATAACAATGCTACCTTAGCTACTCTTCCAAATCAATAGGAAAATCGATAAGATAAGAAAGGAACTCACAGGTGATTGAAACAATCAATACAAAATTAAAATTCAAAGCAATTATTTTTTTTAGATTTACTGAATCAATTTGACTAACCATTTATCAATTAAGCACCGGCTTGTAGTAGAGTTATGTTTTATTGGAGGTAATCTAACAGTGATTTATAGCATCTTTTAAAGGACAGGCGATCGTCACATTAGGTTTAATTGGGTCTTGAATGGAGTAATTGTTCAGACTTGTTAAATACTATATTGATTTATGCTAAATATTTCATTTACAAAAACAAATATGCCAAAATATTTTGTATAGTCTATAAGATATTTAAAACATATTAAAAGATAGAAAGAACCATAGAAATGGCAAAAGATAAAGTTGGACAACATAACGGCAAGTGTGATAAATAACAAATGAATAATGCTTTTGTTTTATCTGCTATCCCTTCTCTATTCTCTACATACACAAATTTATTCCTTAATCTATAAATTTTCTGTTTAAACTACACATTGATTTATTGATTTATTGAATAATAAGCGTGATGTTATGCCATCGAGGGCTAACAGACAATCATTTATTTCTTTGGATCATGAAAGGTTAACCAATATTCTAGCACACCCCATCTCTGCAATTAACTGATTACTTCCCCAATTGAATCAACTGTGAGAGTCGAATGATAATGAGACAAACGTCGTATATCAATCATCACAGAGACTGTTGCTGGGCGAGGATTGATAGTCAGACGCGTTACCGGCTGAGCTATCGGGCCCGGTTTATTAAATATTGAGACAATACTTAAATGATAAGGTGTTTGCATAACAAATAAATAATGTGATTATATTCAGATTATTAACTATTTAAAAAATAACATCATTATTGTGAAGTGTTTTTTTTTAATTTTTACCTTTAGAATATAAGCATAAACATAGTATGAATATGATTGCTAACATAAACATGTACATCTTAGCATGGCAATGGTTGTTCTTATGGTGTTGTGGACAATATGTTGCAATTTCCTGGTATGTTTAGTGAGACATAAAACATTAAAACCTGCAAATTTAAATTGGGTCATGATTGCGGCTACATTATTAGGGTATCTACTTATTGTCCGAGATTTAACTTCATTATAATGATTCTGCAGCAATCTTCAATAAAGTCACAATCTGCGCTGTAATACAGTTATCTCGTAATTGGTCAGTGACAAAGAGAAAGGTTTCTAGCAGTATGGTATTAAATCCTACGATGCGTATCTTCCGAGGATAGGATCATCGTGTCTCACATCACTATTACATTTCCCCTAGGGGTCCTTTGTAACATTTATGTCCAAAACACAGGGATAAAAATTGCAGCATGTGTCTGGGCTCAAATTCTTCACTGGTTCAATTATAAAAGGAAAAAGCATACCTTGATCATTTTTTTAATTCAAAGCTTTTGTGATACCAATTCCTTATAATGAGATGTCAACTATTCGCACACGATGTGATTCGAACCAACAATTCTGAAATGACACAGAATTGTCCAGAAATCTGGTATCAACATAAAATTTTCTGTGGTGATTTCTAAAATACTAACCATTTAAAACATGGTAAGAAACAATAAATCACTGAAGTACAAAGCCCTCCAAAAAGAGGAAAATAAAGTTTTCTATTTCTATTACCTTCATCTGTAGGTCCGGAGTACTAAGGGAGATAATAGTTGTGTGAGTCCGTCAACCTCCAGCATGCGAAGCGAACGCTAACATGGAACGTAAGCGTTGCCGTCGATGAATACTAAAACAGCAACACTTCACCAAACATTTTTAAGTATTGAATAATTACTGGGAAAGGATATGACATCTTCTATTTGGTGTATTACCTACCCATCGTGGTGCAATATCCAAACTACAAAAACCTTTATTTTATTTTGTTGCAATAATCTAACATCAAACTTGAGCTGAAACTAATTGATCGACCATATTTAATACAGACGTGTTTTGTTTGGAATGTCAATGACTATATATTTAGGAGTTGTCTATAACGTGTGAGCGAGTTTTTCTGTATATATTCTGAAAGTCACGGCGCTGTCAGTGTTTCATCTGTGAATCAAATTAAATACGAATCTTGCAAAAACCTAACCAGTTACATGTATGAATAAAACGTTAATAGGCAACTTTCGCCATTCTCAATATAGCCAGGGTAGCTTACAACGTTCCACAAAATAGATTGGATTTTCAAACATACAAGATACAAGAAACTATATTTTTGTGTCGGATTTACAAATATAAAACTGTAAGTCTATTTGCCGACACATGAACATCGCCTTCAAACTGCTTCTCTTCTCCAACAAATGCTGTAGCCACGTACCAATATTACGCTCTTTGATTTCTTGTCTTTGAAGTCGAAATGATATCCGCTGTGACGTAATGGAACACGGTGGTTATTGCGCCATTTTCCGGATGACAAAACACCCTACAAAATACCATGGATTTTACGACTTTGATACAAATGAAGCTTTGGTTATCGAACACACGTATTACGTAAGTAATAGCTTTAATGTGCAGTTCTTGAATATTTGCTTGCTTCTTTGTTGAAGTATGTGGCTTACTGCAATGCTACTCTGACTCTTCTTCTAGACAAATTGTAAATCGATATGATAAAACAGGAATTTATTGATAAGTGCAATGATCAATATTGAATCGAATTTCAAACGAATTAAATTCTTCAGATCTACTGAGACTGTTTGAAATCCGATCTACTTTTCATTTAAACACGGATTTGTAGTTATTTTATTGTTGTTAGATCAATTTTTTGTTAAAAATTAATGATTTATAGTCTTTTTTGTGTAAAAATCCTATTTTCTGATATCAGATCTTTATTTCATAATGTGCCCTTCATAAGTAAAGAACATTGTATTAGGAGTTTTTCATGTTCACGATATATATCTGTCATATGCTTATGTTACAGATATTTGTATGTGTGGCAGCAAGGAATACTTCAATTGTGGTTTAGTGAGAAATCATAAATGGTGCACCACGGGAATTTTCTATAGGGGGGACCCAACAACTGATGCAAGGTAACCAACCACAAAAAGATTCATACCCCCACCCAAGAAATTGTGTAAATTGGTTGGGTATTTCTTTTGTTGAAAATGCTTATAAAGGTAATGTTTCTTTGCACAAATGAGAACAATAGTACATTTGAACAAGTTCTGCCAAGTATGGTGCTGTTTGATGAAAATATAACAATTAGAAGATCCGTAGTGATACACTGCAACAAATGAACAACATGTTTCAAAACTAAAGGGGTGTCACAAAATCATCGAAATTGTGAAGTAGCAACTTGCTCAACCCCATATTTTCTTGTATAGTTTGACCGCATCAGAAGACTGTCTACAGAAACGAGGCACTTTTAGAACATTGATTTTGTGTTCATAGATAGAGAAATGCATTTCTCTATATGAAGAACAATGCAAAGTAATTTGGTGTAAATGCATGAAACGTTCAACCAAAACAATGATTTATTGGTAGAGCATCCGACTCGATTACAGATATGGGCTCGATTCCTTGGCGTGGTTCATACGCTTGACACTCAGAATTTAGAGTATAGTTCTGTGTCTGGTCGGTTCGGTGGCGGTATGTAACTATCTGAGGTATAATAACATGTGACAGCGGCAGGATAGCACTGTGTCTGGTCGGTTCGGTGGCGGTATGTAACTATCTGAGGTGTAATAACATGTGACAGCGGCAGGATAGTTCTGTGTCTGGTCGGTTCGGTGGCGGTATGTAACTATCTGAGGTGTAATAACATGTGACAGCGGCAGGATAGTTCTTTGTCTGGTCGGTTCGGTGGCTGTATGTAACTATCTGAGGTATAATAACATGTGACAGCGGCAGGATAGTTCTGTGTCTGGTCGGTTCGGTGGCGGTATGTAACTATCTGAGGTATAATAACATGTGACAGCGGCAGGATAGTTCTGTGTCTGGTCGGTTCGGTGGCGGTATGTAACTATCTGAGGTATAATAACATGTGACAGTGGCAGGATAGTTCTGTGTCTGGTCGGTTCGGTGGCTGTATGTAACTATCTGAGGTATAATAACATGTGACAGCGGCAGGATAGTTCTGTGTCTGGTCGGTTCGGTGGCGGTATGTAACTATCTGAGGTATAATAACATGTGACAGCGGCAGGATAGTTCTGTGTCTGGTCGGTTCGGTGGCGGTATGTAACTATCTGAGGTATAATAACATGTGACAGCGGCAGGATAGTTCTGTGTCTGGTCGGTTCGGTGGCGGTATGTAACTATCTGAGAAATAATAACATGTGATAGCGGCAGGATAGTTCTGTGTCTGGTCGGTTCGGTGGCAGTATATAATACATTGAATGTGTGTGTCTTCTGTTGTCGTTGCAAATCAAATCATCGCGTTAGTCGGTTAGCCAGTACTAGCAATAATGAATATGGATACTTTCATTTCAATACGTCCCTGTTTGATTTCTGCAGTTTATTGTTTTTGGTGCATGCATGAATAATGGCAAATGTATAATATCTGTATTTTGGATACAAGTGTGTCCATTAGTTCCCGATTTCAATTACAATTTACATTTTCCCCAGACATACCATCAGTCGACTTGTTTTTGTATTTGTTTTTTTCTGCAGGCATTCCCAATAGGCTTCCAGCGCTCATTAGAGAACCACGTCTTACGTGACTACGACACCACAATCGATTTCACCTGCAAATAAACGTGTAGTTCAATTTAATTAAGACGTTATCTCTGAACAATTTATCTCCACAAACCGCGGCAGATAAATAATGAAAGACACCCCGTTAAATCATTGCCAACACATCGATATTCGAACAACAATCAGTTAAGACGTCACGATTATTCAAATATGAATGTACATGAACTGCAAATCAATGTAAAAAAATATTCATTTATTCATGTTTTTTCTTCTAAATTAATATACTTGACAAATGTGCGTGTAAGGGCGCGCGCTAAGGTGTGTGCGCGTACGTTCTAATCCATGTTTATTATTATTTTCTTCTGAATGAATATACTAGTATTTTTCACGTGTATGTGCGCGCGCTGACGTGCGTGCGTACGTGTGTATATGTGTACGTGCGTATAGGTGTATATCTGTGCTTTTATTCATTGACTAATATGTATATCGCATGTTGTTTAGTATTATGATGTAAATACGCGCACAGTTTATAGACAGTAAACATAAAACCCGTATTGCAACTGATTATGTTTTATAATTCCGTCTTACACTTGAGTCTCTAGGATGTAAGTATGCATACTGCCACAGCAGGAACGGAGGAATATCAGCTAAAGAACACCACGATTTCTAATAAACAGCGTTCTTGCATTCTAATGAGAATAAATGTCATATTTTTACAGTATCGTTTTTAATTATGAATCTATCTTTATTTAATAGTATTTGTATTAGAAATAATGAGAAATGTTCATTATACGAAAATACAACATTAGTAAAGCTATATCTAATTAGCGTCAGATTACCGTGTCGTAATTAGGTGTATATGGTCATTTTACATAACGTCAAACTAAAGAAACGTTTTATATTAATTTCATAAACGGTTCAAAATAGATTTGGAATAGCATACTTTACGATAGGCTGAAATGTTTGCTTTTTATAGAGATTTAGTGGAAGATATGGGTTATGCTTTACGAACCATTCAACATGCTTGAATCACAAACAACAGAAAAGGAGAGATTTTGTTTGACTTATACTTTCTTCAAAATCCTTAACATCCTGATTGCATCAATACTTAGTATAATTGTTTTGATGTCATGTCGGTTATGGTATAAACTTACCAGTCATCCACAAACTGGTCATACTAACGCGATTACTTTGCCTGAAAACGAATACATGATCAAATACATGAGTATTCATGCATTGTTCTTTACTATGCATAACAAGTAAAAACCCAACACTGAAATAAGTCTTTAAAACGCCGTTTTGGCAACCTTATTATTTTTTTGAATGGGGTTTTACGCCATTTCAAACACATTTCAGGTTATACATGTATATGGCATATTTAGTTTTATTAGTGGAGGAAGACCTCGAAATGAATCTGAATAGAACCACCGTCCTTTCCTTAAATAGTTGGCAAACTTTTTCACATAACGTATTTGGACCGAGTGGGACTCGAAGCTACGACCAAAGCATGGAAAGGGACGTGATCTTGAGACGGTAACTTAGACCACTCAGCAACGAAGGATCCCTTTTACCAATCGTGTCTCCTTAGAAAATACAGACATTACAATATACCCATTATAGACCCGGTATCAGAAGTTGGACCACAATGGTGTAGCTCTAGTCTATCCCAGAACATAATATATTCCGAATATGTGGATATACCACGAACTTCGTGATGTACAACGTTATTAACACAGTATATGTTACATGGCATGACAAGGTATAGCATTATACCAAACTGTTAAAGACATAGGCCGTTACAGTCCGATTAATTCGTAACAGAAAATGCCAAAAATACTTCAGAAAATGGGGAAAGCATCAACTTTGGCACAGACGTTTATAAAAGCAAATGATGAGACCCATTATATATCTGTCAAGATGGCCGACACGGCTGCTTAACACAAGTGGTTGCTTAATAGAGGTGACCTCTTACACAGGTTGTACTGTACTTCGTTTTAGGGTGTCCATATCATATGTCTTGCTTTTTCGTTTCGGTAAGATATTGAACATTTGCAAATTATAAAGGAATGATGTTATATAAAAGAATAATAATATTATACTGAATTCATACAAATAGCCTCTTACTATTATGATAATCATTATTTATTTATATTTATTATAACGTAAAATAAGTTTCTATCATTGAATGAACGAACGAACGAACGAACAAACGAACGAATAAAATTAATTAAACAATCAAATGAATGAATGGTAATACAACGTGATGACTTAATGTATAATGCTTGATGGATATGATGACTATTAAATGATGTTGGGATATACATGTTAATACAATATAGCAAAATTAAAATTAAAAATACAACAACAAAAAACATGACCGACACGGCGGCCGATTTAAAAAAAAACTCAATATTCTTGGTATTCATAATACTTTTTTACATTCATCACCTCTCAAAAAAAATGCACCAAAATAAAAATACATTAGATATTTGGACCTTAACTAAGAAACAACACGTGAGTGAATGAGAATAATCCATTAATGTATTCCATTTACCGTGCGGCTTCAAAATCACTCATAGCGCCTTTAAAAACATAAATAATATCGAAATAGGATTTCAAAATTACTTCCACCCATTATTACATAAGTTACAAGTAAATTTCGTGCCGAAATTACTTCGGTTGGCGTGCTGGATCCTCAGCTATCTTGTCAATATAACATAGATAAGAATATGAAGGCGTATCTCATTATTATTTCTCCGTTGCACATGGGATTTTAGAAATAATGTGTTAATTCACATGCTTATTTTACCCATTTAAACTTCCAGATGCAGCTGATTGTATGATAATGATAATGTATAGTTAATGAAGATTTTGTATCAGCGAGACAAATCTGTATTCTTAATGACAATCACGTATTTTGCATATATATTCTGTCATTAACAGTGTTGGGTGACGTCCGCGTTGTTATTACGAACAATTTAACGGAGACGGGATAAGTGATTTTTATGTAATACCCAAGTTTGGGATCTGTTTTGGTAATCTGACAGCGATGGCAATAGTATAATTGGTTTTAAATGTGTTTGGGAAGTGCATACTTATTATGTTTCATTATTTCATTGATATTTATTTATTTTTAGCGAGGATCCTCCGAGGTCGAGTTGTTTAAGGTGCCGTCTCAAGAACACCGTTAAGGTCGTAGATTCGAATCCCTCTCGCTGCGGTTTTCCTCCACCAATAAAACTGGATATGCCATTGATAACTTGTAATGTGTTAAAAATGCCGTTCAACCTTATGAATATGTATATAGCAAAATGTGGCCATAGATAAAACGTTGTTTTATTTGTTTACTTGAAATATTAAGTAACATAATATGCAGCCGAAAGATGATTCGATGTAAATTTTACGGTGTGAAATATTTGCAGAAATAATTCAGCGTGTGCAATTTTTTTTAAAAGGAATTTGGCTTAATTTAAATATCATTAGAACTCTTACATGAAGATAATTATATTCATAATTCTCGTCTGGATGTTTAACTTTATAAAAAACATCGGTTACAATTATCAATGCAGGGCAAGTATACACAAGTATCATACTGGTGAGGAACGCTCTGTATAAACAAGTATCATTATGGTGAGGAAGGTTTGAATACACTGGTATCATAGTGGGGAAGACGGTCTGTATACACAAGTATCATAACGGTGACGACGGTCTGTATACACAAGTATCATTATGGTGACGACTGTCTGCATAAACAAGTATCATAATGGTGAGGATAGTCTGTATACACAAGTATCATAATGGTGAGGACGGTCTGCATATACAAGTTGACGACAGTCTGCATACACAAGTATCATAATGGCGACGACGGTCTGCATACACAAGTATAATAATGGTGAGGAAGGTTTGAATACACTAGTATCATAGTGGGGAAGACGGTCTGCATACATAAGTATCATAATGGTGACGACGGTCTTCATACACAAGTATCATAATGGTGACAACGGACTGCATACAAAAGTATCATAATGGTGACGACAGTCTGTATACACAAGTATCATAATGGTGACGACGGTCTGCATACACAAGTATTATAATGGTGAGGAAGGTTTGAATACACTAGTATCATAGTGGGGAAGACGGTCTGCATACATAAGTATCATAATGGTGACGACGGTCTTCATACACAAGTATCATAATGGTGACGACGGTCTGCATACACAAGTATCATAATGGTGACGACGGTCTGCATACACAAGTATCATAATGGTGACGACGGTCTGCATACACAAGTATCATAATGGTGACGACGGTCTTCATACACAAGTATCATAATGGTGACGACGGTCTGCATACACAAGTATCATAATGGTGACGACGGTCTGCATACACAAGTATCATAATGGTGACGACGGTCTTCATACACAAGTATCATAATGGTGACGACGGTCTGCATACACAAGTATCATAATGGTGACGACGGTCTGCATACACAAGTATCATAATGGTGACGACGGTCTGCATACACAAGTATCATAATGGTGACGACGGTCTTCATACACAAGTATCATAATGATGACGACGGTCTGCATACACAAGTATCATAATGGTGACGACGGTCTGTATACACAAGTATCATAATGGCGAGAAAGGTCTGTATACAAAAGTATCATAATGGTGAGGATGGTGTGTGTACACAAGTATCATAATGGTGAAGACGGACTGCATACACAAGTATCCTAATGGTGGGGGTGGTGTGTGTACACAAGTATCATAATGGTGAAGACGGAATGCATACACAAGTATCATAATGGTGGGGGTGGTGTGTGTACACAAGTATCATAATGGTGGGGGTGGTGTGTGTACACAAGTATCATAATGGTAAAGACAGACAGCATACACAAGTATCATAATGGTGAGGACGGTCTGTATACACAAGTATCATAATGGTGAGGACGGTCTGTAAACACAAGTATCATAATGGTAGGGATGGTGTGTGTACACAAGTATCATAATGGTGAGGACGGTCTGTATACACAAGTATCATAATGGTGGGGATGGTGTGTGTACACAAGTATCATAATGGTGACGACGGTCTGTATACACAAGAATCATAATGGTGAAGACGGTCTGCATACACAGTATCAAAATGGTGAGGACGGTCTGCATACACAAGTATCATAATGGTGAGGACGGTCTGCATACAAAAGTATCATAATGGTGAGGACGGTCTGCATACACAAGAATCATAATGGTGAGGACGGTCTTCATACACAGTATCAAAATGCTGAGGACGGTCTGCATACACAAGTATCATAATGGTGAGGAACGTCTGTATACACAGTATCATAATGGTGAGGACGGTCTGTATACTCAAGTATCAAAATGGTTTGGATGGTCTGTATACACAGTATCATAATGGTGAGGACAGTCTGCATAAACAAATATCATAATGGTGAGGACGGTCTGCATAAACAAGTATCATAATGGTGAGGAAGGTCTGTAAACACAAGTATCAATATGGTTTTGATGGTCTGTAAATACAAGTATCATAATGGTGACGACGGTCTGTATAAACAAGCATCAATATGGTGACAACGGTCTGTATACAAAAGAATCAAAATGGTGAGGACAGTCTGTATACATTAGTATTATAATGGTGAGGACGGTCTGTATACACAAGTATCATAATGGTGAGGACGGTATGTATACACAAGTATCATAATGTTTAGGATAGTCTGTGTACACAAGTATCATAATGGTGGGGACGGTATGTAAACACAAGTATCATAATGGTGAAGACGGTTTGTATACACAAGTATCATAATGGTGACGACGGTCTGTATACACAAGTATCATAATAGTGAGAACGATCTGTATACACAACTAGCATGATGCTAAGGACGGGCTGTATACACAAGTACCATTATGTTGAGGATGGTCTGTTTACACAAGAATCATTATGGTGAAGACGGTCTGTATACACAAGTATCATAATGGTGAGGACGGTCTGCATACAGAGTATCATAATGGTTTGGACGGTCTGTATACACAAGTATCATAATGGTGAGGGCGATCTGTATACACCAGTATCATAATGGTGAGGACGATCTGTATACACAAGTATCATAATGGTGAGGACGGTCTGTATACACAACTATTATAATGGTGTAGAGGGTCTTTATACACAAGTATCATAATGGTGAAGACGGTCTGTATACACAAGTATCAAAATGATGAGGACGGTATGCATACAAATGTATCATAATGGTGAAGGCGGTCTGTATACACAAGTATCATGATGGTGGGGACAGTCTGCGTACACAAGTTTGATAATGTTGAGGACGGTCTGTATACACAAGTATTATAATGGTGAGGACGATATGTATACACAAGTATCATAATAATGAGGACAATCTGTATACACAAGTATCATAATGGTGATACGGTTTGTATCAATAAATATCATAATGGTGAGGACGGTCTGTATACACAAGTATCATAATGGTGAGGACGACCTGTATACACAAGTATCATAATGATGAGGACGATCTGCATACACAACTATCGTAATGGTGAGGACAGTCTGCATACACAAGTATCATAATGGTGGAGACTGTCTGCATACACAAGTATCATGATGGTGAGGACGGTCTCTATACACAAGTATCATGATGGTTGGGGAGGTCTGCATACAAAAGTATCATAATGGTGAGGACGATCTGTATACACCATTATCATGATGGTAGGGACAGTCTACATAGACAAGTATCATAATGGTGAGGACGGTCTGCATACACAAGTATAATATTGGTCTGGTCGGTCTGTATACCCAAGTATTATGATGTGTAAGACGGTCTGATTACACAAGTATTATAATGGTGAGGACGGTGTGTATACACAAGTATCATAATGGTGAAGACAGTCTGTATACACAAGAATCATAATGGTGAGGACGGTCTGCATACACAAGTATTATATTGGTGAGGTCGGTCTGTATACCCAAGTATCATGATGTGTAAGACGGTCTGATTACACAAGTATTATAATGGTGAGGACGGTCTGTATACACAAGTATCATAATGGTGAAGACAGTCTGTATACACCAGTATAATAATGTTGAGGACGGTCTGTATACATAAGTATCATAATGGTGAAGACAGTCTGTATACACAAGTATTATAACGGTGACGACGGTCTGCATACACAAAAATCATATTGGTGAGAATGATCTCTATACACAAGTATCATCATGATGAAGACGGTCTGCATAAACAAATATCTTAATGATGAGGACGGTCTGTACACACATGTATCATAATGGTGAGGACAGTCTTATACACAACTATCATAATGATGAGAACGTTCTGCATACACTAGTATCATAATGGTTAGGACGGTTTATAAACACAAGTATCATAATGGCGAGGACGGTGTATATATACAAGTATCATAACGATGGGAACGGTCTGTATAAACAAGCATCATAATGGTGACAACAATTTGTATACAAAGGTATCATAATGGTGAGGACGGTCTGTATACACAAGTATCATAATGTTTAGGACGGTCTGTATACACAAGTATCATCATGGTGAGGACTGTCTGTATACACAAGTACCATAATGGTGACGATAGTCTGTATACACAAGAATCAAAATGATGAGGTCAGTTTGCATACAAAAGTATCATAATGGTGAGGACGGTCTGCATACACAATTATCATAACGATGATGGCAGTATACATACACAAGTATCATAACGGTGATGGCAGTCTGCATACACAAGTATCATAACGGTGAGGACAGTCTGTATACACAAGTGTTGTAACGGTGATGACAGTCTGCTTGCACAAGTATCATAACGGTGAGGGCAGAAAGCATGCACAAGTATTATAACGGTGAGGACAGTCTGCATACACATGTATCTAATGTTGAGGACGGTCTGTATACACAAGTATCATAATGGTGAGAAAGGTCGATATACACAAGTATCATAATGGTGAGGACGGTCTGTATACACAAATATCATAATGGTGAGGATGGTCTGTATACACAAGTATCATTATGGTAAGGACGGTGTGTATACACAACTATCATAATGGTGAGAACGGTCTGTATACACAAGTATCATAATGCTGAGGACGGCCTGTACACAAAAGTACCATAATGGTGATGACGGTCTGTATACACAAGTATCATAACGGTAAGAACGATCTGTATACACAAGTATCATTATGGTGAAGACGGTCTGTATACACGTACCATAATGGTGAGGGCGGTCTGTATACACAAGTATCATTATGGTGAGGATGATGTGCATACACAAGTATCTTAAGGGTGAGGACATTCTGTAAACACAAGTATCATTATGGTGAGGACGGTTTTTATACACAAGTACTATAATGGTAAGGACGATGTGCATACACAAGTATCATAATGGTGAGGACGATCTGTATACACAAGTATCATAATGGTGTGGACCGTCTCTATACACAAGTATCATAATGGTGAGGACGGTCTGTATACACAAGTATCATAATGGTGAGGACGATCTGTATACACAAGTATCATAATGGTGTGGACCGTCTCTATACACAAGTATCATAATGGTGAGGACGGTCTGTATACACAAGTATCATAATGGTGAGGACGATGTGCATACACAAGTATCATAATGGTGAGGACGATCTGTATACACAAGTATCATAATGGTGTGGACCGTCTCTATACACAAGTATCATAATGGTGAGGACGGTCTGTATACACAAGTATCATAATGGTGAGGACGATGTGCATACACAAGTATCATAATGGTGAGGACGATCTGTATACACAAGTATCATAATGGTGTGGACCGTCCCTATACACAAGTATCATAATGGTGAGGACGGTCTCTATACACAAGTATCATAATGGTGATGACGATCTGTATACACAAGTATCATAATGGTGTGGACCGTCTCTATACACAAGTATCATAATGGTGAGGACGGTCTGAATATACAAGTATCATAATGGTGACGACGTTCTGTATACACAAGTATCATAATGGTTTGGGCGGTCTGTATACACAAGTATCGTAATGGTGAGGACGGTCTGCATACACAGTATCATAATGGTGAGGACAGTGTGTATACACAAGTATCGTAATGGTGAGGACGGTCTGTATACACAGTATCATAATGGTGAGGACGGACTGTATACACAACTAGCATGATAATAAGGACGGTCTGTATACACAAGTATCATTATGTTAAGAACAGTCTGTATACACAAGTATCATAATGGTGAGGACGGTCTGCATACACAGTATCATAATGTTGAGGAAGGTCTGTGTACCCAAGTATCGTAATGGTGAGGACGGTCTGTATACACAGTATCATAATGGTGAGGACGGTCTGTATACACAAGTATCATAATAGTGAGGACGGTCTGTATACACAGTATCATAATGGTTTGGGCGGTCTGTATACACAAGTATCGTAATGGTGAGGACGGTCTGCATACACAGTATCATAATGGTGAGGACGGTCTGTATACACAAGTATCGTAATGGTGAGGACGGTCTGTATACACAGTATCATAATGGTGAGGTCGGTCTGTATACACAAGTATCATAATGGTGAGGACGGTCTGCATACACAGTATCATAATGGTGAGGACGGTCTGTATACACAAGTATCATAATGGTGAGGACGGTCTGTATACACAAGTATCATAATGGTGAGGACCATCTGTATACACAAGTATCATAATGGTTTGAACGGTCTGTATACAGAAGTATCATAATGGTGAGAACGGTCTCTATACACAAGTATCATAATGGTGAGGACCATCTGTATACACAAGTATCATAATGGTTTGGACGGTCTGTATACACAAGTATCATAATGGTGAGGACGGTCTGTATACACAAGTATAATAATGGTGAGGACAGTCTGTAAACACACGTATCATAATGATGAGGACGGTATGCATACAAAAGTATCATAATGGTGAAGACGGTCTGTATATACAAGTATCATAATGATGAGGACGGTATGCATACAAAAGTATCATAATGGTGAAGACGGTCTGTATACACAAGTATCATGATGGTTGGGACAGTCTTCGTACACAAGTTTGATAATGGTGAGGACGGTCTGTATACACAAGTATCATAATGATGAGATGGTTGGTATACACAAGTATCATAATGTTGAGGACGATGTGCATACACAAGTATCATAATGGTGAGGACGGTCTGTAAACACAAGTATCATAATGGTGAGGACGATGTGCATACACAAGTATCATAATGGTGATGTCGATGTGCATACACAAGTATCATAATGGTGAGGACGGTCTGTAAACACAAGTATCATAATGGTGAGGACGATGTGCATACACAAGTATCATAATGGTGAGGACAGTCTGTATACACAACTATCATAATGATGACAACGTTCTGTATACACAAGTATCATAATATTGAGGACGGTCTGTATACAAAAGTATCATAATATTGATGACGGTCCTTATACACAAGTATCATAACGGTAAGGACGATCTGTATACACAAGTATCGTTAAGGTGAAGACGGTCTGTATACACGCACCATAATGGTGAGGGCAGTCTGTATACACAAGTATCATAATGGTGAGGACAGTTTATAAACACAAGTATCATAATGGTGAGGACGGTCTGCATACACAAGTATTATATTGATGAGGTCGTTCTGTATACCCAACTATCATGATATGTAAGTCGGTCTGCATACACAAGTATCATAATGGTGAGGACGATGTGCATACACAAGTATCATAATGGTGATGACGATGTGCATACACAAGTATCATAATGGTGAGGACGGTCTGTAAACACAAGTATCATAATGGTGAGGACGATGTGCATACACAAGTATCATAATGGTGACAACGTTCTGTATACACAAGTATCATAATACTGACGACGGTCTGTATACAAAAGTATCATAATGGTGATGACGGTCTGTATACACAAGTATCATAACGGTAAGGACGATCTGTATACACAAGTATCGTTATGGTGAAGACGGTCTGTATACACGCATCATAATGGTGCGGACTGTCTGTATACACAAGTATCATGATGGTGAGGATGATGTGCATACAAAATAATCTTAAGGGTGAGGACAGTCTGTATACACAAGTATCATAATGGTGAGGACGGTCTGCATACACAAGTATCATAAGAGTGAGGACAGTCTGCATTCACAAGTATCATAATGGTGAGGACGGTCTGCATACACAAGTATCATAATGGTGAGGACGGTCTGCATACACAAGTATCATAAAGGTGAGGACAGTCTGCATACACAAGTATCATAATGGTGAGGACAGTCTGCATACACAGGTATCATAAGGGTGAGGACAGTCTGCATACACAAGTATCATGATGGTTGAGACGGTCTGCATACAAAAGTATCATAATGGGGAGGACGATATGTATACACCAGCATCATGATGGTAGGGACAGTCTGCATAGACAAGTATCGTAATGGTGAGGACGGTCTGCATACACAAGTATTATATTGGTGAGGTCGTTCTGTATACCCAACTATCATGATATGTAAGACGGTCTGATTACACAAGTATCATAATGGTGAAGACAGTCTGTATATACAAGTATTATAATGGTGAGGACGATCTGTATAGACAAGTGTCATAATGGTGAGGACGGTCTGTATACACAAGTATCATAATGGTGAAGAAAGTCTGTATACCCAAGTATCATAATGGTGAGGACGGTCTGCATACACAAGTATTATATTGGTGAGGTCGTTCTGTATACCCAACTATCATGATATGTAAGACGGTCTGATTACACAAGTATCATAATGGTGAAGACAGTCTGTATATACAAGTATTATAATGGTGAGGACGGTCTGTATAGACAAGTATCATAATGGTGAGGACGGTCTGTATACACAAGTATCATAATGGTGAAGAAAGTCTGTATACACAAGTACTATAATGGTGAGGACGGTCTGAATACACAAGTATCATAATGTTGAAGACAGTCGGTATACACAAGTATTATATTGTTGAGGACGGTCTGTAAACACAAGAATCATAATGGTGAGGACGATCTGTAAACTAAAGTATCAAGATGGTGAAGACGGTCTGTATACACAAGTATCATAATTGTGACGACGGTCTGTATACACAAGTATCATAATGGTGACGACGGTCTGCATATACAAGAATCATATTGGTGAGGACAATCTCTATACACAAGTATCATCATGGTTAAGACGGTCTGCATAAACAAATATCGTAATGGTGAGGACGGTCTGTTCACACATGTATCATAATGTTGAGGACGGTCTGTATACACAAGTATCATAATGATGAGAACGTTCTGCATACACTAGTATCATAATGGTTAGGACGGTTTATAAACACAAGTATCATAATGGCGAGGACGGTGTATATATACAAGTATAATAACGGTGAGAACGGTCTTTATACACAAGTATCATAATGGTGACAACGATATGTATACACAAGTATCATAATGGTGAGGACGGTCTGTATACACAAGTATAATGTTTAGGACAGTCTGTATACACAAGTATCATAATGGTGAGGACGGTCTGTATACACAAGTATAATGTTTAGGACAGTCTGTATACACAAGTATCATAATGGTGAGGACTGTCTGTATACACAAGTATCATAATGGTGACGATAGTCTGTATACACAAGTATCATAATGGTGAGGTAACTGACCTCACCATTATGATACTTGTGTATACAGACTATCGTCACCATTATGACGTATTATGTATTTGCATACACAAATATCATAATGGTGAGGAGAGTCTTCATATATAATTATCATAACGATGATGGCAGTCTACCTACACAAGTATCATAATGGTGAGTAAAGTCTGCATACACAAGTATCATAACGGTGATGGCAGTCTGCATACACAAGTATCATAACGGTGAGGACAGTCTGCATACACAAGTTTCGTAATGGTGATGACAGTCTGCTTGCACAAGTATCATAACGGTGATTGAAGAATGCATGCACAAGTATCATAACGGCGTGGACAGTCTCCATACACAATTATCATAAAGGTGAGGACTCTCTGCATACACAAGTATCAAAATGGCGAGGAGAGTTTGTATATACAAGTATCATAATGGTGAGGACAGTCTGCATACTCAAGTATCATAATGGTGACGACGGTTTGTATACACAAGTATCATAATGGTGAGGACAGTCGATATACACAAGTATCATAATGGTGAGGACGGTCTGTATACACAATTATCATAATGGTGAGAAAAGTCTGTATACACAAGTATCATAATGGTGAGGACGGTCTGTATACACAATTATCATAATGGTGAGAAAAGTCTGTATACACAAGTATCATAATGGTGAGGACGGTCTGTATACACAATTATCATAATGGTGAGAAAAGTCTGTATACACAAGTATCATAATGGTGAGGACCGTCTGTATACACAATTATCATAATGGTGAGAAAAGTCTGTATACACAAGTATCATAATGGTGAGGACGGTCTGTATACACAATTATCATAATGGTGAGAAAAGTCTGTATACACAAATACCATAATGGTAAGGATGGTCTGTATACACAATTATCATAATGGTGAGGACGGTCTGTATACACAAGTACCATAATGGTAAGGATGGTCTGTATACACAATTATCATAATGGTGAGGACGGTCTGTATACACAATTATCATAATGGTGAGAAAAGTCTGTATACACAAGTACCATAATGGTAAGGATGGTCTGTATACACAAATATCATAATGGTGAGGACGATGTGCATACACAAGTATCATAATGGTGAGGACAGTCTGTATACACAACTATTATAATGGTGAGAACGGTCTGTATACACCAGTATCATAAAACTGAGGACGGTCTGTATACAAAAGTATCATAATGGTGATGACGGTCTGTATACACAAGTACCATAACGGTAAGGACGATCTGTATACACAAGTATCATTATGGTGAAGACGGTCTGTATACACGTACCATAATGGTGAGGGCGGTCTGTATACACAAGTATCATAACTGTGAGTGTGGTCTGTATAAACTAGTATCGCGACGGTGAGAACTTTCTGAAACATTTTTCAATAGTTTTAAAATTGAATTCTTCAAAACATACAATATCTTTTACTCTGAAAGAAGTTCCTCCGATATATTTTTATTTTTTTAAATATGAAGTCTTTGATGTAAATATAATATTTACAAATGGATATACTCAGGTAGATTTAAATTTACTAGATAAATGTGAAATTTCACTCTGAATGTGTCGTCTGTTCAATAAGGCCTTATTATCATGTTTAAATGAATGATTTAATGAATGAATCAATCATTTAATAAATCAATCAATCAATAAATAATTGAATGCATCAATGAATTAATCAATGAATCAATGACTCAATAAACGACACATTCAACCTGCCGACCCAACAACCATCCAACCAACAAACAAAGAAAACAGTCTTCTATTCAATCAATCAATCAGTCAGCCAATATGTCAGTGAGTCAAAAATTAATCAATCAATCAATATATCAATCAATAAGTCCTTCAATGAAGCAATTGAAGAACTAATCGTCCTACTGATCAATCAACCAATAAATCAATCAACAGACTAGTCCATTAATCAATCGATTGATCTAGCAAGCAAGCGAGCAATCAAGCAGGCAAGCAAGCAACCAACTTACTAGTCAATCAACCGACCAACCAACTTACTAGTCAATCAACCGACCAACCAACTTAATAGTCAATCAATCAACCAACCATCTACTAGTCAATCAAGCAACCATCCAACTTATAATCAACATACTGGTCAATATATTAGTAAATCACTCAAGGATATCCAGACCGTATGATAAAAGACGGCGTCTCAAAGATTACTTTCGTAGTTCCACTGAGCACCTGCGTTCGACCCGGCTCGGACCAATATCTGTGTGAGTAGTTTTCCAGTTATTTTCAGATAGACTTCTGTGACTCGTGAGATCTTCTTTAACTATCACAAATAAATAAATTGTATTAGAAATGATGTTTAACCTCATTTATTCCTTAACCAATCAAATGTTAAAGTTACTTTATAAAATTAAAAGCTACGCGTCAATAATATACCTTTCCTATACCTTTTCTTAAATTTTCAAAAAAAAATTATAGTCTCCTAAAACGAAAGTTTGTGAAATTGAAAAACAGGAAAGAAATTATAAAAAATTCTACACAAGTGTCATAAAATGTTTAATCAATTTGATTATTTACATAAAGTGACGTAAACATCCATCGTACAGCATTATCAGATATTGATCTTCTCGTTTTTTTAATATAATATGGAATTAATCACGGCAGATAACTGACTATATTAAACGTTAACAATTACATTAACAAAAACACTGACATGATTCCAAGGTTTTGTTATATCTGATGTAATAAAATGTGCTTATCTAGAATGATGGATTGTTTTTGCATAATTTAGTTTGAAGATCAGCAAATAGAGAAGGCTATTAGTTGAATGATCCGTTCACCATCCACGGAAAGTCGTGTAATATGTGGAAATAGGTTAAGTGAAATTTAACTTAGTTTAGTTTATTCTTAATATTTTAGCTTGATTGCGATGAGAACTCAGAGCTGATACGACCTGCTCTCGGGTCCGTTTCCTGGGTCTTCCACATCTTGAATTTTTACTCCTTTATTTGAGTTCAACAATGGTGTAAGCTAATAACTTATAAGAATAACTTCCAATAACGTTTCCGGTGTACATGTACATGTATAACCAGTAGTGAGTGTTGTTTGTGAGAAGCTATCAGGCCGAACCCGGAATCGAACCAATACTCTATCCGCTGCACTGTCGCCCTTTACTTAGAAATTACATGTAACTGCCGTTTATATACACGTGTATTGATATAAGTTAAATACTTGAAATAATCTGATACGTTGCATTGTAATTAAACCTTTGACATTTGTTTTATCCTGCGTACGACTACAATACCTTTGACTGATCTTTTGAAAGCATCTCAGAACTCCGGTGCATGAAACGTAGCTTGGTATATTGGGTAGCACATCTTGCATTCTCATGTATGATACTTCAACCAATATCGAATCGTCTGTTAGTTTTGAAACCCCATGCCCGTCCAAACATTCTGTTGATTTTTATATCTATCTGTAGATCTTAACAATTTGAACTGATTCTGACAGTTCCAGTAGCAGATCTTGTACTCCCGTGTAGGATAATTACGACTTTGAATTATCTGGCAGTTCCAATAGCAGATGTTTTATCCCCGTGTATGAAAATTACAACTTGGAATTATCTGGCAGTTCCAGTAGCA
The DNA here is from genome assembly GCA_029582155.1 of Panopea generosa. Taxonomy (NCBI): domain Eukaryota; kingdom Metazoa; phylum Mollusca; class Bivalvia; order Adapedonta; family Hiatellidae; genus Panopea; species Panopea generosa. The sequence goes on from CM055898.1 coordinate 4,619,178, forward strand.
GATCTTTCATCCCCGTGTATAATAATTACAACTTGTAATTATCTGACAGTATCAGTAGCAGATCTGGCCCTCCCGTGTAGGATAATTACAACATAGAATTATCTGACAGTTCCAGTAGCAGATCTTGTACTCCCGTGTAGGATAATTACAACATAGAATTATCTGACAGTTTCAGTAGCAGATCTTGTACTCCCGTGTATGATAATTACAACATAGAATTATCTGGCAGTTCCAGCAGCAGATCTCTCATCCCCGTGTATGATAATTACAACTTGTAATTATCAGACAGTATCAGAAGCAGATCTGGCCCTCCCGTGTAGGATAATTACAACATAAAATTATGTGACAGTTTCAGTAGCAGATCTGGTACTCCCGTTTATGATAAATACAACTTGGAATTATCTGACAGTTCCAGTAGCAGATTTGGCCCGCCCGTGTATGATAATTACAACTTGAAATTATCTGACAGTTCCAGTAGCAGATCTGGCCCGCCCGTGTATGATAATTACACCATAGAATTATCTGACAGTTCCAGAAGCAGATCTGACCCTCCTGTGTATGATAATTACAACTTAAAGTTATCTGTCAGTTTCAGTAACAGACCTTGTACTCCCGTGTATGATAATTACAACTTAGAATAATTTGACAGTATCAGTAGCAGATCGTATACACCCGTGTATGATAATTAAAACTAGGAATTGTCTGACAGTTTCAGCAGTAGATATGGTCCTCCCGTGTAGGATAATTTCAACTTGGCATTATCTGACAGTTTCAGTTGTAGATCTGGTCCTCCTGTGTATGATAATTACAACTTGGAATTATCTGACAGTGTCAGTAGCAGTTCTGGTTCTTCCCGTGTATGAAAATTACAACTTGGCATTATCTGACAGTGTCAGTAGCAGATCTGGTCATCCCGTGTATGAAAATTACAACTTGGCATTATCTGACAATGTCAGTAGCAGATCTGGTCCTCCCGTGTATGAAAATTACAACTTGGAATTATCTGACAGTGTCAGTAGCAGTTCTGGTTCTTCCGTGTATGAAAATTACAACTTGGCATTATCTGACAGTGTCAGTAGCAGATCTGGTCATCCCGTGTATGAAAATTACAACTTGGCATTATATGACAGTGTCAGTAGCAGTTCTCGCCTTCCCTTGTATGATAATTAAAAGTTGGCATTATCTGACAGTGCCAGTAGTAAATCTGGCCCTCCCGTGTATGATTATTCCAACTTGGAGTTATCTGACAGTGTCAGTAGCAGATCTGGTCCTTCCTTGTATGATAATTACAACTTGGAATTATCTGACAGTTGCAGTATAAGAAATGGCCCGCCCGTGTATGATAATTACGACTTGGAATTATGTGACAGTTCCAAATAAATCATTTTATTATCTTTAAGTTTGCAATTTATAGTTGGGGTAAAAACGATAATTCACGCATAGTAGTTAAACTATGGAATAGTGTGTTTTTTGTGCATCAAACAACCCAGTCTCTCGCCTAAGACAATTAAATTGTCTGAAATAGTGGGTAACAAACACCGCACTCCATCCCCACGTGTAACATTGGTATACGTAGAATTCCCGCGCGTCTGAGATAATTATACCCAAATTTACGAGAATACGTACATGAATAGGTTTTTATATTTAGTTAATCAACATTTCGACTATCAGGCAAATGCGTTATTTATAAATCACAATTTCAAGAATAATGTATTCACTATATCTACAATTTCACAGCGATTAACCACAGCACCAAGTATTTACACTAAGTTCATCTAATATATACAGAATTATAACGACTCGAATTATTTCAGAATAGCTGCAGGCCTTCAAAGAGAAATTGCCTCAGAATGCATTCATGACCGGAAACTTGAAAGAACCGTGGGTAATTTATTTTGTTTTTTACGACAATTGCTCTTTGATGTAGGATTCAGAAATAGCTTACGGCAAATTTTGTTTATAACGTTTTTTGGTACAAGTGTTTAGTTTTACGACATTTGCGCAGGGAACTATACAAACATATAGAATGATATCAGATATTATTTGCAACGCCGTTTTGGCGTGGAATTTTAGACGAGTACATTAAACTGCATTATATTATATCGACTCGCGATATGAATCTAACAGGCCTTGGGCTTTGAAGATAATATAATTCGCGATTTTGCAATTACGTTTTCTATCTTTATTTCAGTTTTATTGTAACAAAGAAAAATATAATGAAAGAATTTGGATCAAATAAAGTACCATTATCTTATTCATGAACATTTCAAATACAAACAAAGCGTAGGCAGCTTTGAACTACAAACAACCCAAATCTAAAGTTGTTTTTAAGTATGCATATGCATAATCAACGTCTTTTATTTTGTTCACTGGCTTGTTTATTTTCTGCGTTTGGTACCCCGCTGTGATACGTACTCGAACATTCTAAAACTCCAAGTTAACCGTTGTTTGAATTCTGGGACCGATTTCCACTGTCTGATTGTTTACTTTACCATTGATGTTCCATCTATTGAATGGACAATGAAATATATCATGCATACTTTACAAAATAAACCTGTATTATATAAACATACAAAACACAAAAAAAGAAAAGGAAAAAAAAAAAAAGTAAAAAAATCGCCACTTAGTCTGACTCAGCGTTGCTATTATTTCTCGGTCATTGGAACCATGCGTACATGCCATGTCTAAATAGCATACTGCTCAAGGAGGTGAGTTTGTCAGCATTTTCAGATAACCATGAAAATATAGTTCTTAAATTATCACCAATTTCAAATAAAAGCATTATTAAATATCATGGTTTGTCTAATGTTGGATAGAAAAGTTCAACTTGGAGTATTGAAAAAAAAACTTTTTGAGACCAACATTTGCAAGCATGTAGGGACACTTAATATTTAGTTCAATAAACTCCCATTATTATTTTATATGTTATGGTTAACTTGATACTTAAGGTTGAAGTTTAGATTTTCAAGCTTAAATCTAAGAATATTTCAACAAGAATAGTACTGCAAGAAATTGATAACTTTCTCACTTGGAACATCTGTGAGATACGAATGATAATGAGACACAATGTCGTATATCAATCACTACGGAGCATGTTGCCGGGCTGAGATGATTCGAACTCACGACCCCTGGATTGATATTCAGACGCGTTACAGACTGAGCTAATCCGGCCCGGTTCATTTTTTAAAATGAAAACATACCTGTCTGAACACAAACAAAAAAAAACAATCTCAAATTGTAATTACGTTATTACTCTTAAAACTACATAAATTCTCTATTGACCAAATGCATTGCATAACGTAAACCCATGCGCTATGGTCACCTTAAATAAGATATATATAAACAATTAAGTCACTACTTTCACTAATTGTCAACTACATTTAAATGACATTTGCTTCATCTCCACGTAGTTGATGAATTGCTACGTCATATAAAAACAATGTCATATAATAACTCTGGGTCAGGCGACACTAAATATGGACACCCATTAATCATACGCAATGCCCCTTCAAACGAACATTCACGTTTAGTACACAAGTACGTAATATGTAGTAATATCTGTAGTAAAAATCTGATCGTGTAAGAATTGATTATAATAACACAGTACGGTGGCCGAGTGGTTAAGGCGTTGGACTTAAGTTCCAATGGACGAATGTCCGCGTGGGTTCGAACCCCACCCGTACTAGATATTTTGCTAATAAATGTATGTTTTACAGCGGCATCGTCAATATCTGAAGATATTTATTCTGTGAAGAAAAAAAAAAGTTTGATTATGAATGGAAAACATGGCCTACCATGTGTTATGCTGCACTTATTCAATAAATATGGTGTCGGAAATTTATAGTAATATATTTTCTTTGACACTTGCAGAATTAAAGTTATTTTCGTGTGATACATTTTAAGCTCTTTGATTTATTTGATTTGAAAATAGTTTACACATAATGGTATTAAATAGCTAACAATCAAAGCAGAGTAGATTGAAACTAAGTATATACAATTCAAGACTGACTACGGATTAAATATATCTAGAGAATAAGTTTGCAGTTTTCATATTTCATGAATGTTAATACATTCTATTCTGATGCTTTCATTAAAGTAGTTTAATGTATTTTTGTTGATTAACGTCTCGTAGAATAATTCGTGTCAAAACAAATTACATTTTTAACAAAATATACCATTCTTTAAATAATTACAAGAGACAGCGGATTTGTATAAGTGTTTGTTTTGACAGGTGTCGCTTTGTTGCATAATGTATAGTACATCAAGGGCTTTCGATTTTAGCACCTTTTGTCACAACAATGATTGGTATTTAAAATAATCTATATTTTACCAAATAATTTGACTTGTCAAAATATATGTTATAAAGTGCTTTGGTTTTAAATCGAGACAGTTAGTTTTTATGAGAATTTAGGAAGGGAAAAGTCATATTAGAAGCGAGATAAAATAGGTGGATATAGAGATCGGATTTCCGAAGAAACAATTTATACATATATGCTAAATTTACGTTGATTGTGAATAACTTAATTAATCGTTTTATCTCATTATACCGACATAGATAAATAAATATTGGTTCTCCAATTGTCAAAAGTTGATTACGCTTATTATATATAAAAGGAAAGAAACTAGAAGTTGGACTTGTGTGTGTTATTTTACCTATTCACCGGTATTAAATAATTAGGCAGTAATAATTACAGTACAGCATAACACATGCATTTATAACGACCGATACTACTTTAACTGAAACGTGAATAGATCGTGTTTTAAATCTATATGTACAGGTCAGCAATTCTAATATGAAAGTCCTGGAACCATACAGTGGTTGTAATTTAACCACAATAATGAGCATGACAAATTACGATAGAATGAACATGACACCCATTCGGAGGATTCCTACCCCTCTGCAGAGATCGACAGCCATTCTGTTCTTAGTCGGTACCACACGGGCACAATATGTAACAAACTTTCAGAAATAATCTTCTCTGTAATATTTTTACATTTTTACATATTATGACACATTACACAATTCATACAATTTACTTGTTTACGTGTTATTCAGTTATGCCACAACCTTGAAATGGGGGGGGGGGGGGGGGGATGGTATAGTGCTACCCATGTCCAGATGTTTGTCCGTTGTATTGTCCGTCCGTCCGTCCATTCTACCGTACGTCACAAGTATCATGAGTTTAGAAACAATGATCTTGACAAAGTAAAACGATGTAAGATAAAAAAAAATCCGCCAACATTATTTTTTATCTATTTTGATATCATTTAGATAAAATGTGTGTAAATTCGATATGTCACCGGCCTATTGGAAGCACTACGCGATAGAACAGGCGGACGAACGGACGAAACATTGATAACACTATATGACCCCATTTCATGTATCAAATAAATCAGTACGGTGGCCGAGTGGTTAAGGCGTTGGACTTAAGTTCCAATGGACGAATGTCCGCGTGGGTTCGAACCCCACCCGTACTAATAATTTTACATTAGATTTGCCTTCTAATTGGTTCCACAGTCACAAATAGACACTAAGTAACCGAAACAGATGGCGTGTAATATATTACCTTTTTTAACCCTGAAAGATGATCATAATTGTATTAAACATTTTGTGTATTTGAACCTTTTACTACAGCTATAAAACAAAAATAATGGACTGTTTATAAATAATATGGTAGCTAGTAGTCTTAAGTGATTTTCAAAATTTTATTTAAATTTGCATGTATCCCTTTAAAATGTATTCAAACAAACTTTAATTTATTCTTTACTCAGATCGGACTATGGCAGTGTTTATGTCAAGGAAACAGACCTTATGAGTGAAGCAATCAAAAATGAGTAATCCTATAATCGGTTCTACATGTTCTTGTTATTTTATAACCCAATTAAAGGCGTGTAATGGGTACTAGCAAAATATCTAGTACGGGTGGGGTTCGAACCCACGCGGACATTCGTCCATTGGAACTTAAGTCCAACGCCTTAACCACTCGGCCACCGTACTGTGTTACAGTTATTCAGCTATTACTCGATTACATATTTATACTGATAATACTACACATAATACTAAATTGTGTTAATGTGTGTACTAAACGTCACTGTTCCCTTGAAGATGTTGTGTATGATTAATGACGGCCTGTTTCAATGTAAGGGTCAGCAGTTACTATATGACATTGTTTTTATTTGACGTAGCGATTCGTCACCTTTATTTAAAATGGCAATTTAACATCGGTTTACGTTACTTAATTTATGTGTTTATTTAAATATTTAGCGTCAGTTGTATGTCATCGAGGTCTAGCAGACTATCAGTTAACATAACCATTATTTACTGATATGCCGAAAGGTTAACCATTACTCAAGTACACCTATCTCCACATAACTGATAACGTTCCCATTTGAATCAACGGTGAGAGAAAATGACATAATGATATTTTTTTATATAAGCCGGTTTAACCTGACAATCCAATACAGGTAAATAGATAAACACTCTAGAATCGATTTATATTATAAAAAGAACAGATATAATTGCCATATATTTATAGTTAAGAGTCGTCCAATACAGGTACAAAATAGCTATAATTGTTTGTGTATTACAACTTAACGATAGATTTTTTAGGTAATTGACGGTAATATGCCAATATAATCCCTTTAACTTATACCGCTAATCGTGTTATGTTTCTACGTAAGGAAATATGTCTATGGAACAAATGTAACGGCCTGTATGTATATAAACCAGGGTTTTTAATTGATTTCATATTTGAATTGTGCAGCTTCAAATTTTTTAGAGAGATTTTATTAAAGATGTCTTGTGTTCCTTTGAAACGTTGGTTGTAAATCCATTTCCATTGTTGCGTTACTTATTTCGGATATAATTGAAAATATATATTTACTATTATGGATGATATTTGGAATTTTAGATATTTGCATCAAAAGGAAAATTGTTTACGAAATTCATTTTTAAATAATAAAGGCCAGCCTCTTGTTAAAATATAAACTGCAGTTGTACAGATGATATGTGTTACTAATATTTACAAATAATTACGAATTGTTTCATAAAATGTGTCACGTGATAAATAAATATATAGGATGTATGTTATAATATAAGTATTATGTTTGTAATAAACGAAAAACATTATATGCTACAAATATAAATTACAAATAAAGAAATATTGAATTTTAAAAAAAATCTTGTTAATACTGATAAAATATCTAGTACGTTTGGGGTTCGAACCCACGCGGATATTGGTCCATAGAAAATAAAGCAGAAATAGCTAAATAAGTAACTGTACGATGGCCGGGTGGTTAATGCTCCTCGACGACATAGCGTCTGATTATTATTCACCTCACACTGTGATTCAAGTGGTGAAGTTATCAGTTAATTGCAGAAATATTTGTCCTTGAGAACTGGTTTACATTTTAGAATACCAGAAAAGAATGGTTAGGTTAACTGATAGTCTGTTACACCTCAATGGAATAAAATAATAACAAATATACAAACAAACACACAGGCTAAATAACGTAAACACAATTTAAATCAGACACATTAAAACACTACTTCTACAAAACGTAAACTGCGTCTATTGTTTCATCACAATAAAGAGGATGGAACACTACGTTAAAAAAACAAAACAAATAAAAACAATGTCATATAGTAACCACTTGCCCATATGTTGAAACAGGCCGTCAATAATCATACACAACAGTGGCGTTTAGTACACGCATCAACACAAATTAGTATAATATTATTTGTATTAAAATTTAATAAGGCGTCCGAGTGGTTAAGGCGTTCAGTACTCCAATAAAATGATAGCCCCGATGACACATTTCATATATCCAATGAATCAGTACGTTGGCCGAGTGGTTAAGTCGTTCAGTGCTCCAATAAAAGGATAGCACCGATGACACATTTCATATATCCAAAGAATCAGTACGGTGGCCGAGTGGTTAAGGCGTTCAGTGCTCCAATAAAAGGATAGCACCGATGACTAATTTCATATATCCAATGAATCAGTACGGTGACCGAGTGATTAAGGCGTTCAGTGCTCCAATAAAGAGATAGCCCCAATGACATATTTCATGTATCCAACGAATCAGTACGTTGGCCGAGTGGTTAAGTCGTTCAGTGCTCCAATAAAAGGATAGCCCTGATGAACCATTTCATATATCCAATGAATCAATACGGTGGCCGAGTGGTTAAGGCGTTCAGTGCTCCAATTAAAGGATAGCCCCGTTGACACATTTCATATATCCAATGAATCAGTACGGTGGCCGAGTTGTTAAGTCGTTCAGTGCTCCAATAAAAGGATAGCCCCGATGACACATTTCATATATCCAATGAATCAGTACGGTGGCCGTGTGGTTAAGTCGTTTAGTACTCCAATAAAAGGATAGCAGCGATGACACATTTCATATATCCAATGAATCAGTACGGTGGCCGTGTGGTTAAGGCGTTCAGTGCTCCAATAAAATGATAGCCCCGATGACACATTTCATATATCCAATGACTCAGTACGGTGGCCGAGTGGTTAAGGCGTTCAGTGCTCAAATAAAAGGATAGCCCCGATGACACATTTCATATATCCAATGAATCAGTACGGTGACCGAGTGGTTAAATCGTTCAGTGCTACAATAAAAGGATAGCACCGATGACACATTTCATATATCCAAAGAATCAGTACGGTGGCTGTGTGGTTAAGGCGGTGAGTGCTCCAATAAAAGGATAGCACTGATGACACATTTCATATATCCAATGAATCAGTACAGTGGCTGTGTGGTTAATGCGTTGAGTGCTCCAATATAAGAATAGCCCCGATGACACATTTCATATATCCAATGAATCAGTACGGTGGCCGAGTGGTTAAGTCGTTCATTGCTCCAATAAAAGGATAGCACCGATGACACATTTCATATATCCAATGAATCAGTACGGTGACTGTGTGGTTAAGGCGTTGAGTGCTACAATAAAAGGATAGCCCCGATGACACATTTCATATAACCAATGACTCAGTACGGTGGCCGAGTGGTTAAGGCGTTGAGTGCTCCAATAAAAGGATAGCACCGATGACACATTTCATATATCCAATGAATCAGTACGGTGGCTGTGTGGTTAAGGCGTTCTGTGCTCCAATATAAGGATAGCCCCGATGACACATTTCATATATCCAATGAATCAGTACGGTGGCCGAGTGGTTAAGTCGTTCAGTGCTCCAATAAAAGGATAGCACCGATGATTCATTTCATATATCCAATGAATCAGTACAGTGGCCGACTGGTTAAGGCGTTCAGTGCTCCAATAAAAGGAAAGCACCGATGACACATTTCATATATCCAATGAATCAGTACGTTGGCCGAGTGGTTAAGTTGTTCAGTGCTCCAATAAAAGGATAGCCGCGATGACACATTTCATATATCCAATGAATCAGTACGGTGGCCGAGTGGTTAAGGCGTTCAGTGCTGAAATAAAAGGCTAGCCCCGATGACAGACTTAATATAACCAATGAATCAGTACGGTGGCCGTGTGGTTAAGTCGTTCAGTGCTCCAATAAAATGATAGCACCGATGACACATTTCATATATCCAATGAATCAGTACGGTGACCGAGTGGTTAAGTCGTTCAGTGCTCCAATAAAAGGATAGCCCCAATGACACATTTCATATATCCAATGAATCAGTACGGTGGCCGAGTGGTTAAGGCGTTGAGTGCTACAATAAAAGGATAGCCCCGATGACACATTTCATATATCCAATGAATCAGTACGGTGGCCGAGTGGTAAAGCCGTTCAGTGCTCCAATAAAAGGATAGTTCCGATGACACATTTCATGTATCCAATGAATCAGTACGGTGGCCGAGTGGTTAAGGCGTTCAGTGCTCCAATAAAAGGATAGCCCCGATGACACATTTCATATATCCAATGAATCAGTACGGTGGCCGAGTGGTTAAGTCGTTCAGTGCTCCAATAAAAGGATAGCACCGATGACACATTCCATATATCCAATGACTCAGTACGGTGGCCTAGTGGTTAAGGCGTTCAGTGCTCCAATAAAAGGATAGCACCGATGACACATTTCATATATCCAATGAATCAGTACGGTGGCCGAATGGTTAAGGCGTTGAGTGCTACAATAAAAGGATAGCCCCGATGACACATTTCATATATCCAATGAATCAGTACGGTGGCCGTGTGGTTAAGTCGTTCAGTGCTCCAATAAAATGATAGCACCGATGACACATTTCATATATCCAATGAATCAGTACGGTGGCCGAGTGGTTAAGGCGTTGAGTGCTACAATAAAAGGATAGCCCCGTTGACACATTTCATATATCCAATGAATCAGTACGGTGGCCGTGTGGTTAAGTCGTTCAGTGCTCCAATAAAAGGACAGCATCGATGACACATTTCATATATCCAATGAATCAGTACGGTGGCTGTGTGGTTAATTCGCTCAGTGCTCCAATAAAGGGATAGCACCGACGACACATTTCATATATCAAATGAATCAGTACAGTGGCCGTGTGGTTAAGTCGTTCAGTGCTCCAATAAAAGGATAGCACCGATGACACATTTCATATATCCAATGAATCAGTACAGTGGCCGTGTGGTTAAGTCGTTCAGTGCTCCAATAAAAGGATAGCCCCGATGACACATTTCATATATCCAATGAATCAGTACGGTGGCCGAGTGATTAAGGCGTTGAGTGCTCCAATAAAAGGATAGCCCCGATGACACATTTCATATATCCAATGAATCAGTACGGTGGCCGAGTGATTAAGGCGTTCATTGCTCCAATAAAAGGAAAGCCCCGATGACACATTTCATATATCCAATGAATCAGTACAGTGGCCGTGTGGTTAAGTCGTTCAGTACTCCAATAAAAGGATAGCACCGACGACACATTTCATATATCCAATGAATCAGTACAGTGGCCGTTTGGTTAAGCCGTTCAGTGCTCCAATAAAAGGATAGCCCCGATGACACATTTCATATATCCAATGAATCAGTACGGTGACCGAGTGATTAAGGCGTTCAGTGCTCCAATAAAAGGATAGCCCCGATGACACATTTCATATATCCAATGAATCAGTACGGTGACCTAGTGATTAAGGCGTTCAGTGCTCCAATAAAAGGATAGCCCCGATGAACCATTTCATATATCCAATGAATCAGTACTGTTGCCTTGTGGTTAAGGCGTTCAGTGCTCCAATAAAAGGATAGCACCGGTGACACATTTCATATATCCAATGAATCAGTACAGTGGCCTTGTGGTTATGTCGTTCAGTGCTCCAATAAAAGGATAGCACCGACGACACATTTCATATATCCAATGATTCAGTACAGTGGCCGTGTGGTTAAGTCGTTCAGTGCTCCAATAAAAGGATAGCCCCGATGACACATTTCATATATCCAATGAATCAGTACGGTGACCTAGTGATTAAGGCGTTCAGTGCTCCAATAAAAGGATAGCCCCGATGAACCATTTCATATATCCAATGAATCAGTACGGTGGCCGAGTGGTTAAGGCGTTGGACTTAAGTTCCAATGGACGAATGTCCGCGTGGGTTCGAACCCCACCCGTACTAGATATTTTACCGTGACTTTGTTTGTATACACCCAATTACAATAAAATGTAGACATATAACAATATACATGCTACTGTTTTTTGCTTGTTTTGTAATAAAAAAATCTCACAGACGCTGTACGTTAACTTAGAAATCCGAAAAATACATTTTAATTTGCTCCTTTCTTGTGATACTTTAACAGTAAACTGAAATATCGAATTCGATCATTAGTTCTATTTTCCAGAAATACACACCCCGCACCCCAAAACAAGTTATTCATTGATGATCGGAAGACAACTCAGCTGTATGAGTAAAGTAACCTACTCTAGTTATAGCCATAGACCCCTAGACAGTACGGTGGCCCAGTGGTTATAGCCATAGACCGCTAGACAGTACGGTGGCCCAGTGGTTATAGCCATAGACCGCTAGACAGTACTAGCCATAGACCGCTAGACAGTACTAACCATAGACCGCTAGACAGTACGGTGGCCCAGTGGTTATAGCCATAGACCGCTAGACAGTAAGGTGGCCCAGTGGTTATAGCCATAGACCGCTATACAGTACGGCGGCCCAGTGGTTATAGCCATAGACCGCTAGACAGTACTAGCCATAGACCGCTAGACAGTACTAGCCATACACCGCTAGACAGTACTAGCCATAGACCGCTAGACGGTACTAGCCATAGACCGCTAGACAGTACTAGCCATAGACCGCTAGACAGTACTATCCATAGACCGCTAGACAGTACTAGCCATACACCGCTAGACAGTACTAGCCATAGACCGCTAGACAGTACTAGCCATAGACCGCTAGACAGTACTATCCATATACCGCTAGACAGTACTATCCATAGACCGCTAGACAGTACTAGCCATAGACCGCTAGACAGTACGGCGGCCCAATGGTTATAGCCATAGACCGCTAGACAGTACGGCGACCCAGTGGTTATAGCCATAGACCGCTAGACAGTACGGCGGCCCAGTGGTTATAGCCATAGACCGCTAGACAGTACGGCGGCCCAGTGGTTATAGCCATAGACCGCTAGACAGTACGGCGGCCCAGTGGTTATGGCGTTCGACTTAAGTTCCAATGGACGAATGTCGGCTATGTACATACATTGAGTTGGATTATGAGATGACAATAACATGTTTAATAACTTTGATTGTTTCACTCATAAGGACCGCTTCCTTTGCGTAAACACCGTTATAGTCCGATATTAGTTAAAAATAAAATTAAAGTTAGTTAAGAACGTTTTAAAGGGATACACGCCAGTTTTGTTAAACATCACTTAACACTTTTTGTTACACTAGTATATATAAACAGTCCGTTATTTTTTGTTTAAACATATTTTATTCATTCAAATGTACATATATACACATACGTTTATGTATAAATATGGATTAGAACGGAAGATAAAATCTTATAAAGTTCTTTTCCATGACATATATCAATTGTGAACAAATTTGGTAGATTATTAAGAATTTGATTTATACTCTTAGCATTACGAATATAACATAGTTCAAAATATATTTAATAAAAATGTTTAACATACTTTTCTGATATATTTAAGAAACTTAGAAAATGAAGTGAGTAATTAGAAAAAAAAGTGATTAAAATGATTAAAGTAATGGATAATTATGTGAATTCACATAATAATAATGGTTAACATTTTTGACAAGTTCTGAACGGCATGGACGAAATTGGGAGACGGGCTGACCTCACCACGTAAATAGAAATAGCCTTGTTATTTCTTCAGACTTACTTACATGTTCAGGAGAAACGATTAGTGGATAAAATATATTTATGAACTGCTTCAAATATTTTAACATTATTGTCATAAGAGAGTTGTGGTTCACCAAAAAGAAGTATATTTTTGTGTCATACATCTAGTAAATGGGTAAAATACACAAACTATTTCATAAATTTATGTTCACCTCTAAAATCAAAAAATGTAATATATATATATATTACATGCCATCAGTGTTGATAACATAATATTATGTCCTTAGGTTTATTTAAAATGCAGCGACATTGTTAATAATTCCCTGGACATATGAAATTTTAAACAACTGTTTAGTAATCTCCTGTAACCATAGTTTTACTGAAGGTGTTGACAATTATTTGGGTACCTTTCAGATAGCAATACCAAGGTATTGATATTCCTGTAATGGCAATTAGTACTACTTTCTAGACATACACTCCCCGGTACCCCAAATTAACAATGCAATGATGATCGGACGACAACTCATCTGTATCAATGAAAAAAATCTAGTTAAAGTAAAGACTTCCACTCGGTGGTCGAGGGGTTAAGGCGTTCGAAACCCACCCGTACTAGATATTTTATCAATATTAACATTCCTTCTTGTACGCCCCATTATAAAACTACAATAGGATGTCAATCCTTTCACAGAAATACATTTTAAATATTTCACTCGTATGAAGTGGTTGTTTTTTTTTACATAAGTACAGTTATCAGGTAAGATCCGAAATGAGTACTACATTATTGGAAATCGATTTACAAACATCATTTTCAAGGGACACACGGCATCTTTGACAAAATCTCTTTGAAAACACTCAAACTTTACATAACAAAATAAGAAATGAAAATACCCTAGTTTATATACATACAAGTCGTTACTTGTGTTCCATACATCTAGTTCCTACGTCGCTATGTAAGAACATAATAAGATCGGCGGTATAACTTATCGACGATGCCCGGTGTATGTACAGTCAAAGTACGGTGGCCGAGTGGTTAAGGCGTTGGACTTAAGTTCCAATGGACGAATGTCCGCGTGGGTTCGAACCCCACCCGTACTAGATATTTTACCGTGACTTTGTTTCTATACACCCCCATTACAATTAAATGTAGACATGTAACAATAAACATGCTACTGTTTCTTGCTTTTTTTGTAATAAAAAATCTTACACACGTTGTACGGCAATTATGAAATGAGATTAAAAAAATACAAGTTAAATTTGCTCCTTTCTTATGATAACAGTTAATTGAATTTTTAAATATCGAATTCGGTCATTAGTTCATATTTCTGGACATACACGTCCCCGCACCGCAACATTAGTAATGCATTGATGGTGGGATGACAACAATCATCTGTATTAGTAAAGTAACTTACTCTAGTTATTGTCATAGACGTCTACACAGTACGGTGACCGAGTGGTTAAGGCGTTGGATTTAAATCCCAATGTACGAATGTACGCGTGGGTTCGAAGCCCACCTGTACTAGATATTTTACCAGTATGTATTACACACCTTGACTTGAATTATGAGATGACAATAACATGTAGCTCCTGTCATAGAATTAATAACTTTTAACTGTTTCCTTAGCGTAAACACCGTTATAGTCCTATAATAGTAAATAAGAAATTAAAGTTGGCTAACAACATTTTAAATGGATACACGCCAATTTTGATTTGATAAATAAAAACACTTAACACTTTTAGCTACACTAGTATATATAAACAGTCCATTATTTTTGTGTCATACATCTCGTAAATGGTTAAAATACACAAACTATTTTACACATTCATGATCATCTTCAAAATTAAAAACTGTAATATATATATATATATTACATGCCATCAGCTTTGATTACATATGTCCTTAGATTTATTTACAATGCAGCGATATTGTAAATAGTTCCAAGGACTGTAATTTTAAAGAATTGTTTAGTCATCTCCTGTAACGATACTTTTACAGAAACTGTTGGTAATTACTTGGATACATTTTAGATAGCAATACGTAGGGATTTATATTTCTATAATGACAATACGGTCAAACTGATGAGTAAAACAGGATGGACATCACCGTGTGAACTTTGATTTACAGAAGTTTCTATATCAGCATAGGATGCAGTAACAGCCAGGAATGCTACATGGCAATAAGTAACTGTACGGTGGCAGAGTGGTTAAGTCGCTTCGACGACATGATGTCTGATCATTTGTCTCTCAACGTTGATTCGAGTGGTAACGTCATCAGTTAATTGTGAAAATAGCTGGGCTTGAGTACTGGTGAACCTTTTTCAGGATAACAGGAAATAATGGTTATGTTAACTGGCAGTCTGTTAGATATCGATTGCATAAAATGAAGCTAATTATTCAAACAAATACACAGATTAAGTAACGTAAACCCAGGTTTTATGGCCGAAGTAAACAGACACATATAAACACTTATTCTGCTAAATGTAAACTGCCTTTAATGTTTCATAACCATAAAGATGATGAATCGCTACGACAAATAAAACAACTAACCTAACATTGAAACAGGCCTTCATTAATCATGCACAGCATCTTCAAAGGAACAGCGACGTTTAGTACACACATTTACACAAATTAGTATCATATTATTTGTATTATAAGTTAATCGAGTAAGAGCTAAATATAAACAACACAGTACGGTGGCCGAGTGGTTAAGGCGTTGGACTTAAGTTCCAATGGACGAATGTCCGCGTGGGTTCGAACCCCACCCGTACTAGATATTTTATCACTATTTACATTCCTTCTTGTACACCCTTATACAACTACAACAAGATGTTGCTACCTTGACAGGAATACGTTTTAAAATATTTCACTCGTATGAAGTGTTTTTTGACATAAGTACAGTTATCAGGTAAGATCCGAAATGAGTACTACATTATTGGAAATCGATTTACAAACGGCATTTTCAAGGACACACGGCATCTTGACAAAGTCTCTCTGAAAACTCTAAAACTTCACATAGCAAAATATGAAATGAAAATACCCTAGTTTGTATTCATACAGGTCGTTACTTTTGTTCCATACATCTAGTTCCTACGGCGCTATGTAAGAACATAATAAGATCGGCGGTATAACTTAACTGCTTATCCGGGGGTTTTATCAACGGTGCCCGGATTATATATCGTCAAAGTACGATGGCCGAGTGGTTAAGGTGTTGGACTTAAGTTCCAATGGACGAATGTCAGCGTAGGTTCGAACACCAACCGTAGTAGATATTTTACCATGACTTTGTTTCTATATACAATATACATGTTACCGTTTTTTGCTTGTTTTGTAATAAAGAATCTTACAAACGCTGTACGGCAATTAAGAAATCCGATTGAAAAAATACAGTTTCATAATTATGTTCCTTTCTTAATATGATAACAGTCAACTGAATTTTGAAATATCGAATTCGGTCATTAGTACTAATTTCCAGACAATGTAAACCAGAGACATATAAAAACTAATTCTGCTATAAGTAAACTGCCTTTAATATTTCATCACCATAAAGATGATGAATCTCTATATCAAATAAAACAATGTCATATAATAACTCCTGACCCTTACATTAAAACAGGTCGTCATTAACCATGCACAACATCTTCAAAGGAACTGTGACGTTTAGTACACACATTAACACAAATTAGTATCACATTTATTGTATTAAAATTTAATCGAGTAAGAGCTATATGTATACAACACAGTACGGTGGCCGAGTGGTTAAGGCGTTGGACTTAAGTTCCAATGGACTAATGTCCGCGTGGGTTCGAACCCCACCCGTACTAGATATTTTATCACTATTTACATTCCTTCTTGTACACCCCATTATGCAACTACAACAGGATGTTGGTACTCTGACAGGAATACATTTTAAAATATTTCACTCATAGGTAATGTTTTTTGACACTTTTTAAGTTTTTTAAGGACTGAAGTTCCAATGGACGAATGTCCGCGTGGGTTCGAACCCCACCCGTACTAGATATTTCACCAGTATGTATTATATACCTTGGGTTGGATTGTGACATGACATTAACATGTAGGTCATACCATAGAATTAATAACTTTTGACTGTTTCACGGAACCGACAGTCTGTTAGACATCGATGGCATAAAAACGAGGCTGAATATTCAAACATATTAAGTAACGTAAAACCATATATTATGGCCAATGTAAACCAGACACATAACAAAACTACTTCTACTCAATGAAAACTGCCTTAAATGTTTCATCACCATAAAGATAATGAATTGCTACGTCAGATAAAAACAATGTCATATAGTAACCCCTGGTCATTATATTGAAACAGGTCGTCATTAATCATACACAACATCTTCAAATATTTAATAAATTTGTTCATGACTAAAAAAATACTTCATGCATTATTTCGATATTGATATTAAGAAAAAAAAGCAACGATTTAAAATGTTAATGGAAAATTGCGGTACAAATGATGTATTAATTAACAGTATATTTTACATGATATTATGTGTTGTAAACGATGTATTTATGCTAGAAATTGTGGCCCAACCCATTTTACTTATTATATATATTATGCAATCAGATATGTTTAAACCATGTATTTATGTAGAAGTCTGAAATAAAATATATGTTCTGTCCTGTCCTGTCCTGTCCTGTCCTGTCCCGTCCCGTCCCGTCCCGTCCCGTCCCGTCCCGTCCCGTCCCGTCCCGTCCCGTTCCGTTCTGCATTGTTCTGTTCTGTTCTTCAAAGGAACAGAGACGTTTAGTACACATAAACACAAATCAGTATTTATATGTGATTTATGTTGAAATTTAATCGATTAAGCTGAATACATATAACAGTGTATTTATAACACAGTACGGGGGTCAAGTGGTTAAGGCATTGGACTAAACTTCCAATGGACGAGTGTCCGCGTGGGTCCGAACCCCAGCCGTACTAGATACTTTATCACTATTAACATTCCTTCTTGAACACCCCATTATACAATAACTATAGAATGTAGATCCTAGCTTAGGAACACGTTTTAAAATATTAATTTCGTAAGTAGCATTTTCTTGACATAAATATAGTTATCAGGTAACATCCGAAATGAGTACTACATTATTGGAAAATAGATTTAACAATATTCTTAAGTGTTCCTGACACACACACACGTTGATGCAAAACTAGTTAAAAACTGAAGTTCCACCATAGCCCCATGTATTACATTCAGCTCCATTTAGACCGCAGCGAGGCCTAGAAGTAGAGCGTGCGCCTCGCATGCAGAAGGTCGTGGGTTCGATCCCCGACCAGTTGATACCAAAGACTTGGTAAAAATGGTACTAGAAGCTCCCTCGCTTGACGCCACCATTTAAAGGAAAGTTCTAGGTCTGGCCGACCCATTGTCAGTATAATGTGACTGGGTGGGGTATCATACCATGTGTCTGCGGCATGATACTCCAATGTGGCAGCGCTCAGAACACTGTCTCAGATAGACACCAGTCGCGATATGACTGAAAAATTGTTAAAAGCAACGCTTAACACCATACATAAACAACTTACGACATCAACTTCACTTGAAAAAAGTAGTTCCTATTAAGCGTTAAAAACTAATGAGCAGGCAAAATCGTTTTCGTTCAAAGCAGAATAACTGAGCCTACGTGCAGGAGATTTGTGTGCTATTCCCATTAACTTCCTGTTTACGGCACGAGATGAAAGGCTCTGTGGGACAATGCGTTTTTAATGTTGTTGTCAATCATTCAAAGATAGCACGTACATGTGATTTATGAATTACATTTACTGTAGAACATATCGCTAATTGCATCTACATGATTATATGCAGATGAAAGTGAATTTACAGATTAAAAAACCTAAGATTTCTTTAACTGTGATTTGCGTTACTATTACACTTAGGTACATACACAAACATATAAATGTGACACACATACACACACATAAATGTGTCACACATACACACACATATAAATGTGCCACACACACACACACACAAATGTGGCACACATACACACACATATAAATGTGCCACACATACACACACATATAAATGTGCCACACACACACACACACACACACACACACACACGCACGCACGCACGCACGCACGCACGCACGCACGCACGCACGCACGCACGCACACACACATAAATGTATATATATATATATATATGGCTCCACATACACGTATGACTTCGGTTAATCTACATCATGTTTTATTTATTTTGAGTGGTCAAGGTTATCTTCATTGATATCGTAATGTATTCATTGTTTCAGTATGACACACGTGCATTTCCTGAATGAAATGAAAGACAACGGCATAATGTTTTTAAGTTTTATGTCAATAGTATAAACAATGTCTTCCTGCCTGCCTGCCTGTCTGTCTGTCTGTCTGTCTGTCTGTCTGTCTGTCTGTCTGTCTGTCTGTCTGTCTGTCTGTCTTTGTCTTTGTCTTTGTCTTTGTCTTTGTCTTTGTCTTTGTCTTTGTCTTTCTCTCTCTCTCTCTCTCTCTCTCTCTCTCTCTCTTTCTCTCTTTCTCTCTCTCTCTCTCTCTCTCTCTCTCTCTCATTATATATACGTACATGTGATGTTATGTGATGTTCATATGCTTTTGTACTATAAATGTCGTTATTTTCTTCCGCAATACGTGCGCCCTGACAGTAAGAGAAAGTTAAAAATGATTTTAAACGAAAGGGCGACAACCGACTTAATTTACATTCCTGTTACCATAATACTAAATAATGTCGACGTCAATATCATAGATGTATTGTATATTCATATACAATTCGTTTTTGAATGCTTTTTATCGTTTTATCGTAGTGGTAGCATAAACCTTGTTGCCAATATTGTTTATGTGTTTGATAGTTGCCAATTTAATTCCGTTTTGGTAGTAATAAGTGAAACTATTATGATGCATTATCATTACTTTTGTTTTTTCTATTGATTTAACTATTGCTATTATTGTTAGTATTTTATCATATATATTTTTTTAATTAACAATAATGAAAAAAACTATATATCATTTATGATACTGTTTATAGCTAGTATTGTTACTATTAGAAAATAGTTATTATGATAATTATAACCATAAGCGTATATGTTTACCAAGTTTTCATTGTATATTATCCTTAGAATATTTCAAATAACATTTATTTTACAATGCTCATATTTTAGGGTTTTTTTTGGTGTTTTTTGTTTGTTTTTCTAATGGGGTTGAACGCCATGTTCAACACATTTCAGGTTATATATGGCATATCCAGTTTTACTGGTGGAGGTAGACCTCAGACTGAGTCAGACTGAGTAGAACCACCGTCCTTCTGCAAGTAACTGGAAACTTTCTCACATATCATATTTGAGATAATTTGCCTAGTTCTATATCGGCCATTAAGATCACCATATACTTATTCACTATATGTGCTTTATATATATTACAAGATTGCCACGCTAATGTCATACTGACGAAAAGTTTGATTGTATGTTTATATGGTCGTGTATAGTCTGTTACACAACACTAAATGTAGAAAGTCTGTTTATAAATGACTCTATTAGAATTAAATAAAAAAATGCTTAATACATATAGATACGGGAACAAAGTGTTTAATGTGACATGTTATTTATTGTTGAGCGAACACATTGTTATGTAACATGGCTGGTTTCCTACTTGCAATAAAGATGCAAGTTATGTATTTTATATATCACATTATGAATACTGAACGCAATATAAATGCGCGTTGTCATTATTATATATTTAATATCTAAATGTTTATTATTTTATATAAAATCGACAAGTCATTGTTGCACTTATGAAAATCTTAATAAGATTTTTTATAATATTGATATTAAGATAAGATTCGCGTCAGTTGATTACCAAGCATTAATCATTTCTGCAAAAAAGAAACCATGATATACAGTCTATAAATCTGTTTCGATACTTAATCCTTTTCATTCTGGATTAATCCAGGGTTTACTTGTCACACATTTATTTATATATCAGTTTACTGAGTTCTCAATCAGAATTTTTCTTATATTCTGACTGGATGGAAACATTTGAATTTTGATTCAAATATTTCAAACTTTGCATTTATAGAACACAAGGTACATGTACGTGCAAATTTATAACATGTGCACTGTTACTTTACATACCTTTTGATATATAGTAAAACCCCTCTATTAGGATCACCTTTGGTACCTGGCAAAAGTTGCCTTAGTAGCAGGGTGGTCTTATTATTGAATTTCAGAATACAGTATACTATACATTAATCTGATTAATTTGATACACGTACATTAACAATGCAATGTCAAAAATCCTGAAATTGAGTACAAAATCTCGTGAGGATACCTTAAACAGTTTTGAAGTTGTGGTCCGACAACGATGAATTTGGACATTTGTTTCCATGTTAATATTCAGATTGCTTTTGAATGGGGTATACCCAGTATACATCATTACTAAGTAACTGCATTTTCGCATGCATTGCTCATGGCCAGGAACTCCGGAAGACAGCAAGATGACTATTCATATATGGGTTTAATCATACTAAAGAACAATTTACTTAGTTATGAAAGCTATACATGCGAGGCTGTCATCAGTATGCTGGCTAATGTGAAACTCTTGTTTCTAAATGTCATAGTTCTTACTGCTGGATTATATTAAAACAGGAAGTAATTTTGAATTGGCTGAGACGGCCACACCTACATTACGACACATGTAATACTTCGATTAAATGAGTGCAGATGCCGTGTCCAAGCTACATGTCGCATACATACAGATAAAGATACAAATACTATACAGAATTGACTTTGTAACTGTTCTGCAGTGTCAAGAGTCGCTTTCAATAATTTATCGCCGTGCCCGCTTAGCTCAGATGTAAGCGCGTCTGACTATCAATCCAGGGGTCGTGTGTTCAAATCCCCGCCCAGCAACAGTTTCCATGATGATTGGTATACGACATTGTGTCATATTATCATTCGTCTCTCACCCCTGATTCAAGTGGGAAAGTCATCAGTTACTTGCGGAGATTTGGTGTGCTCGAGTACTGGTTAACCTTTCCAGGAAACAGTGGTTAGGTACACAATGTCGTATAGCAATCATCAGGGAAATTGTTACCGGACGGGGATTCGAACTCACGACCCCTGCATTGAAAGTCAGACGCGTACCCGACTGAGCTAATAGGACCCGGCTTAGACATTATGAAGACTGACTAAAACTAAATAAGTCTATTTAAGTTGTTCAGGTATATATTTCTTTTATTTTTCTTACAATGTGATTATGCGAAAACAATGTTTTAATGCTTTTTTTTTGCAACTTCTGAAAATATCGAACAGGCAACTGCTTCGTCCTGCCTCAGTATGGCTACGACGCCGAATAGTTCTTCAGAACTTACATTTATCACAACCAAAGCAAGTAAATTCCGAATGTGTTTAGTAATATATAGGGATTTTTTCAAAATCTTAAAATCTTAAAATATTTTTCCAATATAACATGCTTATCTATACTCACTATGTTCGTAATGCCAAAATGATATCTAACTGAACATGTTGAAATAATATATTGAAAAGTGATTTTCCAACTTAGGCTACGCGCCTAGGTTAGACTGAAACTATGCTAGATTTCCAGCTTAAAATTGCCACATCTTTCGTGACGTATTAAATGGGTTGCATGATTTCAATTTAATTTCTATATGATCCGTTACACAGGTTTACATGTAGTTATAATTGTTTATCTTAGAAAGAATCCTAATTGCAAGGCGAAGGTCGCCAAACATTAATTAGTATTGTCTATTTTTAGAACTGGTATTTCGTCTCAAGTTTACCACTCCAATTTTGATATAAATTTAGTCACGTTTTGGTGGATTTGACATATAAAATAATTCGGATTTTATTTACTGATGATAGTGGGATGGATTGTATCTATTTCTTTAGACATATATAGTGTTGCTTTCCTGATGTATTCCCTTTAAGCATTGCTCGTTGCACTTAGTTTCATATCTCCTGTCCATTCCTCATATTGATATCATTTACGAATCCAGTTTATACCAATACGTCCCATTTACTAATATACCTACAAATTATTTTATGTTATCTGTATGTTGTATTTAGTTTAAACATATTTTATTACCATACGCAAATGGATTTAGTCACAAGTTCTAACACCGTTGGTTACAACCCTTCCCTATTCGGTAACTGAAACAGAAAACAACAACAATACTTCCGCGTCTTTTGCAGTTATAATTAATAACGACAATGTAAATTCATAATAAACAATCGCACTATCTCTGTTTCTAAGGTAAAATATGACTGAGGCTAAAATAACCGTTCATAGGCATGCGTTCATGAAAAGTGCGTTGATGAAAAGGTCCATTGGGAAAGTTACGGTACGATTTAATATATGGTTTTAAGGGTGACTGTTCTTGTAAAATGTGTATATTATGTGAGAGACAAAACCTAAATAGCAGTAATACAATTACTAGTCTTGTTAGATATAAAGTTGCACAAATAATGGTAAAAGCAACGTCTTCTGTTTTATCAATTCATACTGGTACCTTAAATCAAGGTTATGTCAAGTATCGTCTTTGATTTTCGGTGAACTTGATTAGGAGGGAAGGGTTGATGCCAGACACGTGTATTTATGCTAACATTATTATAGAACACCATCCTTACCATTGAATACATTCACATCTGTGACAATATTCAAACTACAAAAACATTATGTATACTATCTTGAAAACTATCCGAAATGCGTATGCGTCCAATTTCTAGCACACTAGGATAGAATTTGTCTCTGTTTCAGATTTTTACCGAAACAAAAAATGAAGTAACGATGGAATCTCGCAGAACCATCGCCAAATCTAATTCGATAATATTCTACATCGCGTAAATGCCTCCCGAGGGATAAAATATAGAGTATATATGTAAGAAAAGCAAGACGTTATGGTTAATTATGGATGAAATAGAGCTGCCTTCAAGTCGAACCGTGCAACTGTTTCCATGACAAATATCAATAAATCCAGATTATTACAACCCTTAGGGTGATTTATGAAAATTCCCAGAGACAAAATGCACTTCTTCATTCAATTGTGATTTTAACCATTTGATTGAACTGCACTATATTACTGTATATGATAATAATGAAGGCGCCTGGTATATGTTCCATACAATTTGAAACACTTATGTATTCCTGGATGTTGTATTATGCATGAAATATCGCTAATTATCACATAACTTACCGGCACTGGAGTGTAACAAACCAGGAACTATTTCATTGTATTTTCACCTCTCAGCTTTTGTACGGAAAATGCCGAACTACTTTCCCGCTTAAATGATATCAATTGATCGTATTTGTTTAATAAATTCAATCATAAATGAGAAAACATGTACACGACGACCATAGTCTCATATTATCTGTGTACGGCGACTGCAACATAAGTTATACATCGACAGAGAGGCTGGGTTCTTATCGCCACTTACGCTCCCTTGTCAGCGGACGATTTTCTCTACGTTTGGATGATCCTTTTTTCTTCTTTAAAATACATTTTTCTTATTTTGAAGCTCTTTTTTATTTGAATGGTATTATTGGTGTATTTTTAACCTTTTCAAAGCATTGTCATGTTTGAATTGTGAAGTAAGAAAAAAAGATGCTTGGGGTATGAATACATGCTTTTAGAAATATACTTTCACTTTGTCAGGAAAAAAACTCTTTTGGAAGACACATGTCCCCTACTTTTCTCATCATACTTTGGTAGTGCAGAGGTTGACAAATAATTAACCGTAACTTTCACTTCTTTCATTTTGGGTCTTCCAATGAATTACCAGTATGCAGGAAAACAACTATTTTAAAATGGTTTCCAATTCATGATTAATATTTCATTCATTGATTATAATTGTATCATTCATCTTTTTATGATGAATTATCTTTAAAACTGATATCTGGTACAATATTGTATAATAAAACCAAACAAAATAGAGTTTATTTTCTCTTCTTATAGTTATTTCTATATACAGACATTTATGCTAAAAAACAACAACATTATTTTGACACGGTGTCAGTATATAAATCACCTCGCCGAAATGATCTCGTCATCATAAGGAAGTTTTGACATAATATAATGAAGAATGCACATAATATAATAAACTTTCGACAAGATATAATAAAGTTTCGACATAATGTAATAAAATTTCTACATAGTATAATAAACGTTCGACAAGATATAATAAAGTTTCGACATAATGTAATGAAGTATCTACAGAATATTATCAACTTTTGACAAGATAAAATAAAGTTTCAACATAATGTAATAAAGTATCTACAGAATATAATAAACTTTTGACAAGATATAATAAAGTTTCGACAAAATGTAATGAAGAATCTACAGAATATAATAAAGTTTTTACATAATATAATAAAGTTTCGACAAGATATAATAAAGTTTCGACATACCGTAATGACGTATCTACATAATATAATAAAGTTTCGACAAGATATAATAAAGTTTCGACATAATTTAATGAAGTATCTACACAATATAATGACGTATCTACATAATGTAATAAACAGTCTACATAATATAATAAAGTATCTACAAAATGTAATGAAGTATCGACATAATGTAATAACGTTTCTAAATAATATAACAAACAAAGCACATAATATAATGATGAATGCACATGATATAATAAGGACTGCACATAATACATATAAAATGGACCACATAAGACAGCTATGGCCTTCTTTAACATAGCTTCATAAGTATATATACCATATAATAATAGAGTTAAGTTTTAAAAAAAAAGTACTCATGTATAAATCATTATATGACCAGACTTCTGCATATCTCAAATATTTATTTACTCTGGCAGCTAATGCTCATACACGCACATTACGGCCATCCTCTAACCTGCAGTCTAATTCTGAAATGTTTCGAAATTCGTTTGCTTATTCAGGCTCATGTTTGTGGAACTCTATTCCGTCTGATATAAAAATGCAATTTCTATCAATAAGTTCAAAGCTTTATATTTACAATTGAGTACAAATTCTTAACAACACTAATAAATCGGGTGTATATATATACTTTTCTACTCCCTTTTTACTCTACTTTTTGTTGTACTTTGTAAATATGTTGAGGGCCTCATGGAAGATTGAATTTATCTAGATGATTATCTCGTTAATAAAAGTCTTATTATTATTAATATTATTATTACTATATAATGCAAATTTGACAGTGCAATATTCTTGTATTATTCTATTTGCTAGATTTTTCAAGACTATGCTCTCGTATTTCATGTGCTAGTTTATACTAACTTAGTTTAGCTCGAATGCGATGACAGGTCAGAGCTTATATGAATCGCTTTCGAGTCCGCTTCCTGGGTAGAACCAGTAATGAGTGTTGTTTTATGAGAGGCATCGGGTCAATCGGGGGATCGAACCTGCAACCTCTGGCGTGAGCAGCCAACACTCTATCTATTACACTACCGCCCCGCTTTTGTGTTTCATGAATATTGTAAACAACTTTATTTTTACATATAAAGAAGGCCTAATAGATGTATATTTATCGAAACTATGTGGCCAGAATATTACCGGCCTAGATATTAAGTACTCGGATCACTATATTAAGTAGACAATTAGAAATAATAGAGTGACTATAAACAACGTTACTGTTATACCGCTTACACTTTCAATTAGATAAAGATGAACAATCTAAACATATATATCTATATTCAAATCAACACAATCAATTAATCCTTTACACTGCGTAAACTTACATAATTTCCGCAGATATACAATAAAATGCACTTTGTGTGATATGTAATCATTTATATTGTATGCGTTCAATTAGTTTTAGTGCATTGTTGTTCCCCTTTATTATCTTTACCTCGATTTTATTTGCATGTCACTGACTGGAAGAGTAATTTAGGCAGGCCAATATCCGCAGCCTCATAAAGATTGTGCGAAACAATTTCCATATGCGATTGAAATAAAACAGTGATAATGTAAGATTCATGCCAACATGTACGGGTACGCTTAGTTACGCTTAAGTCACCTGGGCTACGATTCACAAAGTAACCTGCGATAAAAATCGCCGTTAGTCCATTTGACAATTTCTTTGTTGTGTGTTAAAATTTGGCCGACGTGTTAAATGATTATATATCCAGATAATATATAATTCGCTATAATTCGGATTTATTGGATGATTTTCATGAAATTATGAACAAGTGTTCGTTTAGGTTTACGACGAGTTTTGTGAAATTCACCCCGTATCTTTTGGGGTCAGTATATATCTAAATAAGATAGGAAGAATCAACTACATTATTTTAAAATATACCAAACATGTGACTGCCCAACAACTGCATTTCGGCTTTACCTATTCTTATAAGTGATTGTTCAATTTAGATTAGATGAATTATTGTTTACAGAACGGAACAGCTAACTCGCCACTTTTCTATTTCCAAAAGTATCCAAATGTCTTCTACGAGAACTTATTCGAACGAACAGACTGTCATTCCATCCAAAATGCTTTCAACGAGAACTTATTCGAACGACCAGTCAGACATTCTAGTCAATTACCTTCTACGAGAACTAATTCGATCGACCCGTCTGCCATACCATCCAAATCCCTTCTACGAGATTTTTTTCGAACGCCCAGACTGCTATACCGAGACAGACATACAGAACAAATGCCTTCTACGAGGTCTTATTCGAACAACCAGACAGTCATACCGACCAAATGCTTTTCACGAGAACTTATTCGAACGACATGACTGGCATACTAACCGCTTGAAATGCTCGTGTTGTTAACATTAGTTCAGTTCTGTATCTATGGTACTTTATGATACATTGGTAACACATTTGTTCAATTAACAGTCTGACGATTTGTGAAACAAAACAGATCACCATAGTTTCACACATTGCCGTTGTGGTTAATTTCTTCACAATTATCCCAAATTCCCGAAAAATGTTTAATGCACTTCTAACAATATTTTTTTTATACTGAAGTTAAGAAATTTCGTACGTGGTGCCTCCAGATATAAACACCTTTATACGAAATGCACCCTACACATTCTGTGTTAAGTTCAAGAGCACGTGAGGGGTCATTCAGGCAAGCATGTGTTTAGCATTATTTTAAAAGTGTTTGATTGTCGTTTTTATTTGCATGGTCTTTTCCTAACTTAAAGGCTTTAATATAATGCCAGCGCTTCTGATTCTGAAGCTGACGTTTTTGACGTACACCTCTCCCTCTCTGTTAATCATCATGGATATATAAATTACACAGATACAGTTAAACCTGTATTAGTGGTCACCTTTATTCAGCAACCACTTGTCTTAGACAGCAGCTTTTCTATTTACCATTTTTATCATTTTAGTTTTAATCAACCTGTTTTTAGCAACCATCTGCATTAAGGGGTCAATTTTGCTCTTTCCTTGAGTGGCTGCTTAGGACAGGTGTGACCGTATATAACAAAATTGATGACTTTGATTTCAATAGTGTTAATTATATTCATTTCGATTTGGGTGCACCCTGAGATACAACATTTTCAAACGTATACGTTTTGCTAGAAAATTCAGTTCCGTTGTGGAATTTAAAAAACGCAAAATCTTTATTAACAAATATTTTTTTAAATAGGGGCAGCCGTTCTCACGTGCGGTGTTTTCTCTATCTCACTACAGCAGTTCTCCTTTCATTTGTAAAATCAAAACAGATTAAAAACACTTTTTGCGACCTGATATTTATGGTGATGTTATTAACAAGCTTCATCAGATCCTGGGCCATTGTCACTTAAAACTTGCTAAATATATCAAGACGTTTTCCACATGCTGAATAATCCTTTGATTATGCGACGTACTGCATATTTTGTAGCCACCGCGATTTACGGTTCAACCGGTTAGCTCAGTCGGTAGCTCGTCTGACTATCAATCCAGGGATCTTGGGATCAAGTCCCCGCCCGATCACATTCTCCGTGACGATAGGGCGTCTATTGTCATTCATCTCTTACCTCTAATTCAATTGGGAAAGTTACGGAGACGAGTGTACCCGAGTACATGTTTAACCTACAGGTTCCCAGGAATGTGTGGTAAGGTTGACTGATAGTATGTTTGTCCTCGATTGCATAAATATTCAAAAACGTTTGATAGGAATTTTAGATAGCAGTTGAAGTACTGGTAATCTATTTGTATGTGGGTGGCATTTCCAAGTATTTGAGTTTAATTTCAATAGTACCAACATGAAAGGGCAATATATTTTGTATTTATCAAATTCCTTTAAAGCGGCTAACGGATATATTAATTCAACCGAAATGTATGTCTACTTAAATCAGTTTCAAACCATTCCACACGGATGAAAAGAATATTCGACCACTAAACTGTTTGATTTCGACATAATGATTATATTACATTAAATGAAATGTATTTAAATTGTGTTTTGAACATCAACTACCACGCGTGCAAAACAATAATGGGGATATCTGGTTTTGATTCGGCTGAATAATTACATTTATTCCTCTTTGAATGTGCCGCCGGTTTCAAACAGACATTTATTATTTAGGTCAACCATTAGTTCCGTTACACACATTCAACCTTGCACTGCAGGGTGACCCCGCCACAAAATTAACGCACTCGGCCTTTACTGTTTTTTGTTTAAGTGCCAAATGTTCATTATCAATTCCATCCACGAATCTTGGCCTTTGTTGCTACCCTCCGAGTATTACATAATCAATGCAGACCGAAAGCAAATATCAACTCTAAATATCAATTTATATTGGAGACAGTTAATAAATCATATTTATACTGTTGTATACGACTACGCTCAATTAATTTCATTATCCATTTATTCAAGATCAGTGGTTGGTTTTTCTTTGATGTTGCCGTTTGTATAGAGCTCCTCTCTGCGGGGACTCTCGTGTTGCGAATTTAACCGGTGCAAAACCTTTACAAAATGAATTATTTCTTGAAGTTAGTTTCAATAATGGACGAAAAAATTGATAATCTAGAAGTAGACTCATACGTCATGAAATCGTTTGATTCTATGAAAATATTTAGTTCAGGAGTAGGCTATTAATATTATTAAGACTGTCTAAATTCACTTCTCTTTATTTATGTGGCTGAGTGGTCTAATGCGCCGTCTCAAAGTCACTTACCTATCGCAGCTAAGGTCGTAGGTTCGAGCCTAGCTTGCTCAAAAAAACTTTATAGGAGAAAGTTTGCAAGCTACTTGAGGTAGGATGGTGATTCTACTCAGATATATTCTTAGGTCTTCCTCCACCAATAAAACAGGATATTCCATATATTGTATAACCTGAAATGTGTTGAAATAGGCGTTAAACCCCATTAAAAATCATATGAATTTTTATTTGCATGTCTTGGTGTACTGGAATAGGAGAAGAAGTACCTGATAAAGGTGATATGTAATACGCTTTAACCAAAATATGTGCTCGAATATAACAAGTACATGCACCATTACTATTACGCGGGAAATGTGTTTGACACCAATTTAAAGTGAATCTTAAGCGAACTGCATGGATTCTGAATATTTTGATAAATATCTGATTGTATATTAGAACACATTTTGTGAACATTAATTTAAAGGTGAAAGTAAAGAATTCAGTTCAGGCAGTGTAACAATTTTGATGTAAAATGTTCATTCATCTGGTTACATTATAAGGAAAGTGCTTAGTTAAAAAGAGAGGAAACTTAAACTTATTTATTTTACATCGAATGTTAAACAACTTAGACAAAATCACGCTCGAGGTCTTCCTGGTTCGAACCAATACTAAGCATATGCGGATAAAGTGTGTCCGCTCAAGGACACCACACATAACCGTGGCTAAGGATCGAATCCATGACCCCCCGATCCAGGGACCACACTGATGATATATAATATATACCTGTATATAGTTATTCAGTGAAAATAATATGTATCTCGGAACGTTTGACATTTTATAAATATCTGAAAATAAGAAAGTTGATGTCCTTTGTTTGCTGAGAATTTTCTATCTGTACTTCCATTTAATGGCACATTCTGCACGAAACCTATAAATAAGAAAATATAAGGCATAAATATGTAAACAAAAAACACACACGCTATTTAAGTGTTTACAACTAGGGTTTGCCATGATGCATTTGGGTGCAGTCATAAAATTTGCCTCGGATAATACTTGAGCGGGAATAAACAACTTGGAAATCTACCAAAATATGTATTCCCATAGATTGCTAATAGGCATAAAATTAATAATGTAAATAAAATGAGAAATAGCTACCGAAATGTAATTAGTAGCATATTTAGTATATTAAATCCTGAGAACAAAATTTCCACATAGAATAGTTGAATTATCGCTCACAACGCCGACCTCTCGGTACATTAATCTCGGCGTATGGCACACACGTATAGACGGGGTATAAAACACGACACGCCACGTGACTCACGTGCATTATACAGTCATCCCTATCTTAAGCAGCCAGTCATGGGAATAAGTAAAAGTGGCCTTTTAAGACAGGTTGCTGCTCAAGGCAGGTTAATTTGCTCTGAAAGCATACAAACGGGAAATAACAACGTGGCTGCTTAAGACGAGTGGCTGCTTAATAGAGATGACCGCTTATACAGGATTGACTGTACATAAACAATGCCTTCCATTTTGTCAACCGTTCTATGTTGGTCAATATTTCACCTCGAATATTTCACCCCGATTATTTTACCGCGAATATTTCATCTCGAATAATTCATATTCACCTCGAATAATTCACCCCGAATATTTCACCCCGAATAGTTCACCCCGAATAATTCACCTCGAATATTTCACCTCAGAGACACTCAACCGCCATATTTAAATATTTTGGTCATCTGGTATAAACATGATATGGTAGGCCTGGTTCCTGTTTCACGAAATCACCTCCCGGCAACAGTCTCCGTGATGATTGTGTCTCATAATCATTCGTCTTTCACCTCTGATTCAAGTGGGAAGGTTATAAGTTGATTTGATAGTTTTGTTTCGTCTTTCTATTTATATTTAAGCGTTTGACTCTTCAATGCTAGAGGTTAGTAATATTAGGGTTAGTTTAAAGTTGAATATCGAAAGACGTAAAACGAAAATAAACTTTCAGTTTGCCTTAAAAATAGAAAAAAAGTAACTATTGGATAACTTGGCGATGCCTGCTGAATCAAACATTCTGACAAATTCTATCTCAGAAAGTTAAATAAGATTCCATTTTAGGTGTTCATACATTCAGTATTCAAAATGTTATATAGTTGAAGTAAGGCTACTATAATTCTAATACATACATGTTATCAAATGTGTAAATACTAACATTTATTTGAAAATAAATGAATACGCAACAGTATTACATTCCTAATTGCAGACTTAGTGTTCGCAAACTAATTGAATATTTGCAGAAATCGTTTCAATAATTGAAAGAAATTACATAGATAATTGAATTTTAATATTTTATATGAATTTTTTTACTTCCAATTACCAGCAACGATAATTAAAGCCCTAAATTATCAGTTGAAAGAAAGTGTATATGTTATTTGATTATAAGTGTGTTCAACTTCCACTCTTTGTGAATAAGCAAACAGGCGGTGTTATCAAAGCCAATATTTGGTCTTTGAAGTTTTCTAGCGTGTTTTCCCGCATGGAGATCAGAAGACACAAATGTAAATACGGTGCGCAATTGTATGCAAATATGAGACTTAAAACTCTTTGACAAATACTGTTAAGCTTTGTAATAAATTCAGATATGCTGATATGCAAATATGCTGAGAGAATTAACTGTTGAAGTAGGGAAATAAACTCGGAATATAATGTAAAAGTTGAAGTGGATGGAGGCCGTGTTCACTGGCAGTTTAATGCATGTTAATTGAAATTTAAAATGAGCATATATTTGCAACCTATACTTTGAGATAATGCAGGTTATTGCTTTTATGAATTTTAAATTATGACAGGAAACTAGTGGAGAGTATTTGTCATTAAATGAAGGCTGCACCGACGTGAATTTTGTATGTTACAACGGATGATGATGGTATGGTACATGTAAAAACGAAAATATAAGTTATTAATTGAATGATTGCCTGATCCAATACTTGAATGACTGACTACATGAATGAAAGAAAGAAAGAATAAAAGTTTGAATGACCGACTGACCGACGAACCGACCGACCGAACGAACGCACGAATAAAATAATGAACAGATGAATGAACGGATGACTGATTGAAATACTATTTGAATGAATGACTAAATAAATGAAAAAATGCAAGAATAAATAGATGAGTGACTGACTGATTGATTAAATAAATGAATGACTTACATAAATAAGAAATGTTTTGGACTTCATACAGTCGCATGAAAGCTTGCCTGACTATACGCATGATTTGTAATACATATAAACTTGATCATAAAGCTATATCAGACAGTACACGCAATTTTACAATTGCTAGAATGTTACCTCTTGGCCTCATTACATTTTATATTTTAGTGTGAGATAAAACTGATTCCCATAGCCAGTATTAAACAAATTCTAGTCCACACACGCTCCGATAAAACGGCCGTATCTATCTATACTCGTGTAATCTCAAGTGAGAGAATTTCCATGTATTTGCATTTTCGCTTTGATGTTGTAATTTCCTATCTTACGTAATAAATTTCATATTCGTGTTCCACTTGCTGCGGAATATCTTCAAAGTCAACCGGCTTATCTGTAGATTGGAGATAATCTCACAGTTTTATAAACAATCCAGAAAATTTCGTTATATAACACAAGAAGTTATGACATTTATTTCAATAATATTTCAAGAAACGTTTTGAAGTTGAGAAATTCTACGTCCATGTCAAATCAATTTTATGGCTTTTTGTTTTATCTTCGCTTTATGGAAGTGTTTAATCAATTTTTTCTCCTCCAAAAAAAAAATCTTTTTGATATTTGATTATTAATAATGAGCGTCTGATTAGAGTGTTTTATTGAAATGGTTAACTTTTTTCATATTTAATGACTGAAAAGATATGCTGTTTACCTGTATCCGGTATGGGTATTGAAATAAACACTTTAAATCAATTCATTAACATTTTCAAGTTCAAGTATTTATTTCTATCAAATATTTTATACATAAAATACCATTATAATATATTTTATTTTATAAAATATCATGATATATAATAAAGAATATCTGGAGAATTAGTTATGTTAATTACACCGTTATTAACAGTGAAATTATAATGATAATTTCACCGGCATATATAATGAAAATATAATGTTGATTTCACCGACTCAGATAGTGAACTTATAATGATAGTTTCACCATCATTCATGTAAATAATAAACTAATTATGACAATTTCACCGTCATACATGTAGATAGTGAACTTCTAATGATAATTTCACCGTCATACACACATATAATGAAATTATAATGATAATTCTACTGTTACATGAATAAATAGTGAAATAGATATATAGTTACGATAATTTCACCGATATATATATAGTATTATTTTAATGATAATTTCACCGGTCCCTCCCATCAAATAAAAAATGTAATATCGAATATATTTACTCGGGAACACTGAAATTTCCAGACTTCCTAACTTTGATCATAACAATTCAGTGTCCACTAAAGAAATAAACAATATGTTTCACTGAAAGCTGTGGGAGAGAATAATATTCCAAACTCGTAATATAGACATAGATATCATGTATCCTTCTTATCACAGTGGTGGTCTGGGAGTAGAGAGTTCGCCTCGTATGTGGAAGGTTGAGGGTTCAATTCCTGGCCGGGTCATATCAAATATTTGAAAATGGTACCAGAAGTTTTCTCGTTTGGCACTCAGCAGTTAGAGGATAGTTCTAGGTCTGGTCGGCCCAGTGTTTGTTTAATGTGACTGGGTGGGGTATTACTCTCAGGCACTGTCACGACATACCATACAACAACTACAATATGTTCTCCCTAGCATAAAAATCTCACAGTGTACTCTCAATAAAAGTTGTATAATTTATATTTACAATACTGTTATTTACATTGTACACTCGCAATAAAAAAAAAATACTCCGTATAAAGTAAAGTATCTCACAACAAGTGTATACAACGTAAAACATATTCTACTCCAAATGAAGCTGGACACATTTCACTGTAACAGTTATTAAAGTAAAATGCTTTTTCCCCATTTTACTTGCGATAAAAATAAAAACTCTGTACTAAACAAATATATACCTTATAATAGCAACTGATAAGTAATTTATTCTTGCAAACAATTAAAATGTAATACGCTTGTCTCGTAAATAGCTATCATAATAGATAAAGTAGAAACAAGTAGTCATATAGTCGCAATAGCCTGTAACGGTATACTCGGACTATGTCACACACTAATTAATTTTGGACTTCACCATATAGAGACATAAACTTCCGGAACACTGACAACATTGTCAATGGTTCTAAATGTGTCTTGTTTCCATATTCCATATTTCCAAATATGCAGGAAAACATGATGTTGAATAGATTGTGCTTTTCACAATTTCGATGGTTTGATGACACCCCATCATTTTTGACAAATCTGCCCATTTGTTGCAGTGTATCACTACGTATCTTTAAACTGTTATATCTTCATCCAACAGAACACAAAGCCAGAAGTCATGAAAATGTTTCAATGTTCCCATATGACAATTTCAGCATCGATTTACACATCTCTAATTTCTTGGGCGCAATAATCTTGCTACCATCACTAAGGGGTGGTAATTGGTGAGACATACTAAGGATTCCTGTATGTACATGGCACATTCACACTAGGAAATATATAATTCACTCTCAGTATATCAACATTTACGTAGAACACGTTTTAGTTGCAACAAAATAGCGCACATTATACACGCAATACAGAAGTATGCAATATACTTGGAACAAATTTTATAAATTTATTTATTTTAGATCAATTGTGAACTAGTTCTTTCAATTTAAGCGAACATAAAATGATTAGTCTTCCTTGGTAGAACCAGTACTAAGCACATGCGGAATTATTGTCTTGCTCCAGAACACCACTCATAGCCATGACGGAGGATCGAAACCGCGGCTCCCCCGATCTTGGATCCGATACTCTACCACTATGCTACTCGCTCCGGAAATAGAGCCGAGAAACTTTACTTGTAATATGGAAGAACATTTAATACTTGTAATCCTGCAGTAAAGTAGAATTCAATATACAATAGTATCTGCACCTTTGAACGTATAACCATGTGCCACTATTACTATGAGAAATTTCATTATAACAAATACACAATTGTTATTTCTTTTTCCATCACGTCGATTACAAATTGATGATATTGATATACAGTCAAACCTGTGTTAGTGGTCACCTCTCTTAAGCAGCCCATTTGATATTTTCCATTTATATGCTTTCAGAGCAAATCAACCTGTATTAACCAACAACCTGTCTTAAAAGGTCACTATTAATCCTTCCCTTGATTTGCTTCTTAATATAGGGTTGACTGTATATTAAACATTTTTTGTAATAGATGAAAACACATGTTCTAAACAGAAGTCTGACTATCAATCCAGGGGTCGTGAGTTCGAATCCTCCGCCCGGCAACAGTCTCCGTGATGATTGATATACGACATTGTGTCTCATTATCATTTGTCTCTCACCACTGATTCAAGTGGGAAAGTTATCAGATACTTGCGGAGATGGGGTGTGCTCGAGTACTGGTTAATCCAAGGACACTGTGGTTAGGTTAACTGATCGTCTGTTAGCCCTCGATGGCATAAAAATCACACTTAATATTCAATCAATCAATCTAAACAGAATGTCAACCATTACCTATTCATATACTCTCTTCCATTCCATTCCATTCCATTCTCTTAAAAAACGGTATGCGTATATTCTGGGGTATTTCAAGTTTCATGTTTTTGTCATGTAAATATGTAGAGTTTAGAAAAAAGCGAAGTGAAATTTTATCAAATTGCTGTGGAAACATATATCTGAGCCATTATGAATAATTTATAAAGAAAAACGCATGATAATATATGTAAGTATATTGTAAAGGATAGCATTTATACATTTCAGCTATAACGTGTTTTATGCTAACAGGTGATATCAGATGTCTGTTTCGCAAGACAAAAAACCCTCGAACAGTCTTTGATCAATAGAGCTTAAAACAGGTGAAAAAAATAACAACATAGCACCAGATATTGGATTCAAGTAGCGAAATACAACCGCAGGTATTGAAATGATTTATATGACTTTTTGCCGCATGACAAGAATTGTAAGAAGTTCAAAATTATTAGTGATTATATTGCCTTAACGGCCCAAACTCCCTCATTGAAATAAAAGCGGAGTTATTGTATCACCCTGTTGACGCCCGCTATGAGATTGATGGGAAGAGGACGCTTAATTTAACGAACACTTTCGTAAAGCTGCGCTCAATTCAAACCATATCGGTGAGATATGCATACGTAATTAATGAAGATATACAAAATAGGATATGAATAATAAAGCCACTATCCATTAAGGCAAATGCTTTACAATTTTATCAACGCATTCTGAATATTGTATACAATATTTTACTTTAAATCGAACTGATTCACTCACAGCATGACTTAATGGTAATTTTGTGTGATAACCGAGAGGGATTTTTTTAAATGATATTATTTTTCTACTCAGCCTTCTGTAAAGAATTACCTTAATTAAGAGCGAAATAAGTCCTTTGGAAATATTGGTTCCCCCCTTAGAAGAAATCGGTTGGAATTTTAAATATGTACGATATGTACGTTGATATTAAGTATGTACGATATGTACGATGATATTTAAATATGTACGATATGTACGGTGATATTAAGTATATACGATATGTACAATGATATTTAGGTATGTACGATATGTACGATGATATTTAAGTATGTACGATATGCAACGTGATATTAAGTATGTACTATATGTTCGGTGATATTTGAGTATGTACGATATGTACGATGATATTAAAGTCTGTACGATATGTAAGATGATATTTAAGTATGTTCGATATGTACGATGATATTAAAGTCTGTACGATATGTACGATGATATTAAAGTCTGTACGATATGTAAGATGATATTGAAGTACGTACGATATGTACGGCGATATTAAGTATGTACATTATGTGGATGACATTTAAGTACGTACGATATGTACGATGATTTTTAAGTAGTTACGATATGACGATGATATACAAGTATATATGTTGTTATTTAAGTATGTACGATATGTACGATGTTATTTAAGTATGTACGATATGAAGATAAAGATTAAGTTTGTACGATATGACGATGATTTTTAAGTGTGTACGATATGACGATGATGATTAAGCATGTACGATATGTACGATGGTAATTTAGTGTATACGATATGCACGATGATAATTAAGTTTGTACGATATGGTCGATGATATTAAAGTGTGTACGATATAACGATGATGATTAAGTATGTACGATATGGTCGATGCTATTAAAGTGTGTACGATAATGCACGATGATAATTAAGTGTTTACGATATGCACAATGATAATTAAGTTTGTGCAATATGGTCAATGATATTAAATTATGTACGATATGACGACGATGATTAAGTATGTACGCTATGGTCGATGATATTAAAGTGTGTACGATAATGCTCGATGATAATTAAGTGTGTACGATATGCACGATGATAATTAAGTTTGTGCAATATGGTCAATGATATTAAATTGTGTACGATATGACGACGATGATTAAGTATGTACGGTGACATTCAATTATGTACGATATGGTCGATGATATTAAAGTATGTACGATATGACGATGATAATTAAGTATTCTATATGTCATGGTAAACTAGATACCTATTATTAAAATTTGGATTTTCAAGCTCAAGTCTAAGAACATTCTCAAGAATGGTTGGATACTACGACTGTTGGGGTCACATATGTAACTAAAGCACATATGTATCTAAAAGGACACATATGTTACTAAAGAGGCATATTTGTAACTATTTTTGAAAAAAACCGACATAGCACAAATGTAATAAATCGGACACATGTGTAACAAAAATCTTATATGTAACTGAAACAGACATATATGTAATTACTACCATACCATATTTTTGACGAACAACATGTAACATGCAGTTTGCTATTATTTTCTTTTTACAACTGGGTATGCTGCGTGTAACAAATGCTGAACAAGGACAGTCTGATATTTATCACAGGCTGCTAGGACCCTGGCGTGGGGGTCACTTGGTATAATTGGTATGTAGTGTAAAAATAGACCTAAACAATTCTCTTGGTAAACACATTGTGGGCAAACAATGAAGGGAAAAAACAGGATTTTACCAGCTACTCTCTACCTGTACTCTGTAGTTTAAAAGATCCCTATTTAATGATTAAATTAAAGAAAATATTTATTAAATAAACGTTCAACCCTTTTCTTTCTTCTCACTTAAAATTTCCTGTTATATATTTTTTATATAATAATTATTTTTCAAGTATAAAAAGTACTAATGTTTTCTTCTGTACTCGAGTAAGTATGAGTTCCGATACTTGTAAGTTTGGCTGAGTACAGTTGAGTACTAGAAAAACTGTACTCGAGTAAGTACAAGTACAAATACGAGTACTCCATGTCTGAAATTGTTATCTATTGGTGAATTTTAACCAAATCTAGAAAAAGTGATGTTAATAGAAATCTTAATTATTCGGCGTGCATCTGAGTTGCAGAGGACTTGTCAGAGTTATACAAAGGATTCAAATGTAAAATATTTAAATCCTCATAACATTGATGTTTGTTAATCTATTTGAAATAATTTTAAAATAAATGTTAATGTTATTCAGGTGAGCGATATAGGGCCATGATGGCCCTGATGTTTATACATAATATATAGAGTACATGAAGACCTTGTTCAAGATTCATCTCCAAAACCCCTTGTTGTCTATTGATGAAACTTCACAGGAATGATTGACGCCAAGCCTAGGTGTTCATATCGTTAGCAGGTTCCGGTCGGATGATTGTTCACTGAGTAATGACTCTTTTTTTTTCTATACATATATTGTATATAGAGATTCTTGTCCAGACTTCATCTCCATAGCCGCTAACCGTATTTTGATGAAACTTACCAGTAGCGATTGTTATTAAGCCTAATTGTGCATATCCTCGGCACGTTTCGCCGCGGCTATTTTTCTCAGAGTTAGTTGATTTTTTTTTAAATCGCTGTTTTATTATTTTAACATATCAATTCAATAAAGAAAACAGGTTTAGGATAATAATAACACCAATGGTTGTTTGGTCCTTCAATAAAACGAATATACTCACAAGACGGTGATTCAAAATGGCTAATTTGGGATTCGGATTTTTTTCAAATCGATATTTATTTTCGAAAACAAATCAATTCTTTAGAAAAACAGTTCATAACAATAAATAAACACCGTTCCCGCGCTGTTCCTTCAATACCATGAGTATATTCACCAGGAGGCGATTCAAAATTTCCAGTTGGGGATTCGCGGCGATTCGCAAACTATCAACCAGTTGCCAGTTGGGGATTCGGATTTTTTTTAAATCGTTGTTTTATTTTTTTAACAAATCAATTCAATTAAAAATAAGTTTATGATATAAATTACACATTTTTGCCGGGTTGGTTCTTCAATATAATGAATATACTCACCAGACGGCAATTCAAAATGTCCAGTTGGGGATTCGCCGCGGGGGGGGGGGGGGGGGGGGGGGGGGAGGGGGGGTGGAAAAAAAAATCGGTATCAAAACATGAGGGGAATTTTTTTTGGGCGGGGGAGGGGGGGGGGGGTTGTGGTTAAGGGGGGGGGATATGTTTTTTGTTTTTTTAGGGGGTGGGGTTGGGGTGAATTTTGGTTGATTTCGGTAGTGGGAATGTTAAGGGTGGTGATGGGTTTAGGCAGAGGTGACAAGTGTTGCAGTCTGTACATTGACTCACCGCAACCTACCTATATTGCAAGTTTCAAAATAATACGTTTAACAGTTTTTGATTTTTTTGTGGGGGTGGGGGGATTGTGGTAAGGGGTTTCTTTACATCGTCTTGTTGAAAAACAAATGAGTTATAGGGGGATTGGGGGATTTTGGTGCTGGAGGGGGTTGAAGTAAATAGGGGGAGGGGTGAGGGGTTTTGGCAGAGGTGACCAGCGTTGCACTGTGCACATTAACTCATCGCCACCTACCAATATTCCAAGTTTCAAATCAATACCTTCAATAGTTTTTTAAGTTATGCTGTGGACACAAAAAGTGACAGACAGTTTCTCAATGTGTGACCTTGACCTTTGACCTACCAATCAGATTCTTGCGTTTTGCACATTGCTTTATCATCATGTACCTAGATCCTAAGTTTAAAGTCAATACATCAAACGGTTTTTATGTTCTGTTCCGGACACGAATTATGACAGATTTGAACTTTTAATCCAGTTTGGCAACCTTGACATTACCCTGTCGACCTGGCTTTTGCGCTCTGTACATCGTCTAATTGTCATCTTTCTATATGCCAAGATTCAAGTCAATACCTTGAATGGTTTTTATGTTCTGCTCCGGACACGAAGTATGAAGAACGGACGGACGGACGGACGGACGGACGCACGCACGCACGCACGTACGCACGCACGCACGCACGCACGCACGCACGCACGCACGCACGAGCCCTCAATTAACATGTCCCTTTTTTTTTAAAACAGGCGTATAGAAAGCTCTATTCGTTTGCTTGCAAATCGACGCAGTGCAATGAGCCATACCCAACACAGTAAGTAATATTCAAAATTCCAACAGAAAATTTTCGTATGGCTTATTGCGTCGGTAAGTAAACAAACACACTATGACACACAAACTATGTCGCAAAATGATATAATAGAAGAAAATTATCGATGAAAAATACTTCATTATTATTTAAGTTAAAAAATACTACTGTATAATAAAAGTTGGAAAAGTTCTTGAAAAGTAATCTTTAGATAAAATTCCCAATTACTGGAATTATATCTCGTCCTGTGCAAAGAAAATCAACTACCTACGATTTATTAATATAATTACTGTCAAATGACCGTTAATTTGTTATTTGACAGTATCAGTTTGTTAACACATCTATGAAAATATCATAACAACTGCTGCACTTACACATATGTAGCACTGTGCTACCCCTTCCTGAGCACTAAGCCTGTTGCTGCAGTAAGCAATATAAACTGCGGCAGTAAACTATATTTATGACTTACTGCCGCATATGGCTCAGTGCGTTGTAAAAAAGCCCCATTGAAAAAGCAGGAAATTCTACGACTGTCCCACAACAGTACTTTAGGCATAGTACCATCATTGGAAACAGGAAATGTTTCCGTGGGGTGGTCACATAATGGCGGTTATAAATAATCCATGTTTCTTCTTCTTTAACAATGCATTTTCTTTATTTCAATGCTCATTTTTGTATTAGAATGACATTATTGATATATTTTGAACATTATGAAGGCATTGTCATGACTGAATAGTGAGTTTAGAAAAAAATGGTGCTTGGATATTGGGGTATGAAGACATGTTTTCGGAAGGCTACTTTCACTTTGTCAACTGTGTACACACTGCACAGGAAACAATCTATTATATGACACATGGCCCCTACTTTTCTCATCATATTTTGGTAGTGCAGAGGTTAACAAACAAGAAAATGTAAGTTTCACTGCTTTCATTTGTGTTTCTCTAACTCTTTTTATTAACTACAGAATAAAGAACAAAATTCAATGGTGGGTTTACACCTTTAACGCCTAACAAATTACTATGAGAGCGGCGTAGCTGGCTTTGCGCCACAACGGCCGGACTTACACATTTTCTTTTATGTCTCCTGGAAATGCATCTTAAAATCATCCCCGATCCCCACATAGAACCTGATGGGCTTGTGCATCAGTTTAGGGTCATCTACACCAGCGTATGACGCCATTTAATTTTCGCTGGACCAATAAAATCTCACTGATATGTAGGAGAGCTTTGGTCCGTTTTACAGCCGCACTCCTGCTGTTGCATTTGTGCTTGTGTCTTTGTGTCTTTGTGTTAGTGGAGTCCAACCATTAAACTATTACATTAAGTGGCAACAATAACATTAATGGCGCTATTATAGAACAATTTCATTGCAATAAAAGTTAATAAAATGAAATTTGAAGTAATTTTGTTTAGAAATAAATTTAAGGCATTCTTTAGTTAAACTTTGATAATATTGAAACGTTTACATAAATTGAATTTGAATACGTGTGTATTGTTAAACATGTTCGTCAATAGCCTCGTTTACTATGTGCTAGTTGTTTGATTGACATTGAATAACTTGGAATCGGTTCATAGCAAGGTCTAACTTTCAAAATTAAACTAATAAAATCACCTTTTTTTAATTTTTGAGCTTTATCAAATATCATAGAATTTGTTTTAAGCTTAATTGCGTGTCATCTGTTTCAAAATCTGTCACTGAAAGGCTACACTTATAATATCCTTATAAAGATTTAAATCATAATAATTTAATAATAAAATCTTTTTGAACGTTGGGTGGAGAAATTAAGTTCAATTAAGTATTTTTTTGTGATAATTAGGTGTGTCTAGTCCACATGCTTTATTCATGATCAAAGGAATGATTGTGAATAGTGATGAACCACCGATGATATCAAGTGAGCATGAATAAACCGTATTGTTTTCAAAAAATATGCAACGGCTTTTTTGTAAACTGCACCGCTCCATATCTCAATTGTCACAACTGAGCGCAAAACGCCGTTGCACATTTTGCAAATAATACTTTTAAATGTTCAATTTATATACCCGATGGTTTGTCTCAGAGATAGTGTTTTTGTCTTGTGAAGTTACTCGAGTTGTTAAGGAAGTTACCTGCAGAAGTGTTATATGAAACGAGCGTTGTTCCTCCGACTTTTTTGCACCACTACATAGCCTAAAGTGACGTTGGTTCGTCACAAGAGTACTACTGGGCAAAAGAAATATTGGATTTGTATGACTCACCAGGGTCGGATCCAGGATTTCAGTTTAAGGCGTGAAGGATCGCACTTAGGGGTCATTACACAAAATCTGAACTGCCACACATGTTTTTGAGTAGAAATATGATGGATTTTACTAGAGTAAGGGAGATTAGATTGGGTTGGGGAGGGGGAGGGGGGGGGGGGGACTGCGCCGGGAAGAGTCGATCCGCCATTGCTCACGTGGACCTGACTGATATATACTTATGCTATGCATGCTAAAGAATTTGAATTTAAATTTACAAAAAAAAAAAAAAAAAAATTCTAAACGAAACTGAGTGGCTCGAATTCAAAAATACTA
This sequence comes from Panopea generosa, assembly GCA_029582155.1. NCBI lineage: Eukaryota > Metazoa > Mollusca > Bivalvia > Adapedonta > Hiatellidae > Panopea > Panopea generosa. The sequence continues at coordinate 4,663,721 of CM055898.1, forward strand.
CATAGTTGAGTCTCCTTTGAAGTTAGCAAGTAGCAAATAGATGAGTGAAAAATAACAATAAAATATAATTGTCATTTGTCTAATAATCAAAACATTATTCTCTCTTCTTCTCAAAATACACTATCACAAAAATCTAACAAAGAATATTAAATACACTGAGATGCATATCTACAGTACGAAATCGAACAATCTATACACACCGTTAAAATTTAACACTTTTTTCATCTCGCGGAGTAATAAAACCCTGGAGCATGATAAAAAAACTTTTGAAAAGAATTTCATTACGATATCAACTTCATTAACATCTCGTCTTGTGATAGCATCTTTTCTCGTATATGTTAATAACTGTATAAATCTGCTACAACGAAGATGAGATATTTCACGAGTACCTTCAAGTACGTGAAAATCTGTTTTTGAGCAAGTTTACGAGTGTTTTAAAGTATGCCGCGGTGCACAAACGTTCCGTTTAAGTGTTACTGCTGAAGAAAGTAACTACACATGTACATGTTAGTTATACCACCGCAAGCAAATTAGCAAACGAATTAATAAAAGGCGAATATGAGATGAATTTGCTCATTATAGTGTGTGATGTAAAATATAAACATAGAAAACCTGTGAAGAAACACCCAACAAATTAAACATTGTTATAAACAGAGACCTCGGTGCAGCCCAGATCGTATGTTTCGGTCATATAGTACTAGAATAAATCTGTGAGGGGTGTCTACAAAATATTTAGGAAAGTTAAATCGTTTGATGTTTTATCAGCTCTCAGATCACACTATAGAACATGTATTGCATTTTGTGGCATTGTGTGTTGCATTACTCAAACCACTATTATCTGAGATGATGGCGGTAAAAGCAAAACTTTAGTTCTCTTTTTCTTCTTATTTTTTCAGGGTTTTGAATTGTGGTAAATTTTGTGCCATTTTAGAATTCATGGACCAAACCGCATTGTTTGCAAATATTAACATTTTATTACTTGAGAAAATGATAGGTATCACAAAACAATTGAATATTTTCTTTATAATTGCAGATCTTTATCAAGCGAATAATTTCAGCCCAGACACATGATTCAGAATTTGCTTTTTCGTTGTGTTTTGGGCATAAATGCTACAATTGAGCCTTGTGGGAAGCGTAAAAGTGGTGTGAGACGTGCACCTTCCTCGACGTCGTCTTATTATCCAGATGAAATAGTACCAGGGGAGAGTTTCATCAAACATCTCAAGCTGAGATCTTTCCCAACTATAAAATATGAATTTCTCTATATGGTAATTTGAACTCATTTCACTGCAAATTATCGAAGCCATAAATCTTTACTCATTAGTAAAGGGTTACATGCAAAACGATTAATGTAAATAAAGTTATAGCATTTCAAAAATTTGAGTTCTGGAAAAATCTCCAATTGAGATGTTTATTGAAACTAAATGATAATGACTATAGACTAGTTCGAGTAAAACTTCACACAGTTTCAATGGTTTTATTATATAATTATAAATAAATTACCAGTCAAAACTTAGTTAAGTTTTTAAGTATTTAAGTAAAATGTTGGTAAAACAGAAGATTGGTCATTAAATCGCAGATACACTTCGTTTCCAAAGAGTTTATATCTTAACACAGCACAGTACATTTTCCCCAAAAAAAATTCTTTTTTCATTATGAACTTCAATACATGTATTACAAACTTAATGAATTTAGATACATATAACTATTATATAGTTAACTAAAACATTTCAGATAAAACTATTTGTAAACTACTGAGATAGATAGAATTAAAGAAGTAAAACACACCCTGTCCAATTGAAATGCTGATGTTTCAGCTGACATTAGTTTCAAATGGGAAGTTATGATTTCCAAGCGGTCAATTCCAATTGGAAACTCAACTTTCCAAATGGAATATAAATGGTCCAAATTGGAAGATTCTTGAAACACAGTACAGTGAATATCTGGAAAAAACTTTTATTATCTGACTTGATGTTCGTTATTTGACTAAATGTGTTATTTGTTACATTACATTGGTTGAATGTCATTTTTTTTTTCCTTTTTGTTTTCAAAATTTAATATTTGGATCGGAGTGTGTGTGAAGCACAGTGCGGAAAGACAGAAGTTGGAAATAGCAAATACAAAATATTTTACAAGTTACATAAAATTGGTTTACATGGTAAATTGTGCGGCCAGTTTCGCACCAGCATTAACGTATTTTAACATCAAGGACTACAAAATACTTAATTTATCATATTTTGTTAATTACTGTTTTTTTCTATCAAAACCATTAAATGGTAAGATGATGATGCATTAGTGTAACATCAAAGTAAAACAAGTGAAGTGAAGACACTTATAAAACAGATAATTTATCCCTTCAAATGTAGACATATTGTCAGGATGTCTGTACGCTACAAACTGCTTCATTATGTTTGTATCGTGGTTTCCTATCCAATATTTGCTCCCGACAGGCAAAGTTCAGAAAATTACAACAAGGGAAGTAATTCTGTACACACATACAACTGAGAGTTGTTCTTTGTACACCATATCATTATTTATCATTGTTTTTGTGTGTTTTTACACGTTAACAAAGATTCAACAAATTATCTTACGTATTTTCAACTTATTTTCCGTATAAAATAGCGGATGGATGGACGGACAATGTTGCAACTATATACTCGTTCGACATTTAATGGATTCATACAAATGTTATTCATATTATTTTTACTTCTTAATATGTAGTTAAAGGGTCATAATTATGCTAAGAGAAATGACAACTACTCATTCATTCAAGTTGGTTTAACCCCATTATGAATCATATTCCAAATTCTGGAAGGAAATTAAAACATTGATATGAGCACAAGAAACTAAACGAGCCAAATATTTTAGAGTCAATTTTAAATTGAAGCTGGGGTATTCGTTAATATTCATACTGGGACTACAGCGCGAGAAGAACGCTTTGATAAACATAATGATGGAACGAAAACTGGTGTCAATAAAATATTGTTAATATGTTTTCTTTTTAAATAATATAATTATACATCAAAAGCCGAATCGAGCAATGGAAGACTTATACAATGCTTTTGATAACTGTAATTATGATTGTTTTGTTTTACCTTGTGTATTAACGATTGGATTGCAACAGAACACGCCATTTAAGGAACAATGTCAAGGTCACACTTTAAAATAAAACAACAGCAAAAATAACAAGAAAACAGATCCAGGATCCCACGAAAAACTGTGTGATTAATTAAAACATCTGGTTAGCTTAGATGGGTGGCTTTCAAAAGCATTTTAGACATCATGAGTGGTTCATACTCGTTACTTTCCTGGTGGAAACAATTTATCTACTGTGAATAGCTTAACAAATATCGTTTTCTTTTTATAATCATTCTTGCACAAAAGTAAACTGGACAATTTTTAAGGTTTCGTATAATTCTAAACTGAAAGTATAATGAGCCTTATCATGCCCATGTAAAACAAACTTTTATGTGTGCTTAGTAAGATTAGAGTTGTTTGTTCTGTTTGATTAAAATAAAGAATGATATACGCCACACTTAAACTTGTTTGCATTATTAAAATGTCGGGTCCCGCTCGCTCTAAACACTTTATGTGAGCTTAATCTTTGCGAAGTGACGATGGCTCTACTCAGATTCATCCTGAGGTCTTCCTCAACAAATAAAACTGGATCCTAAAAACGTATCTAAACTCAGTGTGTTATAGGTGTATTGTTTCGCTTAGGGGAAACAATCCTCGCTTTTCTCAGTGATTTACGTTTGCACGAGTTGTATCCCTGTTTGTATACTAGTTCAATTCAGTATATATATATATACAATATGCTTTAATAGTATTAAAGACTGATTGATTAAATGATTATTTAGCGTCATTTTTATGCCATCGGGGGCGAACAAACGATCAGTTAATCTAACCACTGTTTCCTGGGATTAACCAGTACTCGAGCACATCCATCTCTGCAAGTAGCTGATAACTTTCCCACTTGAATTAGCGATGAGAGACGAATGATAATGAGACACAATGTCGTATATCAATCATCACGGAGACTCACGACACCTGGATTGATAGTCAGACGCGTAACCGACTAAGCTAAAGGGGCATTTCCTGTAAGTCCGATATTTTTAGAATAAAATATTAACGCGAATTGTTTAGATGCTATCATATAATAAATAAAGCTATTTTATGAACTTTTTGTTCAGAAACATGTGTTCTTTTCTGCTTCTGTAATGAGTGTTTTACAGACAGAATGTGAAGTATTGTTTTTGTCGATTAAATCGGGTCCCGCTCTTACTGCTGCAACAACTATCCTAAATCAGATAATTCCCGAGCGACAATACAAGTATCTTACATGGATTAAAGGTTTGGAGAGAATATTCCGTCCCGAAGGATAACTGTTTTTGGAGGGAACGAGGCTCTGCTGAAAATTCCATACCCGGTTAAAAAGCGTGGAAACCCTTGTCCGGTATGCAAGAATTACAAATATTCGGACTTCCGGTAATCAGCGAAGTGCATTCCAAAACTACCCGGAATTGATTTGACTAAAGTCAATCACAAAAACAATTGATACAGTTGTTTATAAACGACCTTTCAAACACTTATTTCTAAAAAGTAACAAATGTCGGCAAATAGCTTTACAGCTAGTATTTTATAATTGTAAATCCGACACAAAATAAAGATTATTGTATCTTGTTGTTGTAGAAAATCGCACCAATTTCTTCAAGTTACATGGGTTTCTTTCAGATTAGGTACTGTTTGACCATTTTGTGGACATAACTGTATAGGCGACAACTCTTTACATATATATTTCGATATATATGTTAATAATAAACACGTGATGAAACACTGTTGCTATAGCCTACTATGAGAACTTATATTTTTTTACACAATCTATCTCAGTCTCCTCATACAGTTGTGGTCTGTACTACCCAACAGTCAATCCATCTATATCAGTCTCAACATACAGTCGTGGTCTGTCCTAACCAACTGTCAATCCATCTGTCTCAGTCTCCACAGAGAGTCGTGGTCTGTCTTACCCAACAGTCAATCTATCAATCTCAGTCTCCAAATACAGTCGTGGTCTGTACTACCCAACAGTCAATCAAGCTATCTCAGTCTCCACATACAGTCGTGGTCTGTCCTACCCAACAGTCAATCTATCAATCTCAGTCTCCAAATACAGTCGTGGTCTGTACTTCCCAACAGTCAATCAAGCTATCTCAGTCTCCACATACAGTCGTGGTCTGTCCTACCCAACAGTCAATCCGTCTATCTCAGTCCCCGCATAGAGTCGTGATCTGTCCTATCCAACAATCAACCAGTCTATCTCAGTCTCCTCATACAGTTGTGGTCTGTCCTACCCAACAGTCATCCCATCTATCTCAATCTCTTCATACAGTCGTTGTCTGTCCTACCCAACAGTCAATCCATCTATCTCAGTCTCCACATACAGTCGTGGTCTGTCCTACCCAACAGTCATCCCATCTATCTCAGTATCCACATACAGTTGTGGTCTGTCCTACCCAAAAATCAACCCATCTATTTCAGTCTACACATACAGTTGTGGTCTGTCCTACCCAATAGTCAACCTATCTATCTCAGTCTCCACATACAGTCATGGTCTGTCCTACCCAACAGTCAACCTGTCTATCTCAGTCTCAACATACAGTCGAGGTCTGTCCTACCCAACAGTCAACCCATCTATCTCAGTCTTCACATACAGTCGTGGTCTGTACTACCCAGCATTCATCCCATCTATCTCAGTCTCCAGATACAGTTATGGTCTGTCCTACCCAACAGTCAACTCATCTATCTCAGTCTTCACATACAGTCGTGGTCTGTACTACCCAAAAGTCAATACGTCTATTTCAGTCTCCACATATAGCTGTGGTCTGTCCTACCCAACAGTCGACCCATTTATTTCAGTCTCCACATACAGTTGTGGTCTGTACTACCTAACAGTCAACCCATCTATCTCAGTTTCCACATACAGTTGTGGTCTGTCCTACGCAACAGTCAATCCATCTATCTCAGTCTCCACATACATTTGTGGTCTGTCCTACCCAACAGTCAACCCGTATATCTTAGTCTTCACATACAGTATTTGTCTGTCCTACCCAACAGTCAAGCCGTCTATCTCAGTCTCCACATACAGTTGTGGTCTTTCCTACCCAACAGTAAATCCATCTAGCTCAGTCTCCACATACAGTTGTGATCTGTCCTACCCAACAGTCAATCCAACTATCTCATTCTCCACATACGGTCGTGGTCTGTCCTACCCGTAGGTGATATGTATAAACATGAATACTATTAAACGTTTAACATACACATTCATAAACATATTATTTATGTACTGTAGACATAAACTGAGTTCAAAGTTGAACACATTCCTGATTAACAGTATATCTGATGAACTTTCACTGTGCTTCTTGCATTCGAATCAAGTATTCTTGCCTTTAAACATCTCCAATGGCATGTTTACATATGTGTTCACCCTTATTGATAAAATATTGAGGTTAAAAATATTTTCAAAAAACCCCAAAACAAAACAGTATAATTTTAGGGATGAAGCGTGACAAGCCAGATGAAGCTAGCCGTTTTCAAAATATTACACACACAGTTTATTGAATCTACTGTACCATTTTATTGAACGGATATTAATGCTATATTAGTATATTATTAAAATATTATGTCACTATCTATAGATAAAATAACATATAATAATACGGCGACCATTGCTGGGTCAACAACTGTTCATAAATGTGTATACCAAAATTGAAATACTTATTAAACATTCTAATGCTTATATGGGATATTTTGAATGAAGTGTGTTTTAAAGTGTTTTGAAAATGAAATATTCAGAAATCTGATCGAACCTTTTTTTTTTTCTAATATTAACTGTTATAATATAGAGGCTAATATATTGGAAAGTTTAGCCAGCTGTAAGTAGCATATTGCAATATCATTTTCAAGGGTAATAACTTTCGAAATAAGCAAAACATTCAGAAAATCCTCTTCCGAACAGACTGGTAAATAAAACATATTTATTTTAATATATATCGTGGTGTAGTTTCCTTTCATTAATATATATCGTGGTGTAGTTTCCTTTCATTAATATATATCGTGGTGTAATTTCCTTTCATTAAAAAACAGGCTATCAATCCAGTTACAACATGTTCCGAAAAAATAATGTATATGGCTCTTTCTTGAAGCTGCACTTGGTGGATACTTACAACATGACCCCTTGAAGTAGACAACCGATGCATTTGAAGAAATATTTGGAGGTAAAATATACTGTACTGTTCTGTACTGTACTGTACTGTACTGTACTGTACTGTACTGTACTGTACTGTACTGTACTGTACTGTACTATACTGAGCGGAACAGCTAACCCGCCACTTTTGTATGTCCAATATCTTGAATATGACAGCCCCAGAAAATATAGTATTAACAATACAGACTTGATCATTTGTTCAGATTCAAATACAAGTTTGAAAGATTTGAGAAAATACATACATTGTCAAAAGGCGAATAAGTTATTCCGTTCAGTGTATGTTTACTTAAAACCTTATAAAACAGAGGGTCCTCCATAGCCGAGTGGTCACACTAGAGAACCGACCGATTGCCGACTTCCGACAACCTCTTGTCGGTAGTTCGTTGTCAGAGGTCTTTGAGAGGTTGTTGGCAGTCTATAAAAGGTTGTCAGTGTTCAGCGAATAATTATTAGAACATTTTGGTCGATTGCATCGAAAACCTTTGACCGACCAAAGTGGACGGTAGAAGGTTTATCTTTAATCGTTTATCAGATGGTTGGCGACTGTTCTTGAACTGGTCTTCAGTGGATGCCGGCACTCGTCGAGCAGTTTCTGGCCGGATAACATCCAAAATTGATCGCCAACCAATTGGCGAAAAATGAACGATCAATCGCCGACCATTTGCCAAACTTTCGCTAAACATGAATAACCATCAATAACCACTGGACGATCAACCGGCAACAGCTCAGCGAACGTTCACCAGTTGCACGTGTCAGGACAATATAAAATAGGTGCGCGCATAAGTCTGTGATAATCCGTTCGTTGTTCGCCGAGAAAAAAAAAACCTTTAGTGTTATTCTTAAATATTTTCAAATTTGAGGCCACAATTATGCCCAAATGTGTTTCCAAGAAGGCCAAGGACAAGGGTAAGACAGAAAAGAATGTCCAGACTGACAGTGACAGTGATGGTAACTTGTAGCTGTCTTGGTGGAAAAAGAACAAACATGTTGATATGTTGCCTATTCAACAGTTTTTGATATACTGAGAGATTCTTCCAGATAGCATTATATCTATAATCCATAGACACGAGGTTATTAGTAATGTGTAAAATAACTCTCAGCGCCGTACGAACCTCGGCCACAATTATGCAACCAGTTGTCGAGTATCCCCGATAAATCAGTGCAGTTGCCATTAGTCTTTAAACAAAATGATGATCGTGCACTATGTGTACGACACTCTGGAATCTGTCGTACTACCAATCGGAAACTAATCGCCCAATAACATTTCTTGCCAATTGCGGGGTTTTGTTAGGCAGTAGTTGTCGTTGAGCGCAGTTGTTTTGGTTGCCAGAAACTGACAACCGGTCATTTCTCTAGGGGCTTAAGGTGATGTTCCGATAACTTACTACCCATTGCTGATGCTGTTGATCTAAGCACAACTCAGTTCCAACACTTAGTGTTGGTCTGCGCATTACTTGCGGCTATACGTATATTGTATATAGAGTACACTTTTATATATGCACCTTGGCTTTTCGTCCACCAAACTGGTTGACTATTTAACACATAGTGTGCTGAAAATGACTTGAAAGCAGATCCAAAAGTACTTAAGACTATTTAAAATCAAGTATTAAATGTACACTTGTACATTAGAACGGTTCTAGATATGATATTGTTTTATTAAATGATATCCATTCGAGCGTCAAGTAATTGGTACACGTAGTAGTTTTATTCTATTCCTTCCAAGGCTGCAGATTTATGTCCGGTATTTCTTCGCTACCACAGTCAAACAGCGAATAACGGCCGTTTCTACAATGAAATAACCATTGATTTATTGAATAAATAAAAACTTAAATCCAAGAAAAGCAACAAGGTGATCACGATTTTAGACTGGATCTAATACAATTGAATATGTATAGGTTAGAAGTTATATGGATTTTCTACGCCAGTAGTAAGTTCCATGTTCTAATCGGCCTAGATGTTGATCTGCTTTCTTGTTCTTAGAGCGGTTTCATTGGCTTAGGAAGTAGGTTAATAACGCTATGTGTGAAATAGTATGTTATATTTTGAAGCATCTAAGGCATTCTATTGGCTGAGAAAGTAGGACAACATCTAAGGTTTTATTGACATTGATTAACGTATGATTACGTAATCAGTCAAATTATTCAGTTCATGACATTAATATTCAAGCAAAGTCTAAGAAAATGTGTGTGAAACTGTCATGGGAGCAATTCGTTTAACAAACATAATGAAACTATAGTTTAACGGAACTTAAGATGTCAGCTGTAATGATTCTGAGAAGCAAGACAAAAATAAATAAATATCCGATCGAAACACATAATAACAACAGTTCCATTTCTTTGCCAAACTCTTGCCATAGAGTCCGTGTATGTCCAGCACGGCATGAACAGTGTACCGGGACGAGCTATATACTACTCAAAACAATGAGCTCTATGTCTAATGAAAATGGAATATACAGAAAACTGTATTTTTTTAAAAGATATTCAATCAATAACGTGCTTTTTGAAATCACGATTATAACCTATAAAACTTTAATAAATACAATGTTCTTATTTTCGTCTTGCTTATTCACACAAGTTAAACGACTTGGTATTCTTGCTAATACGTCAAATAATGCAGATAGTAATGAACGGATGCTTTCGGGTATGTTTTACTGTATTAGTGTAAATTTAATTTGAATAGTGCCAGCTGTCAGTAACGGTAAACAGTAAAACCATTTTCCATAGAAAACGTCATTTCCGGTATTTGACAAACGCCACAAAGAGTCTCTGTCAAGTCGGAAAACGCCTATATATTTTGGCCAAGGATAGCAAATTACTTGGAAAACAGGTTGTTGTGATTAGTTGAATGTATTTATTTCGCAAGAAGTCTGTCGAAAAAAAATAGATTTTACATATACAAAACTAATTAAAGTTACCTGTTGCCTGTTTTAGGGCGAAGAAATACATTTTTTTGAACTTTCCCAAAGGCGGTAGTTGAACAAATAATGGAGGACAATCGACGTTTCTTAATTTCATTCACTTGCGCTGCAAATAAAATTCACTGATATTGACTACATTGACATAATTTATATTGATAATTTCCGTATACAACATGTGTTATGTATATATTTACATATTCACAAAACTTTCCTTGTACAACCTGTGTTATGTATATACACTAAACCAAATTGCTAGGTATCACCTCAAGGTTAAATTAATTATTTCTTATTTCGTTTGGTTGTAGTTTCGTTTTGTATTGCAGTATGTTTCATAAAATAGTAAAAAACATAAAAAACGTCAAAACATTACAATTTAATTGGTTAATTTCATCTAAAATGCAACAAAAACTAAACAAAGGTCAGATATGAAAGTGACAACTATCGGTATCGCGTATGGCCCCTGTTGGCGCTGATAACACCCTGGCGACGCTTACGCATGGAGTTGATATAATTTGTGGGAAATCGTTGTTGTTTACGGCTTCATCATCGTCTAATAGCTCCGGGTGACGAGTCCGATACTCTCCATCCATCACCGGGTGAAAACTGGCGTGTATCGTAGTGGATTAACCGTCGGTATTCGGCGATGCAGGTCCATGTGTTGGTGAGGTCCACTCTGAAGTTCAGGTACATCTTGTTGTCTGAATAACTTTCTGCTCGTCTTGCACATGTTCGATCGGATTGAGATCTAGACTGCAAGCTGGCCAGTGTAACGCATTTGTAGATTGGGGTTAAAATTAAATTAACAGTTGATTATAATGTTTTATATAAACTACATTCTCAATTTTACCATTAACGTGCTATTCCCGAGATGGACAAAAAAACTGTGTATAGTGTACGGCAAAAGTTCCAAAAAAAAAAAATAAAAAAAAAAATTAAACGAAACAGTCAAATGTTATTATTGGAGGTAGAGACAGTAATATTTGATAAAGCATTTTATTTTTTAAAATGAATGCAGTCTACACTACAAATTATTTTGGGTCTCCCGACGATATCGACAGCATTTATACCGACAACAAGAACGCTGATAATGGTTTCTACTGACAGGTGTGTGGATTTTTAAGTCACATCAATAAAAATAACGTACAGAATAAGCAAAACAGGGAAGTTATCAAGGTCTCACTTAAGAATTACCTCTCTTACATGACGGTAGCAAGATTCTTACGCCAAAGAAATGAGAGTTGTGTAAAGCGGCTGGGCAATTTATTTGTTCAAAATGCATAAACTGTCTTATTTCTTTGAGTATATGGAAACATTGGAACATTTTCATGATTTCTGTAAAATTTGGATGATATTGGGAACTGTTTGATGATGCTATAACAGTTTAAAGATGCGTAGTGATACACTGCATCAAATCGGCAGAATTGTTAAAAATGAAGGGGTGCCATAAAACCATCAAAATTGTGAAAAAGCAACCTGGTTATTCCCATGTTTTTTTTTCTGCATAATTTGACCAACAGAGGACTTTCTATGGGAACAAGGCACTTTTATAACCATTGGTAATGTATCCAGTGTTCCAGAAGTGCATGTCTCTATATGTAGAACAGTACAAAGTTAATTGTTGTGTGAAACGTATAGGAACCTGCAGAATGGACCTTTATAGCAAGCAACATGCCGATGTCACGACCACGCTCTTCAATCGTCATCTGACGCATAATTTCCACATATTTTATGTTTTCTATTTTGGCTAACTACGGGCTAAGTATTTATGCAAATGACAGCTTTGTAGTGTAACGAGCATTTGCTGCACATGCACATCGTGCACTTTTTAACAATGGTCTACGCTTGAGTATATATCATAATAATAATGGGCAAAATTTCTGTTCTAAAATATCCGCTTATAGCTGTTATATATATTGAAAATATCATGTCGATATATGAAGTAATATTTAAAATATTTAAAAAATAAAAGTTGATACTTAGCAATTGTGTTAAGTATATTTACATATTCGAACAACATGTTCATGAACAACATGTGTAATGTATATATTTACATATTCGAACAACGTTATGATATACAACATATGTAATGTATATATTTTTATATTCCGACAACTTTTGCATGAGCAACCTGTCAAGTGTAGTTACAAATTCGGACAATTTTTACATATGCAACATGTCTTATGTATAAATTTACATATTCGGACAGCTCTTGCAGGCATAAACTGTGGTATTTATATATTTACATATTCGGACAGCTCTTGCAGGCATAACCTGTGGTATTCATATATTTACATATTCGGACAGCTCTTGCAGGCATAAACTGTGGTATTTATATATTTACATATTCGGACAGCTCTTGCAGGCATAACCTGTGGTATTCATATATTTACATATTCGGATAGCTCTTGCAGGCATAACCTGTGGTATTCATATATTTACATATTCGGACAGCTCTTGCAGGCATAAACTGTGGTATTTATATATTTACATATTCGGATAGCTCTTGCAGGCATAACCTGTGGTATTTATATATTTACATATTCGGACAGCTCTTGCAGGCATAAACTGTGGTATTTATATATTTACATATTCGGACAGCTCTTGCAGGCATAACCTGTGGTATTCATATATTTACATATTCGGACAGCTCTTGCAGGCATAAACTGTGGTATTTATATATTTACATATTCGGACAGCTCTTGCAGGAATAAACTGTGGTATTTATATATTTACATATTCGGATAGCTCTTGCAGGCATAACCTGTGGTATTTATATATTTACATATTCGGACAGCTCTTGCAGGCATAACCTGTGGTATTCATATATTTACATATTCGGACAGCTCTTGCAGGCAAAACCTGTGGTATTCATAAATTTACATATTCGGACAGCTCTTGCAGGCATAACCTGTGGTATTCATAAATTTACATATTCGGACAGCTCTTGCAGGCATAACCTGTGGTATTCATATATTTACATATTCGGACAGCTCTTGCAGGCAAAAACTGTGGTATTCATATATTTACATATTCGGACAGCTCTTGCAGGCAAAACCTGTGGTATTCATAAATTTACATATTCGGACAGCTCTTGCAGGCATAACCTGTGGTATTCATATATTTACATATTCGGACAGCTCTTGCAGGCATAACCTGTGGTATTCATAAATTTACATATTCGGACAGCCTTTGCAGGCATAACCTGTGGTATTCATATATTTACATATTCGGACAGCTCTTGCCGGCATAACCTGTGGTATTCATAAATTTACATATTCGGACAGCTTTTACATGTTCATGATCTTTTTTTCTGTTCAAACTATATAATGCATATTTGGACAGGATTTGCATGTTCAAAATGTATAATGTATATATTTACATATTCGGACAGATTTTACATATTTAACCTATGTTATTTATATATAACATATTCTGACAACCTTTTCACATACAACCTGTGTAATGTATATATTTACATATTCGGACAGCTTTTACATATTCAACCTGTGTTTTTATATATCAACATAATCTGATAACCTTTGCATATACAACCTGTGTAATGTATATATTAACATATTTGGACAGCTTTTATATGTACAACATATGTTATGTATATATTTACATATTCGGACAGCTTTTGCATGTTCAACATGCATAATGTATAAATTTACATATCTGAACAACTTTTCCATGTAAAACATGTATAATGAAACATATATTTACATATTTGGGCAGATTTTGCATGCTCAACCTGTGTAATGTTTATATTGTTATATTTGGACAGCTTTGCAAGTTCAACATGAACAAAGTATGAATTTACATTTTTTGACAACTTTTACATGTATGACCTGTATACTATATATATTTATATATTATAACAACCTTTGCACGTTCAACTTGTGTAGTGTTTATATTTACATTTATATTTGGATAGCTTTTGCACTTTCAACTTGTAAAATGTAGAAATTACATATTCGGACAACTTTTGCATGTACAACCTGTATAATATACAAATTTACATATTCGGACAACCTTTGCGTTTACAACCTGCGTAATGATTTTATTTAAATGTTCGGACAGCTTTTACATATTCAACATGTCTAACGTAAATATTTACATAATCGGTAAATATGATATACATATCAATAAATGCCTTGTGCCTAACACCGGTGAGTGGTATTTTGTTCTCGAGTAAAACGGAACTTGCTTTACGATTCAATAGAAGAGGAAAACACTGATTTATAGATTGGCGTTCGTGTCTGTAATATTTTCGTAAAATGTCACTTTATTGTCATTACTCAGTTACAATGCCACCACTTCTTCATTTTTTTCTCCCGGTTAGCTCAGTCGGTAACGCGTCTGACCTTCAGTCTAGGGGTCGTGAGTTCCTGCGTCTTGGTAATGACTGATATAACGACAATGCGATTCATTATCATGCCACTATTATCACTGAGTCGAGTGGTAAATATATCAGTTACTTGCGGAGGCGTGTGTGTTCGAGTACTGGTTAACCTTCCAGGAACCCAAGAAACAATGGTTATTATGTTGACTGATCGTCTGGTAGCCCTTGATGGGGCTAATTGTTCAAACAAAGAAAATAACGTTTGTCACATTGCAATACTCATAAAGCTTTGGTGTGTCTTCAGCGGGTCATAGGTGCTTTGATTGTGTGCCGTTATGTAATTCAACTGAAATACTGTTAAAAGGAGACGTAAAACCCGAAACATGCAAATACGAAATATATTTGTAAAATTGAATACCTTGAGTAAATCCTGTAGTCGTATCATTGCGCTCGAACCAGAATCGATCACCAGACCGAAGAGCTTTAAACTGCCTTGCAATAATACAGGCGAAAGTTGGACCTACCACGCCTCCCGGAACTCTTTTCTCTGAAAGACCTCCTGCGAAAACATCGATATCATCGGGACACCTTGAAATAAAGAAAAAATACATAAAGCACAATTACTATTACCAAATTGAAGTTAAAGAACATATCTCATCTCCTTTAAATACATAGGCCAGATGAAGGAGGTTGTGGTAATTTATAATGCTGTGATTTATTTATCTATATCATGTGTGTTAAATGGTCGATATTTAAGAAATAACCACAGAAAAGTGAATGCTGTTACCAAGCCAAATCTGTGTTACTTTAGACTTGATAGGTCGAATCGCATCTTGGATTGATCGTTAGGAACATTATAACTAAATTAAACCATTGAATATGAAAAGGACCATCTGGTTTCATGGTTTCTTGTTTATATATGGTCTTAATCATATGCAACGCTTACTTTCTTAAAGACAAACGTCTGGACAAGTTCAACCGAGAATAAAAGTAAAATATTTTTAGCGATAATCAGATAACGTTTTATGACTGGTTGATTCAAACAATCGGACTACTTCGGAGATTTTTAGAGTATTTTAAAAGATTTTAGTTTGGATGTTTATTTCTACATTCATTATATTTATATTATCAGATATTTTCTATGATCAAGATCTTGTACTGGTTAACTGCAATGACCTTCCATCCGAATAGATAATCTTAAATTTTATCATAACATGACCATTGCAGAGGTATGTTTGTTTCAGCCAACCAGATCTTTCATCTAGATTCAAACGTTTCTTCTATACAACTGGTCAAGACGTTATGCCGTTTAGAAAATCAAGCGTCGCGTGTGATCAGTACTGGTTTATACAGAATTTGAGCCCAGGCTCATGCTGCCGAATTTGCTTTTTTACTGTGCTGTGGATAATAATGCTACAATGGCGTGCCATTCAAAACTTAATAGTGGTGTGAGAAGTTTAGGATGTTGAGCATGATGAGGGTTTGTACTATTTTAAGGTTCTTGACCGATTAAATGAGAGTATTCCGTGACTGAATGGAATTAGCTGCCTTTTCAAGATCGCTAACTTCTCCCCTCCGAGGTCGCAGGATCGTGCCCACTTTATGTGATAATGATTTCCAGTTTCTTGTGGAAGGTTGGTGCTTATACTCACATACTTGTATCAAAGATATTCTTCCCCCATTAAAACTTCCTCGTGTTTCACATATACTTAGATACTTAAAAACCTAAATATAAGAAAAGCAGACAGATCATGATTTTAGACTTGTTCCTAGTAAAATTGCATATGGTTTCATTGATATTGAATGTATAATAATTAATATCATGCAAAATTAGGTTAAATTTTTAAATATTTAATGTTTAAGTAAACATTTTGATGATATCATGTAGTGCGTAAAAGTGGATGATTAATCACACAGAAAAATAAATGATTACAGCATATTATATTATACATATGCATGATTAGCTCGCGCAGTGGGTGAAATAGGATATTATCTATCAAAATAGACAATTGATTTATTTAAATAAAACATGGATATTATTCTAAGTAGTACACGTCTACTAAACGTTCTCATGGTGCTATCGTCGGCACAATAAGAGTGCATACTGGTGCTTCAGAAGAGGAGGAAAGTTGCCAAAAACAATATGGATCGCCATCATTTTTCAATAATAATTTCAATATTAAATAACAACAAGAGTTTGAGAGGATAGGTATCCATTTATCTTCAAACACTGTCATTTCGAACACTAAGTGATATTTTATTGGAAATGTTCCATACTTACAAAATGTCCAGGATAAGGGCACAGTAAATTTAATAATGCTACTTCTACCTGACTTGAGATAACGCTCTTGTAATGATGGTGATAAAATAAATGCATAGCTTAACTGACTGTATATCCAATCGGTGTTAGTCACAAAATTACTTCTGTCTCAGGGGCTATGCCACTTTTAAGAGTTGAAAATCCGTGAAAAAGATAAAACAATTGGTAAGTGACAAACAACAGTGCTTGTGCATTGTTCTAATTTTGATGAAAGTGAGCTTGACCGTTTGCTCCCTTATCTCCGATCCCATCCCCAAATGTTGTGGGTATTCCTGTATTCCCCCATTTCATAGCAGGGACAAATAAATTTCTAATAATTTTTTCACTAAGTGAATCAGTTTTATAATCAAATGTCAATACATGGTCATGGTCAATACATGGTCACAAAATACGCTTCGTGTAACGGTCGCAACCGTAACCCTTTATGTCACAAAATCAATAAGGGTTGCGGTTGTTACCCTAAGTGTATTTTTACAATAAAACAGGGTTGCGGTTGTAACAATTGTTACATTAAAGGTTTTTGTTACACTCAGGGTTGCCACAGACCCACCTTGTTTTGGTCAAGCTTGTCTCCTCTTCTGCAGCACCTGTATACACTCACGTGGCGTTGAGGATAACACCACGAGAGCGTTTAGTAGGCGTGCAGTAGGGAATAAGCGTCTTATGAATAGCTAGATACCTATAAACACTCTGAAGTCTCCTCGCATTTGTTGTACAGTGATTGACGAGCCCACCTCTCCCAGTACCAAAGTGCATGGCTCTTGGAAGACCACATTCCTCTCTGAATTCATTATAGCCTGGAAGGCCATGGTCGCGTCCCCTTCACAAGGTAGAAAAAGAATGTATAAAATATCACAAATGCTATAATTGGGTCATATAATTAAACAAAGAGCAATCGGGGAACATTTGTCTGTCACAACACTAGTTTTCTGTACAGTAGGGTGACCGTAAAAAGTCGCCCGTACTTTGACCTAGTGTTGATATTTCTGACCAATTTGACATTTTGCTCGAGAATAGAAACCGGTGCTACGTATTCTGTAAAAGTAACCCAACTCTCCCGATTGGTTCGGTTAAATAGCAATTGTTGCAAGCACGCTTGTTGGTCAGTTGCTTTAGGGAAAGTTTGAATGACGGCATAGTTTAGTAAGCGTTCAATTTCTATGAAAATATGAGACAGGCACAGAGTTCCCTGTCTTTTCCATTGGTGGTTGATATACCTGATTCAGGAGATATCAGGTTCTTGGATAGACTCGGGAGATATCAGGTTCTTGGATAGACTAGGTGCTAGGGGTTGTGAGATATCAGGTTCTGGGATAGACTAGGTGCTAGGGGTCGTGAGATATCAGGTTCTGGGATAGACTAGGTGCTAGGGGTTGTGAGGAGCGTTGCATAAATCGTTGCCCCCATCAGCATTCAGTAAAACTGACTCTATTACTTTTTTGAATGCATTTGTACTTTAATTGAGTTCTCATATCCGATAATTACATGTAGAATAATAATTATTATGTTATTGTATATCTTTAAAAACATTTTATGAACATATTATAATACCAACATATGCAGTGTGCAGTCTTTCTGTGCTATAATATATAGATAGTGTGTTTGATTTAAGTAAACACTCTATTTAACTTTCATCAAACTGGTTGCAAATGCATTTGGGTCCTCCATGGCCGAGTGTCTAAGGCGCCGTCACAGGATCACTTCTATCACCGTTACAATGGTAGATTGGGTCCCGTTCGCTCCAAAACATTATGTAAGAAAATTTGCCAGTTACTTGCGGAAAGATGGTGGCTGTATTCAGATTAATTCAGAAGTCTTCCTCCTCTAATAAAATTGGATATGCCAAGTATAACCTGAAACATTTCCAGTTTTACTAGTGGAGGAAGACCTGAGTCAGTCTGAGTAAAACCGCCGTCCTTTTGTAAGTAACTAAAATGAAATATGAAAATGGCGTTAAACCCCATTAAAAACCATTATGATTATAATTTCCTTTAACTTACAAAATGATCCCATAAAATGATTAACTGTAACTAGATATTTTGAAATAATGCTTTACCTTTGGATATTCAAGGTAGCCAAGTCAAAGCTCTTCCCTTTGACATCTTTATAAAGTTCGTCACGCACACTGGGTTGTAACTGCCTAGAATAACAGTAATATTGTAACTTACGAAATGACCATCTGGTCATTCCTTCTTTAACTCCTTCTATAATCTTCTTATTTCTATAATCATTTTCTCGCTATACATCTCATTATTTGATTAACTTTTGCATTACATCTGTTATTTTCACACCAGTTATTGCTAGTATTGTGAAATATATGTTTTTTTTAATATTAATTTAGTACAAGTATTTATGTTTTCAATTTACATTTACATATAATATTAATGTATTCATATGTAGTTTAAGAAACAATTATGTTATGAAATGGAAACGAAGGGCGAAAGGAAGAAATAAGATGGATGAAAATATAAGAAGATGCACAAACTTGTTGTATAAGACTGTTAGTCGTTAGTAAATTGTAATATTTCCCATTTCCTATCATGTTTTTCTATTTTATCTATTGTGAGTGCTATTATTCTCTCTATATTCTCACCGTGTTTTATGTGAAACATGGAATTGTTTTTGCATATTTATTCTTAAATATAAAGTATTAAACAATGAGCAAAATACAATTTATCACATCAGAATTATTTTTAAGTCAGTTATTCTAAATGATATTGTGGCATAATTAGAATCGATTTTGATGTTTTTCCTAATCAAAAAATTGTGTAGATTAGTCCGCAAAGCTCTTGTTAATGGACATTCCCAGAATAAATGTTTAGTCGTTTCTACATGCATATTACAAAAATCGCACATGCTTGAACTAGTTATGTTACATTTATATAATCTCAATGTTTGATTTATAAGTTCGTTTGTCAAATTTCACTTCTTTTGGGTTCGATTTGTGTAAGCAATATTTAAATATTATAATGCTTTTGTTACTTTATAACACAACGTGTTTTTTTGTGAACAGTCGGTCACTGCCGACGCATATATTATATTCCACAAATGTTTCAACATCACAGACAACTAAAACAGAAAGCAGGACTTTCTATATATATTTATATTTAACATTACTGCAACTGTAATTTAAACTTTGATAAATTCTATCAATACATATGCACGCTTCTAAACATAGTTAAAACACAGTCCCTATCTCAGAGCTTAACAAACACATTTCTACGCAAAACCCAGTCGTACTAAAACACGTTCACATCTAGGAGTATCCTGAGCTTTAAACTCTCGTTTTGCCCTTTTACCTGACATAAAAATGACAGTTAATTTATCTCCCCCACATTGTTTTAGACCTGGGCGTATATGTGCTAGCCAGATGTCCGCTAACTTCCCATAAAACTTGTAAACATATCGATTCTTGCATCTATAGTGTTTGCTCTTAACATTTATACACATTTTTAAGGTATTACAACCAGTATATGTTATTTCAAACATGCATTTACGAATTAAAATGAATAGATAGTGTCTTATTTCATATTACTCAACGAAATTATATTTAATGAAGGAACTGATATACTTGAACGCAATTCCGTTGTCGGGACTCATCGGTAATGTTACTTTCCAACATTGAAACTTTAAAGCAGGATAGACGTGGAGTGGTTAGAGTGTCGGCCGCTCACGTCGGAAGTTACAGATGCGATTTCAAGTGCGACCTGATGCTTAAAAAAAACAACAACACTTAGTACGTCTTCTACCCATGAAGCGGACCCGAGAGCTGTTCATATAAACGCTGAACTTTCTTCGCAGTCGAACTTAAATAAATGAGGATGAAATTTATCATGTGTTCTGGTGGTAACGCAATCAAAACATAGTCTGTGGAACTGATCCAGCTTTCCTGATTGGGTCCGTTATTTAGCTATATGGGTTTGAGCGCACTGATTGGTCAGTTGCTTCAGGGAAAGTTTGACTGACTTCACATTTAGTTAGTTATTGTTTAATAACAGAATTGTCGGACAGGCATGGATTTTCTTGCTTTTTGGGAGTAAGTAAACCTAATTCGGGAAGTATCAGGGCATGTGATAGACTAAATTAAAACAAGTGGGCCGAGTTCAGTTCGGTTAAACGTTTGCTTACGTTAGTTAACACATTTACATTGAACACTGGCTCAACCTCGTATTAGAACACAATACGCAACACTTTTAGGGAACCAGGTAATAAACGTCTTTGCTGTTTAACGATGCTGAACGCAGCCCAGAGCAATGTATTACCCTTACCCGTCTGTTTTAGGGCAACGTGCTGATGTGGTCCATTTAATGATGTATTCCAAACCATACTGCTGCCTTGAGGAAGATAGGTGGTAGAGGTTGGGTTCGAAAAAATTGTTTTTCAACGGGTGTACCGACATCAGGCTGTTCTTCATGCTCATCATTCCCACAACATCATCTATCATGGTATGTCCAAATCGGAATGCTGCTGTAGTAAACACATTCTTAGATGTCATGTCGACAGCGGGGTCGTATGTATCTTTGAAGCCTGTTGGCTGCAGAAATAAATAAGGTAATTTTAAGAAAGTACTAAACTCTTTCGAAGTGTATTATATCTTTTGGGTGTATATAACTTAAATGATCTCAACATCAAAAATATACGTACATGCGTGATCATAAAATGCAAGCACATATTTACACGTTTGATCGTCAGGTCAAATAGAAAAAAAGACGTAATAAACAAAGGCCAAACAGTATTAAACTATGTTAACAGAGTGGTTGTACCAAAAGAAATACAAACTTATCATATAACACGAACGTGTTATATACTGATGATGACAATAGACTACCTTTTAACTGACCTCACGCGGTCTCTCAATGCAATCAGCGATCGATAATGGTTGTTGCTATGCCGCCATTTTCGTCAGACAAGCTAACGCTGTCTAGGTTAACACTACGTTGTTGTACTTGGACACACATTGCTACGTGGCCAGTGGGTGCAGCTATTATCGTTCTTGCGTTAAATGAAATCAGCTTTTACATTATGACATTTATGAGAATTTTTTTTTGTTTATTTTTCGCTTCAACACAGGTTACGAATCTACAAAAAAAACTGGCACACACTTGTGTGTTGATTTAGTTTTTTCTCTATCATATCCACTCCTAGGAAAAAGAACTTAAGAACTTAAACGCCTGTGCGATAATGGCTGTGACAAATTCTATGTCAATCGAAGATTCCTGTTTTCTGCGCGCAACTTCTGGAATGTTCTTACTAGACTTTAAAAAAGCGCACAACTTACATACAGGTAATTTTAGTGCATACGATGTCATTCGATTTCAAAGAAAGTTTACATACGTTAAGAGTGCCGTCTTTTACAGTCAAAATTTTAAGATTGAGACTTGAGATTTAAACTGTTTATAAATATATTTCTATTTTTTCTAAGCTGCTCCCAAAAACTAGTTTTGTGTATATATCTCACCTCAATATTTAAATCGTAGGTTTGCATTGTACTGGGTCCTAAAACGATTGGTAAATATTCGGCGTAATTAATATTCTGCATTTCTGCCCCAACTATTCTCCTGACTTCTTGGAAAAGACGCTCATCATCCCACTGTGGGTTCAATTTCGCCAACTTTTTGGCAAGATAGTTGTGCTCACGAACAAATATAGTATGTAACGATGACAGGCCTGCTTGCTCGTTCACTCGAACATCGCCTGTAAATCAGAAACAAATAAACAGAGATAGGCAACTCAGGCACTTGTCTAAATTTCGGTTGGCATACTTTGCGTTTTTTAAATCTTGGAAACACAACTCCTCCTTAATCTACAATTCTGGTATCAAAGAAAGAGTTTGATTGAAACTTTTGGTGGTGAACATTTCTTTTTTTTTTAAATTTAAAGAAATGAAGAATCGTTGTGATCATTTTCTCGTTTCAGCCGATTTTTTAAAGTAAGAAATAAGACAAACTTTTTTAAATTATATCAATATGAAAATTGTCACCGATGTAGAGCATACTTTTTCATCTTTCTACATTTTTTTTAATTCTATGACGTGTTGTTAAAATGTATTTGTTAAAGGCCGATTGAGAGTTCTTATCGGATGTTTTAACATCTGCCGTGATTTATCAAACATCTGTACAATTGAAAAATTAAAAAATAAGTCTCAGCTTTCGCTTTTTTGATATATAGAACCGCAGTTTCTAGTTAACAGCCTCCCCTCTCGGTATGCAATTTTCGGACAATTTTCTCCGTTTATTTTTTATTCCAAAGTTGTTTTTATAACATAACTAAATTACTTATTTTATTTTCTCTGATAAACATATAACTTCCATGCAGATAAATGCAAGTTTTGTTACCGTTACATCTAATCATAACGCCGCTGTCGATATAAACGTGGATTTAAAAAGAACGAATTTTGAACATTCACGGCTGATTGCGCAAAAAGTTCTGGTACAAGTTCTTAAACTTGACATATTACGTCAAACTGTATTAATTTCACAAAGATATGACCGAATAAAAAGAAGGGGATTTACACGATAGGTTTTTCATAAATTTGAATTTGAGCACCCTTTTTTTATTCAGTCATACTGCAGTAAAATGAATAAAGTTTAGCATATGTAAAATTCAATTTTGTGCAATCAAGCGTGATTATTTCAAATTTGTTGTTATAAACCCACGTTTTAATCAACCCCGGCGTTATGGTTAGGGAACACAAATTGCATTTTATCTGCATTAAAGTAAAGATCTTATCACAGGAAATAAAATAAGTAATTTAAAAAGGTGATTTAAACTTTTTTTCCAATTAGTTTTAACCAATTCATAAGGAAATAAACGGTGAAAATCGTCCGAAAAAAACGTACCGCCAAGAGGGTTGTTAACGAGAAACTGCGGTACTACATGTATATTAAAACACAGCTTCAACGCAAGCTGATACTTCATAGGACAAGTGTTAAGATTTTAAACAATTTACGCCAGATGTTAAACAATCCGTAAGGAATGCCGCGAACTACCGACCTATTTTTGTTAAAAAATAAAATCGTAAAATTCCAACAATTTTCGTTTTCAATCCATAAATTCAGAAAAAAGGATAATATAAATTGGAAATAGCCATACTATTATCATTTTTATTCTGGTATCAAAGATATTAAATTCAGACTAAGAGTTATTAAAGAAGTACTAAAGGTGCCTCCCGATATTTCAGCTGTGAGTATTATATTGATATTAGCCTACCAATCTCTGTAATTAATTCATCGTATAAACTATGATTCTATTGAAAAATATGTTCAACAATTTGGTTTCTGCAGATATTAGCGGTCAATTTTGGTAACTTTCTGTTTCAGGTGTATATTTCAGAAAAAAGGCTTTCTGCTTTTATAAATACATGTTTAATGACACATTTATGATACATGTATCAGGTGTCAAATCATTTCCAAGTGGTTACTGAAAATTGTTTAGATTTGAAAATTTGTCAAGTGACACAATTTCACAGCAAATGGGGAAAACTAAACACTGTAACAGTTAGTGTTGCCTAAAACAGCAATCATTTTGATATACGTAACATATTATGATAAAACTTTCAGTATTTCTTAAAAGAGGTATTTGTCATTTAGTATATCCTGTTTAATATAACGTTCTGAAGGGAATGTGTTTTTTTGGGGAGTTTGTATTTACCATTTAAATGGTCCAGGACATGTTTAATTCCAAAAATGGTGTTTATAACATTATAAACCTTTGCCTGAAACACAGTGTGTGATGACAAGTGATGCTTATAATCAATATACGACATTGCGTCGCACTGTCATTAATCTCTCACCTCTGATTCCAGTTGGAATTGTATCAACGGGGAGATGGGGTGTGCTCGAGTTCTGGTTAACTTTCCAGCATCTCAGGAAAGTGTGGTTATGTTAACGGATCGTCTGTGAGCCTTCAATAGCAAATAAGTAAGCCAAATATTGAAACAAACACACAAACGTAATGCTATTTACCGACATATTAAATTACAAAAGAAAACTTACCGGCCTTTGTACAAAAGTACGTTTTGAGGTTCATCGGTCGAGATAAGGAGCATGATTTGTCGTCATTATCCGCAACTAGTCGATTATCGTTTGTTATCAACGTACCTTAATTAAATAAAAAATTCTTATGTTAACAACTAAATATTTCAATAACTAAATGGATAGTGAAGACTGAACTGTACCGTGTTACCGTACCAACGTAATTAATACCACGACCTGGTGCACCAGCCTATCTGTACGCAAAGAATATTATCTAGATTTCAACTTTGTCGAAACCCAAGTGGCAGCGCTATAATGCAAAAATAAACATGTTATGATGTGAAGTGTTCCACTTCGAATGGATGTTACATGTAGAAAGGAATCATTACATTATTTACACATGGTTTGCTCCAATGGTAAGATTTTCTAAAATGTAATAAAGCTTTGCACCAACATTCATAAATGTCAGCAATAACGGTATGCTTTACGTTAACCGTTACACAATTAATGCTGTTGTTGTTGTTGTTGTATGGTGTTTAGCATAATTTTAAGTCATATTGCGACAGTGTCTACTTGAGACAGTATTCTAAGTTTCTAAGCACTGTCACACTACAATATAATGCCACAGGCATATGGTATGGTATCTCACCCAGTCACATTATAATGAAACTCAAACTGGACTGACCAGACCTAGAACTATATTCTATATTCTGAGCGCTATGCGAGGAAGCTACAAGTACCATTTTCAAGTCTTTAGTGTGACCCGGCCTGGTATTGAACACACGGCATTCCGCATGTGAGGTGGACCTTCTACCACTAAACCAACGCTTGGAGTTTAAAAAATGAAGGAGGGATGTTGTTTTATAACTAGGAGTATTTGTTCTCTTTATAAACAATACTTAATTTTGGAGTTCAAAATAATTGCTTGAAGTGGTTTACCTGATATGGATCACTCAAAGACCAAACAAAGAGTAAAATGTTTACAAGTATTAACTCTGCGTTTCATGTGTAACATTATGGAGAAATAAATTAAATAGCTCTTACCAGATTTTCGTCCCAAAATATCGCCATAGAAAGAGGCAGATACAAAAACATTAAACCAGTTGAAATGAAATGTCAATTTTGCAACATGAATTTTATTGAAAAGGAATACGACTACTTACTTGTTTGCCCCTTTTATACAGAATTAAGACAAAGGTATTTATAACATCAATATTGCCGATGGTCATGTTTAAACAGATTTGATATGCTAATGACATCTATATCAACACGAACTTAATTTAACTAAATTTAGCAAATTTATTTATTTTACTTTCAGATTAAAACAATATATATCAATTAAGGTATAATGTATTCTGATTCTAAAAATGTAATAAATGTATAAACTGTGTGCTTTTTGGTAAATCTGATATAGGTTGATAGGTACTTGTATAATTATTAATTGTTCATATTCTCACGATATTCATATTTTCATGTATTTAGTTTAAACTATTTATTTCACTTTGTATGTCAAACAAGTTCTCGCAACTTAATATAAATCGCGCTCGAAGCATTCTTGGGTAGAACAAGTACTAAGCATATGTGAAAAAGATGTATTGCCCAAAGAGGCCGCTCATAGCCGTGGGGGGACGATCGAACAATCGCCCATTGATCAGGGATCCGATACTCTAACAATTGCTCACGTAGTGAGGGATATAAGAATGATATATATTTAAATGCTGAACAAAGGTATTTGTATTTGTTTTCTTTATTTGAAAGATTATTATGTTTAAATCGTGCTTGGACTATTTTTCTATTTCTTCATGAAACAATAATACAGTTTGAACATTTGCAAGAAGTATTTATGGACCAAACAAATATCAATTTTATTAAGAACAACTAGCTCACCATTTTTCTTAGAACGCAGTTTTTCCGTTTCTTCTAAATTTGGACCATACACTTGTGAAGCATCCAAAGCGGCAGTTTGGCGATTGATTTGATGTCGCACACCTACAATAGTGAGATCAAGCCAAATATGTAGAGATGGAAACAAGGGCTAGCATGATTAGGTTGTCAATTGATTTGTTGTCGCACACCTGCAAGGGTGAGATCAAGCCAAATATGTAGAGATGGAAACAAGGGCTAGCATGATTAGGTTGTCAATTGATTTGTTGTCGCACACCTGCAAGGGTGAGATCAAGCCAAATTATGTAGAGATTGACACAAGGGCAAGCGAGATGTGGTTTGTTAATTGATTTGTTGTCGCACACCTGCAAGAGTGAGATCAAGCCACATTATGTAGAGATGGAGACAAGGGATAGCATGATTAGGTTGTAAATTAGATTTGTTGTCGCATATCTGCTTGAGTGAAATCAAGTCACATGTGTAGAAATGGAAATAAGGGCTAGCATAATGTGGTTTATAAATTGATTTTTGTCGGAATTCTGCAAAAAATCATAAACTTCATAAACTTGTTTTGTATCCTGGAATAATGTTCTTGCTTTCCGAATATACAATTGACGTCAAATTGTTAAATAACGTTATTTTGATACGTTATACGGTGACTGAAGATATATATATATATATATATATATATATATACATTATACCATAAATTTCTAGTTCCTTTTGAAGATGATTTGAAAAAAAAAAAATTAATGTTCTATTTCCTCAGTTGTTTTATTAAATGAATATCACACATGTGCTTATTTACGTTTTATTTTATTAAACTTGTCAGCAAGACATGATATGAATTTCGGAAGAAACTCACACAATTTATATTTGCTATTAAGTTTCAATTAATTATATCAGAAATGAGCACTTTTGTAAGTTCTTCGTTTTCAGATTTAAAAAAAAATAGAAATAAGTTGTATTTAACACAATTTGTCTAATATCAATATAGTGACAATACATTCAAATGTTTTATATTTTCATTTCTAATTGTAATGTTTATATTTACCTTTGCAATCAAATCTTGCTAAGGAGCGTGAAAAATCCATACATCCTCCAGGTTTAAATTTTTTATCACCAAGTGGAATGGGTATCGGTAAGCAGTTTATGCTGAAAATTGAAATTTACGATGAAAGAAAATGTTTAATAACATGTATGCGCTCATTAGTTTTGACAGTTTTCATTTCAAGTCAGCACATGGTTACATTATGAAAATTATTATGTATTTCATCGTTAACAATATTCAAATTGCACAGTTTCAAAATCGTTTCTTGTTAAACCAACATACCCGTCTGACCCGAATGCAATGGGAAGATTTGTAGAATACACGATCTTATTCACGCTGAAAAACTCGTTATTATAATGAAATAATTGGGAATCTAGTAATGCAACCTTTTAAGCGACGGCTCAGAAAGTTTACCCAAAACTTGTTATTTTGCAGTTGTAAATAGACTGACTCAAGATTTAGGTCAGCAATAAAAGAATTTGAAATCATAAATAGTTAAGTGTGCATTTTATTAACTTAAGTCGTAAAGTAAAATATGCATTACTTCCTTTTTCGGATTAAAGGGTGAATGTTTTAAACGTCAGTTTCCTAGAACTTGCCATTTCGGCATTGTTTATGTGATGGTATTTCAAATGAACTGGAATAAGATAAACAGTATATAGGATTGCCAAACATTTATATAACCCTTGTCCATTCAAACAACGCTAAAACATACTCTGCGGCTTGAGTCCCACAACAATCAATCGCATCGCCATTGGCATCTACAATGGAAATAAAGGACAGCATTAACCTCGATCCTAACAAAAGTATTGTGATTGAAAGACAATCATATTTTGTGATGTACAGAGTATCAAATGAGTCACGTGATTTCATTTTGATTTCAATTTGATCCGTTATGCACAGCAGCGGATCCAGGATTTCTGTTTGGATGGGCGCAACACAAATCTGAACGGGCACAATTGTTTTTCAGTAGAAATATAGTGAATTTTTATAAAATATAGGAGATTTTTAAGGCGTACGCCGTTTTTTTTAAAGATTAGATCATCCATTGATATATGCTTTCACATTTTAAAAAGTTGTTCCATCTTATCTATTTTAAGAATGGAGATTTCCTTTAACGTTTACCACTTTAATTTAAGTATCGATTTTTTAACGTTTTGGTGCATTTGACCTTATCCAATCGGATTTTATTCAATAATGATAATGAGATGCTTTTTATCCATTTTAATAATATTTCAAAAATATTATAGCGTTTTTTTCGCTGATATACTCCCTTTAAAATCAACAAATATAAGTAAGTTTTGATAACGTTAGTCATAAAGAGATATTAAATATCATTAACTCTTATAGACATAAAGACAAACAGATTTTGTCAAATTTGGCGGCCATTTTGGTGGCCATTTTTGATTTTCCGCCATTTTGAAAGTTGGTATTGATGTTTAAATAATCAGTTAACCTTGTTCTATGCTTGTGTCAAGTGTGATGCATTTCTCGAAATCGACAGAATTTGTTTTAATTAAATGACTCAGCTGGTATTGCTTCACATCTATTTAGTGTCGATAAACATGCAAATTAAAGTAAACGACACAAGTTATACCTGTAGCTTAATATATCAACAAACCCAGTACGTTCAAATTCATATACCTTTTACAGTCAAACAATAAGTCTGTCTTAACCAAACTTGCATGATATTGTATAAAAGCATTCAAAATGCGAGAAAAGAGGCTTAATACAAACAACTAAATAGATAAGAGTTGTGATTAAATTAGTAATAAACATATGTGAATGACAAAACCATCCATGTTATTCACTCTCAATATAATTACAATTACTGCCATATTTCATAAAATGTTTGTATTTAATATTGATATGTATTTTTGCATGTGACTTATGTATTTGATTATGTATTTGATTATGTTATTTATGGTGAAAAGCTTTTGTAATGCTTAAGCCACAATAAAAGAATGTTCTGTTCTGTTCTTATTAATTGGTGTGTTACGGCGTCAAAAAACGATTAATATTTTGAAAATGGTTAAACTTGAAGGTTCATCGGCGAATGTTCAAGGGTAAATGAACGCGAAAATTCTGGATAGAATCATTGAAGGAGTTGCTTATATCTTCCATTGAGTTTCATTTACATTTTCACATAGCATGTAAACAAATTGATTTCCAGATTTGTAGCAATTTAGCAGTATAATTATTATTTTTTATCCTTATTAAAAACAGTAGAACATCGATGGCTCGAAGTCGACGGGACTGGATAAAATGGTTCCAGATAAGGGTTGTTCGAACTAAGCATTGTTCAACATCATACCGTACATGAAACTAGGAAATTAGCCGAGACCAGATCAGTGGTTCGAGCTAATGTGGTGTTCCAGCCTTCCGTGTTTGAGTTGTAAATTGAACTCTTTGAATCAGGTTTCAGTCGTCACTGATTTTATAATGTTATTTTTGTAAAAGACCAAAAACAATGTTTCATTATCATGTATTCATATGTTAATAATTTTATATACTTTCCACAAAAATATTGCTGAGAAGCACAGAATGTGTGAAGAAAAGTAAAATAAGCCTATTCAGATTAATTGAGCAAGTACATGAGGAAGTTTAGTTTTACTCATTGTAGGTCTCATTTCTATATATTCAATCATAAAAAATATATTTTGAAATATCACATTTCAGATGATATCCTACTTTCTCAGCCAATCAAAACGCGCAGTTATCAAAATAGAAATTCCATTCTACCTAGAATGTCTTGACCTTCGGCCAATGAACTCTCACAGAAATGAAAAAGTAAAATAACATCTAAATCGGTTAGAAGTTCCATAAAATAGTGTACGCTATAACCTTATTTAAATTCGTACATGTAACTTACTTTTAGCAATTGGAGTCAGGGAAGCGTCATGGGCAATCATCTGCCCCCATTGCATCATCATATAACTTAGTTTTCTCTCATATTTGATTTTTCCTTTGGCCTGATGCAACATGTTGCTTACTAATCGAGGGTTTGGTAAATCGTTCCCCTTCCGCCCCTTTTGTCGAGGCATGCCTAACCCTGAATGAAAATAGAAAATTAACAAACGATTAACCCCAAAAACAACAGAACAAAACCCACGATGGTCCTTCGGGACCCACCTGTCTAAGGCGGCGTCTCAAGATCACTTACCTTTCACCGCAAAGGTTGAAGGTTCGAATCTCGCTCGTTCCAAAAACTTTATATGAGACTGTTTGCCAGTTACTTGCGAAATGACGATGGTTCTTCTCATACTTATTCTAAGGTCTTCGTCCACCAATAAAGATATTCCAAATTTAATATCCATGTGTTGCGCTAAACCCCATTAAAAACAAAACAAAATAAAACAAATTGACGAAAAACATTCCCACAACAGCACTGGTCACCACTCTGAGATGCAAAGAGACTTAAAAGAAGAATAAAACATTCAATACAAACAGAGAGGAAGTGACAATCAGAGACGTTGCTATTGGATAGTCGGGTACCAGTACATCCAGTCTCATTAAAATCATATTTACAAGAACGCTTCGTTATGGGATCTGACGACGAAGCATAGAAGGTCACGTTCAGCCAATCAGAGGCTTGCTTTTTAAGGTTTTGATAGCGAAAGTAGAAGTAACAATTAGCAAATTTCAATTATATTCCGAACGTATTTTTCGTGCATGCACCTGTCGATTAGAATGAGCGTTTGTGAAATAGCGACATCAACTGATTTCACGTGTGAAAGTTGGTTGTCAAAAATAAACGTAAAGTGTGAAGAAAAGAAGGAATTAAATTCAAAATCATACTTGAAAAAACAGGCAACTAAATAAACTGTTGGAATAAGTTGACATAAGGATTAACGCGCTATTGTTGCTTTGCAAGTCGCTGTGTTTAGATGTTTGTTAACATAAATTTACACGCACACAACTTTGCATATTGTAAGTTGAACTTTAAAGCAATGTAGCTTTAAGCAAAAGAAATTACCATTTATCTGATTGATTAAAACGCAGCATATACACACAGAATCGAACGAATGCTCACGGTAAGATGCATCTCTGTGTTTTGCCGAGCAATTTTACGGATATGCACGGTTTTTACCGATCACTAAATTCAATTGGTGAATATGCATTTTATATCATTTTCGATATGTTCTCATTAAATATGCAAAGGACAATGCATTATGATTTAAATGAATGCAAATAAACACCACAAGCACTATTAAACACACCACGTTTGCTTTTCTTTGCAGCCGGAATCTGGCCGTGTCAATTGGAATTTGGCCTGGTTTTAGTATTATCCAAATATTTCAGAGACGCTTCGATTCTTTTATATTATTCTTGTTATTTATCAGCGACACGATGTCATTTATTCTTCATGTACATTTTGTGTACAATGAAAGTAGTGTATGTGTTTTTAAGAATGTTATGTTTTATACATGAACATCAGCAGCGCTTTTAAAATAACTGTTTATGATTCAAAATAAAGAAAGTTAATTTGTAAAACATTTCGTAAGCATTCAATCGTTTTGATAGCAGCTTATATATCCGAGTGTTCCAAATCACCCGTGAAATCAGAGAGTTGTTTTCAACGTTAGTATATTGTTTATTTTTATTTTGTTTTCTAATCTGACGTGTTACTATATGAGATCGAATACTGTCGAAACACGGTTTCGCTCGCTAGAAAAAAAATAGCATTGTCAATAAGTATAGATCCTTTGTGACATGGTAAGTAAAATATTACTCGGATGGGTTTACAATAGAGGTTGATGGTTAAATGTATAGGACTTAGCCACCCAAACAAACACTTCACATGGTACTAACAATAATTGATTGATTGATTGATTGATTGAATATTTAGCGTCATTTTCATGCAATCGAGGGTCAACAGATGATCAGTTAACCTAACCACTGTTTCCTGGGATTTACCAGTACTCGAGCACACCCCGTCTCCGCAAGTAACTGATAACTTTCACACTTGAATCATTGGTGAGAGACGAATGATAATGAGACACAGTGTCGTATGGGGGATTCAAACTCACGACCCCTGGATTGAAAGTCAGACACGTAATCGACTGAGCTAATCGGGCCCGGCCTACTTACAATGAGGGCAGCACAAATTATAACATACATGAAAAAGAATATCTGATAAAAACGACCGACAGGGCACGTCCAATAATTGAAAATAGCAATGTCGATTTATTTAACGACCTTCATGAGCTCTCATACACATTTTAGACTGGGCTGAGCTTATCAGCATGAGATAAACGACAGTTCCTTATCACATTTGGTGGTGCAAGTCGACGTTTTAGATATGAAAGGTTAGTAACCTTGAAATAGTGCATTGAAACAACCCGGCCTGATACGAATCATCACGAAATGAACACATACACACAAAGAAACATCATATAATTCAATTAAATTGTAATGAACTATAAGAAATTGTTTTATTTTTCTTCTGTACATGTTTATAACAACATATTAAATTTAAGTGTCCACGTAGTTAATATTGTTTAATATGCTGCTTAATGTTAAAATAACCATATAAAAACGTATCAAGATATGAACATAACAAACAGAGAGCAAAACGCATAGAAATTAATACTGTGAAAGGTTTATACATGTACCTTCTCGATAAAACACTTTTAGCATAAGTTTAAGACAATTAACGGACATATCTTTATACGCTGGCATATGTCAATCGGGTTCATTATCATACGTCTCTCACCGCTGATTCTTGTGGGAAAGTTATCAGTTACTTGCAGATATGTGGTGTGCTCGAGTACTGTCTAATCGTGTAGGGTTCCAGAAAAGAGTAGTTAGGTTTACCGATTGTCTGTTAGCTGTTGATGGCATAAAGATGACGCTAAATATTCAATAAATCAATCAATCAATCAATCAATCAATCAATCAATCAATCAATCAATACTTTAATTCAAGTAAATACCGTCATCGTAAGCATTCGGCAACATTCTAGCTTGTATTCGATCTGACTGTCCCATTCTCGGATTTGCCAAGTTGTTACAAGATCCGTCGGCTTCCCGATAAGGGTTGCTAGCGTTACACGTGATCATTTCCAGGTTACACTCGACAGACTGTCGTTTCATCCGATGTATAACGTTGTCTAAATGTCCAGAACAATGATGTGTTTCTTCCATGCAATACTCCCTATACAAGCAGAAACATGTTCATTTTGTGATTTTGTTTGTTCGAATAATATTGTTATATTGTTATATATTTCAATATTCTTTGGATTATGGGCATAAAAATGGTATTGTCAAACTAGGTAAATCGAACTTGGTATATTTTGATTGAACTGTTGTCTTGACTCGACCAATTGCAAATAGTTGTATGTGTTTGTTTTTCCCTGTTACAAGTTTAAGCATTTATTGTGCGTCAGGATTTACCTGACACTCATGAATATTTCGTATATATCCGTAAATTAATTATAGGTATCCGAACATAAATAGCGATATTACTGTTGATAAACCGACACCATATGATCGGCATCATATCACACTCACGAATAGCTGTACGGAGACGCCCGATCATATTGGCGAAGATTAATTTGTACCAGGAAAAACCTCACGGACAATATATATATATATGATTGATTTCAATTATTATTAATCCTTGATTGCATAAAACCCACGCTACATAATTAATCATTCAATCAATAAATCAATCAATCAATTAATATCTCTCTTTACGAAAAAGCACATTATTCTTAGTTCACTGTATCTCTATATTCCATGTATGTCCTTTATATAGCATGTTAGTAGTTATGAATCTTTAATTGGATCCTACTCATATAAGCTATCTAGTACATGTTTGTAAATTGTCCCTACTGTCTAGATGTGTTATCAATTAAATTGAATCTTGGTTGAAACCAATTCTGTTGAGTTAGTTGATTCTATTGTATTATCTACTTGGTTTGCATTGTCGCTAGGTACACTCGCTAAAGTCTGGTCTGTAGATAAATATCTGGTTTGTTCACAAAAAATATTTCTATATATATAAATATATTCAGAACTGTACACGATATATAGTGTTTTAATAAGCGTTATGACAATATAGATACCAAAGATAAATTGGGACATTCAAGATCCAATGCAAATAAGAATATGACATTGTATGTGCTTATAATGTGAAACGAAATGCATTTGCGATAACAGCGAATGTTGTTGGAGTAACAGAAAATGAAATCCTTATTTTTGGAGACAGAGAAATGTAAGAAAAGTTCACTTTTGAACGTATTATATTTTACAACTTTTATAAATTACGAAACTAAAACCAATGTTTTGCATTTCAATAATAATAATAATAATTCCAAAACAGTTTTAGGTTTCAACTACATCAATAATAAGAGCTCTATTATAAAATGCATTTAATGTACAAAAGTAAATCGCAGGCATGTTTCCCAAATTTAAATGAAACATTCATATTCCCATCATACTAAAAAATCACTCCATTACAGTTTCAAAAGACTTTCTGATAGTTAAGAAGACAACGTATTTTAACCTGTAGGAGCTGTTCATTTGGTAAACAATAGTTTTAGTATAATTAAGGCTTTTTTCATATAATGACACAAGACTAAAGGACAAACACTAAAAAAATAGCTAATATATTTCTGAATAATTTCATTAATTTAGATCAAATGCATACCGTTCATTATACTGAATGATTCCTCATAGGTTTAAATGAATATTTCTGAATTCATTACTCCCACACACATATTTTCCTGTCATATCATTAAAATTGCAAAGGCCATAACATCAAAAACAGCGCACCTATATTTTGAAATCTAAATGTGGGGTTTTAACTACGGAGGGATGAATTCCATAATATATGAATTAAATGTATAAAGGATCATTGATCTAAATATATAGTACACATTTCCGAACTGTTAATGGAATTCTCATGTTGTCATTAAATAATTTTCCATATATTCATAAAAGGCCTTCTGAAACTACGAAAACAAAGCAGTTCTATTTTTGATGCGGTAAATTTAAAAGCACACTTACACAAAAGATAGCACACACATTTTCAAAATCTAAATTAAACCACATCTAAGCATATGCTAATGTTCCAATTATACCGATTACTTCCACATATGTCCATAAGAGTAACTCCTGAACCTGTAGGACGAGTATCTGTAGAAGCTATGGTATGATAGGAGGGAAGAAATGTTCCTGAAACAACAACTATTTGATTTATAGTCAGTCACTCAGTAATCATTGATTTTATCAGTTTGATAAGATAATATTTTAAATCCAAGATATAATATGGGATATTAGTCAATGGTCAATAGTATACAGCGAGGTCCGTACTTGGCTTGAACTTCTGATGAGTAATGGGCAGTCACGAGTAACATGTAGATACCAAAGATCTGTCAATGTCTATGGAAAACATGACTTGTATATGAAATAACTGTCATTTTTTATGATAATTATAGTGCATAAGACAGATATAAGAGAAGCAGAGAGTTCGTATAAAAATGTGGGAATGGGATAGTTCAGATCTGGGAGGCTAACTGTTAAGAGCTAGGATGAAGGCTAGAGCAGGGGGTTTTAGTAGGAACAGTTTTGCATGTGAGAGGTGGAACAGTTAAACTTAGATGGGAGACTTTATTTGAACTATGTTTAGAAGCGTGCATATGTGTTAATAAAATTCATTAAAATTTAAACGAAATATGTAATATTGTAGAATATATATATATATATATCGAAAAGG
Source organism: Panopea generosa (assembly GCA_029582155.1). Lineage (NCBI taxonomy): Eukaryota > Metazoa > Mollusca > Bivalvia > Adapedonta > Hiatellidae > Panopea > Panopea generosa. The sequence goes on from CM055898.1 coordinate 4,700,193, forward strand.
AACTGCGCTTTTTGGTATTTTGTGTGTGATGTTGGAACACATTTAGCAAGGACTGCTAGTATTACACAAGATGTAGGGTATAACAATAATAACACATGTACTACTCAGCCTTCATAATCGTTCACGTGAATTTCTTGATATTTCGACAACAAAAGTTTGTAAATTACATATTTAATCAACAATCTGTTGAAAAAGTAATTGTGCATATTTTCTGAAAATGTCTCTTAAATTAATTAAGCAGTGAACACCGTTTTTCATTCACAGCAATTCGAACAATGTATCTATGCAAGTATCTTTGGACAATGTTATTCGAGGCCTGGTTAATATTCTGATACAAATGCATCAAAATTTGAGATTGTGAAAGTTGTGCTGTTTCTTAATCAAATCTTATAAGGTCAATGAGGTTGGAATGTATCGCGACACGATAGCAGCACATTACAGACATAACAGATACTGTTACAATTGTGAGTTATGACTTCACGGGTTGTAAATTTCAGAAAGGTGTTACATGCTTATTTCTGTCTGAAATGTCTGAAAATATGATTAAAGAATGTGTTCATTAGATTGTAGATTAAGATTAAAATATGAGATTTACCAGCTCTTGTTGGCGAAATACCAATAAATCCAGGTGACCGGTAAAATAGTTTAGTAGTGTACACTTACCATCTTTAATATAATGATATATTATATTATTATCCCAGATTATCTGTTCATATATATTACAAAAATAATTAATAATAAATTATTAAATGTCTGTTTTAAAGCGAAGAAATTGTTGAAATAAAATTGAAAAAAAAGCTTTGTCTGAGTTAATCATTCATGTCGTATCTATATCTGATACAATGCCCATATTTGTGTCTTTAAAGGGACTGAGTATACAGTAGAACTTCGTTGGCTCGAAAGCGGATGGCTTGAACACCATATATAGCTCGCACCACTTATCTAGTCATGGCCGAATTCCTATTTAAATGTATATACATGTTTATGTATGGTAATATGTTGAACAATACTTGGCTCAATCAACTCTTAACTCGAACGATTTTGTCCAGTTCCGTCGGGTTCGAGCCATTGGAATTCTACTAGATATTCTATTGATTTGAAAAATGTTTTAGCGGTTAACCGTGACCGCTATATATTAATACAGATATCTTTCAATATATATATTCTTGACTGATGATGTTAGTCCTACTACACAGTTACGTCCCTTTTGCCGTCACGGTGTGGTTGTGATTTCTTGCTGCAGATGAGTAGAGCAAATGCTGGCAAAGCATATACTGCATAAGACATTTCTGGTGTTAAAATAGTGATTTTTATATGGTTTTAACAGATGCATGTATTTATGAGCTTCAAATGACTATCTTTTACATTATCTTAGGACGTCACTACACCCTCTTGAAAGAAACAAACTTTAAAATAATCTATGTGGGTTATTTGTTTACCATGCAAACCCTAGACCTTTTTTTATACATAACAAAGAACAAAATCCAACTTTGCAGTTGGACCTGTTTTTACCCAAAACAATTGTAACGAAATCAGGAGAAAAGTTAACCTGATTTAGTCTCAGTTTAAAAACAAAACAGAAAAAAAACACATTCGCAAATGGACTTACATTTGACTAGTCTTCAGATACTTTGTCATGTGTTTGCACTTTTTCATAGCTTGACCGCCATGGGTAATAGACAACATATCTATGTATGACAAACTCGTATTGACATCTGCAAATTATTATAATGAATTCATTTTATGTATTGATATAGATTATGTGCATGGATTAGACATACCTAGATAAGAGCGTTTCTTCTATGTTTGTAATTTTAATGTTGATTAGAAGGCCATATGGTAGGTATGTTTTATACTGTTGTATGGACATAATATGTTGCCTTCTTCAAATTAAGAGATGCCTAGCTGAGATATCATTTTAATAATCTTGTGCTGTTTAATAACAATTATTACATTACTCTTTTAGAACTCGTTAACACATGGCAGACACATTATGCATAACTGAACACACCAGTAAATTACGTAAAAACACACCATTACAATAGTCGGTCTACACATACATGTATGACAGAAACATAATACATAAACTAACACACCAGTAAATTACGTAAAACACACCATTACAATAGTCGGTCTACACATACATGTATGACAGAAACATAATACATAAACTAACACACCAGTAAATTACGTAAAACACACCATTACAATAGTCGGTCTACACATACATGTATGACAGAAACATAATACATAAACTAACACACCAATAAATTACGTAAAACACACCATTAGAATAGCCGGTCTACACACACAACCGACACGCAATGCATCGATAAACATACCAGTTAATTACGTGAAACATACTATTAGAATAGTCGCTCTGCACATACGTATGTTACACACACATAACGCATAACTGATCATACCAGTAAATTACGTGAAACACACTATTCGAAAAATCGGTTTAGACATACATGCATGACAGAAACATAATGCATCAACGAACACACCGGGTAAATTACATATAAACACCATTAATATAGTCGGTCTACGTACACATACATGTATGGCAAACACATAATGCATAAATGAACACATAAGTAAATTACGTGAAACAAGCTATAAGATTTGTCGATCTACATATAATGTATGACTGTCACATAATCCATAACTGAACACACCAGTTAATTACGTAAGAACACATTATTAGAATAGTCGGTCCAAACAAACATGTATGACAGACACATAATGCGTAACTGAACACAAAAGTAAATTACGTGAAAAACAGTATTAAAATTTTTCAGATGAGAGACTTTGTATAAGCTAGAAATAGTTTTCTTCTCAATTCTATTGTTATGTATCGCTGTATATTTGAATATATTTATATGTAATATGTTGAAAACGAATAAATATTGTTTAAACTAAAATTTGCGGTCTAAACATACGACAGACGAATACTGCATAACTGAACACAACAGTACATTATGTAAAAATACCATAATAATAGTCGGCCTAATCATTCATGTACGGCTTATACATAATGCATAACTGAACACACCAATAAATTTCGTAAAAACACAACATTAGATTAGCGGGTCTACACATACATTTATGAAATACAAATATTGCATAACTGAACACACCAATTAATTAGGTAAAACACACCATTAGAATAGTTGGTCTACATATTCATGTATGACTGTCACATAATTCATAACTGAACACACCAGTAAATTACATAAAACACCAGAAGATAGTAGGTCTACACATACATGTTTGGCAGACACATATTGTATATTTAAACTCACAAGTAAACTACGTGAAACATCATTAGAATAGTCAGTCTACATATACATGTATGAGAGACACATAATGCATAACTGAACACACAAGTAATTACGTAAACACACCATTATAATAGTCTGTCTACATATACATGTATATACATGTAAATTACTTAAAAACACAGCATTTGATTAGTCGGTCGGCACAGACATGTATAACAGACACATAATGCATAACTGAACATACCCGTAAATGACGCGAAACACACTACTAGATTTGCCGGTCTTCACATACGATCGACGTATACTGCATAACTAAACACATCAGTAAATTACGTAACACCCAAACAGAAAAGTCGGTCTTCACATACATGTATAACATACATATAATGCATATCTGAACACACCAATAAATAACGTCAAAAAACACACCATTTGGACAGTCGGTCTGCACATACATGTATGACTGTCACATAATTCATAACTGAACTCACCAGTAAATTACGTAAAAACACACCATTAGAATAGTCGGTCTACACAAACATGTATGGCATCCACATAATGCATAACTGAACACACCAATAAATTAAATGAAACAATATTAAAATAGTCGGTCTACAAAAACATGTATGACAGAAACATACTGCTTACCTAAACACACCAACAAATTACATATAAACACCATTAGAATAGTCGGTCCTCACATACAAGTATGACAAAACATACTGCTTACCTAAAAACACCAACAAATTACATATAAACACCATTAAAATAGTATGTCAACACATAAATGTATAAGAAACATAATGCATAAATGAACACACCAATAAATTACATAAAAAAAAACATTTGAATAGTCGGTTTACACATACATGTATTGCAGACACATAAAGCATAACTGAACACACCTATAAATAACGTAAAAACATCATTAGAATAGTCGGAGTACACATACATGTATGACAAAAAATGATGCATGACTGAATACACCAATACATTACGTAAAATACACCATATGAATAGTCGGTATACACATACATGTGTGACTGACACATAATGCATGACTGAATACACCAATACATTACGTAAAATACACCATATGAATAGTCGGTATACACACACACGTGTGACAGACACATAATGCATGACTGAACACACCAATACATTACGTAAAATACACCATATGAATAGTCGGTATGCACATACACGTGTGACAGACACATGATGCATGACTGAACACACCAATACATTACGTAAAATACACCATATGAATAGTCGGTATGCACATACACGTGTGACAGACATATAATGCATGACTGAATACACCAATACATTACGTAAAATACACCATATGAATAGTCGGTATACACATACACGTGTGACAGACACATGATGCATGACTGAACACACCAATACATAACGTAAAATACACCATATGAATAGTCGGTATGCACATACACGTGTGACAGACACATGATGCATGACTGAACACACCAATACATTACGTAAAATACACCATATGAAAAGTCGGTATGCACATACACGTGTGACAGACATATAATGCATGACTGAACACACCAATACATAACGTAAAATACACCATATGAATAGTCGGTATGCACATACACGTGTGACAGACACATGATGCATGACTGAACACACCAATACATAACGTAAAATACACCATATGAATAGTCGGTATGCACATACACGTGTGACAGACACATGATGCATGACTGAACACACCAATACATTACGTAAAATACACCATATGAATAGTCGGTATGCACATACACGTGTGACAGACACATGATGCATGACTGAACACACCAATACATAACGTAAAATACACCATATGAATAGTCGGTATGCACATACACGTGTGACAGACACATGATGCATGACTGAACACACCAATACATTACGTAAAATACACCATATGAAAAGTCGGTATGCACATACACGTGTGACAGACACATGATGCATGACTGAACACACCAATACATTACGTAAAATACACCATATGAATAGTCGGTATACACATACACGTGTGACAGACATATAATGCATGACTGAACACACCAATACATAACGTAAAATACACCATATGAATAGTCGGTATGCACATACACGTGTGACAGACACATGATGCATGACTGAACACACCAATACATTACGTAAAATACACCATATGAAAAGTCGGTATGCACATACACGTGTGACAGACACATGATGCATGACTGAACACACCAATACATTACGTAAAATACACCATATGAATAGTCGGTATACACATACACGTGTGACAGACACATGATGCATGACTGAACACACCAATACATTACGTAAAATACACCATATGAATAGTCGGTATGCACATACACGTGTGACAGACACATGATGCATGACTGAACACACCAATACATTACGTAAAATACACCATATGAATAGTCGGTATGCACATACACGTGTGACAGACATATAATGCATGACTGAACACACCAATACATAACGTAAAATACACCATATGAATAGTCGGTATGCACATACACGTGTGACAGACACATGATGCATGACTGAACACACCAATACATTACGTAAAATACACCATATGAAAAGTCGGTATGCACATACACGTGTGACAGACATATAATGCATGACTGAACACACCAATACATAACGTAAAATACACCATATGAATAGTCGGTATGCACATACACGTGTGACAGACACATGATGCATGACTGAACACACCAATACATAACGTAAAATACACCATATGAATAGTCGGTATGCACATACACGTGTGACAGACACATGATGCATGACTGAACACACCAATACATTACGTAAAATACACCATATGAATAGTCGGTATACACATACACGTGTGACAGACACATGATGCATGACTGAACACACCAATACATAACGTAAAATACACCATATGAATAGTCGGTATGCACATACACGTGTGACAGACACATAATGCATGACTGAACACACCAATACATTACGTAAAATACACCATATGAATAGTCGGTATGCACATACACGTGTGACAGACACATGATGCATGACTGAATACACCAATACATTACGTAAAATACACCATATGAATAGTCGGTATACACATACACGTGTGACAGACACATGATGCATGACTGAATACACCAATACATTACGTAAAATACACCATATGAATAGTCGGTATACACATACACGTGTGACAGACACATGATGCATGACTGAATACACCAATACATTACGTAAAATACACCATATGAATAGTCGGTATACACATACACGTGTGACAGACACATGATGCATGACTGAACACACCAATACATAACGTAAAATACACCATATGAATAGTCGGTATGCACATACACGTGTGACAGACACATGATGCATGACTGAACACACCAATACATTACGTAAAATACACCATATGAATAGTCGGTATACACATACACGTGTGACAGACACATGATGCATGACTGAATACACCAATACATTACGTAAAATACACCATATGAATAGTCGGTATACACATACACGTGTGACAGACACATGATGCATGACTGAACACACCAATACATAACGTAAAATACACCATATGAATAGTCGGTATGCACATACACGTGTGACAGACACATAATGCATGACTGAACACACCAATACATTACGTAAAATACACCATATGAATAGTCGGTATGCACATACACGTGTGACAGACACATAATGCATGACTGAACACACCAATACATTACGTAAAATACACCATATGAATAGTCGGTATGCACATACACGTGTGACAGACACATGATGCATGACTGAATACACCAATACATTACGTAAAATACACCATATGAATAGTCGGTATACACATACACGTGTGACAGACACATGATGCATGACTGAACACACCAATACATAACGTAAAATACACCATATGAATAGTCGGTATGCACATACACGTGTGACAGACACATAATGCATGACTGAACACACCAATACATTACGTAAAATACACCATATGAATAGTCGGTATGCACATACACGTGTGACAGACACATGATGCATGACTGAATACACCAATACATTACGTAAAATACACCATATGAATAGTCGGTATGCACATACACGTGTGACAGACACATAATGCATGACTGAACACACCAATACATTACGTAAAATACACCATATGAATAGTCGGTATACACATACATGTGTGACTGACACATGATGCATGACTGAATACACCAATACATTACGTAAAATACACCATATGAATAGTCGGTATGCACATACACGTGTGACAGACACATGATGCATGACTGAATACACCAATACATAACGTAAAATACACCATATGAATAGTCGGTATGCACATACACGTGTGACAGACACATGATGCATGACTGAATACACCAATACATTACGTAAAATACACCATATGAATAGTCGGTATGCACATACACGTGTGACTGACACATAATGCATGACTGAACACACCAATACATAACGTAAAATACACCATATGAATAGTCGGTATGCACATACACGTGTGACTGACACATAATGCATGACTGAACACACCAATACATTACGTAAAATACACCATATGAATAGTCGGTATACACATACATGTGTGACTGACACATGATGCATGACTGAATACACCAATACATTACGTAAAATACACCATATGAATAGTCGGTATGCACATACACGTGTGACAGACACATGATGCATGACTGAATACACCAATACATAACGTAAAATACACCATATGAATAGTCGGTATGCACATACACGTGTGACAGACACATGATGCATGACTGAATACACCAATACATTACGTAAAATACACCATATGAATAGTCGGTATGCACATACACGTGTGACTGACACATAATGCATGACTGAACACACCAATACATAACGTAAAATACACCATATGAATAGTCGGTATGCACATACACGTGTGACTGACACATAATGCATGACTGAACACACCAATACATTACGTAAAATACACCATATGAATAGTCGGTATACACATACACGTGTGACAGACACATAATGCATGACTGAACACACCAATACATTACGTAAAATACACCATATGAATAGTCGGTATGCACATACACGTGTGACAGACACATGATGCATGACTGAATACACCAATACATTACGTAAAATACACCATATGAATAGTCGGTATGCACATACACGTGTGACAGACACATGATGCATGACTGAACACACCAATACATTACGTAAAATACACCATATGAATAGTCGGTATACACATACATGTGTGACTGACACATAATGCATGACTGAATACACCAATACATTACGTAAAATACACCATATGAATAGTCGGTATACACATACACGTGTGACAGACACATGATGCATGACTGAACACACCAATACATTACGTAAAATACACCATATGAATAGTCGGTATGCACATACACGTGTGACAGACACATGATGCATGACTGAATACACCAATACATTACGTAAAATACACCATATGAATAGTCGGTATGCACATACATGTGTGACTGACACATAATGCATGACTGAACACACCAATACATAACGTAAAATACACCATATGAATAGTCGGTATACACATACATGTGTGACTGACACATAATGCATGACTGAACACACCAATACATAACGTAAAATACACCATATGAATAGTCGGTATGCACATACACGTGTGACAGACACATGATGCATGACTGAATACACCAATACATTACGTAAAATACACCATATGAATAGTCGGTATGCACATACATGTGTGACTGACACATAATGCATGACTGAACACACCAATACATAACGTAAAATACACCATATGAATAGTCGGTATACACATACATGTGTGACTGACACATAATGCATGACTGAACACACCAATACATAACGTAAAATACACCATATGAATAGTCGGTATGCACATACACGTGTGACAGACACATGATGCATGACTGAATACACCAATACATTACGTAAAATACACCATATGAATAGTCGGTATGCACATACATGTGTGACTGACACATAATGCATGACTGAATACACCAATACATTACGTAAAATACACCATATGAATAGTCGGTATGCACATACACGTGTGACAGACACATAATGCATGACTGAACACACCAATACATAACGTAAAATACACCATATGAATAGTCGGTATGCACATACACGTGTGACAGACACATAATGCATGACTGAACACACCAATACATTACGTAAAATACACCATATGAATAGTCGGTATGCACATACACGTGTGACAGACACATGATGCATGACTGAACACACAAATACATTACGTAAAATACACCATATGAATAGTCGGTATGCACATACACGTGTGACAGACACATAATGCATGACTGAACACACAAATACATTACGTAAAATACACCATATGAATAGTCGGTATGCACATACACGTGTGACAGACACATAATGCATGACTGAACACACCAATACATTACGTAAAATACACCATATGAATAGTCGGTATGCACATACACGTGTGACAGACACATGATGCATGACTGAACACACAAATACATTACGTAAAATACACCATATGAATAGTCGGTATGCACATACACGTGTGACAGACACATGATGCATGACTGAACACACAAATACATTACGTAAAATACACCATATGAATAGTCGGTATGCACATACACGTGTGACAGACACATGATGCATGACTGAACACACAAATACATTACGTAAAATACACCATATGAATAGTCGGTATGCACATACACGTGTGACAGACACATAATGCATGACTGAACACACCAATACATTACGTAAAATACACCATATGAATAGTCGGTATGCACATACACGTGTGACAGACACATAATGCATGACTGAACACACCAATACATAACGTAAAATACACCATATGAATAGTCGGTATGCACATACACGTGTGACAGACACATGATGCATGACTGAATACACCAATACATTACGTAAAATACACCATATGAATAGTCGGTATGCACATACACGTGTGACAGACACATGATGCATGACTGAATACACCAATACATAACGTAAAATACACCATATGAATAGTCGGTATGCACATACACGTGTGACAGACACATGATGCATGACTGAACACACCAATACATAACGTAAAATACACCATATGAATAGTCGGTATGCACATACACGTGTGACAGACACATGATGCATGACTGAACACACCAATACATAACGTAAAATACACCATATGAATAGTCGGTATGCACATACACGTGTGACAGACACATGATGCATGACTGAACACACCAATACATAACGTAAAATACACCATATGAATAGTCGGTATGCACATACACGTGTGACAGACACATGATGCATGACTGAACACACCAATACATTACGTAAAATACACCATATGAATAGTCGGTATGCACATACACGTGTGACAGACACATGATGCATGACTGAACACACCAATACATTACGTAAAATACACCATATGAATAGTCGGTATGCACATACACGTGTGACAGACACATAATGCATGACTGAACACACCAATACATTACGTAAAATACACCATATGAATAGTCGGTATGCACATACACGTGTGACAGACACATGATGCATGACTGAATACACCAATACATTACGTAAAATACACCATATGAATAGTCGGTATGCACATACACGTGTGACAGACACATGATGCATGACTGAACACACCAATACATAACGTAAAATACACCATATGAATAGTCGGTATGCACATACACGTGTGACAGACACATGATGCATGACTGAATACACCAATACATTACGTAAAATACACCATATGAATAGTCGGTATACACATACACGTGTGACAGACACATGATGCATGACTGAACACACCAATACATAACGTAAAATACACCATATGAATAGTCGGTATGCACATACACGTGTGACAGACACATGATGCATGACTGAACACACCAATACATTACGTAAAATACACCATATGAATAGTCGGTATGCACATACACGTGTGACAGACACATGATGCATGACTGAACACACCAATACATTACGTAAAATACACCATATGAATAGTCGGTATGCACATACACGTGTGACAGACACATAATGCATGACTGAACACACCAATACATTACGTAAAATACACCATATGAATAGTCGGTATGCACATACACGTGTGACAGACACATGATGCATGACTGAATACACCAATACATTACGTAAAATACACCATATGAATAGTCGGTATGCACATACACGTGTGACAGACACATGATGCATGACTGAACACACCAATACATAACGTAAAATACACCATATGAATAGTCGGTATGCACATACACGTGTGACAGACACATGATGCATGACTGAATACACCAATACATTACGTAAAATACACCATATGAATAGTCGGTATACACATACACGTGTGACAGACACATAATGCATGACTGAACACACCAATACATTACGTAAAATACACCATATGAATAGTCGGTATGCACATACACGTGTGACAGACACATAATGCATGACTGAACACACCAATACATTACGTAAAATACACCATATGAATAGTCGGTATGCACATACACGTGTGACTGACACATGATGCATGACTGAACACACCAATACATTACGTAAAATACACCATATGAATAGTCGGTATGCACATACACGTGTGACAGACACATGATGCATGACTGAACACACCAATACATTACGTAAAATACACCATATGAATAGTCGGTATGCACATACACGTGTGACAGACACATGATGCATGACTGAACACACCAATACATTACGTAAAATACACCATATGAATAGTCGGTATGCACATACACGTGTGACAGACACATAATGCATGACTGAACACACCAATACATTACGTAAAATACACCATATGAATAGTCGGTATGCACATACACGTGTGACAGACACATGATGCATGACTGAACACACCAATACATTACGTAAAATACACCATATGAATAGTCGGTATGCACATACACGTGTGACAGACACATGATGCATGACTGAACACACCAATACATTACGTAAAATACACCATATGAATAGTCGGTATGCACATACACGTGTGACAGACACATGATGCATGACTGAACACACCAATACATTACGTAAAATACACCATATGAATAGTCGGTATGCACATACACGTGTGACAGACACATGATGCATGACTGAACACACCAATACATTACGTAAAATACACCATATGAATAGTCGGTATACACATACACGTGTGACAGACACATAATGCATGACTGAACACACCAATACATTACGTAAAATACACCATATGAATAGTCGGTATGCACATACACGTGTGACAGACACATGATGCATGACTGAACACACCAATACATTACGTAAAATACACCATATGAATAGTCGGTATGCACATACACGTGTGACAGACACATAATGCATGACTGAATACACCAATACATTACGTAAAATACACCATATGAATAGTCGGTATGCACATACACGTGTGACATAAAATAATGCGTAACTGAACAAACAAGTAAGTTAAGCAAAAACGCAACATTATAATATTCGGTCTGCACAAACATGTGTGACAGACAAATACTGTATAACTGAACACACAGGTGAATTATGTGAAAACACCATTAGAATAGTTTGTCCAGAAATATATGTATGGCAGACAAATAATGCATGACTGAACACACCAGTAAATTACGTCAAACACCATATGAATAGTCGGTCTACACATACACGTACTACAGACACATAATGCATAACAGAACACACCAGTACATTACGTAGAAACACCATTAGAATGGTGAACACACCAGAAAATAACGTAAAAACACTATTAGGATAGTCGGTCTACACATATATGTATGGCCGACACATAATGCATGACTGAACACACCAATAAATTACGTTAAGCACACCATAAGAATAGTGGGTCTACACATACATATATGGCAGACGCATCGTGCATGACTGAACACAGCAGTAAATAACGTAAAAACACCATAAGAATAGTCGTTGTTCACATACGATCGAGAAATAATGCAAAACTGAACACATCAGTAAATTACGTAAAAACACACCATATCAATAGTCGGTTTACACATACATGTATGGCAGACACATCATACATAACTGAACACACCAGTAATTACGTGAAACACATCATTAGAATAGTCGGTCAACATAAATGTAGTATAGACACCTAATGCATAACTGGACACACTAGTAAATTACGTGAAACACACCTTTAGAATAGTCGATCTTCACATACATGTACGACAGGCACATACTACATAACTGAACAAACTAGTAAATTACGTAAAACAACCATTAGAATGGTCGGTCTATATGTACATGTATGACAGAAACATACTGTATAACTGAACGCACTAGTAGATTACGTAAAACCCCAAGAGAATAGTCGGTCAACAAATACATGTATGACATACACATAATGCATAACTGAACACATCAATAAATTACGTAAAAACACACCATTAGAATAGTCGTTCTGCACAAACACATATGACTGTAACATAATTCATAACCAAACTCACCAGTAAATTACGTAAAAACACACCATTACGGTCTACACATACAAGTATGGCATATACATAATGCATAAGTGAAAACACCAATTTATTAAGAGAAACACCATCAGAATAGTCGGTCTACATATACATGTACGACAGAAACATACTGCTTACCTAAACACACCAGTAAATTACATATAAACACTATTAGAATAATCGGTCAACAAATGCATGTATGACAGAAACATAATGCATAAATGAACACACCAGTAAATTACGTAAAACACATTTGAATAGTCGGTCTACACATATTTATATGGCAGACACGTAATGCATAACTGAACACACCTATAAATAGCATAAAAACATCATAAGAATAGTCGGACTACACATACATATACGACAGAAACACAATGCATTACTGAAGAAACCAATACAATACGTAAAAAACACAGCATTAGAATAGTCGGTCTAAACATACATGTATGACAGACATATACTGCTTAATTGAACACACCAGTAAAATAACGTAAAAAAAACAACACTATTAGAATAGTCGGTCTAAACATACATGTACGATATACAAAGAAAGCATATCTGAACACACCAATATATTATGTAAATAACACACCATTAGAATAGTCGGTCTATACATACATGCATGACAGACACATAACGCATAACTGATTACACCAGTAAATTACGTGAAACACACCTTTAGAATATTTGGTTTGTACATACATGTATGACAGACACATAACGCATAACTGATTACACCAGTAAATTACGTGAAACACACCTTTATAATAGTCGGTCTATACATACATGCATGACAGACACATAACGCATAACTGATTACACCAGTAAATTACGTGAAACACACCTTTATAATAGTTGGTCTATACATACATATATGACAGACACATAACGCATAACTGATCACACCAGTAAATTACGTGAAACACAGCTTTAGAATAGTCGGTCTATACATACATGCATGACAGACACATAACGCATAACTGATCACACCGGTAAATTACGTGAAACACACCTTTAGAATAGTCGGTCTATACATACATGCATGACAGACACATAACGTATAACTGATCATACCAGTAAATTACGTGAAACACACCTTTATAATAGTCGCTCTATACATACATGCATGACAGACACATAACGCATAACTGATTACACCAGTAAATTAAGTGAAACACACCTTTATAATAGTCGGTCTATAGATACATGCATGACAGACACATAACGCATAACTGATTACACCAGTAAATTACGTGAAACACACCTTAAGAATAGTCGGTCTATACATACATGTATGAAAGACACATAACGCATAACTGATCACACCAGTAAATTACGACAGTCGGTCTATACATACATGTATGAAAGACACATAACGCATAACTGATTACACCAGTAAATTACGTGAAACACACCTTTATAATAGTCGGTCTATACATACATGTATGACAGACACATAACGCATAACTGATTACACCAGTAAATTACGTGAAACACACCTTTATAATAGTCGGTCTATACATACATGTATGACAGACACATAACGCATAACTGATCACACCAGTAAATTACGTGAAACACACCTTTATAATAGTCGGTCTATACATACATGTATGACAGACACATAACACATAACTGATCACACCAGTAAATTACGTGAAACACACCTTTAGAATAGTCGGTCTATACATACATGTATGACAGACACATAACGCATAACTGATCACACCAGTAAATGATCACACCAGTAAATTACGTGAAACACACCTTTATAACAGACGGTCTATACATACATGTATGACAGACACATAACACATAACTGATCACACCAGTAAATTACGTGAAACACACCTTTATAATAGTCGGTCTATACATACATGTATGACAGACACATAACGCATAACTGATCACACCAGTAAATGATCACACCAGTAAATTACGTGAAACACACCTTTATAACAGACGGTCTATACATACATGTATGACAGACACATAACACATAACTGATCACACCAGTAAATTACGTGAAACACACCTTTATAATAGTCGGTCTATACATACATGTATGACAGACACATAACGCATAACTGATCACACCAGTAAATGATCACACCAGTAAATTACGTGAAACACACCTTTATAATAGACGGTCTATACATACATGTATGACAGACACATAACACATAACTGATTACACAAGTAAATTACGTGAAACACACCTTTATAATAGTCGGTCTATACATACATGTATGACAGACACATAATATATAACTAATTACACCAGTAAATTACGTAAAACAACCATTAGAATGGTCGGTCTACACTTACATGTATGACAGACTCTAATGAATAACTGAACACATCGGTAATTTACGTAAAACACACCATTAGAATAGTGGGTCTACATTTATCTATGTTAGGCACATAATGCATAACTGAACGCAATAGAAAATTACAAAAAACACCATTAGAATAATCGGTCTACACATACATTTACGACAGACACATAATGCTGAACACAACGTTAAATTACGCAAAACCAACACCTACAAATATTGCAGAACAAAAGTGAAGAACTGATGAACTACTTACCGTTATAATAGAAGTCGTTAAACTTCTTTAACATTCGATCACATCCATGTGAGGCGCCATTCGTCCTTGACAAAACTAGGAGCAGGGTTACTATGTAGACGGAGAAGGTCATGGGGTATGTGGAGTCCATCTAATCACCTGTTTTTGTATACAAAATAACAATGTTTCAATACGAAACGTTATGACCATACAGGTTCTTTAGTGTATCATTTCCATTGATTGGTTGAAAACACAGTTTACATTTGGAATTGTTCTGTTGCATTCGATAAATTTGTATTATTCACAGTTCTCGTTTGACGGTTGGTGTTTGACCTGTGAAACTAAAGTTAATTTGTAATTATTATTATATACATGTATAAAGAATTATGCGGAATTTTGCGTTCTCAATAAAGCTGGTATAAGAGTTTGTGATAAATAAAGTACACAGGTTTCAAACTTAATCTAAAATAACGGCATATACCTTTTTCCAGAATGTCTGTGATGATATTGTGAGTGTTTGTATCGTCGACAATAAATGTTGGGTATAAGACACAAGTTGCTTTTATCTTTGCTCTGGCGAGTTAATTTAATATCATTTACAGATTAGTAAAATAATGTTTGTACTTACATATAAATTATTAAGGCACGGTTTAAGCTTATTTCGTGTAGACGTTTTATTTCCTTCAGAAATAAAAATCTTATAAAAATTTAACTCAATCAAAGTTTTCACTTCTATTTAAACCACCGTTGACATTCCCTGTTGTTGACACCATTCGCATGCCGATATGTGAAGAGTTGACGTGTAGAGTTGTTTTGAATAAAAAAATGAATTTTTAAACAGAGCCGACCTATTTATAGTTCGATCTTCTTAAGTATCATACATAAGAAAGTATACATGTGATCAAATATATTGGATGCTTTTTATAATATATGTATGTAATGAGAAACATTAAATGTTTAAGTTAAAAATATAGAAATATAGAAATCCTGAATCTAATGAAACTAAGAAAAGACGAAAGTTACATCCACCACAGTATTATAAATGTAACTGATATACAGACTAAACACAGTAGGAACAAATAGTACATAATTTACTGCCAACACATGTTTTAATATATTAAAGAAACGGAATCTTTAGTTATAAATAATGTTTGCATATTATTTTATATGTAGAAATTACTATCAATATTTTACTACAGTGTGAGAGCTCATTTCTAATCAGTTCATTGCCAACCTGATTTGAAGTGAGAATCGATCTTTTAAAACGTTTCTTAAAAATGCACGTTATTGCTTCTTTGCTTGTCATATTTTAATTATTTTGTTTTAAGTATATTTTAAACGGAAGTCAAAATTAGCTAAGAGTTTCCTACTTTTATATAAAAAATGTGAATAAATTGAAATAATTATATATGATTAGAAGAAATATTTTATTTTTTCTCTTATAATTCTTTTTAGAATGGCATTTGTCATTTAATAAAATGTACTATGTTCTATATTGGTGTACATATGATGAGACATCAATAAATTAATAGTATTTAACATGCAGAAGGAAAAACAATTAAAATACTATGACAACTATAGCTTATAACGTTGCAGTATTGTGTAATACCTAATATTTGTGTTGTTAAATTGTATATCTACGTATATGGTGTTAAATGCTATTTTTATGTTATTTGTTTTACATTCTTATTGTTAAACTAGGAACATGAAAATAAAAAAAAAAACTCGCAAAAACATATGAAATTAACAGACACAAATTAAACTAAACACTAAGAATAAAAAATAAAAACATGAAAATAAAAATAACTGAGATAATAATTAAAGTGTAAAGCTTGAACAAGAAAAAGTGTTATACAATAATGCCTCGTTTGACCTGCCATAGAAAAATAATTAAAATCACCCTTATGGAAAATTTGCTATTTCTTCTATTTTATGCAGCATATAGTAGTAGAATAAAAACAAATAAACAAAAAAACACAAGACTTTCGCATATATATGACTTGAATCCGTCATTTGTATCACATAACAATACAATGCATTAATTTGTGCATATGACATATCAAAATAAGATTTGAAAACTAGTGACTTGCTTTGATCGGCTTAGAATCCGGTCTGTCAAGCTGGCTGGCTGCCTGTCTGCCTTTATATATACCTTAATGCATAACTGTTTGGGAATTTGCACATTCGCTCTTAAACACAAAAACTCATTCACACATATTTACTTTCAACTCCCTTTTATTACATATCGTTAGTACATAACGAAACTAAAATAAGTTCAATTTCCTGATATATTCACATAAAAACTTTGAAGATTAATTACTTTTAACCTGAAGGAATTTACACTACAGCAAAATGACATGACGATACTTCCCTTCGTCTCAATATTTGGGGCCACCACAAAGGTAATATATATTATGTAATATAACACCGCATCTACATATATGCATAAAACATGTATGAATGTTATGAGTCTGTTTTTTTTTTGTTACACAGTCCATTTAATTGTTCTATACTGTTCAATTAACATTGAAACATAAGCATTTTCAGTTCTTTAACAGAATCAGAAAATTGTTGCGTTTTTGAGACATATAGATTATGGGTTATCGATAGAAATGAAAAGCTGATGTTACATTTTTCATGTCATAAAACACAATTTATTTAAATTGTGAGATAATGATATTCCATTCTTCAGTGTCCTATTTTAATAAAAAAAAAACACGTTTTGGAACATTTTTATCTCCATTTTATTCCCGCAATAGCTTTTCATGACGTTTATACATATAGCTAGTGTACACTTAACGGTGGTCGTACTCGTACATTACCTTCTCTGATTTTATTTCATTTAATCCAAATTATAAAGTGCGATTTGGCAGCTACCAATAGAATACTTTGGATATCCATTTGAATGTCAAAGTACAGTAAAAACCGTAAGAAGAAATATAAATTGATATACTAAATAAACTGGGTTGAAATGAATAAATAAAAATAAACAATATGACTGCATAATTGAAAGTGAAATGAAATTGCTCTCTTCACAACTGATATTTCAAAATAGACCTATTAAAAGTTTGGACGTTTCATTCATATAAGATTTAAAAAAAACATGCAGCGATTCTACATTGATCATTAACATATTGTAATTAATAAAAACAAACTTAGGTCACACGAAAATAAATTGGTAAACATGTAACTATAATAACGACAACTTTACTACATACAGCTTCTCATCTTCTCATCTGCAAATTTCATCTTCTCTTATCTTTGCTCCTTCTCTACCCTCTTTAATCTGTTTTTAATAGTTTCTTCTGATATTCACAGTTAACATAGTTAACATATTACTTCTAAGACATTGTATGCATATTATGTTATCTAAAGTTATCATGTTATGTGTTAAGTTCAAAATTAGTTTGCTTGTATACATACATGAACAGTTTTTGCATAACATTGTATTATGTCTTACTTGGAATTAAAGTATCATCGCAAAAAAACATACTGTAATTTTAATGAGAGGGAGACCTGGTTTCATTTTACAGCATACTGTATACCTGTCTGTTTTGAAGTAGTATTAACTCTCTAATACATTCCACGCATTACATTCAACTCTGTTAGAGGTTCCGGACTACTTTCGGCTTCACGTGACTTTTCAGTCACATAATCACTGTCGTTTCAAAATGGTTTTCACGCAATTGAAATAAAAAAGCTAGTCAACTGTTTCTCCTGTACAACAAACCCCTAGCTCTGCCCTTATCCAACAGGCAAACTGGCAATTAACTATCCCTTTCTGCTCGCCAAATATAACAGGGCATAACGCTGTTTATCCCTTAAAACAATATTGTAATCATAACAACGAACGATCGTGTTGATGTCTCAAATGTTTGTTTACATTTGCATATTAATCGGGAAATCGCTCTGCGTGCGGAAAAACAATAATTCTATCGAAACCTTCACATTTCTTTTCTTTTTTCGGTATTATTTGAATATTTGCAATATATGTTATTGATATTATGGCACATGTGTGCCTTGCTTCTGAAGATGTAATGTATAAAACATGTATGGCACATGTGTGTCGTTCTAGTAATGCATAATGATAACCATGTTTTATGACACATATGTACTTTACATATATTGCATAATAATAACTGGTCACAATGTGACCCATTCAATGCATCCTTAGTTCAGTTGTTTTTTCAAACCCTTGGCAAGATTTATAAAAATAGTTATACGTCTAAAGGCTGCGTTGTTGTTTGTGTTCAAATGTTAAAAAAGAGTTGTTTTTAGTTTTGTTGTCTGGTTTGAACAATATGCTTACAACTGCATGAACTGTTATTACTAAGATTTGTTCTAACATTTAGCCTGTAGCAAAGGTGATTGAGTGTAACAAACGATAACTGTGTTAGGGCGATTTAGTACTTCTGATATTGCATTGATCGGTGCTTTATTGTTGTATAAGTGTTTCTATTTCACCAGGATTCAGTTGTTCAAAGCTTGGTTAGCTTAACCCTGGGTTAAATGAAATTTTCAAATCACGATATTTATATATATATATTGAAAACTATGATAATATGCCATTTTGTTTCTAAAAATGCATTTAAATTGCAATAAAATTATTATATATAGCAAATATTGAAGTTACACAATTTCATTTAACAGGTGGTTAAGCTTACCTAGCTTTTAACAACTGGGTTCTGGTGTTAAATAAGTTGATCAATAGCATGCCATGATATAATAAGCATACCATACTACTGATGTAGTTAGCTATTGTGACGAATTTACATGAATTGTGTATAAACACTTGTTTTGTTAAAACAAAGCAACAGATTACAAATTATTTATTTGAGTATACTTGAGTAGAAAACGTCTGTGATCTAATGTGTTCCATTTGTATACCTCTGGCTTTTCGTTTGCATATTTACACCCGATATGATATCGCTGTCAGTAGTTGGTTAACAAAATATTATAAGTGTGGTCCAGTTGTAGAATATTGGACCTAGTATAGAGTGGTCGTGAGTTCGATTTTACGGTCCACGGCTGTGTGTGTTGTCCTTTCGTAAGACATTTTATGCTTAGTACTGGTTCTATACCATAGAAGACTGCAAATATGATTATTCTAAGAATTCTTATTTAACAATGGAGGTAAAATAAATAACTTCATGTTTAAATCAAGATTAGATAGGTAAGTCTGAGTGTTTCTAAAACAATTTATAATGCTTTAACAAATAAAATCCACATTCGTTCACCATGGTTACTACGTTTAACGTCCCACACAATTAATTGTATACTATTCTACATAATGATAGATTCTGGAACACTGAATACATAGCCGATGGTATTAAAAGTGTATTGTTTGTGTAGATAGTCATCCTTTGGTCCATATATGCAGAAAAAACATGGGGTTGACCTGATTGCTTTTTTTACAATGACAATGGCTGATGACATTCCTACATTTTGACAAGTCTGCCTATTTGTTGTGGTGTATCGCTACGCATCATTATATTGTTATACCTTCATCCAACAGTACCCACTCCACTGTCATTCAAAGTTGGCAGAACTTATGAAAAAAATTTTGACACCTAAAAAGCACAACAATGTCACTTATTCATTGACGCTATTGGGATGTTTGGACAAGCCGGAAAAAGGCTCGGCATTTTACGTAAGAAACACAGGCAATGGTAATAAACGTTGACGTACTTTTCGGAATTAATTGATACAGCTGCTTGATAAAGAATCACAATACTGCCTCGGATATCAGGTCAATTACACAAAAAAAATAATATTATAAAAACAACTGTTGTAATATTTTCAAACGTGTGTCCGATACTTAATGAAATTTTCCTCATTCAGCTCAGGGAAGAAGTGATTCAGAACATTTTTTAGAAACATTTATCTGTGATCTCATAGTAGTACAAAAGGGCAAAGATGAGCCTAATAAAAGCTAATTTGAAACTATTGTAAAAGCAAGAGTATGACAATGACATGTGACAGTACCACAAAAAAAACACAAACAAAAGATATCACAATTAATGGGTAGGAAAGGTTTATCTTGGACGCTATTTTGAATTTCTCGGCTTGCCTTTACTCTTACAATTAATGTTTGTGACCTGTTATAACTCAGACTTGGATGAATTTTGTTTTTTGATTTTGTTAATATGTTCTACTTTTGTTACCACCCCATGGCGATGTGTACATACTATTTACTGCCGTAATCGTCACGTATGCTTATTCGACATAAGGTGTATTTTGCATTACCATATTGTCATATACATGTTCGCCAGACTGAAAAAAAAACGTAATGACGAATGTATATCATCCATTGCCATATTATCACGTACGGCAGACGGGTCAAATGTAATTACAAATGTACATTATTCATGCATTGTCTTAATTTGATGTTCGCAAGACGGAAAAAAATCCTAATGCTTAATGTATATTATGCATTGCCTGAATGCCATGCGCGCCAGTCGGTCCAAACGTAATAATGAATGTATATCATGCATCGCCTTATTGTCATGCACGCCAGACGGGACAAACATAATTATGATGAATGTATACTTTATTTATTAGATTGTTTTTGACACATAGTTGAATGTTGTCATCCTCATTTAATTTCAACACTCGAACACTGCTATATGAAAGCATATATATATATATATTATTTTTGTGTGTGTGTGTGTGTGTGTGTGTGTGTGTGTGTGTGTGTGTGTGTGTGTTATTATATGTCAAAAAAAATATATGTTCTGTTTTGTTCTTATTGCCGTGCACGCCAGACGGGTCAAACATAATACTGAATATATATCATCCAGACGATGCAAACGTAATAATCCATGTATAACATACATCGCCTTATTGCCGTGCACGCCAGACGGTACAAACGTAATAATGCATGTATAACATACATCTCGTCACTGCTGTGCACGCCAGACGGTACAAACGTAATAATGCATGTACAACATACGCCGTGCACGCCAGACGGTACAAACGTAATAATGCATGTATAACATACGTCTCGTCACTGCTGTGCACGCCAGACGGTACAAACGTAATTATGCATGTACAACATACATCGCCTTATTGCCGTGCACGCCAGACGGTACAAACGTAATAATTCATGTATATAACATACATCGCTTTACTGTCGTGCACGCCAGACGGTACAAACGTAATAATGCATGTATAGTATACATCGCCTGACTGCCGTGCACGCCAGACGGTACAAACGTAATAATGCATGTATAGCATACATCGCCTTACTGCCGTGCAAGCCAGACGGTACAAACGTAATAATGCATGTATAACATACATCGCCTTATTGCCGTGCAAGCCAGACGGTACAAACGTAATAATGCATGTATAACATATATCGCCTTATTGCCGTGCACGCCAGACGTTACAAACGTAATAATGCATGTATAACATACGTCTCGTCACTGCTGTGCACGCCAGACGGTACAAACGTAATTATGCATGTACAACATACATCGCCTTATTGCCGTGCACGCCAGACGGTACAAACGTAATAATGCATGTATATAACATACATCGCTTTACTGTCGTGCACGCCAGACGGTACAAACGTAATAATGCATGTATAGTATACATCGCCTGACTGTCGTGCACGCCAGACGGTACAAACGTAATAATGCATGTATAGCATACATCGCCTTACTGCCGTGCAAGCCAGACGGTACAAACGTAATAATGCATGTATAACATACATCGCCTTATTGCCGTGCAAGCCAGACGGTACAAACGTAATAATGCATGTATAACATATATCGCCTTATTGCCGTGCACGCCAGACGTTACAAACGTAATAATGCATGTATAACATACATCGCCTTACTGCCGTGCAAGTCAGACGGTACAAACGTAATAATGCATGTACAACATACATCGCCTTACTGATGTGCACGCCAGACGGTACAGACGTAATAATGCATGTATAACATACATCGCCTTATTGCCGTGCAAGCCAGACGGTACAAACGTAATAATGCATGTATAACATATATCGCCTTATTGCCGTGTACGCCAGACGGTACAAACGTAATAATGCATGTACAACATACAGCGCCTTATTGCCGTGCAAGCCAGATGGGGCAAACGTAATAATGAATGTATATATCCAGGGGATTCGAACTCTAGCCTCAATAAATAAAAATCTACATGATAACAATGAGATGGACATAACTCTGTGCGTAAATCATCAGCACTAGGAAATGTTAAGGATAAGCATACTTCGTTTAATGCCAATGGTGAGGTATGGTCTGGTCTGACGGTCTGGTTAACGTTCATCAGATAACAAATATGCCATATATATATATATATATATACATATATATATTGTTAGGACATTGAAGGGATAAGAAATAAATTGTCTGATAATGACCTTATGTCTTACATACTGATTTTTTATATTATTATATTGTTAGAAAGATGGGAACTTGAATTCGCGGTATTGATAAAAACTTTCCAGATCATATTTACTTTATTTGTCGTGCCAAAGTGTCTATACACGGTGGTAGAATATGGATGGAGTGTTGGTTATTATCCGCAGTGTATATAAGCAGTATTTCAAGGAAAAGTGTTACCCCAAAATGGCCTTAATTATACTCCATAATTATACATGTATGAATATTGTGTATTACATTTACGTTTACAGTTAAATCTGTATAATGCAGTCATTCAATGGCTGCTTATTTTAGTTATTTAAATCTAACACTGAAAATAATGGTTAAGAGAAAATGCGACTGTTTAAGACAAGTGGTTGGTTAATATATATGACAACTAACACAAGTTTGACTTTACATAAAATATCGTAGACTTGATATTTAATTGGTTGTGCGATACAGTTATCATGATTTGTTTTCTCTATTTATGTTGTAATATGTTGTTTTATTGTATGTACATGTATGGGCTCCCTCTGGGAGAAAATAACGAATTCACATTTAAGTCGTGTAATAAGTATGATAAATAACATATTGAAAGCTGAATAATGCTCAATACAAATCAATTTAATATAATAAGTTAAAACTAATTAAATAACATTTTTTTAAAGTGTTTGTTTTACCTATGAAGTTAACGGTGACTATCCAATTACCGCAAAACGTCCTAAGGCCATAAACATCGACCATACAGAAATGAAAGATTTTTCGGTTTGTAGCCAGAAGATATATAATTAAGTATACGATATGATCTGGGTTAAAATGAATATATATAAATATACAACATGACTGCATAACTGAAACTTAAAGGATAATGTTACACTCATAACTGATATTTCAAAAAAGGCCTGTAAAATGTTTGGGTGTTTATTTCATATTAGATTACAAATAACATGCAGCGATACTGCGTTGAATGTTAACGGACTGTTGTATTAATTTTTAAACCTTCGTTTCTCTAGAACATAAACGCGTTTTTGCAGCATAGCGTTAACCTGTTTGTTCTGAAGTAGTCTTAAAAGACTTCACTGTCTAACACACTCGACTCATTACATTCAACTCTGGTATTGTTTCCAGACTACTTTCGACAATGATCACTGCCATTTCCAAAAAATGTTTTGAAAAAGACACATGTCAACTATTTTGTACAGCAAACCACAAACTCTTCCCGTATCCAACAGGCAAACCGACAATATTAAATCTCATTTGTGCTCGCCAAATATATCAGGGCATCACGCTATTCATCCCTCAAAATAATATTGTCATCATAACAACGAACGATCTTGTTGTTGTTTACATTGCATATTAATCAGAAATTACTCCGCGTAAATTAACAAGAAAAATAATTAATTATTAATCTTGTAAAGGCTGTTTTGTAAAATAGTTTTGATTTGTTTTTATTTTTGTTGTCTGTTTGTAATAGTACGCTTATAATTGAATGAACATTAATTACTAAGTTTCGTAAACAATCCTGATATTTTGCCTGTTGCAAAGGTGAATGAGTGTAACGAACGATAGCTCTGAGAGGGCGATTGAGTACGCTTAAGGTGTGGTAGTCTTTGATCTTTTGAGACGCTTGTTTTTCTAAAAGGCAAACGACTAGACACTCTTGTCCGGCCCTATATGTTTATTGAAACGACGTGGAGTATATATTTGTTCCGGATCTTCAAATGATGCAAAGCCCGGTGCTCAATTGTTGTTTAATTACTTTCTTTCACCAACTGGTATAAAATAAGTTTATCAGTAGCATGCCATGCTATAATTAGCATACCATAATATGAATGTTGTTTGCTATTGTGACGGATGTACATGACTTTTAAGTTTTATATAAACTTGTTTCGTTGAAACAGAGCTACAGATAACGAATGATATATTTGAATAGACTTGAGTAGAAAACGTCTAAGACCTAGAGTGTTCCATTTGCATACTGACGCCACTGGCTTTTCGTTTGCATAGTTACATCCGAATGATAATGGTTGGTTTACAAAATATAGTAATACATTTTATGCTTAGAACTGGTTCTTTACTAAGGAACATCAAACGTTCTTATTTTAAGATGTTATAATTTGTTGAACAATGGAGGTAAAATAAATAACTTCACTTTTAAATCAAGATTAAATAAGTAAATTTGAGTGTATCTAAAATTTTTAATAATGTTTATACAAAATAAAACCTACATTCGTTTACCTAGGTCACTACGTTTACCGTCTCAAACACCAATTTATTGTGTACTATTCTACATAACGATATATTTTGGAATACTGAACACATTGCTGATGTTTCTAAAGGTGTACCGTTTCCAAAGACAGTCATCTTTTGGTCCATATATGTAGAATAAAGATGGGGTTGACCAGATTGCTTTTTAGCAATAACATTGGTTTGATGACACTCCTACATTGTTGACAAGTATGTCCATTTGTTGTTGTGTATTGCTGCCCATCTTTGAATAGTTATATCTTCATCCAATAGTACCCACTCCACTGTCATTCAAAGTTGGCAGAACTTATGACAACGTTCTAATGTTCTCATACATACTAAAAGGTATGACAATTTAAAGCATTTTCAACAAAAGCAATGACGAATCGAATTACACAGGTCTAATTTATTGGGGGCTAGACTCTTGTAACCGTCAGTAAGGGGAAATAATTGATTAGGGACCACCTCACCTTCCGATAGGTCTAGATTGTTATTCTACTTTTAGAGGGGACGTCGGTATTTATCAAGATCAGAATTTCTCCAATTTCCAAATGTTCGTTCTTTTGTCCTTTATATAAATATAATTAATGCATAGTTGGTTACTGAAGGCCCTCCTCCCATGTACATATGTTGGAAATTTAAGAGTAAAAATTCATCATAAAAGATTAAAATGTTTGTTGACGAAATTGAAGAGAACACATCCATGTCTATTATTGTTAATTTAGAGCAGCAAAAATACCAATGCAATAGTGTCAAGTTTCAAGTTTAATTATCTGGCAATACCTTGCCATTGGAAAGGGTTACACAGAAACAAGGCAAGCGCAGCATCAGTTATAACAAACATGATATTATATAACAAACATTATACATTATAAAATACGATATATCATTTAACGAAATATTTTTTTCCTTTACGATTTTTAATTTAGTAAATGTCAATATATCAAAGCAAATTTGCTTACTCCAATGTATGAATGCGCGCGTGTCATGTGTTTCGAAATCATGTCAGTAGGTCATACATGAATATGGTTTACGTGACGACCTTCAAAGGAAAAGAAATACATTACGATGAATATTTATTATTCATTGCAGTTATCGTCACGTATGCAAAACGTTAGATTTGACAAACGTTAGATGCATTTAGCATTACCATTATGTCATATACATGTATGCCAGACTGAAAAAAACGTAACGAAGAATGTATATCATGCATTACCATAACAACACGTACGCCCTACGGGTCGAACGGAATAATTAATGTATATCACGCATTGCCTTTATTTGCTAGAGGGATCAAACGTAATAATGAATGTATATTATTCATTGCCATATATAACATGAGCCACCAGGTCAAATGTAACTATAAATGTACATTATTCATTGCCATAGTATCACATACTCCAGATAGGTCAAACGTAACTATAAATATATATTATTCATTGCCATAATATTACATGGGCCAGATAGGTCAAACGTAACTATGAATGTATATCATGCATTACCATAACAACACGTACGCCCGACGGGTCGAACGGAATAATTAATGTATATCACGCATTGCCTTTATTTGCTAGAGGGGTCAAACGTAACTATAAATGTATATTATTCATTGCCATAATATTACATGCGCCAGACAGGTCAAACGTAACTATGAACGTATATCATTCATTGCAATAATATCACACGCGCCAGATAGGTCAAACGTAACTATGAATGTATATTTTTCATTGCCATAAAATCACATGCTCCAGACAGGTCAAACGTAACTATAAATGTATATTATTCATTGCCATAAAATCACATGCTCCAGACAGGTCAAACGTAACTATGAACGTATATCATTCATTGCAATAATATCACACGCGCCAGATAGGTCAAACGTAACTATGAATGTATATTTTTCATTGCCATAAAATCACATGCTCCAGACAGGTCAAACGTAGCTACGAACGTATATCATTCATTGCCATAAAATCACATGCTCCAGACAGGTCAAACGTAACTACGAACGTATATCATTCATTGCCATAAAATCACATGCTCCAGACAGGTCAAACGTAACTACGAACGTATATCATTCATTGCCATAAAATCACATGCTCCAGACAGGTCAAACGTAGCTACGAACGTATATCATTCATTGCCATAAAATCACATGCTCCAGACAGGTCAAACGTAGCTACGAACGTATATCATTCATTGCCATAAAATCACATGCTCCAGACAGGTCAAACGTAACTACGAACGTATATCATTCATTGCCATAAAATCACATGCTCCAGACAGGTCAAACGTAGCTACGAACGTATATCATTCATTGCCATAAAATCACATGCTCCAGACAGGTCAAACGTAGCTACGAACGTATATCATTCATTGCCATAAAATCACATGCTCCAGACAGGTCAAACGTAGCTACGAACGTATATCATTCATTGCCATAAAATCACATGCTCCAGACAGGTCAAACGTAACTACGAACGTATATCATTCATTGCCATAAAATCACATGCTCCAGACAGGTCAAACGTAACTACGAACGTATATCATTCATTGCCATAAAATCACATGCTCCAGACAGGTCAAACGTAACTACGAACGTATATCATTCATTGCCATAAAATCACATGCTCCAGACAGGTCAAACGTAACTACGAACGTATATCATTCATTGCCATAAAATCACATGCTCCAGACAGGTCAAACGTAGCTACGAACGTATATCATTCATTGCCATAAAATCACATGCTCCAGACAGGTCAAACGTAACTACGAACGTATATCATTCATTGCCATAAAATCACATGCTCCAGACAGGTCAAACGTAACTACGAACGTATATCATTCATTGCCATAAAATCACATGCTCCAGACAGGTCAAACGTAACTACGAACGTATATCATTCATTGCCATAAAATCACATGCTCCAGACAGGTCAAACGTAACTACGAACGTATATCATTCATTGCCATAAAATCACATGCTCCAGACAGGTCAAACGTAACTACGAACGTATATCATTCATTGCCATAAAATCACATGCTCCAGACAGGTCAAACGTAACTACGAACGTATATCATTCATTGCCATAAAATCACATGCTCCAGACAGGTCAAACGTAACTACGAACGTATATCATTCATTGCCATAAAATCACATGCTCCAGACAGGTCAAACGTAACTACGAACGTATATCATTCATTGCCATAAAATCACATGCTCCAGACAGGTCAAACGTAGCTACGAACGTATATCATTCATTGCCATAAAATCACATGCTCCAGACAGGTCAAACGTAACTACGAACGTATATCATTCATTGCCATAAAATCACATGCTCCAGACAGGTCAAACGTAACTACGAACGTATATCATTCATTGCCATAAAATCACATGCTCCAGACAGGTCAAACGTAACTACGAACGTATATCATTCATTGCCATAAAATCACATGCTCCAGACAGGTCAAACGTAACTACGAACGTATATCATTCATTGCCATAAAATCACATGCTCCAGACAGGTCAAACGTAGCTACGAACGTATATCATTCATTGCCATAAAATCACATGCTCCAGACAGGTCAAACGTAGCTACGAACGTATATCATTCATTGCCATAAAATCACATGCTCCAGACAGGTCAAACGTAACTACGAACGTATATCATTCATTGCCATAAAATCACATGCTCCAGACAGGTCAAACGTAACTACGAACGTATATCATTCATTGCCATAAAATCACATGCTCCAGACAGGTCAAACGTAACTACGAACGTATATCATTCATTGCCATAAAATCACATGCTCCAGACAGGTCAAACGTAACTACGAACGTATATCATTCATTGCCATAAAATCACATGCTCCAGACAGGTCAAACGTAGCTACGAACGTATATCATTCATTGCCATAAAATCACATGCTCCAGACAGGTCAAACGTAGCTACGAACGTATATCATTCATTGCCATAAAATCACATGCTCCAGACAGGTTAAACGTAACTACGAACGTATATCATTCATTGCCATAAAATCACATGCTCCAGACAGGTCAAACGTAACTACGAACGTATATCATTCATTGCCATAAAATCACATGCTCCAGACAGGTCAAACGTAACTACGAACGTATATCATTCATTGCCATAAAATCACATGCTCCAGACAGGTCAAACGTAACTACGAACGTATATCATTCATTGCCATAAAATCACATGCTCCAGACAGGTCAAACGTAACTACGAACGTATATCATTCATTGCCATAAAATCACATGCTCCAGACAGGTCAAACGTAGCTACGAACGTATATCATTCATTGCCATAAAATCACATGCTCCAGACAGGTCAAACGTAGCTACGAACGTATATCATTCATTGCCATAAAATCACATGCTCCAGACAGGTTAAACGTAACTACGAACGTATATCATTCATTGCCATAAAATCACATGCTCCAGACAGGTCAAACGTAACTACGAACGTATATCATTCATTGCCATAAAATCACATGCTCCAGACAGGTCAAACGTAGCTACGAACGTATATCATTCATTGCCATAAAATCACATGCTCCAGACAGGTCAAACGTAACTACGAACGTATATCATTCATTGCCATAAAATCACATGCTCCAGACAGGTCAAACGTAACTACGAACGTATATCATTCATTGCCATAAAATCACATGCTCCAGACAGGTCAAACGTAGCTACGAACGTATATCATTCATTGCAATAATATCACACGCGCCAGATAGGTCAAACGTAACTATGAACGTATATCATTCATTGCAATAATATCACACGCGCCAGATAGGTCAAACGTAACTATGAATGTATATTTTTCATTGCCATAAAATCACATGCTCCAGACAGGTCAAACGTAACTACGAACGTATATCATTCATTGCCATAAAATCACATGCTCCAGACAGGTCAAACGTAACTACGAACGTATATAAACTGAGTATATAATATCTGCGTTTACTTATACTTGTATTTTCTATCTTATCAAGTACGTCTAGTCGTAACAAGAGTAACGTATGGTTTTAGGGCACTATTTAAAGAATGTTCAGTTATATTTCAATACCTTTTTTGTACACACGTTAATGTTATAAAACTACATTAATAATGTTAATAACCGTTTTTTACACGTTTATTGTTATCTGAATATATCGCTAAGGTCGTAGGTTCGAGTCCCGCACTCTCCAAAAACTTTACATGAGAAAGTTTGACAGTAAATTTCGTAGTGACAGTGGTTCTACTCA
The DNA here is from genome assembly GCA_029582155.1 of Panopea generosa. Classification (NCBI taxonomy): domain Eukaryota; kingdom Metazoa; phylum Mollusca; class Bivalvia; order Adapedonta; family Hiatellidae; genus Panopea; species Panopea generosa. The sequence goes on from CM055898.1 coordinate 4,732,647, forward strand.
GTCTGAGGTCTTCCTCCATGAGTAAAACACGATATGCCATATATAACCTGAAATTTGTTGAAAATGGCGTTTAACTCCATTCAATAAAAAAATATCTAAATACATGTATGATATTACATATTTACTTGTTTACACGTTTGTGCCTAATAAAGTATAACGTTATACTTTTTTGTCTACACGTTTATGGTTATCATAATACATTCATACTATTGCTAATGATCTTTATACACATCAATGTTATCAAAATATTATGTTACCAGAATATATTTATTATGTTACTCATTTTTTGCCTACACGTTTATGGTTATCAAAATACATGCGTAATATTGCAAATGATCTTTATACACATTAATGTTATTAAACTATTTTGTTACCAGAGTACATTTATAATGTTACACATTTTTTGTCTAAACGTTTATGGTTATCAAAATATAACATTACATATGCCTTTGCTTACACAAGGGTTGTCATAACTATCGGAACCTCGTATTTAGTTTACAATTGATCTAAATAATAACAAAAAGAAGTGAGAAAATTTTACATTTCTCTCTCTCGCCTATGAATTAATGTTGAAATATTTTCAAATTAATTTCGTCCAACTGCTTACTTTAATAAACTACATTTTATGTATTTTATGGCCAATAAAGCAATAAATATTTACAGTGATCACACTTACATTAATCTGACCAAATCCCGTCGCTCACACAGTAACTATATTAACACTTGTCCTGGTCGGCTATAAACGAGAACGTGTCAAAATCGATAAAATTGAGTTTCAAATAATGACTAAAGGCAAAATTACAAATCTAGTATGTTTTATGTATCAACCTTAGTCAAGAAATATATCAAATATATACGAAACGTAGTAATGTGTATAAAAACACACACACACACACAAACACAGAGAGAGAGAGAGAGACAGAGAGAGAGAGAGAGAGAAATAGAGAGAGACAGAGAGAGAGAGAGAGAGAGAGAGAGAGAGAGAGAGAGAGATAGAGAGAGGCAGAGAGACAGAGAGACAGACAGAGAGAGAGAGAGAGAGAGAGAGAGAGAGAGAGAGAGAGAGAGGGAGAGAGAGAGAAACATATAATAGTCAAAAGGTTGCAAAGTCTTGGCGGCATTTTAGAGTAGTTGCCATCATATTAAATTGATAACTTTTACTGTTGATGAAGCGGATTGGAAGGGGGCGTTTATCACGAAGAAGGAGTTTTTCTGCACTAGCATCGGGTGTAACTGAGTGTTTAACGTCGCTTTTAACACGTTTTCAGTTATACAAAGCTGGTCCACCATTAAATTCATATAGACCGTAATATTAGCACTATAGACTCTCACACTTACATATGTACTCTCCATAAAAATTTCCAGAATGCATAATCAAATGAAGCAGAACACATTAAAAGATATAAACATGTGAAATAATTGTATCTTATTTTACAATTTACTCAAAGTGAAAGTAGGTGTTTCTATTTCAGATACAGTGGTCAAAGCAGTGTCAAGTGTATTTTCACACTCACGCCATCTTGAACAATCAATGTCAATTTTCTATGGAACTACTTTGACCCTCTGGTTCCTGGTCAATATCGCGATAATGTCTACTTGATACATTAGTCAAAGCGCTGCAGTACTGAAGTATCATGCTGCAGACACATGTAATGGTACCCTACCAAGTAACATTATAATGACAAAGGGCAGATCAGACCTAAAATTATACTCTAAATGCTAAGCGCATTTAGTAACATTTTTCAAATCTTTGGTATGGCCTGTCAAGAATCGAACGAACGACCGAATTCATCATGCGAGGCGGACTATTTAGCGCCTGACCACCGCTGCGGTGTGTTTAAATAAAACTTTATTTGGCAATGCTAAACTTACCCGCTACCTCCTGAACTGTTAATCGCCGATCATGCATAACAAAAAGCTCAACATTTTTAACAATTTTTGGTGTCATTGCCTCAGCGGACCGTTGCGAAACTGATAAAACCCAATTATAAAAAATTAATGCTGGACGTGACATGTCTGCATTGTCAGATCTTTCAAGTAGTCTTTGGAAAGTATCGCAAGATTTTACACCGCCTTCAAACAAGATTTTTTTTTATAACCGAACGTTGTTCTTCAAACTTGGAGTCTATGTCAATCAAAACACCATTCATGTATAAATGACAAATAAACCTTTTTATAAACACTTTTATTAAAATATCTCAACCGAATTAATAACGTGATAAGCAAAAATTGCGAAAAGTCCGCATATCTTCTGACTGTCCCTCGAATGTGCCAGCCGGGCCCTATTAGCTCAGCCGGTTACGTGTCTGACTATCAATCCAGGGGTCGTAAGCTCGAATCTACGCCCAGCAACAGGTTCCGTGATGATTGATATACCACATTGTGTCTAATTATTATTCGTGTCTCACCGCTGATTCAAGTGGAGAAGTTATCAGTTACTTGCGGAGATTCCAGGAAACAGTGGTCAGGTTAACTGATCGTCTGTTAGCCCTCGATGGCTTATAAATGACTCTAAATATTCAATCAATCAATCAATTAATCAATCAATCAATTAATCAAAACTATGTGCGCAAATACGCGCGAAGCCTAAGCAGTTCGAGAATGATAACTAAAGCACAAGAAAAGAGTGAAGACTAATGTTTAATGGACCAACAATCGACTTTTCATCATCGTAGTTTCGTTGTTTTCTTGTTTCGAATGGACTTAATTAAAAAAATATGCCGCGATTGCACTGACGCGACATCGCATAATATTCATGCATTTGAAAAAGGATTTCTTACGATAAAAAGCAAAATCCATCTTGCATTATAATTCACTGACTTGCATTTATGCTTGATAAACATTAATGGTTTGAAATTTATTCTTAGAATTTTATTTACTTTATAATATAATCGTGATAATGCATTGTATTATATTTATATTCTGATAACTGACAAACAGAATATAATTTTTATGTTGTATATTTCTAACGCGAAAATGTAAGAGTTTAAGTTAATAAAATATTCTTCTTCTTCTTCTTCTTCTTCTTCTTCTTCTTCTTTTCTTCTTCTTCTTCATCTTGTTAATAATTTTCTTCTTCTTTTCTTCTTCTTGTTTTTCTTTTTCTTATTCTACCTCTTCTTTTTCTTCTTCTTTATTATCATTTCTTTCTTCTTCTTCTTCGTCTTCTTCTTCGTCGTCGTCTCCTTCTTTTTCTTTTTCTTCTCTTTTTCTTCTTCTATCGTTACCTCTACTTCTTCTTCTTTTATCTTCTTTTCCCTCCTCTTCTTCTTCTGTCTTTTTCTTCTCCTTCTTCTACCTTTTCTTCTTTCTTTTTTCTGCTTCTTCTTTTTTTCTTTTTTTTCCAATTATTTTCTTATGCTTTTTCTTGTTTCTTTTTCTTCTTCTTCTTCTTCTTCTTCTTCTTCTTGTTCCTCTTCTTCTTTATAATTGAGCTATTCGATTTTGGAATGAGATGTATGTAGGTTAATGAAATCTTCCGGAGTATTACTAATCCATGTTCAGATCCACTTCAGCGAGTGCTTTCAAATCGAAGAAATTATCCAAAAATGTTAGGAATCTAAAATAAAAGCTGTAAATCAAAAATAAAATATCGGGGTCGTTGTGTCATTTTTAAACAAATTAGAATATTAGGGATTTATCACTATCGTATTCTCACATACTAAATCATATTAACTATTTGCTTCATTTGCTAAATGAATGGCTCATCGTTTTCTTCAATGTTAAAAGCTGGGCATATATTAAGAAATACATTTGCAAACTTGTAATAAAAAACTCAATCTCCGCATAGTCCAATATGTTGTGCAGTTTTTTGTCGCAATAAATGTAAGATATATACGTTGAATGAAAAAGGTAAAGTATGCATTTTGTTGCCTTAAAACATCTAGTGTGTTTTTCGAAATACGTATTTGCCTTCGGGGTGCTTTAATTATCGACTGTAAAAACACGATTAAGTATGCGTCGTGATTTAACGAGGGAAACCACAACGCATGTGTTGTCAATCTTATCTTACTGATTGATCGATTGGCGGAATAATAAGCGTCGTCAGCAAATCTAACCACTGTTTCCGGGGATCCTGAAAGATTAACCTGGCTCTAAATTTATCAATTATTTGAATCTAAGAATCGAACTCAGATTCAAAATCTCACATTTTTGAAAACCCTGTAAACATACAACTGTGAGTAAAAGATGTGATTTTGTGATATTTTCTGTTAAATAATCATCAGAACTGCTTTTCTCGGCAACTAAATATAGTAATTTGTTTGTTTAATATAATCTTATTTAAATATAATTTTTTTTGAAATGATGAGTCCGAGTCTAAAATCCAGACTCAAAATATTGATGAATTTAGGTCCAGTACTCGAGCACACTCTATATTCGCAAGTAACTGGTAACTTTTATCACGTGAGAAACGAATGATTATGAGACACACTGTCGTTTATCAATCGTCAAGGAGACTTGCCTGGTGGGGAACTTACATCTAAATCCTAAAGTGTTCCTAAAAACTTATTTTGTCTCAACGAGAAACCCCCATAAACATACCAGAACGTCTCAACATCAATTAATTTTGTAATGCTTTACATATAGAGACATGCCTTCTGGAACACTGAACACATTAAAAGTGTCTTGCTTCCATATAATGTTCACTGTTAGTCAAAATATGCAGGAAAAAATCACTCCTGGCCAGGCTTCTGTTTCACCAACATTTTACTTAAAAAATCAACAAAGTGTTGACTGGTTATTTATCTATTATATAAACAATATCAATACAACAATATGCAGTTTCACTGGAACCATTCTAAAACCATAACCACCCGGCTGCTTTTGGATTGAAATGTTTAGGTTTTAATATTATCCTTTTCAATTTTAGAAACTTTTTTTTATTATAAACAACACAGCACATGCTTGTGCGTTTAATTCCAGTCAGTGATGACACTCTGTGTTTATTCCAAAACATAGAACAATATATATATGTGCCACACAGAATGAAGTGTGTTGAAAACACAAAACAGTGCCGACACATAGTTGGATAGGTAAAATATCGCACATCGAATCTGAAACATTTAGGTAAGTCACGCTCCACGTCTTCCTGGGTAGAACTAGTACTAAGTAAATGCATTTAAAGTTTCTTGATCAAGGACACTTCACATAGCTGTAGCAGAGGAACGGACCCATATGCATTTGTTGCTAATGGTTACGCGGATAAATATAAATTTCATAATGATGACGTACATTAAGCTGTTAATAAACACGATGAAAAGTAATCGATTGCAAACGTCTATTTCAGTAATGGATAGTTGCAACTTTAAAATGCATACTAAAAATACTAGAACTGGTAGAGAAGTAATGGATGTTTATGGCCACATGTTCGTGTAACTCTTCCCATATTGCACCTCTCATGAGACGGCTCCGTTTCAACGTAAAACAGTATGCATACGAAATAACCGCACTTAAGGTTATGCGGCAAGTTTCAGTAAAATTTGTTGTAATATTTATTTTGAATCACAGAAAAAGACGACAAGTTTCATTTCAATTCGTTTATAATATTTTTGAATAGCTGAAAATTATGTCATACGGTAAATTTTGAATATTTTAAACAATTATAAATTTTCCAAAATTTAAATATTTTAGGTAACTCGTAATTTTAACATTAGTGATAAACTTCTCTAGTTTGATATTTGCATTTTTGAATATTTTCGCAGCTCGTCCAATATACTAAACGGATCACTGAAACAAGGGTTACATTTTAGCGATAGATTCTTGACTTAAAGCAATTTTGACTGGAAGAGCTTGGCCGGATATAAATATTCAGTTAATCAAAGGTAGTCGATACACGTAAATTTATGTAACAACATGTTATAGATGTACAAATTGGGGTTTCTGGGATTAATTTAAGTATGATCGCATTATTTTTATATAAATGCCCCCTTTTTGGCAGCTAACACGCTGTGAAATGATTGGTGGTGAAATCAACCCTAATTAATATACAGCATTTATTTTAACTTAAACTGACAGGACACTTTTCATTATAAAAGGTACCTTACTCCAGGTCCAGTCACTTAACATCTGTGACTCGTTGTATTAAATTGAAAAATAAAGTTTTATTGGACTGGAAAAGGACATCTTTTTATCTTTTTAGGATCACCCCATTTACCGCACAAAGCCGCGCAAAATAAACAACAATGACGACACACAAATGAGATTTTTACATTTTTCTTAATCAAGAGTTGAAGCATGATTAATCATTTGTAACGAAGTGACTGATTTTGACAATGTATCAATATTTTAAATAACCGGGTGTAGGAAAAATGTAGTAGAGGGGGGATTTTGCCATGTGAGGTTACAAATTTGTTTAAACAAATAGTATGTACATTTCATACTATGTGTGTGGATACATTTTTACTTAATTTAAATTATAATGAAAGTGTTTGTATTATACCCCAGTCCTTATTAAATATATCAAAGCTATAATTCTTAATGTTACTCCACTTGTTACCTCACTGCCCTCATATTTCCTATTAGAAATTTTGTTATTCAGACATCTGTTTGAGTAAACGTATCTCTTAATTGCAAGATGTAGGATGTTTTCTGCATTTTGGCTGTTTGGTTTATTATAATAATAATTGGATTTTATTAAAACAAAATTGAACATAATTTGCTCGAGATATTTACTTATATCTGAAAATAATGATTACACTGTCAAAACAAATTATGCAGTGTTTCTGTATGCATATGACAGAAAGTACATTTTTGATATTGATCAAAGTTAAGTATTTATTTGTTGGGAGGACTCTGAGTAGCAGTCTATATTGCAACCATTGGAGCTCAGTATCTTTAGGATTTTGAAAGGAATATTGAAGTTTATTTTCCAGTCATTGTCTTTTAAGACTTACATTGGGTAATGAGATGTTTTTTATCCATTTAAAAATTATGTTTTTAAGACATTTAAAGCCCTGATACACTCCCTTTAAATCACACGTTTTACACAACACAGTTATCAGTTACTTACTTGCGGAGATGGGGTGTGCTAGAGTATAGTCCTGTCCGAAAAGTGTTGTTATCTCCCTTGATAATTTATCTCCCGTAGTAGCTCTTTAGTGTGGAGTTTTGGCATAACCTACTTCCGGTGAGCAAAAAATGGATACGAAAATAGTGAAATCTACGGTGAAGAAAAGACATTATTGTTGCATTTGCAGTAATTTCAGTGGAAAGATCGTAAATGGACTACCTATTTCACTTCATAGATTTCCTGCTGATAGCAATCTAAGGAAAATCTGGATAAGTCGCATGAAAACTGTTAGTGCAAAGTTCAGTTCAAACTTGAAAACAGACCGGTTGTGTTCAGCCCATTTCATTGGTGGCGTATATACAAAGGAAAATTGTGTTCCTTCAGTCTTCATCATCAACAACAAAGAAAAGATCTTCAAAGCTACAACGGTATGCCCTTTTTTGTGTAAAATAAATCGTGTTTTACTTTATTTGTGACAGGAATGTACATTTAATACTAGTTAAGTGATGGGTGGGGTAAAACCATTGTATTTTCCCCAATAAATCCATGATGCTTGTATAACTTTATTACTAGATCAGAATTAAAATATTTTGAAGAGTTTTAAAGTATTAGAATTACATGACTGCTGGATTTGTGGCTGAATAACCATGTGAATTATATGCTAATGAGGGGGCATATTCTATGCCAAAACATGACAGATACATAAGTCTTCTGAGAGAAGAATCTACATGTACATATCCAAGTGTTGGACCAAATATAGAAAATAAACATATACAAACCTTGGAAACTGATTTATTTATTTAAAAGTGTTCAAACAGTTACTAGTGTTGTTTATGATCTAAATGGAAATACATGGAGTTGTGGAATAAAAAATATTTCAAAATACAGGTATTCATGGACATGTGGTAAAAATGTATTTTGTATATTTCAGATTAAGAAGGAAGCACAGACAGCCACAATAACTACTGGTTCAACTGTAGGAAATGACAACACCGATGACCACGTTGTTTACAGTAATGCATCCTTTAAGGTGAACAAAACTGCATCAGAGCTCGAAGTATCCTGTAATTTTCATGATTATTGTGGTGAAGTAATATCAGTATCCAAAATAGTTAACAAAGAAGTACAGACAGTCAGTACAAGCACTCGTACATTTGCTTCAGTTTCGACACAAACTACAGTTGAAACTTCAACTGCACAAACACAAACAGAAACCATTAATGATTCTCTGACTAAATCTGTAGGAATTCAGGTAAATAAACCAGACATTACATTTGAAGACATTGAAAATAGCAAAGTTGATGTCATGTTCTATACTGGCATCCCAAACGCGGGAACATTTTACAGTTTGTTTGATGAAATGGAAGAAATGAACACTGGAGATGGCTTACAAGGTAGACCACGTGCATTGAGATGCATTGATGAATTCTTTCTCGTGCTAATGAGACTTCGTCTTGGGCTTCTACTTCAGGACTTGGCACAACGTTTTCACATTTCGAAATTAACGTGTAGTGAAATTGTGAGTCGATGGATTTCATACTTGAGTGTGAAACTTTCCTTTCTGACACCATGGCCATCAAAGGATATAATAAGAGGAAACCTTCCTATTAAATTTAAGACATATCCTCATTGCAGAGTGATAATAGACTGCACAGAAATTTATACTCAATTTCCACAATCATTACAGAATCGCTCTCTTATGTATTCACATTACAAGTCGCACATGACCTACAAATCGCTGATTGGAATAAGCCCAAATGGTGTTATTACTTTTGCTTCTGATTTATGGGCAGGAAGCATAAGCGACAAACAATTGACCAAAACATGTGGAATTTTAGACCTTTTGGAACCTGGTGATCAAATTATGGCTGACAAAGGATTTTTAATTAGTGACCTGACATCAGAAAAGGGAGCTCAGTTAATAATTCCGCCACTTAAAAATCATAAGTTCTTTCGACGAGAAGTTGAAGACACACGCCGCATTGCCAATCAGCGAATATATGTTGAAATGGCCATTGAGAGGGTGAAGAACTTTCGCATCTTACAGGGTGTTATGCCAATAACACTGTCACGCCAGGCCAGTCAAATTTGGAAAATCTGTGTCCATCTCACAAACTTACAGCCACCATTAGTACCAAGACCGTAAATATTTAATAAATAGTGCCTGTGGATAACACAGTTGTAAAAAACTTAGGCCGCTCTTGCAGTAGCATGTGTATTGGATGAATAAATGGCAAATTGGAACACAACAGTTTTTTAATAATGTTGGTATGTAGTTCTGAAATAATGGGTGGAATTATGGATTTACATTTAAATTAAATAAATTATTTAATACGACATGATAAATAGAATATCACGTCAATGCCTGATATAATCTGCCATTTTTTTTCTTTAGCATCACCTGATAAAAACTTGATATCTGGTATTTTCTGTAAAAATTGTATTGATATGTTGTCAAAAACCTTCAGCTTGTTCACACATATAATTTGATATGAAACTGATGTGTATGTACTATCTTATTTATGTTATTTATTTGTGTTTTACTGTTACTTTGAACCAAAAGGAAAAAAATATGCTTGCATAATAAATTTAAATTAAAAATATTTATGTTTAAATGTGTATTTGTTAAAACCCTTTTGACAATATAATTCTTCCTTCAAGTCAATATGAAATGATAAATATATGGGTCAATACCATATAATTTTATAATAGTAACTATGTGGATTTGATGTGGACCCCCCCCCCCCCCCCCCCCCTTCCAATTGATCCTTATTTTTTGGGCATATCTGTGGAGATGTAGGTTTGTTTTTAGGCCTTAGGAAGACAAAACAGTTCAATTTGTTATAATTATTATATTTAATAGAGATACTACGTATTAATATTATCATAAATTTACAAAACTTTTTTTAATTTGTCTACAATTATATATCAACATTTGGTGCAACTTTTATCAGCATAATTATGATATACCGTATATATAATGTATACTGAAAACAGATCACCATCTCTGCCTACTACCTCATTAGTCAATATAGGAATCTGAAATTATTATTCCTGATTTTATTTCATTGCACTTTATTATGTACTAGTGTGCCAGTGATGTAAACCTTTAAATCCAATTTTAATATATAGTAACTAAATACATAAGTCAGTGACTATTTATTTGCGAATGTCAATCCAGCATTTACTACATCTGCCAGTGTCAATACAATGCTATTCCTCTTTTAACTCTTTCAGTAAACCGCTCTGCTATCACAAATCTCAAATAAAACCTGTTTATTTTATTAATACAGTCATCCCACAAAACACTGTCAAATTGAATTCTTTCAATTGAGTAGCCACACAGTGTCCAAACAAAAAAATCACAATATGACACTCCGCAAACAGCCATTTGTCCCTGTATCTGGTAAAAATAATTGTGATTTCTTTTTAATCTTAAACTTCCATTGTGTATTTCACAAAAAAATGCAGAGTCCTTTGCTGCTTCAGTTGGATGAACAGTTCTGTGAGTGAAGGGGCACTTTATTTCTAAAACACCATTTCCCTTACATTCATTACACTTGCAGCAAAGCATGGCATCTGGACTACTACCCAAATGAGGGTAAACTGGATTAATAACTAAGCCACACTGTCTCACTTCCATAGCAGGGTGTGTTTTTTTGATGACAGATTCATACTTTCTTCTAGCTGCTGGTTCGTGTTTTACTCCCCATTCTGTACTGGCAGCCTTAAACTCTGTGTACCCTAAAATTGTTTTCAGTGCACCGTCTGGTGGTGTAGTGTCTTTGCGCTTTGCGACAAGTCCAAAATTCGACGTAGTTAACAAACCCTTTCTCATGTCTTTCCATGTGTCATTTCTAGACTGTCCCCGAGTCTGTTTTTCGATATCATTGCACAAGTTTTGATTACATTCCAACCTACTGAAGTAAGATTTGAACTGACTTTGGCACTCTTCACTTTCTAAATCTACACTATCCCTATACATGAACTCCACATTAATATAATTCTGTGGTTTTGTATAATTTTCATTATTTTTAACACTGCTTTCAACAGTATAAAGCCAGGCCGCATGTGGATTAAACGCTCTCATTTTCTCTGCAAAACTGTTGATGTCTACAGGTTTAACATTCATAACTGAAGGAGATTGGGATTTGTCAAATAATTTTGTCACACACAATTTCTTTACTTTAGGCTCAGAACTTCTACTCTGTTCAAATTTAAATTTCTTAAAATGAAGATCTTGAGACTTCTTTGGCGTTAATTTCCTTTTTCTTGGTTGTTTCCATTTGCATTCTGTTGATGTTGCTGAATTAAGCCCCTCCTTCTTTGTACAGTTGATGTCAACCAAGGCGTACAGCAGAGCAGCTATGTGGTTGCAGGATTCTCCTTCCCTAGGAAAATAAAAGCAATAATTAATTACTGTTATTTGAAGCATGTCAACGTTATGGTGGCTGGCCAGGGTTCAACACAAAACTTTTTTCCTATAAGTGGTTGCACAATGAGTGGATTAAATTAGTGGTCCAGTGGTTAAGGCCTTCGTCTGTGAACCAAGGGGTAGCAGGTCCGATGCCACACCTCTAACTAAAAAAACTTATCAGATGGGACTTAAACAACAATCGATGTACCCTGTATTGGTGCTTAACATCGGGCATGTAATTTAAGAACCAGAGATGCTACAGAAGTGTCTTATGTATCTCTGCAATATCTTCAAAAAATCTTAAATTACTAATACTCTTCTAGAGGCATTGTTTAAACGGGAAACTGTTGGTGACGATTAATAAAATTGTCATCATCAGCACCATCAAGTACTCAGTCACAGGCTGATAGGGTCTATGGGGCACACAGTTATACTGGTCATACCTATTACCGCGAGATTAAAACTCTTGTCAACCATGTTAATAATGGCATCAATAATAAACAGTTAGTTATATAGTGTGCCGAGTAATTAACAGTTCCTGATACGAAATGTAAATAAATGCGGACGCTAATGGTAGTTGGAGCTTTGCATGTCTTGAATATTGTTATATCGCGGTATTCGGTATACAAGGGATAATATCAATAAAATGGTTGGAACTATTTGTAGACCTGAAATAAAATTTAACTTATTCTACATGAAAATAATATACATTATTGGAGTTTAACAGAATTAATTCACAAATAAATAGATAAAATATTAGAAATATATAAAAATCAAATACATACCCAGCTGCACAAGTACAAACAGCAGAATGAACCTGGCCAGAAACCTTGGACAAACACACCCAAACATCATAGTCAGCTTGTTTTCTCTCAGACTGGGTAGGGTACGATGGTATAACCTTCGATTTCACGTAAGTATGTGATATCTCTGGGTCAATGGCATTACACTGAACACTATGTACATGTCGATCTTCAAAAAACACCTTGGCTTTCAGCTGTCTCTTAGCATTATTCGAGGCACCATCACAAGTTCTTTGTTTATTAAGCACAAGGTAATTGTAAAGTTCATTGTTCGTAAACGGAGGAAATGTGTTAATATCATCAGTCCAACCATTACTGAGGTATGTAGGTGGTGGCAAAATTTCGCCTAAAGGTGTCACAAATCTGTCCACATGTCGAGTTTTTGCTTCAAGCACATCGCGATCCACAACCGTTTTCATAGATTCAACGCCAATATTTATCACTCCTAAAGCACGTTTTATCAATACAGATTTGACACCAGACACTGGACATCCTTTATCGCGCAGAAAATCCTTTAATTCCGTTATCTTTGCCATATTCGGGTCAAACGCATTAACGACTCCATTGTTCTCTTTGTCCGCCATTGTATTTTATGCTCACCGGAAGTGGATATCAATCAAGACCGATAATTAGCGAAGGGAGATAACAACACTTATCGGACAGGACTATTGGTTAACCTTTCAGGATCCCAAGAAACAGTGGTTCGGTGGTCTGTTAGTCCTCGATTGCATAAAAATGACGCTTAATATTTAATCAGTCAATATTCAACCTCTCTAAGCTTTCAAAATTCTGATATTCATTAGTAGGATCCCCATCCTCATTTATAATAGTGTTGTTTGGCCATAAGTTTCGTGCAGTTGTGAGTTGTTAAACCAGCTAGCAAAAGATGATATGCTACCGCTTAAAAAAATCTCATATTTGTTTCCGTGCAAGGTTCTGTACCATGCATGTTTCAGAACTTATGCGTGTTTAAGTTTCGTTGGGTCACAATCTTTAGAAAGTTTAATTGCTAATCATAAATTATTGCCATTTCTTGGCCAATTTTGTCGGTCGACCTGTGACCGTGTAGTAATCAAAGTACTAATGGTACTGAAGGTGGAATTGCTATTAGAAATATAAGTTGTTCTTGTATAATGAAAAGCGTCGCTTTCAACAATTTTTCAGTGATATTGCCATGGTATCTCCTTGAGACAATTTTTACTAATAAAATATGTGACGTTAAAATACATTAAACTGGTAGAAATATTCAAGTCTTCTCCGATATATACTGCCAGAAACGATATAACAGTATATACTTTGGTATTTAGCTAGACGACAACATTTAATCATTCTTCAATAAACAACGACCATCACATCAGCACGTCTGCTCGCGAATGTTACATTGGCTACACACCATCCATATTCGTTACGCAATAGCATTTGAAATACACACAGCAGGGCGTCAGAGGAAAGCGTGTTTGCATTAAAGCACTATGTAACAGTAAGTGTTGTGGCTATTTGCAGCATAGCCCTTTATAGACTATAAATTAATAAGTTGTTAGGAAACGATCCTTCCCTTACACTATTACTTACATGTGTATAGATTAAAAAATACTAGTAATAAAAAGTATTTACCGTCTGCTACTGTTCAATTTATAGGTCCTAAACAATAATTCCGCTTTCCGATATGCTACAGTGTTTGGTCTTTCATTTAATAGCATTCAAGTGAACATTAATTCATTCGGGTACCTAAATTAAGTTGTTTGTTTGTTTGTCTTTATATATTGAAAATGAAGTATTTTTTTAAATTTTATTTGCAGTATATTTTTGGAGTGTTGGTACACTGAGTTATGCGGTACTAACACGTTTTACCGAGCTTAAAAAATCCACATGTCAACACTGGTGAGTTGCTACCCACATGTCAACACCAGTGAGTTGCTACCCACATGTCAACACCGGTGAGTTGCTACCCACATGTCAACACCGGCGAGTTGCTACCCACATGTCAACACCGGTGAATTGCTACCCACATGTCAACACTGCGAGTTGCTTCCTGCATGTCAACACCGGTGAGTTCCTATCCGCATGTCAACACCGGTGAGTTGCTACCCGCATGTCAACACCGGTGAATTGCTACCCACATGTCAACACTGCGAGTTGCTTCCTGCATGTCAACACCGGTGAGTTCCTATCCGCATGTCAACACCGGTGAGTTGCTACCCGCATGTCAACACCGGTGAGTTGCTACCCGCATGTCAACACCGGTGAGTTGCTACCCGCATGTCAACACCGGTGAGTTGCTACCCGCATGTCGACACCGGTGAGTTGCTATCCGCATGTCAACACCGGTGAGTTGCTACCCGCATGTCAACACCGGTGAGTTACTACCCGCATGTCGACACCGGTGAGTTGCTACCCGCATGTCGACACCGGTGAGTTACTACCCGCATGTCAACACCGGTGAGTTGCTACCCGCATGTCGACACCGGTGAGTTGCTACCCGCATGTCAACACCGATGAGTTGCTACCCGCATGTCAACACCGGTGAGTGGCTCAAGCTACCTACCTAACACAGTTTTATGAAATATAACTTAACACGATATCAATTTCATCCATCGAATCAACATGGTTTCATACACATTATGCGCATTTCAAATATAAATATTTTATAACTTTAACATTGACTTAACTGCTTTATGCATTTTTCAATCTACATGTATATGGAAAAACATCAACATCAATGTTAACAAAGTAGAAGACAGAGGCGTAGCTGCATTAAGGCCGTGTAGGCCCGGGCATACACCTTACTCTGATAAATGAAAACATTAAAACGTTAAAATTGCAATAAAAAGTGATCTGGGGATAGGCCTAAGCGGTAAAATGAGACGAGTAGTTTATTGCGTTTGGTAATGTTTGGTAAAATAAGTATCTTTGTGTTTTTGCATATCAGCGAACATTTTGCATAATTGAGTAACGCCATGAGGGCTAATAGGTGACCAGTAAGCATAACCACTATACAACCAGCACTCGTGATTCACCACCTCTACAACTACATTGATAACTCTCACATCTCACATAGCAATGGTCACGAAGAATGGCCATGCGGAGATTCGAACTAACTTTCCTTGGATTGATAGTCAGATTTGCTATCGGATGAGCAAACCGGGCCTGTTGTTGGGTGTTTGAATACCATTTCATCCTATGTATAAAATTTGTAACATTTAACATATTTAATGATGTACATTACAATTTTAAGTATGACCTTCAGAAGATAGAGTAAAATTTACACTTATTTGGTTTTGTAATTTAATCAATTTTTATTCTAGTCATAGTTTACAATGTTAATTTTATTGTATGGTGTGTATATATATTTATGCTCTCAATATAGTTAGAAATAAAGTACCACATTAAATCAAACTATTACGATGAACAAAATAATAGTGTTAGAGAAAAAAGATAATTTTTTTATTGAAAATCATTGCACAATTTTCATATTAAATGAATAGCAAAGCATCTTTTATGTAATTTATGATCTTTAAATTACCTAAAATTAAAATATACTGCATCACATCAATATTCCCATAAGAGGTTATGTGTGCATCAGTATCAATGATATCTAAGTACTCATTAGTGCGTATTTTGTGGCGATTAAAAATGGAAAACATTCGACTTGTTTACGTTTTGTGCGCGAAGGTTTCCTTTTAAAATGATAATAGACAACCCCATGGCTTTCCTACTGCACGCATCGAATAAATCTTTATGTCGGTGACAGCAGGCCAATAACCTCTTAATGTAGTAATGTAGAAGTAATGCTTTCGCCTGAAAAGTCGCATTTAAAAAAATATTAACATATATAGGCGACTAGTTATGAAACGCTAGTTTAAAAAATAATGTGCAACATTTCATAAAATACAACACACAAATTAATATTTCTTCGGACCTTCCTCAATACAAACTGATTATATGAAATAGCTAAAATTATCATTTTAGTCATATACGACCACGAATATGCGAATACTTTTCACCATTTGTTTGGAGCGCATGGTCCAGCGGTACGCTTGGAGGGTCGTGGGTTTGATCCTGCCCTATTGCTATGTGTGGTGTCCTTGAGCAAATCACTTTATCCGCATATGCTTAGTACTGATACTAACCAGAGGAATACTTCAAGAGTTGTTTGTATAATTTCATAATCGAAGTAAAATATTAAACCAACCTAATACAAGAGTTGTGCCGTTTTCCAAAATAGAAACGAAATAAACAGTCTGTGCATATAATGAGGAAATCGGTTTTCATATTTGCGTCAAGCTGATATAATAATTTTCAAAAATAGTTCATAATGACATTTTATCAAAATTACCTTGTATCCCTTTAATACCTGTGCTACATGTATATATTGATTAAAATATAATTAACCAATTCAAATATACTTGCAAAAATAGTTGCACATCTACTGTAATACTCCAGGTACCAGACCAATAATAACATTTATTGCACGCACAGGAATATTTTTACAGTCATTGCAAGGCAGTTTGAGTACGATCTGACATTTGAATTAAAACAACAACGGTATAATTATGTTCAACAGAAAAAAGAAGTTCGCAGGACACAGAAAGTACAACATCGAAACAAAATGAATAAGTTAGTTTAATAATGTGTTACGTGCAAAAGACATGAATACAATTTGTAAAATGCTAGAATATAAAATGCAACATATTATAAAAAGAGTTTTGCGTACTATTGTGTTCTGGTCTAAATTCAACTAACACTCATTAATTACAGAATTAGCTTAAAATGGCTTGCCCATTTTCCATCAAGACCGCGCATGGTTCGTCCCTTGTGATAAGTTAACAGAATTATTTAAGTGTATACTTAAACATATTGGTGAAACAGGCCCCTGGTCATGATAAACAGAACATGTACTAAACGGAACAGCTAACCCGCAACTTTTGTTTTTCCAATATCTTCATCAAACTATTGAATAGTGTTTTCAAATTTGTAAACGACATTAACAGTTTTGTATTGATTTTACAAACCATGAATGTTTTTCTTAGTCAAGTCTAAAAAAAGAAATTGCTTTGATACTATTTCCGACAAAATGGATTAAATGTCAGATATATATACTGCCAGGTGGCGGGTTGGCTGTTCCGTTCAGCACATAAACCTAGTTGAGTAAAATAGTTGAGATTAGCAGACTCACGAGTAACTGGACTTCCAGATATTGTTGTTGGCTCATGTTTCATATAGGTAACTGGCGTTTATAAATACAATTCAAGGTCATACATTATGACTAAGGTGTCAGTCAGTAGGTAAATTGGTGCGTATCAAATAAAAATGTTTAATTTTTTAAAAAAGTGTCAACTTAATGAAAGTTTACAACACAATCTGATTTTATATGGGTAGAAAATGAATTCAAAAGTGTTGTCAAAATACCGAGCATATATATATATATATTTGGTAATATTTTTTACTAAGCGTAAACTAGTGTGAAAAATATTCAGCGTTTAAGACATATTAAAGCAAGTTTTTCTTATCCTCCCTTTGTTTTGCCATCAATGTCATCTATTGACATTATGCATTGAAAATACTCTTTTTTTTTGTAATATTTCAAAAAAAGAAAGAAAAGAATTCGACTGAATTGGAAAAATTATATTTTTTGTGTATTGCCATTGCATGACAACCATTCAACTGATTCACTATTTAAGTGCTTTCTTCTAATTGTTTGTTCACAAATTTAAAAAAACTCTGAACTTGTGACAAGCGCTCAAAAAAATAACATAAACCGCCAATAATCGGGCAATTCTGGATTCTGTCTATGCCGGTATTTTAAAAGCTATAAAGATTATCTGCGACTAATTCTAGATTGTATTACATGTTTAAAATTGATCACCGGTACAGTGTAATTGACGTCATAATGCAAAAGTTTCCGGAACCTTTCAGAGGAACCATTCGGTACGTGAGAACATTCTCGGCGTAACATTACTTCCAGACATAAAAATAGGACACTTATAAGGAGTCCACTTCATACAATTAATGGGTCGTATGTAATTAGCACAAGACTGTATTGGTCGATATTATTGTCTGCGAATCAATTAACTTTTCAGACAGTCATCAAACGCCCAGATCAAGAGATGGATTCTATAAGCTTGTCTTTATTTCCAACCCTTTTGACAAAATTGCTTGTATATGTTTATAGATAAAATTAAATTGTAAAATATTTGAAATACAATATGTTTAAACCAAAAACACGGATTTCAGTATGGCACAACTGTAAACGTATCGACTTTCCCACCGCATAATCGAATGTTTAAGATGACAATGTTTACGGTGTCCAGTTGGGGGCCATAGTGGCATGTTTATCAAATTAAATAAGTCGAAGCAATGATATTACGATGGTGAAAAGTCAAAACTATGATGGTTTCCGACTTTTCACCATCGTGGTTCGTTGTTTCGACTTTACTTACATCAACAAATATGCCGAGATGGCTCCAATAGGACACCGTAAGTATAACATAACCTACTACATATTAATACATAAAAAACAAGTCGACACTCTCCATGTAAAACGTTTTTATGCTGAACAATGCATTTAGGCTATATAGCCTTCAACAGGTTCAAAGTATATAATACATAACACAACAAAACTAACAAAAGCTACTTCAAGAAACGTGCACTTTCCTCCCAATGTGCACTTTCCTCACGGTGGAATGTCTTTACAAAATGTAATTTGTGCTAATGGTATCCATAATACAATGAAATTTGTCTCCAGTTTAGGAGTTTAATTGAAAGTATGGTAATAAAATGAACACCTATATCTCTATAGACGCGCTTCGTTACATGATAGGAATTGCAATTTACTCGTTTTAACACATTAAATCTAAAGGCTTAGATAATATGTAGGCGGTGTAATTTAGTTTGTCTGAGTATTACAGTACGTTAAGTTTGTAACAGAACTACATCACATACGCAGTTACAAATTCACATCCATTTTGCGACGACAGTATTCTAAGTACTGCCATCCATACTGGAGTATTATGACGCAGTCACATAGTACGATACCCCACTCAGTCACATTATACTGCCACTGGGTTGACTAGAACTATCTTTTAAATGATGACCGTCAAGCGAGGAAACTAAATGTCTATAAATCTTTGGTATGACCCTGCCAGGGATCGAATCTACAACATTCCTTACAATGAATGGTTTATGCATACATCAGGCATCAAATGCCATTAATATATACTAAACATGAATATAACGGTTACTTTTGGATGATTTAATTATATTTCATGCTTTTCGAGAATTTTAACGAATTATTTTGATAAAACTTTATAATCTTTAATATAGTTAATGTGTTTGAGTCGCACAAATACATTATCTGGATGTGATAAGCACTTCTTGTTACTCAGTCAATTCTCAAAGACACTTAATTGCTATCAGAAATTACTAAATACATTTCAGTCAAGTACAATTGATTTCTAGAAATTCTTTGCTCAAAACTACAATTGACTTAAAATGATTTTTTACTCAAAACAACAATAATTATTTATAAATTGTGTTCTAAAATGATCACACGACATGAAAATACAAACAAAATACTGTTTTCTCTACGACGATGATTGACAGTAAACAGCTCTTCTTCAATCGTCACATCATAAAACATGACTGTCAATAAAGGTATCCCTATCATTATATCATAGTGTAGACGTCGACAGTAAACAGCTCTTATCCAGTCGTCACATCATAATACATGACTGTCAATAAAGATATCTCTATCATTATATCATAGTGTAAACGTCGACAGTAAACTGCTCGTCTCCAGTCGTCACATCATAATACATGACTGTCAATAAAGGTATCCCTATCATTATATCATAGTGTAGACATCGACAGTAAACAGTTTTTCTCTAGTCGTCACATCATAATACATGACTGTCAATAAAGGTATCCCTATCATTATATCATAGTGTAGACATCGACAGTAAGCAGCTCTTATCCAGTCGTCACATCACAATACATGGCTGTCAATAAAGATATCTCTATCATTATATCATAGTGTAGAAATCGACAGCAGACAGCCCTTCTCCAGTCTTCATAATTATCATAATACATGACTGTCAATAAAGGTATCCCTATCATTATATCATGGTGTAGACGTCGACAGTAAACAGCTCGTCTCCAGTCGTCATATCATAATACATGACTATCAATAAAGGTATCCCTATCATTATATCATAGTGTAGACATTGGCATCAAACAGCTCGTCTCCAGTCGTCATATCATAATAAATGACTGTAAATAAAGGTATCCCTATCATTATATCATAGAGTAGAAATCGACAGCAAACAGCTCTTATCCAGTCGTCACATCATAATACATGACTGTCAATAAAGGTATCCCTAACATTATATCATAGTGTAGACGTCGACAGCAAACAGCTCTTCTCCAGTCGTCAAAGTATAATACATGACTGTAAATAAGGGTATCCCTATCATTATATCACAGTGTAGACATCGACAGTAAACAGCTCTTCTCCAGTCGTCATATCATAATACATGACTGTCAATAAAGGTATCCCTATCATTATATCATAGTGTAGACACCGGCAGTAAACAGCTCTTATCCAGTCGTCACATCATAATACATGACTGTCAATAAAGGTATCGCTATCATTATATCATAGTGAAGACATCGACAGTAAACAGCTCGTCTACAGTCGTCACATCATAATACATGACTGTTTATAAAGATATCCCTATCATTATATCATAGTGTAGACGTCGACAACAAACAGCTCTTCTCCAGTCGTCACATCATAATACATGACTGTCAATAAAGGTATCCCTATCATTATATCTTATTTTAGACATCGACAGCAAACAGCTCTTCTCCGGTGGTCACATCATAATACATGACTGTCAATAAAGGTATCCCTATCATTATATCTTATTTTAGACATCGACAGCAAACAGCTCTTCTCCGGTGGTCACATCATAATACATGACTGTCAATAAAGGTATCTCTATCATTATATCATAGTGTAGACGTCGACAACAAACAGCTCTTCTCCAGTCGTCACATCATAATACATGACTGTCAATAAAGGTATCCCTATCATTATATCTTATTTTAGACATCGACAGCAAACAGCTCTTCTCCGGTGGTCACATCATAATACATGACTGTCAATAAAGGTATCCCTATCATTATATCTTATTTTAGACATCGACAGCAAACAGCTCTTCTCCGGTGGTCACATCATAATACATGACTGTCAATAAAGGTATCCCTATCATTATATCATAGTGTAGACATCGACAGTATGTGTACGTGCCTATATATGGTATAACACTTCATACTCCCAAGTGATCAAAGCGCCATGAGCGCTTAAGACCTGTGGCTGCATATGGCTTGGTGCTGCAATCCAGTTTGATCAAAGAATTAACTATTTTTAACTACTTTTCGCGCACATTCATTCTTATATAGGAGTATTTCGAACATTTGGGTTGATAACCAGCAAAACGTTGATACGTAAGAAATCCAACATTTGTACTATCGCATTTGGGGCAAGCCCAAGACAAAAACAAGTGATGCTATGCACAGACGCATTCGATGATTTCAGAAACCAGAGCAAAAGGAAGAGAATAATTAAGTATGTGGCAAAACGAAGAGAAGGACAAATATACAACCTCTCCGTATTCGATGATTAAGGAAACTCTTATCATTCCTGAATCCTTTAATGAAAAGGAAAATCGTGATATATTATCATTATCATTAATCATATTTAAATTCGAATCATGTTGGGCATCCTCGTCTAGGCAATCTTTTATGATAATTAAAGGGAGATAATTCTGCATGTCCTAAACGTACACTGTCCACGTGCTTATTCAAATGTCATATCCTTACAAAGAGAGGATGTCAACAACATCAGTGGGATAGTAAGCAGATGTTAATATTTAAATCATACTATGCATTAAACTCATTTTGCTTTATTGTTAACGTTTAAATCGATATGATGCTAAGATCAGTGTTTGTTTTCAATAATAATATCATGCTACCAAGTTTGTATGTTAAAGCAACAGTTGACAATGAGAACGTTTTTATTTAAGAATATCAAAAAAAGAGCGGAAATGTTGAACCTAGTAGTCTGTAGAACGGACCTAGCTTTCCCAATTGGATCCGTTAAATAGCAATGTATGGAAAGCCACTTTTGTGCACATTGATTGGTCGGTTGCTTCAACTAAGATATTGAATGACGTCAAAGTTTAGTAAGCATTGAATTTCTTTGAATTAATGGACATGCATAGAATTGCCTGTTGTTTCAATGGGGATTATAAGACCTTGGTCAGACTAAGTAACCAGTCTCTCTGTTCTTTATATTATTAATCATGTTTGTTTAACTCCAACAAAAAAGCAGTGATTTCTATACCTGTCCAACAATTGGTAGTTATTTACCGCTTACTACAATGCGACGTCATTTCACTTCCCCTGAAGCATCTGACCAATCAACCTGCTCAAACCTCATTTTTATGTTTATCTAAAACTGAATTAAGTGCTCATTTGATGTTACTATAAATAGGATATCGCTATTGTCGAAGCTGGTCCACCATTAATTTCCAATAGACCGTAATACTAGCTCTATACACTCTACTGAGCAAACACCATGAAACTTCAAACTCCATGAGAATTTCCAGAATCTGAATTCAATTCAAGCAGAACACAAAAACAACATAATAACATGGCAGATCATTTAAATGTTCCAATGCTCTCTTGTGCACAAATAAATATGAAAAGAAGGTAATTCTTAAGTGCGACCTATTACAACTATTTTAGGCCAGATACAAGATCGCTTCCTGCATATATTCATCAGTGTACATATACCTAGTCTGATTTTTTTTATCAACTCTATCGAAAATGGCGTCATTTTTCAAATATTTTAAAGAACGCAAAATATATGAAATATACATCTATGGTGAAATATCTTGAAAGAAACAGTTTTTTAAGTCTTTCGACTTCTGCTGGTTGGAACTATACAGAAATTCTATAAAATTGATAACTCTTTTAATAATGATTCAAAGGTAACTAAACTTACCACGTCTTTATTCTTTAGATTTTGAACATGTAAAGACAATTTGTTTCTCTGTCATACAGGTAAGAGAGATTATATATAAAGAAATAAAAGTAGGTTATCGGCAATCTAATCTAGTCCGCATCAATCCCTATCAATGTTATATAATTGATTAATCTGACATAGTGAATATTATACTACTTATTTATTGTTCTAAAGATTTTTAAAACATTTTAAATAAAATATAATTTCAACAGAGAGAAATATACTTACACACTGTATATTAAACATCAAAGAAAATATCATCCTGTATTAAATAACAGCCGAAACCAGTAACCGGATGTCCCATGTCCACTCTTCATATGTCCACTCTTCATATGTTTACTTCTATATGGAGGACTGTATGGTATTCGACCATGAAAGGTCAAAGAAAGAGAAACATGCTTTGTTCAAGAAAACTGCATACCTTATACTAACGGCCTCGTCAGTTCGTCACCATTATGATCCGACAGAAGGTACAGAATCGACAACAGCGGCAGCAACTACACACCTGCTTAAATGTTTATAAGAATTTCTACTTCTACACTTTTTCTCTGCAATCTGACGTTCTCATCTACCGATCAAATAATAAAAAGAACATTGATCGAGAGTTAGAACATGATGGCGGTCGAATCATACACAATAATAAACTGATGGAGGCATTTAAGAACTGTTCGCAGAGTCATCAGTAATCTGTAGCCTGTCTAAGACATCATTCAATAAAAACAGTGCCTGGCTCAGAAATACACATTCAGATGTTTAAAGTGTACCTTCAAATAAAAGAAAGTTCGTCAAGGAAATATATAAAGGTCTAACTGGTTCAAATGCTGCTGCGATAAACGTATCCTTCGAAGCTGGACCTCAATATATAACAGTTGGAATCACACGATCTCCATTTCTGATTGCATCAATAGATATTTTGCTACTGACAAAGAATGCAATACAAAAGACAGCAAATAAAGCTGCACAATAAACAGTTAATGTGCCAGAGTTAGATATGGATGAGAAGTTACAACTAATCTAAATAACTCTGATCTTGATCTAAGTGAATAATTCCACGGATCATTTGATACTAGATTTTGAAATAAATAAACAACAAAAAAAACTGTGCAACATATATGTTGATGCACGTTGCCGAGGTGACCAAATCCATAGCTACTAGACTTGAGGAAAAAAGGGATGAATGCAATCATACTAACAACAGATCAGGCAGGTAAAAATAAACAATTGGTTTGAACGCTCTGTATTCTTGGCACCACATTGCGAATGACTGAAAATGATAAAAACCTGTTTGATGGCATTCATATGTTTATTTGAAAAAGCAATAGAAAGCACACAGTTCAAATTACAACCCTCAACCACTCTACAGTGGTAGTTCTGCATCTCCTATTCTTAGACACAATAATGAACTAGTTATTCCTATAATTATGAAATTAGACTACATGGCCATTTACCTTTCAAAGAGATCAAGAGAGGTATTCTCAAATGAAAAGTCACAGACAGTACAGAAAAAAAGATTTTATCTATTACAAGAGGTTAACAATAAAACTAATACAGCAGTCACTAATCTCCGTTGCGGCCCTCAAATATATGAAAATATATAAATATATTTTAAGAAATATGTGAAATGAACAAAGTACAAATAAAAATACAGATAGGCAATGCCATCTACTCAAGGTATACACTTGTACAGTTAACACACACACAAATACACACACAGTTATCATTACTAGAAGTGTGTCTTTAAATTCTAGTATATGAAACTATGAGCAAAATAGCATATTTATACAAATAACTAATAGTATAAGTTACAAAAGGTCATGATACTCTAACTTTTCATCCATTTCACACAATCATTGTGAAATGCATGCATGGATACAGACGTCTTTATGTCTATTGGCAAGCAGTTCTATAAAACAAGCCCATTAAGAGGTAAACTTTTCCTGTACAGTTCTGTCTTAGGTTTGGGCAGAAGAAAGTTATGAGAAGATGTAGATATTAAAATTGGCAGAATCAGATTATCAGTATTACGTTTATTAAAAATTTCTTGAACATAAGTAGATGCAGTCCCCTTATTTACTTTAAACATAAATTTAACTTTTCGAAGGAATCTCTACAAGCACCTTTTTGAAGTCGTTCAACTATTGTAATACTTTATTTAGAGGCACTATCTCAAATAACATTGCAATAGTCAATATGTGGCTGGATATAACTTGTATAAAACTGAACTCTATGTTGAACAGGTAAATGCTTGCACCATTTGGATAATTCTGTTATAGACTGTATCAGGTTACGTTGTATAGCATCTTTTGATTTATTAATATCATATAATGTTGTGTAATCAGCATATAATTCAGTGTTAACATTGTCTGTGTGAAGTTGCAAATCATTTATGAATAACAAAAAAGGTCCCAGAATAGACCCTTGGGACACACCGTATGTAATAGCATTATCCTGAGATGAGACATTATTATTTGTTTCTTTCCTGTATGATACGACTTGACTACTTTATTAGTAGTACTACTTAGTTTGTATATTTTCATATTTTCAATACGAATATCATGATCAACAAGGTCTAATGCTTTCATAAAATCAACCAAAATGACACCAACAAGATCCCCACTATCGAGTGCTTTTAACCATCTTTCCATCATGTTTACAAGAGCAGTTTCACAGACTATGTTGCATAGAATAATTTATAATACTCCAGAAAACTAAGTAGGGAATCATGAGCATGTTTTTCATAGCGTTTTGATAACACTGGTAATATTGGAATTGGTTTGTAGTTGTTTACATAATCTGAAGCACCTCGTTTGTGGAGATGTTTGACTTTAGCCTCTTCCAGTTTTCAGGAAATGTTCTTGTTTTTATATTCATATTACATATGTAACTTAAACTATCAGCAATAATAGCAGCCGATATACCAAGCAATCTTGGTCCAATATTAGCTGAACCAGTTGATTTTATGACGTCTAGATTTTAGAGATAATTAAGAACTTTCTCTGGGCTTAAAAGAGGCATTTCACCAAACAAAATCTATTGGTATTTTATCTACATCTGTGTCGATAATGTATTCTTCTTTTTTCAAGGCAATAATGTCATAAAAGGTGATGCATCTTGGCCTAAACCCTATGCGGTAGGACGTTTAGATTGTTTGTGTCCGAGGCACCCAGCACGAATGGCACTTCAGTTTGTCATTATGTCTACATTTGTAAGTAGGTGATTTGTTGCACAACATTTCAAATATGGCAGATTTCTTGACCTGTTTGATCGTCTCGTGTAATTGTTGAGCTGACGCACTGCTTTAGTCGACTTTGTGAAGTGAAATCTTGGAGAAACAAAATTACAACAAAGGAAATCATCTACCAGCTTAACATTGCTAATTGTTTTTTCTACTGCATGAAAAAAAACAACGTTTGAGTAAGAGACTGAATTGGTGAAAGTGGAGATTGTGTTGGTCTGTTAATAGTTGGAGGCACCACTGGCGTACTGGTCATTGGTGCTGGTGTACTGTTCTTTTCTTGCGAAAGGATTACGGGCTCACTAATAAGTTTTCTATATAGATTCATGGAGATTCGTTTATTAAAATACACATCTACCCATAACAATTAGCATGGACCTGATACTTTTAAAGTTATGTCTGTTTTGATGAATGCCATGTGAACCGTCATTTTTTGCTCATGAATTGTGACAGAGAAGGTTTCTTTATATGTGTCCGTCTGACTGTCAAATTCTTTATTCAACAGTTCAAGAAAGCTGTTGAAAATATCAGTGAAATAAAACCCAATGATTGTGACAGATCCACTTGCCTTTTGAACTGTAAAAAGCTCCTTCAACTATATCACAAATAGTTTGGTTTATTTCAAAAGATGAGAATGATGAAATTCCAATGATTAATGCCATGTAAATAGAAAAATCCTGTGGAAGCAAAAAAGTTGATTGTGTAGAAGTGTATGAACTCATTTTGATATGTATATTTGCATAATTAATTTCCAGCTTTTGCTTTGACACTTGAAACAGGACACATTGGCATGGTATCACAATATATGACTTTCCCACATATTGATAACAAAAAAATTCTAGCCCAGCAGTGATTTCTATATTATCCTTTTAAAACAACACTTTTAGGCAAATAACTCCCTTATATCTCACTTTTTAGATTTAATTTAGATATTTAAAATACAAATAATTTAATCTCAATTCCACACTTATGATTATAATTACAATTATCAGAATAGAATAAAATAGAAAAAAAATCATGTTTATGTAAAAACAATGTATGTAACTTTGTACTTCATTTTGATTTGATTTGTTGTACCCTACGTACAAGCTAACAGAAAAGATGAAATTAACCAACCTGTGTTTTTGTTGTTCTAAAACCATCCAGCAAAAACTATAACTTAGTATACATAAATCATACTAACTTATAGTATAAACATTATAAGAACACTAATCTACATTGCACTGCACTGCTATGTTATATTATGCTAGTATGCTATGTTATGCTACTTCTTTCGAGTATCATCGTTTTGATCCCCTCGTTCCTGGCCCATGTTCATTCAGTACGCTCGTGTGTGTGTGTTTTTCGAGTCGGGGAGGGGTGTGTGTGGGGGTTGGGGTGTGTGTGTGTGTGTGTGTGGGGGGGGGGGGGGGGTGTTGTAGGGATTTTATATTTCATATACAAAGTGCGTAAAACAGCAACAGGTATCTTTAAGCTTTCTTTCTTTAAAATATCAATGCTACGGCTGTCTAAGCTATCATCGGGATATAAAAATTAACCTAGATACATTTTAATTGATTTGACTTCCTGAGTTTCAGCTTATACTGCGTTTTACAGTAAATGTCATCTTCCCCCAAGCTAAAGCTATTAATAAAATAAGTGTACATTAAATGTTTTACCTCCATAAAAGCATCTTTGTCTGATATATTTAACATAAAAGGATTAATTTCAATTATATCTGAACATTTTGAATGTTTTATACACCGATCACTACGAACAGACTCAATAAGACCAATTTCTCTTTGTATTTATATCCTTTAAAGGTATCCTTTTTTTCAGAAAACAGTATATTCAGAGAAAAAGAAATATATATATACTCAAATTGAAATGGAAAGTGTAGATATCATCATTTCCTACTTAGACTTAATTTAATATGTTTATCATATTTTATATTATCTCATATAATAAAACATTAACTATTACATACTTTTATATTTGAAGAGTTTTATCTAACTGTGGATAATATTTGATAAGCGGACAACATAATTCCTCTGAAAGGTCATGATATCAAGCTAATTGGTTGATGCATGAGCGAGAAAATGTGTAGTTGTTTGCGTTTTGTACTTCATATTATTGTATGTTTATGCCATATTGAAATGAATTTGGTTTTATAAAAAGCGAAATCCAATGATTTGCTGATATGCTATTAAACATGTAAACTGTAAACTGTTATCTAAAATAATATCCACCTAGAACTGCAACAAAAGAAGAAAACAGCAGACTGGGTTTTCTTGTGTCTGTTCTAAGTCAAATGGGGCGTAAACTTGATTTTTTTTGTAAATTATTGAAAACAACTAACAGTTGACCATCGAAATTAGTATTATGTGCAAAAGAATAATATCTCTCTGGTAGATTGTGTCATAGTATATGTATCTCTCTGGCTGCCATATTCTGACTAGCTGGTAGGGAACGATTAGTAAAAAATAAAATTTATGAAAGTGTCAACATAAAACATACAAATTAAACTGTCCAGTTTTTGTCTCTGAGCTTTAAAACAGTATATATACCGAGAATTAACCCACAGGTACACAAACCTCACTGGGATTTGAAAATTAGTTCCTATTTATTATTTCTAATGTTGCCGGTGTAACGTAATAAGCAGATGGACACTAGTTGATTTATATACCATTAACGAGTTTTACCGATGAAAAATTGACCATGTGTATACTATCGCATAGTTGAAAATAATCAATATCATTACTCATTTGGGGATCCTTTTGCATCAACGTTTTTTTTGCTATTTGGGTCACATAATGAAGGATATACAATAACAGGGCATACAATGGCTAAAAGCTCTAACGTTAATTAAAGTGAAAACAAAACCCTTGTCATAAAATTAGTTTTATTTCTACTTAATGTTCTGATTACACGATCGTATTCCCCTGACGAAGATGATTCAAGATATACAATTTAGAAAATAATCTACACATAGTCAATACCTTATAATAAGATACAGACATTGTCATTTCTATCTTGCATTTTCCAGAGACCGGTTGATTATAATGTTTCAACGAAAGCCGATTAAGGTTGTTAGCGACATCTGATTGCTTAAACCTTCTTCTAAATGATCGGCTTAATTGTTAAAAATCAATGCCCATGTGTCCTTCGTGCAATCGTAGAAAATTAGTTCCGTTGATTCCGAATGAAATCTTCAAGCACGTTTAAGTTTCACGATACAGACCATTTTAAGGCGGTAAAGACCATGGTATGTTTGTAATTGTCCATGCTGTGTATATGCTCTTTATTTGCCTTGTCTGCTGTTCGGTACACACTTGCTTTATCAAAAGCACCATTATCATTTGCAAATTAATTGCCATTACAAGCTCATAATAGCAAGAAGACCAGAAAGAAGCGACAGGGACCAAACAAACGGGAAAGTAAACTACAAATAGGAAACGAATAATTAGAATTACAAGTAAGGGTGAAATACCAGCTCTGTAAGTGTTTTAAAGGCAGCTTAAATTTTAGATTAATAACTATTGTATTCATAATTAATATTTTGTTTGAGTTAATATTAAACTAGAACTATGTCCATAAGACGCGAATGTCCCATTATATGTAAGTAAAGTGTATCAATAATCGGATTTGACAGAGGACGTATATCTATTAATTTTCATTCTTTAAAGAGGAGGCAGAAATTGATCTTTAAACAAGGCTATGCAATACTTTTGACAAACTGCAGTAAAATACGCAAAGCTTTAACAAAGTACTTTTTAACAAGTTCAAAAAATCAGACGACATTTTTATCAGAAACTGTTGTCATTTGAAAACAAAAATAAAGACAATTTTCCGTTTCATATTTCTTTTTTCTCGTCTTCTTGTTTAAAAAGATCCACATTCAATATTAACGAGTTATAAAAAATAAAATAACGTAACATGATGATTATGCGAAAATGTGATGAAATTAAATATTTCAATTGGCAGAAAAATATTAAGCGAAAAGAACAAAAAAAATATATTGAAAAAAAATAGAGTAATGAAGTTTCTTCATTCGTTTAGAATCAAAATAAAAATAATACATATTTTCGAACACAAACTCAGTGCCAGACTTCCCTGTGTTATGTTTCTTTCGTATTTGTCATCATCTCACGTTTTGCCAGATTCTTGCAAGTTAAGCTTCTTAAACTGTTGAATAAGGAGCATTCCAAGGGAACAACCACCACAACTGCATAAACATAAACAATATAAACACAAATCATTATCAGTACTGCATATAAATACAGAAGAAGTGAAAACAACTTTCGCCGCCTTGGAACGGTCAGAAGCTGAACCAGAACTAGGGAACTAAAATCTGGTTAGCAGGTACGCCCAATCTGGTAGTGTAAATAGGTGATATTTGTTTGTTTGTTTTCTTTTGGTGCAAGGTCGAATTATATTTCATCAGTCATATTCTCAGTGGGAATATCTTTTTTGGTGATCTCGAGGTGAACCAAAACAAACAAATTTTATTTAATGTATTTACATAAATTTTGTTTGTTTTAACCTCAATTCACCATAACATATTATTGGATTAATAATAAATAAATTAATTAATAAATTTTAAATATCTTTTTTTAAAATTGATATGCAAGGACCAAAAAAAATAAAAAAAATGTTTTTCTTTCATAATTTCACTGTGGTTTACCATAAATAATTCATTGAGAAAATCTATTATTCATCATAAAGCATAAAAAAACAAAACAAAAGTAGTTTCGTTCAAACATTTTCCTTAGGAAAGTAGATATATAACAAACGTTAAACAATCATTTTCTATTAATATTTCGGCGACCTGGTCTTTACAAAATATGAAAAGCTCTTAATAAACCAATAAGACAACCATTCTAACAACATTTTCAATTTAATATCAGCACGACTTTTTTTAACTTTCTGTTAAATAAGAATATACTGGCAAGATTGTTATGATACAAATGCGACCACAATAACATGTTTTTTTACGTAACTAAAAAAAAAGCTCAAATAAATGTTAATAAACATAACAATTGATGGTAAAGCAGATGTACTCGATGACTGTGCAAAATCGAGAGCAGCAAGATAATGCTTATTCAAAGTTTAGGAGAAATCGGCCACCATCGTGTCCCCGGTCTGCCAGTGTCATCACCAATATAAGGTTTTAGAAGAAATCAGCCACCATCGTGTCCTCGATTTGTCAGTGTCATCACCCATATAAGGTTTAAAGAGAAATCGGCAACCACCGTGCTCCCGGTCTGTAAGTGCCATCACCCATTTAAGGCTTTAGGAGAAATCGGCCATCATCGTGCCCCCGGTCTGCCATTGCCGTCAACCATTTAAGGCTTTAGGAGAAATCGGCCACCATCGTGTCCCCGGTCTGTCAGCGTCATCACCCATTTAAGGCTTTAGGTGAAATCGGCCACCATCGTGCCCCCGGTCTGTCAGTGTCATCACCCATATAAGGCTTTAGGTGAAATCGGCCACCATCGTGCCCCCGCTCTGTCAGTGTCATCACCCATATAAGGTTTTAGGATAAATCGACCAAGATCGTGTCCCCGGTCTGCCAGTGCCATTACCCATTTACGGCTGTAGGAGAAATCGGTTACCATCGTGCCCCCGGTCTGTCAGTGTCATCACCCATATAATGTTTTAGGAGAAATCGGCCAAGATCGTGTTCCAGGTCTGCCAGTGCCATTACCCATTTACGGTTGTAGGAGAAATCGGCCAACATCGTGTCCCCGGTCTGTCAGTGCCATCACACATGTAAGGCTGTAGGAGAAATCGGCTACCATCCTGTCCCCGGTCTGTCGGTGCCATTACCTATTTAAGGCTGTAGGAAAAATCGGCCACCATCATGTCCCCGGTCTGTCAGTGTCGTCTCCCATTTAAAGCTGTAGGAGAAATCGGCCATCATCGTGTCCCCGGTCTGTCAGTGCCATCACAAAGTGGCGCCGACGGGGATATTACATACATTGTTATTGACTACATGAGCGGTTAGATTAATGGGTACTCGACAAAACGGTTGTGGTGTGCGTTTTCAATTTTAAATAGATTACGGAGGAGAAATTATAACCATGGGTGTCAATTTGTGTCTTTGGAGAGCGCGAATAGGAACATTCTCACAACCAGTAAATTTTAAAACGTCAATAGCAAAGTTGCATATTATTTGCGATGCTTGCTGCCCAATGTGTTTCCAGGACCTAGGAGACTCTCAACATTATCAAAAGGTAGAACTGTTTCAAGTTTATTAAATGAGAGTAATAAACGTCAGTAACAATCTCATTCGCCACAAAATAAGCCTCATATAAATCAGTGGTTTGACCCATCAACACCGTCGGCACATACATCTCCTGACTGTATTGTCAATGAACTGAACTGAACTATCAGTGCAGACAACCTCAGTCAATGTTAAGCACCGTCTCACTGCATTTGAAAAGTCAATGAACGAAATCAAGGAAAGCAATACAACACTTATTGAAAACAACATCAAATTAACTGATAATATGCAGTCGCCGAATGAAAAGGTTGACAATTTAGAAAAGAAATAAAATTAAGTGAAGAAAAGAGAGAACAAAAGCTTAGTCAAGAAGGGAGAATATGCTATATTTTGGATTGGACGAATTGAGAAATGAGACCTGGGAGGAAACAGAGACTAAAATGAAGAAGTACATAAAGAATGGCTTTGCTTTTGCTGAAACCGAGATAAGAATTTAAATGCACATAGACTACGAAGTAATTGTGAATTTTTCATTTTTCAAAAAAAGAGAGACAGTTCTGAGCTGATACAGGCAAACAAGAAAGGAACAAAACCATCGAGATAGGAACAGAAATAATAACAGTGCCAATCACGGAAACATAGACGAAGATAAAAAACGATTCGACAAAACATACACGTCAGTTAGGATGGATCATATTCTATGAAGTTTGCTGCATTGAACATTGAAGGGTTGTCTAAATATATAAATGACTCATGCTTGTGGAATTATGTAGAAAAAAATATATCTTTGGTTTTTGTGATACATTGCTCAAATGAATTTGACAATGTCTTACAAGGATATACTGCTTTTACAAATGTACGTGAGAAAAAGAGTAAAGAGGGTAGATTTTCTGGTGAAGAAACTGTATTTGTAAAAAGTTGTTATGGAGAAAGTGTTTTAGTTATAAGGGTACTTTGTGATCTTAATGAATGTATTTTCCTTAATATTGATAGTTCCCTACTTAATTTAGAAAATTATATAATAGTGTGTTTTTAATATGTCGCGCCTGAAGGTTCTACGATATATTATGATACTTAAAGTACTATACGAAAGTGATGATTTTAACATCCACAGGGAATCTAAAGATAAAACGTGTTATACATATGGGTTGTCACTCATAGAATAATATAAAACATATGGTACACATATTATCAATGGTAGATCACAAAATCATTTGCACGGAGAAATTACATGTATGGCAAATAACGGGTCTAGTATGTAGATTAGTTTAGTGCTTCAAGTAAGCTGTTTCCTCCTATTATGTTCTGAAATTGGCGAGAAACGAGAATCGGTACATTTTCCATTACATTGTACATTAACTTTCCCTGTTAAAGCAGAATTAAATTATCATTATTATGAATATTTAGCTGACAAAACTGCTAGAAAACTTAAATGGATTTTGAGAAAAAAGAGGGATTTTCTTCACATTGTCATGTTTTGTTGGTTGATATTAAAAATAATATATGTGATACGATTGAATTGGATATAAATAGCAGTGTTCAAATGAGTTTTGATTTGTACCACAAAGCCGCTAAATGTATTGAAGATTGCACTGGTCGTTGCAACAGGACAGTTCAATCGCACAGTGCAGCCTTCTTAAGAAGAAAAAAAATCAGAACAAAACGTACTTACAGGAATAAGGAACCAGAAAAATGTTTAAAAATGTTTGTAAAGAGAATAATTTTGGAAAAAATGTTAAAAAGTTAAGGTATAAATAAAAATGCAGGTATGATATTGATAATAAACGTGGTATGACCATTTTAAATCATTCTTATATAATAATAATGCACACGAGGAGTTGATCTGCAAATAAATGACGGTATAGATATTGATGATGTGTTTAATGATGCGTTCGATATGTCAGAATTACAGGCAAGTATTGGTAGCCTTAAAATCTGAAAATCTGGTGGGCCTGATGGAATAATTTGAGAAACGATAAAGAGCACTACTCACGACATATCTCCCAATACTGTCATCTCTATATAACAAACTATTTGACTGTGAAGTGTATCCTGCTGCTTGGTCAGAAAGCATACTGTGACAACTTTATAAATCGGGTTCAATGAATGATACTAATTATTTCATAGGTATATTTCAATTGATATTTTGAATACGATACTTACAGGCATGATGAAAACACGACTTTATAATTAGTCTGAAGAAAATAATAAAATAGACGAACCGCCATCAGGATTTCGTTAAGGTTACAGTACACCAGATAATTTATTTTCATTAATGACCATGTCACAAACATATCTTAGCAAAAAAGGTGGTAGATTTCATTGTTTCTTCTTTGATTTTCTACGGCATATGAAACCCTTGTACATGTGTCAGGGTTGATGATTGTAAATAAAAATGTTAATTGTAACATAGGTACACCGCAAGGGTATAAACTCAACATGATTTAATTCTCATTATCTATTAATGATCTTATTGATGAATTAAAAGTAGCCGATATCAGAGGACTACAAATATCATAAACTGAATATGTCATTGCAGTGATGTATGCAGATGATTTGGTAAACGTTAGTGATACTGTTATAGGCTTACAGTCACAGATTGATATCATTTCTTCTTTTTGCATTAGAACTTGAATGAAAATCAATGTACAAAAGACAAAAAAGTTGTTATTAGGAATGTCGGTATACTAAGATAAAATAAAAAAACAATATGGTACCAGGAATAGCTTTATATGGGTTTATTATAGGATTAATTTTTTGTTTTTTGTTTTTTATGCATGTGAAAATTCTTACAATTCCAATTCTGACGATATATATATTTTTTTTTTTTTGAGACGCCCCCTTAGTAAAATATTTCCATGAATGAAACTTCAAAACCATCCGCTGTGTATTAAACGCAAACGCATATGAATACATAACAGCTAATATTTTCATGAATGAAACTTCAAAATTATCCGCTGTGTATTAAACGCGTATGAATACATAACAGCTGATATTAAACTGAAATTCACTGATTATCGAACACAGTCAGAATATAGGGGAAAAAGCAAATAAAATGGAAATATTCAACACATTTAATTCATCAATGATGATATTATATTCGAAACAATAAAACTATAAAAATATCGTAAGAACTGTAGTTTTCTGTAACACTATGGGGTTTCCCAATAATTGATACGGGTCATGTATTCGTCTGTTTGTTGACAAAGTTGAAAGTGCAACTGTGAAATGAACCATATGTAAAAAAAATCCCGACAACTGTTGAATGTCTTAGTTTGTCTGCGATTTATACAAACTAACGACTGTGCTAGAACTGTGTTAGGTAGGACATGGAGAAGTTGAAGGGAGACTCAGTGGTTGAGTAAACGATGGTTGCAGTGCACGCCCGATGGATGGGTGGGGAACGGGTTCCGGAACGGCATGGTGTTTTCGCCAGAGTCTGCTTTTGACTCAAGGTTTCGTGTCGGGTTTCGTGCGCCAACGTAACATATTCCAGATATTCCTGGCAAGAGTCGTCTCTTAAAATTTTAGAGACGTTGTTTTCAGTTGGTGGTGAAACTCACCCCCACTCCCCTAAAACACACATGCGACAAAGTGATACCTTAATATGTACCACATCTTGAACCGTAATGAAGCTGGGTTGTAATTTTCTAAATCTTTGGTCTCAGTAATTGGAAAGTGCTTTGTCGGTCACGACAGATCCTGCTTCAAATTTAACTTTAACTTTGCATTAAGAATGCTGTTGGCTTTCTCAAACATTTTGTCTTTCACAATATCGAAATCTCTGTCTATGTATTTAAGATGCCTGTTAATAGCAGCCAGGACATTTTTCACGGAGTTCTAGTGAAACTCTTTTACCTGCTCATTGGTTATGTGGTGCTGTCTGCTTTAAGGATTTTTTTGGAGTTGCTTCAGCATAGAACTTTCTAAATAATTGACTCATGTCAATTGCTGAAATTGTCTGAAAGTCACTCAGACTACTTAAACTCTCACTGCACTATTCTGAAAAGAATAACATTTAATGTGGCATTTGCAAGACCAGTGACTAATAACATGCTAATGGCAGGACAAACACACTTGAAATTGAAGATTGCTTATCTTCAATATGTTATTTCAAGTTAGAATCCTGAGAAAGGGGTTAAGGAACACCCGCACTTCTTACGATAAACGCATGATTTTATTGAAAGTATTGATTGAATATTTATCATCGTTTTAATTCATTCCATTGAGGGCTAACAGAGGATTATTGTAATATAGTCACTCTTTCTCCACAAGTAACCAATAACCTTTATACTTGATTCACCGATTAGAGAAACTAAATAAAAGTCTACACGCAATTTTAGATATGTCCATCATTTACTGTGACTGTGGCCTGGAAGGAATAACAACTCATGGCCCTTGCATTGATAGTCAGTGTTGCTACCAACCGAGCTAACAGAGCCTGGCTTTTATAAAAAAAATATGAGAGATATAGATTTTAACCCGATAAATATATAACTTTTATAAAATTAATTATCTTTTAAGTATTTGAAAATACCATTCGTCCTGTCAACCACTACCGGTAACACAACTTATTTACACAATGACACTGATTTTTTTCATTGATGCTTAACATGCCGCAACAATCAGTGAATTCATTTATTATATTATATGTAAATTTGTGTATGTTAAATATATATTACACATGCATGGAAGAAAGTATCATTACAGTAAAAAATGTAATAATTTTACATGTGGATGGCTAATTTAGCAATATTTAAAAAATCTTAGTGTCACAGTGTGGACGTATCCTGTACGGAGAAAAAAATATGTAAGCAATCTTGCTAGCTCAGTCGGTAGAGCTTTCGATCTGTAAGCGAAAGATCCATTGTTGGACTCGTGTACTGGGTGCATATTTTCTTTGTTCTGTTACCATGGCATCAAGAGGGCGACAACGCTAGCATGATTTTCTGTGCATTTGTAATGGTTTCAGATAAGGCACCATGTTAAAAAACTAAAACATGCTTACACATCTATAAATATATTTGTATTGTATTATTTTCACATGTGATAAAGTATTAAAAAAATCAATTTCTACTTTCTTCATTGCATAAAAATGATTGATTTTTATTGCGATTTTACATTATCAATGTAATTCAGAAAATAATCTAAATGATTGTTTACCATTGGAAACTTTAACACCCCATTTTGTGTTTAGCTTTGTTGCCTTACTGTAAGCATTGACTTCCAGTGTTTTTCATCCAGACTGTTGAACCTCTTTGTTGGATTGGTTGCAAAACTTTACATTAGTTGCCTTGGTTCATTGGTTTTAAATATAAGCGGATCCTCGATTGGGAGTTGTTCTGTTGCCGAGTGCGAGTCCATGGTTGGCAGAGGGTTAGTTGTTGGGAGAGTGTCTGTGGTTGGCATTGGGTCTCTTGTTGAAAGACAGTTCATGGTTGGTAGCGGGTCTGTTGTTGGGAGAAAGGTGGTTGGCAGGCAGTGGGTCCGTTGCTGTGAGAGTATCCAAGGTTGGAAGTGTGTCCGTTGTTAATGTATGGTTCTCTGCAACTTCTGTTGAAGTAAATTTGACAAGGGTTCATACTTCATTTAATTTTGCATCATCTATCCCTTGTATACCTAATACCGCAATATAAATATTACCGCGAATGTCCGTATAATACCAATATGCCAGACATGTGCAAAACGTCAGCTTCCGCTTGCGTCGGCATTTGTTAACATTTCGTACCGGCAACTGTTTATTACTCACGCACTTAAATAATTTTATTACTGTTTATTATTCATGCCATTATTTACATGAATGACATTTTTTAGGCTCGCGGTAATAAGTATGATCAGTATACATGTCTTGACATATGCATTAAAATTGTTTTCTAAACTATTGACATTCGAAACACATTGAAACAAGTTTTAACATTTAATTATAGTATTTTCTTATTTTTTAATGTTCATCCATTCAAATTTTGCATTTTAATTTATGTTGTCCTCCACACATTAAAACAGAAAGCACTGGCTGAAACATGCATTCAGTCAATAATTTTATTTTGGTACATTCAATCGTCTGACTTAATATATCTCCAAAATCCCTCAACATCTTGTAATAATGAGTCAAATAGCGACTGCATCTTTTCTTGATCTATTCCTTCATCATAAGGCAACACCAAGTCAAAATTGCCGTAGTCGGCCATTGTGCCGGCATGGTGCTGGTTCGATGGCAATATTCCAGCAGACGCTTTAAACAGACGGTAATAAAACAATTAAAGTGTAAAAACAATCAACAAACTAACAACTATTTGTGTTATATTTTATTATTTCAATAAATGTTGAACCGTGGTGCACGCCATTTTTGATCCCATAACAACCGGAAATCAAATGTTGATAGATTTATTCATCTTTGTTTACAATAGAAAACGTAAAAAAGTAGTCCGGTTCTCAAGGGGGGTTTATCAAAAAATAAAGGTCTTGAAAACGTTGGCCTTGACCAATGAAATTGCCTTAAATACACATGTGAAAATGCGATTGGAATTGTATAATAATAACTGATTTGGACATATGCAAAAACATGTTTGACATCACAAGCTAAGAAAGCAATTTTATC
This sequence comes from Panopea generosa, assembly GCA_029582155.1. Lineage (NCBI taxonomy): Eukaryota > Metazoa > Mollusca > Bivalvia > Adapedonta > Hiatellidae > Panopea > Panopea generosa. The sequence goes on from CM055898.1 coordinate 4,772,003, forward strand.
AATGATTAAATTATCAAATAACGTTGGTTATTTTGAGAGGAATTTTGAGACTTATTTCAACTGTTCGATACGACGGTTAAACCCATTTTACTTTATGCATCTGAAAAATGGAAATATGAATATTCCCAACTTATGTATTTCATACGTGTGTTAGAGGAGAATGTGGTAGATACCCACTGTATACCGCTTATCACTGTAATTATGTCGGATATTGGTTAATATTGCTCACGATGAACAGAACAAGATACTTATACCAATGTTATAAAATGTTAAAACAGTTGGACGAAATTGGACGTATTACTTGGGAAACCAAAATTATAAATCTAATATTCAAATATTGGTTTGTGTATGCCTGGTTAAGTGATGGCTTGGTGATGTTAAATTGTTTATTTATACATTCAAAGATTGATCGATTGTTCTGAACAGGAATAGTGTAGTAGTGTCGTTGAGTCTGAAAACTGCAAAATACCTTTCAAGATTTAGATGTTTAGCTCATAATTTGATAATAGAAACTTGCAGACAAAACAATATTCACTATGATTACAGAATATGTCCAATATGCAAGGAGCAAACAATCGAAGACGAGTATCATTTTGTTATCTGCCCATTATAAAGCAACTTAAGACAGCAATACATTTCTATGCTTAATACATCTACATATCAATTATTTTATCATTTATTTCATAGTGATGACGTAACAGTCTTAAACTTATCAAAGTCTATATACTTTGCTCTTAAACTATCAAACTGTTAAATGAACAACAACTATAGTTAATAAGTTTAAAATCTAAATTATGTAAACATTTATATATGTAAATGTCAGCAAAACAAGTTGATAAGTATTGAAATATATATATATATAAATATATCAAAATCATTTAATAAGATTTAAAGTATCAGTATGATGCTGATCGCAATTGCTTGATGAATGTCAACTTGTTTGTTATTACCTAATCATATTGATGTGTTAATATTATTGTATGTTTTGTTATATAAAACATTTTGTATGTCGTATTTGTTGAACATTTGTTTTATGGGCCGGAGGCCTGCATTACCTTATAAAGAATTGTCATTGTCATAATAACTTACTTAATTACTTACTCACCCACTCACTTAATCGTCCGTTCATTGACTAGCTTACACAAAATATCCACATGTGAAATATCAGTTTCAGAATTATTAATATGTCAATAATTATTTTACAATTTAATCGCCATGCCTGTTATTGTTTCCTTCCCAGCAAGAAGCCTTCTCCGAATAGAGATACACTGATTGTTTATGCAATGCTGAGCAGCAAACATTAATTCAATCATGCCAATGACAACGTCTTCCAGTGATGAGTCTCTAGTGGTCCACAAATCATCTTTATTCGCTCAACAATCCACAACGGATACGGCCTTGTTTTGTGTGAATGTTATTTTTGTAATGACAAAAGAAGAACCACAATTTAATATGAATCAAACTGTTGAGGAGGAATTACGTACATGAACGGTTCGCTATTTTAGACATGTATTATGCAAAGCTTTTGCGAATGTAATCGCTCGAGGATTTCAGGAAATGTATGAGGTATTATTACTACCAATGTCTAATTGTCTAAATAATTTGAGATTACTTTATACTAATTTATTTCAGATCAATAGCGATGAAAGCTCAGAGCTTATATGAACCGCTCTTAAAACTGAGCACTGTTGTTTCAAAGGCATCGAGTCGAGATGGTTATCGAACCTGCGACCTCAGGCGTTAACTGCAAACACACTATCAACTACACTTACAACCTGCCTTTTAAACTTAAGTTTAAGTTTTGAAAGAACATACGAGGGGTTCTCGAAACGTAACACGACATATTTATGAAAACTAACGTTTGTTCTTTCATTATTATTTTATAATTTTTATATAAGTTCATGCGGATTGCACATGAAATGACCCATTATAAGCACCATTGTATGTGCCTTTTCGTTATAGTTGGCAACCCAATATTAATATTCAAGAAAACGATAAAGAGTAATAATGAATGGACCAACGGCACTATTACTACAAATCACTTAATAACGCTGATTCAAACAATTTAATTCATTATCCGAGCATATTTTAGTATAATTGTTTATGTATTCGGAAAAGGACAGGCACGTGTAGATATTGTAAATGAATAAATGTCAATTTTATTTTTTCCATATTTGCGGTCACATGTGACAAAATGTGTGACACATGTTGTATTCTATTTTATCGGTATGATAAAAATAGAAATTATCAAAACAAGCATGACTTCACTAGTTTATCAAAATGTTAATACTTTCTTAAATATGGAGAGGGCAATACCTGGAGGTAATATCTTCATACCCTCATGTGGTCACCGGTTTAAATATTGATTCGATGTAAAGACATAAGTAAAATGCCGTGTGTCCTATTAAAACGTGTTGGCAATGACCCTAAAAACATGAAAATCACACTAGATGCGATGTGCACAGCACATGTATATGCATGTCAAAATACCTAGATAAGTGTTTAAAGTGTGAATGTCTTTCTAGGGCACTATAACAGCAAACACATTGATTAGGACTTGAAGCAATTATAAGGTATCGGTGAAAATTACTCCCGTATCCCCCGGCTTTTTTCGTTGTGTTGTATGCAGAGCTGATTCTCAGCTAACTCAGTCTTATGCACAATGGATTCATGTCGTTATGGTAAAAGTAGTGTCTTCTCACGTCGACAGTGATTACACTTTGCTTCCATTCAGTAGAACACGTTAGTAACATTTCCGTGTTTTAATTACCCACTCGTTCAGTTCACGATGTTCAACTGGAAAATAAAACGTTGAAGGAAGGCTGGTTAAAGACTAGCAAAACAATAAGTGTTGGTTAAAAATAATACTAAAAATAAAAATAATATTGTGTTTCAATACAGTGTAGTTAAGGTTTAAGATGATTAATCTGTTGCTTTTTAGATTGAATATGTATTTAATTAACGGAGTTTTACACTACTTTCAACATATTTCAGATTAAATACGACTTATCCAGTTTTACTGACGGAACATCTCCATATGAATCTGAGCCCTTACAATAACCAAAGGCGTTACAAATATGTTCTCATACAAGTATAACAATGTGACGTTACATTTTTTTCTGCTCATTCAATAAAAGTCTCACCAAGTTCTCTTTGCGTGCATTTTACTGGCATGCTCTGTATGCTTGTACCACACGCTATCGCAGTGGCTCATCGACCTAATTCTTACAATAAATAAACATTTGGTAAAGGGATCTTTTAGATTAAAGCACTTAGAAGAGAAAATAGAAAAGTTGTCTATATCACGTTTGTCCATAAGGGGTATTCAAATATGCAACACCCCTCATGCCTCAGGTCTCACTTACCAATTACCTCCCCTTAGTCACGGTAGCAAGATTATTGCGCCCAGGAAATTAGAGTTGTTTGAATCGGTTGGACATTATTTTTGTTTAAAATACTTAAAATTGTCATATTTCCTTGTGCATATGGGATTATTAGAACATTTTCATGAATTCTGTCAGGTTGAAATGACATTGAATACTGTTGGATGAAGATATAACAGTTTGAAGACGCGTAGTGATACACTGCCACAAATGGGCAGAATTGTCAACAATGAAGGAGTGTTCTCAAAACATCAACGCTGTGAAAAAGCAATCTGGCCAACCCCATGTTTTTTCTTCATATTTTGACTAGCAGAGGACATTATACGGAAACAAGACACTTTTAGAACCATTGATAATGTGTTCAGTGTCCTAGACGTGCATGTATTATATATAGAACAGTACAAAATTAATTGGTGCGTGAGACGTTCAGCTTTTGTGTAAAAGCTGATTAAGCTCCAAGACTTCAAGATTTTATTTCATTTTAGATGTGGAAACCATTACGTTAATTATAACGAGTTAAATATATTGAATTAAAGTTAAGCTCTATCTTCAGAAAACATTTCTTTTAAAGAAAGAGAATTTGATACCACATCAATTATATAATTCCAAAGCTTGTCTTTTAGACGTAGTTCCGCTGTAGTAATATGATGTTAATATCAATAATCAGCATTGCTGTACTGTCGCCTATCTAAGGCTGATGTTTCCAACTGGAAATATAACAATTGTAATTTAAGTCTTGAAACGAAAATGTTGCTTCGATCGGTTTACGATAAGCAAGACGTCTTAAATTTAACATGAACAGACACGATACAATCGAACTTATTTGGGTTGCATTCGATACTTCCAAAGAATCCTTGTTATTATTTAATCGGATGGTCCTGATTTTCACAATAACGGTCGTATATGTGGTATGGTGGCTGTACAAAGTCACCCAGCACTTTAGTTTTTATTAATTTATGTTAGCCCGATTGTTAAGTAAATTTATATGAATCACTTCCAGGCCGTTACATAAGCAGAACCAGCACTAAATAGTTATGCTATCGACTGGCAGATCTTACGTTTAAATTCGCAACCTCTAGTGTGAGCGGCCCACACTCTATCCACTGCACTACATGCCCACTTGATATCTAGTTTATATTATTTTGTCCATAGATTGTTAAGTAAACTCATAGCTTATATGATTTGCTAACGTGTACTGGGTAAAGCCAGTATTGATTGGGTGTCAATTTTGTGAGATGGTTGTTTCGATCATGCGATCAAACTAAATCGCTCTGGAGTGGGTGACCAACACCATGGAGCTGTACTACCACATTGCTTGACATTCATAACCATGTACATGTACAGAACACATTCACAAAACTCGTAAAATACCATACTCAACTTACATTTACATGAAACACTTACCTATATGTGTGTGCATTGGTAGAATGATATGTATATAATAAAGATGAAAGCGATGATACATTGCTATATACTTGCTAATTAATAAAAAAAGTGTACAAATTTGTTTATTCTCTGAATGGCAAAATATCGGTTCTTTGCTCCAAACATTTCAGATTCAAGGATGGACGGCATTGCATGGACATATGTAGAAATGCTTAAATCCCGCTGATGTTCCTTCTATAATAGCTTGGAGTATACAGAAAAAATCCAAAAGAAGTATAGAAAAAATAAAATACTGCATTCGGGGAAAGGTAAGGTAAGTCATGTGCGAATAATCGTTTAAAGTTATAACAAGTGAATAAAACAGATTGCACATAAATATGGCAATGACGGTTAATAGTATCTGAGAACATACATATCTGAGTATATAGAACGCGGCCAAGAAATGAACATAACAAACTCGGTTCTATTGAGTCTGTTCATGAGGAATATTGATACGTATATGGTGGCTGATTTTTGCCATGTCGTGTTGGCGTGTTGGTGGGGCGATAACACGAAGACACGAACACTCAACAAAGAACATATTTATCGAGTTTTCGTGTTGTCGTTTTGGCGGGGCGAAGATACGAAAACACGACACATTCTACGGGGAAAATACGACAGCACGACGAAAAAAGGGCGCCAACACAACAAATTCATACCCGCCAACACGAAAACTCGACAAATAAATATGCCGTTTTGGTTCCTTCTATACGTCGAGTTTCCCCGTAGAATGTGTCGTGTTTCCGTATCTCCGCCCCGCCAAATCAACAACACGAAAACTCGACAAATATTTACTTCGAGTTTTTGTGTTGTTGTGTTTTCGCCGTGCAACACGCAAACACGACATGGCAGAGAAATGGACACTTACTACATTAAACAGGCTAATAGAATACAATGTGACCCTCCTCGACTTTGCATGAATTCAAAAAGGTGAACGCTTCGAAACGATTATCATGTTAATACATTAACTTGCATTCTGTTTAATTGGCGAATACATCTAGCCAAAATCATTTGATGTATGGATTACAAAGAACTATTCCGATAACAAAACGCTTATCATTTAGATAATTCAACTGGCATTTTAGAAGAAAATCACCGATTTGGAATGGATTTATTTCCAAGAAATCTTCCAATACATCAAGCAAATGAATAAGAACCAGTTCTACAGGGGTTTCATAGAGAAACATTATCTTTCATTTAAAGATTAAGATACAGCAAAAATTTAATTCAATGTATTTAATTCGTTATAATGAACGAAATGTTTCCTCTTCAAAAATACATTAATTGGCATTTTAGGAGAAAATCGCAGATATGAAATGGAGTTGCTACGAAGAAAACGTCAATTGCAATCAAGCAAAAAATAACTTGCAAATGTAGCATGTTTTCAAATTACAGAACTTAAAAGTCATTTTTATAGGATTAATGTAACTGAATATTTATAACATTTTATAATTGGGTTCAACCAACAGCATGTTACAACAGAAGAGGTACCATTAGTTTCGGCTGTAGTATGCCAAATTAGCAACGTGTTTATTTAAGTGAAATACGGTAGTTGCGTTTTGAAGGGTTCTCTTTTAATTAAAGTTCACTATATAAACTTTACTTTTAAGCTTATTTAATTTACAGCGATGGTGAAATATTTCTTTATTACAATTAAACAAATCACGCTCGAAATCTTCTTGGGTTGAAGCAGTACTAAGCCGAGTGCTGCTCAAAGATATTACACATATCCGTTGCAGAGGATTAAACCTACATCCAGCAATCCTGAGTTCGATGTTTTACCGCTGTCTTACACGTTCCACACAAACCTATTACGTGTAAGAATACTGTGGCGTGTTCTTGTTTATTATATTTGAATGCGGTGATTGTTTGGACTTCATATATTAGATTATGAACACAGACAGATTCCTATCTACCAATTGACATTTTTTAAAAATAAATGTTGAATTATGCAAACAATGGTTTTATCTAAACATAAAATATATCATATGTTGGTAATATACAGTCAAACATGTGTTAAGCAACCAATCAAAGGAAAGAGCAAACATGACATTTTAAGGCAGGTGACACCTTTATACATATTGATAAAATCTGAAAATGATAAAAATGGTATATACAAAATATTGCTGTTTAAAGACGAGTGGTTGCCTAACATATATGACCCCAACACAGGCTTGACTGTAACTATTTTGTATCTGTTGTAAAATGAGTTCAATATTTCTAAATAACTCACGCTCCATGCATTTCTGAATTCAACAAGTAACAACTAAATACATATACATTTCCTTATTTAAAGGCAGAATATGTACAAATTTCTCTCATTAATACCATTAGACGAAAACTACCTAACCGTTTATAATTTCGTGTCGATTTTGTATCCCGAATATAGGTCATTACTCTATATGATGTGTCCGGTAAGTATAAGTTGAACGGAAGGATTTCTACAATAAAATACTATAACCGATTGATACTACAAAGTGAATAGCATATGGACAGACAACACATATAGCATTGCTGGCATACATATAAAGAAAGAAGCAACATTAGGTAACATTTATATCTATAAATATACTTATTAATCAAATAAGATTCATTCTGTCAAAAAATCAACTAAATCAAGCTTATATTTAAACTGAAGCTTTTGAAATTCATAAAGTAATTTTACCGTTACATTTGACCTAACCATATGTCAAGTTTACAAACACGCACATATGACCAAATTATTTCATAAAAAAAACAAAGTCAATGACTTTAACAGTAAATACTAGAAAGTTTCCTTTTTACTGTAAACTGTAATGATATTTCTAAGTTCTGTAAGGCAAATTCTACAAAAGAACATATCGACGTTTAGTGCATTGTTGAATATTTATCAGTGGAAACTCCCAGGGTCCATTATGTTGTCTGTAACAATTAATGTAATGAATTTCCTAAAACTGATAACTAAATTACAAGTGCATTTGGAAATAATTATATTACTAATCAACAGTGAAATTAAACATTCCGCAGCATTCAATAGCAAACTAAAACATTGTATAGCATTCAAAAGTAAATTGTTACGTTGAGCATTGAATGTTTTCCTGCAGGTTAAGTGTTAAAGCGTACATGAACTATAGTGTTTTACCAATGTTTTAAATGTAACATGCATTGTTGATAACAGTCTTTGTTCTTAGTGTTTGATTCTTTGAAACAAAGTGAAACGTTATCAACTATTTGCTTTCAATACGGTAGCCTTCAGTTAAAGTAGAAAACATAATTAACTATGGGATACTATATAATTAAAGTGTAATGAATGTAATAGTAATATTTGACAGGTTTCATCGTCAGTTCAAAGTCTCGTGGTCAGTTTCAGGTATCATGGTCAGTTACAGGTCTCATCGTCAGTTCCAGGTCTCATCGTCAGGTCCAGGTCTTATCGTGAAGGTATCATCGTCAGGTTTAGGTCTCATCGTCAGTTCCAAGTCTCGTGGTCAGTTACAGGTCTCATTGTTATTTCCAGGTCTCATCGTCAGATCCAGGTCTCATCGTGAAGGTCACGTCGTCAGTTCCAGGTCTCATCGTCAGTTCCACTTGCTTTAGATTAATCGTTCCACAACCACACCCTGCCACCATCATAAATTTATTCTTAAATGATTTTGTAAGTGAAGATGTTTAAATAACCACCACTGCTTCAGTTTGATTATGTGATATGGGTGTTTTTATTTGTGTTTTGTATGACATATTAGTTATGTCTATGCCATTATCAAATTAATATGTTTGCTAAAAACGCTCATAACCATGTTTTGAGAATGCACAAAAAGCACATGTGCAAACTGCGCAATTGGGAAGATGAATCAACGGGACAACAACATAATGGTAACAATACTAACAGAAATAAAAAGTGTTACAGAAAATACTGATAATAATATTTGAATAATAATTAATTATTCATGTTCATACTATTGATACTACTACTACTATTGCTGCTGCTAGTGTTGCTGCTAATACTTCTACTGTTTCTACCACTACGTCTACTACTGCTTCGACTACTACTACTGCTACTGCTGCTACTGCTGCTACTGCTACAGCTGCTACTGCTATTGCTGCTACTGCTGCGTCTACTGCTTCTGCTACTGCTACTACTTCTACTACTACTACTTATAATAATTATAATTATAAAAAATAATAATAATAATTATAATGATAACAATAATGATAATGATAAAGTGATAATGACATGAGAATATTTTATAGAGAAATATACTTGTAAAAGAGTATATAGTCACTAGTGAGCATTCCAAATTTAGTACTGATGTGTTCTGTCATTAGAATCATAAAATAAAGCTTGATTTGTAAGTTATATAGTAACGTGGTGCCTGGGCCCGGTTTCACTAAACATCTCATTGACAAGTTAAGTTTTAACTGGAAAATACAATTTTTCAAAATCATTACTCAAACTCATTACACATTAAAGACCACACAGAATTGAAGTGGAAACAAATGTTTACTCATTAGTAAAGGATAACATGCAAAATGATTAATTTAAATGAGGTTAAATTGAGTTGTAAATTTGAGTTAAGGAAAATCTCAAGTTGAAATGTCTAGTGAAACTGGTGTCTAACTGACATGATCATTACAGTATATAAAATAAATACATTCCTAAGTTTTAGTTGTCATCAAACTTGCTTTCAACAACACGAACAATACACGGATGATATGATGTGTCGATACACGTCTGTGTACTTCAAAAAATCCTATGAACGCTTTTCATTTGTCCACTTTGATTTGTTTGTAAAAATATCCGACAACTCCAGCTAGTACTTCGTTGTCCAACAATAGTTTAGGAGGTTCCCTTGTGTGTTAGATGTTTTATAGTTGCTGACTGTTTTAACGAGTTTTCCAGTTATTCTCTGGCAAAATTTATGAAGTATTAAGAGCTGAAACACAATCAAAAAGTATTCATGTATACTGAAGTGTGCAGCTAACCTGCCACTTTTGGAATATCTTCCTCTAATTATGGAACAGCGCTATTAAGATTTATATCTAATATTAACAGGCGGTGTTGAGAATTGTCCGGTAATGCTTTGTATTAAAATCAAACATGAAGTACAGTTTCACGATGAACCTTATTCAACAGCCACTGCGGTGTAGGTGAACCTTTTTTAGACCAGAATGTACGTTATCATTGTCCAATATTTTGTATTCTAAAGTATACTAAATCAAATACCTATTGCTTTAAGCGTAAAATATGGAAATATAAGGAAGGAAATTACCCTCTTTTAAAACAAAATGCATCACTTTATGATTGGAACTCCATCTTTGATAGTGATATTGATATTTATGCCCTAAACATGTCTAATGCCATAAAATCATTAGCTGAAGAAACGATACCGTCAAAAACTGTAAATATTAGACCGTCTGACCCTCTATGGCTTCATAATGAAATAAGAAAGAATTCTAATTTACAGAAAAATACGCAACCAAGTCACATTATTAGTACGAAATAGTAAAAACTAATATTTTAACAAACTTGCACACAAACTCAAAATTCAAAATATCTCAAGCTCGGACTGGTGGAAAACACTAAAAACTTTTATCAAACCAAAAACCAATCAAATTCAATCCCAACATTAAAAAGAAACGACATATTATACACTGACGACTACGAAAAGGCTAACATTTTAAACGAGTTCTTCACATCCCAAACTTTTCTTAACGATGAAACTGGGAAAGGCATCTGGCCCAGACTCTATAAATAATTATATACTCAAAGAGCTTTCACATGAATTATCTGTTCCATTTTGTAATCTTTTCAACAGATCCATTCAAACATGTACTGTTCCAAAATTATGGAAAACTGCAAATGTTAGTGCAGTGCAATTTTTAAAAAAAACGACCATTCCGATGTATCAAATTATCGTCCTATTTCTCTTCTTTGTTGCATTGAAAAGGTTATGGAAAAAATATTCATAAACATATATTTAACTTTTTCACTAGACATAACATTATAACAGCAACTAGTTAGTTGATATATACAATACCTTTTGTAAGGCCCTGGATGAAGGTAAAGAAATACGTACTGTCTTTTGTGATATAACTAAAGCTTTTGACAGGGTTTGGCACAGGGACTCCTTATTAAACTAAATGCTACTGGAATAACAGGAACTCTCCTATCATGGTTAACTAATTACCTAGAAAATCGTAATCAATGTGTTGTCGTATCCGGCTGTACATCCGATATGTCTAGTTTGAAAGCCGGGGTACCCAAGGGATCTATCCTAGGGCCTCTGTTGTTCCTTGTCTATATAAATGATATTGTAGAAAAATATAAGCTCATCCATAAAATTATTTGCTGATGATACTAGTCTTTTTATTATAGTAGAATCACCAGATCTTGCCGCTTCTATGTTAAATTCTGATCTCAGAAAAATTCACAACTGGGCTGATAAATGGCTTGTTAATTTTAATCCAAATAAAACAGAATCGATGGTTATTACCCGTAAAATCAACAAACCGATACATCCAAATATTTCTATGAATCAAACTGTTATACAAGACGTTATTACTCATAAACATCTGGGCCTTACTTTTTCTAATAAGGATCATGGCATGAACACAATCAATGCATAAAAGAAAAGGCATGGAAAAGAATAAACATTAGGCGACTTTTAAAATTTCAATTAGATAGAAAATCACTCGAGATTATATATACTGCTTTTATACGTCCAATTCTAGAATATGCTTACATTGTCTGGGATAATTGCACTTTGTATGAAGTTAATGAAATAGAAAAGATTCAGTTGGAAGCAGCAAGAATAGTAACGGGAGTAACAAAACTTGTTTCTATATCAGCTCTGTACAAAGAGACCTGTTGGGAATCCTTAAAAATTAGAAGACACAAACACAAACTTATCCTTTATTTCAAAATGCATAATGGATTATCTCCTTCGTACCTATGTTCACTCTTACCTGAAAATGTTGAGAATCTTGTTGGCTATAACTTTCGAAATGCACAAGACCGTAGGACGTTTTCATGTAATACTCAATTATATTTTAATTCATTCTTACCTTCTTCTGTGCGTGAATGGAATTCTCTTCCTCACCTCATAAGAGAGTCGTCTTCCCTTAATATATTCAAATCAAATATCAACGCTAATAAACAAAAGGTTCCAAATCATTATTATACAGGAAACCGAACTGCCCAAATATATCATACACGACTTCGAACAAATTGCAGTAACTTGAATTAACATTTATTCAATAAAAACATAGTTGCAAGTCCAAATTGTCTTTGTGGTGAAATTGAGGACACATATCATTATTTATTGAGGTTCAGACTATTTCACCAATATAGACAAAGAATGATGACTGAAATAAAATTAGCTTATCCACATGATCCTTCCTTGAATGATCTTCTGTATGGTTATGAAAATCTTACACTAACTGACAACAACTCGATTTTTTTGACAGTTCAAAATTATTTTATAAAGACCAAACGTTTTGAGTATCGCACACAGTTAAATAGATAATGATTTGTTATGTTTTTGTACTTACTTAATTATAACAACACGCCTCTATTTGATCTTGGATAGTAAGAAACAATGGTTAATGAATGGATTGGATTGATAAATATAAACTTGCAAAATACCTATCCCCTGTATCGGAATGAACCGATAAAGAAAATAATATCAGTGGAGTCTCTTTCTTTCTTTCCTTCTCTTCAACCAATACTCTCTTTTTTATTTTTTGAAATATTCTGAATAAACCATTACTTCTTTAATCAATTTTTGCACATTTGACCAAATTGAAATTATTTCGGAACAATATGATAAAGTCTATAAGAAATGTAAAATAACTGTTATGGAAGCAGATTTACACAAGCTTCTAAAGCTTTTTTCTGTATACTTTCCACATAATTCGTTAAACGTATGACTTAATTGTTAAATGTATCCTAAATATATGTACTTATGTGAATAAAATATTTTTTAATCTAACAACTACATTATTATACAAATATAAACCATAGACTTTTCAATAAAGCAAAGATGATTATATACTTAAAACACACAGATTGGGAAATTATTTGATAAGGACGAAATAAACACAACGCACCAATTTTCTATTTAGTTATTACAGAAACACAGGCGTTGTATTCATGATAAGGTACGGATGACTGTCGTACGGATTTGTAAAATATTTACCATCAACTCACAGAGCTCTCAAACTGCCCGAGAGAAGCTTTAAAATGCAATGCAAGTAGTTTTACTGTGGTTTATTTTGGAATTCAATACGACAACTAATCCAAAAATCGACACGTGATGAAGTACACACTTGATTGACAGCTTATAGTATAAATGTTGACATAAATCAAGATTATACCAGCACTTTTATCAAATGCTTCTTATAATTATTGTTTATATTGTGAAATAAGAAAACATTAGTTTATTTTATTTAATTTTTGTTCAACAAATTTTAAACGGCTTTAAGTCACAAATTACACTTATATGGTAGAGATTGCAATATATATATCACAAGCTTATACACTAAGTAGTATATGACAGACAGTGCAGTATACATTTCACAAGCTTATACACTAGTAGTATATGGCAGACAGTGCAGTATACATTTCACAAGCTTATACACTAAGTTGTATATGACAGACAGTGCAATATACATGTCACAAGCTAATACACTTAGTCTAATATGACAGACAGTGCAATATACATGTCAAAAGCTTATACACTAAGTAGTATATAACACACAGTGCAGTATACATTTCACAAGCTTATACACTTAGTTTTATATGGCATACAGTGCAATATACATGTCACAAGCTAAAACACTAGGTCATATATGACAGACAGTGCAATATACATGTCACAAGCTAATACACTTGGTCCTATATGACAGACAGTGCAATATACATGTCACAAGCTAATACACTTGGTCATATATGACAGACAGTGCAATATACATGTCAAAAGCTTATACACTAAGTAATAAATGACAGATAGTGCAATATACATTTCACAAGCTTATACACTTAGTCTTATATGGCATACAGTGCAATATACATGTCACAAGCTAATACACTTGGTCATATATGACAGACAGTGCAATATACATGCCACAAGCTAATACACGTATATGACATATAGTGCAATATACATTTCACAAGCTAATATACATATATGACATAGAGGGCAATATACATGACACAAGCTTATACACTTATATGACATGTAGTGCAATATACATTTCACAAACTAATAAACGTATACAACATAGGGGGCAATATACATGCCACAAGCTTATACACTTATATGACATATAGTGCAATATACATGTCACAAGCTAATATACTTATACGACAGATAATGCAATATACATGTCACAAGCTAATACACTTATATGACAGACAGTGCAATATACATGTCACAAGCTAATACACTTATACGGCAGACAGTGCAATAAACATGTCACAAGCTTATAGACTTATGCGACAGATAGTGCAATAAACATGTCACAAGCTAGAACATGTACACTTATACGGCAGACAGTGCAATTTACATGTCATGAGATAATACACTTATATGGCAGCGAGTGCAATATACATGTCACAAGATAATAAACTTATATGGCAGACAGTGCAATGTACATGTTACAAGAAAAAACACTTATATGACAGACAGTGCAATATACATGTCACAAGATAATACATTTATATGGCAGACAGTGCAATATACATGTTATAAGAAAAACACTTATATTGCAGACAGTGCAATATACATGTCACAAGATAATACACTTATATTGCAGACAGTGCAATATACATGTTACAAGAAAAACACTTATATTGCAGACAGTGCAATATACATGTCACAAGATAATACACTTATATGACATAGAGGGCAATAAACATTGCACAAATATAATGAGCCGAATGTGTCAGAGAGTGCTCACTTATAGTTCTTACATGTACCACTTGATACAAACTAACATGTACCACTTGATACAAACAAATATGTACCACGTGATACAAACTTACATGTTCCACGACATACAAACTTACATGTATAACGTGATATAAACTTGTATGCACAACATGATACAAACTTACATGTATAAGTTTATATCTCATGGAACATGTAAGTTTGTATCACGTGGTACATGTAAGTTTCTTGATATACAAACGTACATGTACCATTTGATACAAACTTACATGTTCCACGTAATATAAATTATATGCACCACGTGATAAAAACTTAAATATACCACGTGATATAAACTTACCTATACCACGTGATATAAACTTACATGTACCACGTGATACAAACTTACATGCATCACGTGATACAAACTTGAATATCACGTGATACAAACTTACATATACCACGTTATACAAACTTACATGTACCACGTGATACAAACGTACATGTATCACGTGTAAGTAAGTGAATGCGTTCACGGGAAATGTAATAATTTATGTAGACTTGGTTCAATGATGGAGTCGCCCCACGAATATGTAAATATTCTATTTATCAAATGAAAAATACTTTCTGCTCTGTTGAAATAGAGATCTAGCAAATACAAGACCAGTTAAACTGTTTCATCTGGTACATACAACGACACCCTTGTTCCTGGTTCGTTTCTCCGTCTTCAAATTACCTAGATGGCAAATAAAGAAAAATGTGAACAAAAGCAAAACTAATTACCATACAATGAAATTGCATAAACTTGTATTCCGTGTGCGATACAAACATATGTTATTGTTTTTCCTTAATATTCGAGTTTAAGACTAGTGTAAAATTTACTTTTATTTCTTTCAAACTTCTGTTGAATAGTTTATGATACTGTTGATTCCAACAGAACATGATTATCATTTAAAAGAAATCACATTGTATTCTATAATATAACAGCTAGATGCCTTAACCTGTCATCATATCTTAAACAGTTGATCGAAATATTTGGGAAAAGTACACAATCGATGTAGACGACTCTCAATGCCCCGGATAGCAGGATATATACATCGTTAAAAAATCAGTAAGTTTGAATGTTGAGAACCTGAGCTACTGTGATTCCCTTTATTAGGCTTTCAGTCGCACACAATACCAAACATTCACGTGTATACGTCACACTGAAGAACAATACCAAACATTCACGTGTATTAGTCAAACTGAAGAACAATACAAAACATAATTAAGTTTCAAAGGTCTATTAAATGTACATTCACAAAAAATTGGGAACACTTATTATAATTAACTATACTGCTGCAACAGCTTTATTTTACTTTTGTATTAGTAACAATAATAGTATTACTGGTACTACCACATTCTAGTGCCATCATAAACAGATAAAAATGTCATTTAAACGTCTAGGTATTAACGATCTGAACCGCAACTAATAACATACATATATCAGGAGATGTCATTAGTTTTGGCATAGAGATAAAACGTGAGACCAATGTAACAGGTCTATACAAACTATACATAGTAGCTGTGATATGCTGTTGAAATGAAATGTATTGATTGAATCAGTTGTATACATTAGATAAAATATGTGTTTAATTATTTAGTGTATATGATCAGTTTACTTGTTGTGTGTCGGCCGTATGAATGGACCTGAGGGGGCAGCGTGTTTTATTACCGTTCATGAACAAAATGCCTCGATAAAATTGAGTCACTGGTTGCGTCATCTGCTCCCAGTGGACCCTTTTGTACGATACAATTAATCACGTGCTATCTTGAACGCCTCACATAACATCTAATTTTACTTAATATTGCGATTGGCCTTAAACAAGGGGAGATAATCTCGCCGATAATGTTTGCACTATTTATTGAAGACCTGGAGCTTTATTTGCAAAATAGTTCAGAAAATGTGTTAATATTAAATGATATAACTCTTATCCTTTCACTTTTTGCCGATGATATGGTTCTTATAGGTTCGAGTCAAGACAGCTTACAAAAAAAAAAATAAATTATGTCAATAATTACTGTTAAGAATGGGGTCTAGAGGTAAATACATATAAAACTAAAGTTGTTGTTTTTAGAAAAAGGGGTAAAGTAAAGGAAAATAAGAAATGGTATTATAATGGTTACTTACTTGAAGTAGTTGATGACTTAAATTATTTGGGTATTATTTTTAATTATACTGAGTCTTTTTGTCTAAACAAGCAGGCTATTTGTGGCAAAGCTCTTAAAGCGATGAATGTATTAATATCCAATATTAAAAATATGAGTTAAGCCCTAAATCATCGCTTCAATTGTTTGACGCATTTGTAGCCTGAATTCTAAATTATGGTTGCGAAGTATGGGGTGTAACTAAATTTAAAGAAATAGAAATAATCCACTTACGCTTTTGCAAACACATCCTTAGGGTAAAAACAACTACAAGTAATGCAGATGTTTACGGAGAATTAGGACGATACCCATTATATATTAGCAGATTTGTTAGGATTATTAACTATTGGTTGAAAATAATTAACACTGATAATATCATTTTGAGGACTGTTTACGAACGCGCAGTTGCAGATAGTGAAAAGGGGTTCAACAACTGGGTGACAAATATTAAATACTTATTGAACACACATGGTTTTATGTACATATGGAATGAACCGTTAAATATCAACAATCACGGTGCATTTTTGTCTTTGTTCAGACAACACTTGGTTGACGAATTTACTCACAGTTGGATGGCTGACTTTCATAGTAACAGAGTACTGATTTTATATAAAGAAGTTAAGTTACAGTTTGGTTACGCTAACTATCTTAATCTATTTAGTACAAGACGTCTTCGTATTGCATTTGCTAGGTTACGGTTGTCATCACATAGTTTAAGGATTAAAACCGGCAGATACGCAAGAACACGAGTAGAGAGACATGAACGTTTTTGTCAAATATGTTGTTCTGGTGATAAAGAAGACGAATCTCATTGTATTCTAATTTGTTCTGCATATAATGTCATAAGAGTCAAATTTATTCGCAGTTTTTATATACGTCATCCAAGTATGTTTTAATTTATAGCACTGCTGCAGTCAATAAACAAATTGGAACTTGTTAAGTTAAGTAAATTCATTGTGGAAACGTTTGCTATTAGACATGGCATTACTAATAATAGTAACATATAATAAAATACCAATATATTTTATTTTTCTGGCGACTAGGAAATTTTCTAACACTCATTAATGATTAAGTAACTCATAGTTTGAATTCCATCCTCAGTATATTTTAATACATCTAATAACATAAAAAAATATACAATCTGAAATAATATTATATATGTTATTTATATTCTGAAAACTGGCATGTAAATATGTTTTATATATATATATATATATATATATATATATATATATATAATATATATATATGTTTTTGTAACGAGAAACTGTAACAGTTTAAGTTAATAAAAAAATATTCTGCTTCTTCTTCATCCAATTTTACTCTGTTCTACGTATAGAAAAATGCACTGGAACACAGGACACAGAACACATAACCAATAAATCTAAAAGTGACTTGTTTCTATAGATAGTGATCTGTTCGTCCAAATATGCAGAACAAAACATGGGTCAATTTGCTTGCTTTTTCATAATTGCAATGACTTGGTGACATCCCTTTATTTTTGATAAATCTGCCCGTTTGTTGCAGAGTATCACTACGCGACTGTAAACTGTTATAGCTTCATCAAACAGTACCCAATATCATTTATTTTTGTAGAACTCGTGAAACTGTTCTAATTTTCTAGTATGTACAATGAAATATGACAATTTTATGCATGTTCAACAATAATAATGTCCAACCAATTTACATATCTCTATTTTCTTGGGCGCAAGACTTGTTAATGTCATGTTATTGAGGTGATATTTGAATGAGACTTTGAACCTGCATACTTGTCAACATTTAAGCCTACTGTTCCTGTAAATCATAGATGCCAGTTAAACACCAATGAAACTGTATGTATAGTAGATAATTAAGTACTTTTAGATACGTATCTACTTGACCTTTACCGTTGAAGATGTTTAAAAAATGTAATTCATATGAAATACACAATTTCTGTAGAAGTAATTCCCGCTAAAAATATAACAAATGTTTATTTAATGTATGAGTTTAGCCACCGCAAATGCTCATATGACAATATGGTAGATTTACCATACTTCAGTATCATGCAAGGAACGTGAAAATAAGTGTCTCCTGTTTTTCTTGGGGAAAAAACAAAGCCCTTTTTTTATCAGGATCCATTGAAGTTTACAACAGTTATAATGGTCAATCTTACCGGCGACCTCAGTTAAGAAATAATAAGAGTACACTGTTATTTCATAATGATTTACCACTTCATCAGTTGTGTTATGTTTTATTAGCCACATAAACGGTATCGGATTAAGTACTTTGGTGCCTTCGCATCAAGTTGAACCTCTTTAGTGCCTTTGCATATATGAATTTTTTTTAACGTACATGTTATAATCATCTTGAGTCGGCCTCACTATACACCTTCAGCTAACGCTCAAATCAAATATATCAAATTCCCTAACTGAAACCTTGAACGTGTTACGCATTAAATGGCCATACAAAATGTTAACTTATTGGTAAAGGACTCATTTTTCGGTTTTCAATTTGCAATTTCTTAAAGCAATTTAAAGTTGCCGGCGTTAAAACTTACAATTTACATAAACGATAATGAAACGTATATCTTACCCGCTTCCCAATATTTGTTTGAAAAATCTGAAAAATGAACTGTATCGTTAATTGAATTTCGCCCAAGGCGGTCATTTTTGGGCGATAAATATCACGTGATACATTTTTATAAGACTACATCTAATTGGTTCCTACCATTCTGCATGTGAAGCTCGGATATATCATAATGATCCATTTTAACAAAGATATAGTATTTCAAAAGTTTGAATTGAAGGAAAGCTCAACTTGAAACAATGGCCAATAATGCAAACCGACCATTAATGTTGCATCAGGATATCATTTTTTTCATGGTGAGAAAAATAAGACACAGTCGTGCATAAAGTCTATATATACCATAACGTGCAACTGTGATATATTGTCTAAAAACCGATATTGATTGAACCAGCTTTCATATGTGTTTACATGCGTCTGACTCTAAGCCAAGGGTTATGAGTTCGAATTCCCGCCCAGTCACTATCTCTGCAATGATTAATCATGAACTTTGTCTTTAGGTCATATGCTATATATCTCGTTATGAACAAGGAAATACAACGTACGTTCGCATTAGACTCACTAGACAGCGTGAAACTCGTCCACAGTTCCGCGAGCACGCTGGTACCAGTACGTTCCGTAATTGTCAGATGAAATTTATAGACTTCATTGTCAGTAAGATAACAAACGTTGGAAAACATTGAATTTGATTCAGTGATCCTCGTTTTTAATATGCCTAAAGTTCCACAAAGAATACTTTAACGTTAAAAATGAAAAACGAAAAATGCACCTTCCGCCGCTATGTTTAAGTGCAGCTGTGATTTTTGTTTTCAACACATACCTTTAATCAATTGTTTCATCCTTTTCCTGTATCAGCAGATCCGTACTCTTTTCCATACAAATTCACCTTGAAATCATATGCATATAAATTTATTTATTTTTTATTTTTTATGTTTATTTTTTTGTGTTGAATATCTTTTATCCATGTAAGACATAAAACAATGTTATTCAAAAACTGTTCATGTATTAATACAAGCTATATAATTTTTTCAACACATTACATGATACCTTTGGATAACATAACATGCACACAATGTCTAACAAGTAATATTTGAAGGGTGAATATGAAAAGAAAATAAAAGAGTAGAGAAAGAGCAAAGATAAGGCAAGTAGAAATTTACAGTTGAGAAGATTATATAACCCGAACGATATATTTTGAAAACAGATGTTGAAAGGTTGATTGTTTGATATAAAAGTTATAGACCTGAGTTCAAAAGGTTCTTACATAGTGACATTCCCAAAATAAATGTTCTAAAGTTTCTGGATATCGCTCACAAAATTCACATAGACTTGAATTAACTATTTTACATTTAGACAAAAACTTGTTAGTAGGTAAACTTCTCATAATGTATTTGAATTGAAATGATCTTAATTTTGTGTCTATGGTACTTTTGAAAGGTAGACAGTGAATGGTTTTCCAGTCAAGGTTGTTAAATATTTCTTCCCATTTTAGATGAGGTTTTATTTCATTATCGTTATTAATTAACTGAATTTGCATATTATAAAACATTCTATTAGGAGAATTACATTTCCTTACTTGATGTAATAACGGTGTTTATTCAATTTCTATTATATTCTCTGTTTTAATAATTTGTTTCCATCTTTTTGGTATACTTTGGGTAATAGTAAAATAATTGAGAAATTCTGAATTATTAGTATTGTATAATTGTTTTAATTGTTAAAAAGTATAAAACGTCCTGTGTCTAGAATCATATATATCATTTATTGTTTGGATTCCTAGCTGTCACCATGATTTGCTTTGTTTAATTTTTCGATATAACTGCACTTCAACAGGGCGGAAGTTTATTTTTCTGATCATTATAAATTTATATAAAATACTAGATGATTGTATAATATTAAGTCGCAGTTTTACTCTGCTGTGTAGTGTTGACTGTGACAATGTCATGTAAAAAAACATTATCGTATTTATAAATATGTAAATATCGTTTCACAGTCATATTTTTTTTATATCACCATGGTTATAAAACATGATACTACTGTATACGGTATTTAGTACAGAAAAAGAAATTGCATTTAAATAATAAAATATACAATTAATGTAGATTATAAATAATACTTTAGAATTTTCTTCCACTCTATCATGCCTATATATACCCACTGACCTCGTATTACTAAACGGATATCTATTTAAACTTGGCAAATTATATATTTTAAAAGGTTTCTTAACTTGGGGTACGCGCCTAGGTTAGACTAAAATATATATTTTGTGACATATTAAATGAGTCACATTTTGGTCTCAATTGGATCTATCCGTAATACAGGTTTACACATACAAAATTGGTTTCATCTTAGAAGGAACCCGAAAGTCGAGGCGATGGCCATCTAGCAGTGTCTAAATGTTGTCATTTTTTAGAATGGGGATTTCGTTTCAAGAGTACATGTACCATTATGAATTAAATAGCGATTTTGTCACATTTCGGTAGATTTGACATACTAAAACTTTCGTATTTCACTTATTAGAAATAATGCTAATTTTATTCTAAAGAATTTATAGCGTTTTTCCTGGTATACTCCCTTTAAAAGAGTATACATAGATCTATATAGTTATATATTAATAAGTTTATTGAAATAAATGGCCAATCACCAGTTTTATAATGACGATAACAATAACGGTGACGATAATGATAATGATAACGATGGCGTTTAGTTGACATTTACGATATCAATAACGCTGAGGACTCACAGCATTATTATCTCCATTGAATACTCCTGACTTACAGGTGAAGAAGAAATAAAAAAATAACTATATTTCTATTTCATCTATTTTTTCCAGTGTTTTATAATGCAGTGATTTATTTTTTTTCCTATCGTTTGTTAAATGGCCAGTATTTTAGAACTCACCACTGAAAATGTGATGCTGATGCCAGATTTCTAGTCATTTGTTTTGTCCTTTTAGAATTGATGGCTCGAGTCCCATCGTGGGCGAATAGTTGACATACAATTAATCTGAAAATTTAAATATTTGATAACCATTGAATTACAAAAAGACCTGGACATGGTTCGTCTTTATAATTGCAGATCTTGAATCAATGAAGAGTCAAGACACATGCTGCAGATTTTGTTTTTTTACTATGTTTATGTTATTGTACTTAATCGTTACAATTGAGACCTATCGGAAATGTGAGATGTTGTTGGATGTTGACGTTGGCGATATGACGATGACGATTATGATTAACGTCTCACACCACTATTACATATAACATAGCGCTCCATTGTAACATTTACATAACACAGTGAAAAAAAAAACAAAATCTGCAGCAAGAGTCTGGGCTCAAATTCTTTATTGGTTCAAGATAGGCAGTTATAAAGAAAAAAAAGATATCATGACCAGGTTTTTTTTTTACATTCAATGCTTTTGTGAGACCTAACAATTTCCAGAGTAATACTCTGTCAACTAGTCGCCCACGATGCAGTTCGAACCAACAATTCTGAAATGACACAGAAATGTCCAGAAAGCTGGTATCAGCATAAAATTTTCAGTGGTGATTTCTAAACTACTGTCTAAAATTTAAATCATTGCAGTACAAAGCCCTTGAAAAATAGTAAAAGAGAACTAAAGTTTTATATCTACCTCTTTCATATGTAGGCCCGGAGTACTTAAGGGAGATAATAGTGGTGTGAGTCCTAACGATGATAATAACGACACCGATAATAAGTATAATAAGTATTATCATTGCAGTTAGTAAACTCAATATTATAGTCATACTACTATGTTCTGTAATAATAATTCTAATTACAATAACAATGATAACAATGATTATAAAATACAATGATATTAGAAAATATGATTTATTGAATAATCTTTGCAATAACAAGAAGTTGGATAAGTCAATAAATATAAATGAATAATTATGATTCAAGTCAAGCCCGGATAGTTCCATTAGTAGCGCGTCTGACTATCAATCAAGGGGTCGTGACTTCGAATCCCTGTCCAGTCACTGTTTCCGTGATGATTGACATGCGGCATTGCTTCGCAATGTCATTTGCCTCTCACCGCTTAATCAAGTGGGAAAGTTATCAGATATTAGCGGACGATATCCTCTACGGTTAAATCGCCCGCGATTGAAATGGAACAAAATCGAACTATTCGACCGATTCTTCAAGAGAGTAGTCAACAACCTGCTGCAATAAAAAAATGTATTTATGTATATCTACACACGACGATTATGTGATAAAACTCCATAGTTAAGCGTCGTCGTAAATTAAAAGTTCAAATGATCTGACATACGAACGTATGTCTGCGGCGATGCTAGAAAGAAGAAATCGATTAAAACATCGCGGGGATGACAGAATATGGCACTGCATATTCGGTGTCGTTGAGCAGACGACATATGCTTGAAATCACATTTTAAACAGCAACAGTAGCTCCATGACAGAACTGAACGTATTGGCAAATATGTTGCTATAGTATTTATGAAGTAGTTAAATTTGTCGTCGTTTGTGTATTTGACAGTTACAAGGCCGTCTCCGATTGCGCGAACGAATCGTGATTTATTGGCATTTTTATGGATACGTGACGGAATAAAAATTGGAAATTAAAGCAAACTCTATCTGAATTGTTGAGTTGTGTTTCTGTGTGAAGCGGTTCGTTAACTTGGATTTAAAGACCAAACGCATGTCTATCAACGTGTTAACTGGCCTTTGGTTGGTTATTAGGACTCAGACGTAATTTTTTATCTATAGTAAAGTAGTTTTTTTTGTTTAGTTTTTAGATATATGTATGTTTTTCTCTTGAAATGTTTTTTTTTTAAAAAAGTGTTTGACATTGCAACGTTCCACATTTCCATATGTATCCATGGGAAAATAAAAGCAAATCAGGTAAGCACGACTTTTTTCAAATATCAATATATATATAATTGTATTTTCAATGTTACTTAAATATAATTTGGTTTTGAGAAACAATGTTGGTATCTCTACTTGTTCATACACACTGTTAAACATTTAATTAGCCTCGTCATACCAGTTTACGAAGGTTCGAGGTAGTCTCAATAAACCTTACAAGTACACATGTAAAAGATGGATCTGATCGAGCGTAATCAAGTGTTCGGTCATATTGAACGTTGTAACTATGTATTTTCTCTGAACTGAAATGATTTCATTTATAAATATGTACATTCACAAGTTAGATATGTCGAGTGAAACACTGTATAACACCTATATATTGTCACTTTAGTTTCGGGGCTTATCTTTTATTAAAATTGGTGTTATAACGAGCATGACGTTAGGTTTATCACAAAAACATGAAATCAGGACAATGTCGTGGGAATAGTTGAACAAAAGTTATGACATTTGCTGTTATGTTAACTTTATTTACCGGCATAGTAATTATAAATTAATGAACGGAGTTTTGTATTGACTGAGCATTAAGGCTATAAATATTGGGATGAATTTCATTTGTTGGGCTGTCATGAGATATGACCTGGCATGCAAGGAGAACAGTTTTCATACTTGCGAGGCCTAATTACATTATATCTTGTGAACGTCCTGGAAATAGAATGTAGTAGAAGCAGCAGCAGCAGCAGCAACATAGAAGAAGAAGCAACAGTAATAGAAGAAGAAGTAGTTCTAGTAGAAGTAGTAGTAGTGGTAGTAGTATTAGTGATAGTAGTAGCAAAAACAATAGTAGTAGTTGTAGTGGTAGTGATAGTAATAGTAGTATTAGTATCAGTTTTAGTAGTAGTAGAAGTAGTAATAGAAGTTGTAGTAATAGAAGTAGTAGTAGTAGGAGTAGTAGTACTAGTAGAAGAAGAAATAGAAGTAGTAGTTGTAGTAGTAGTAGTAGTAGTAGTAGTAGTAGTAGTAGTAGTAGTAGCAATAGTAGTAGAAGTAGTAGTAGTAGTAGTAGAAGTAGTAGTAGTAGTTATAGTTAGTAGTAGTAGTAATAGAAGTAGTAGTAGTAGAAGTAGTAGTAGTAGTAGTAGTAGTAGTAGTAGTAGTAGTAGAAGTAGTAGTAGTAGTAGTAGTAGTAGTAGAAGTAGTA
The DNA here is from genome assembly GCA_029582155.1 of Panopea generosa. NCBI lineage: Eukaryota > Metazoa > Mollusca > Bivalvia > Adapedonta > Hiatellidae > Panopea > Panopea generosa. Next base: position 4,797,508 of record CM055898.1, read on the forward strand.
GAAGTAGTAGAAGTAGTAAAAGTAGTAGTAGTAGTAGTAGTAGTAGTAGTAGTAGTAGTAGTAGTAGCAGTAGTAATAACAGTGATAGTTGTAGCAAGAAACAGAAATAGAAGTAGTAATTGTAGTAGTAGTAGTAGTAGTAGTATTAGTAGTAGTAGTAGTAGTAGAACATTTAGTAGCAGTAGTATAAGTATCATCAGCAGCAGTAGTAGTAGTAGTAGTAATAGTAGAAATACATGTAGCAGCAGTAGCAGTAACAGTAGTAGAAATAGTAATAACTGAAATAGCAACATATTAGTTTTAGTGGTAAGAGTAAAGGTTTAAGTAGAACTAATCGTGATACTTTAATTTGTAAGAATAATGTAGTATTACATGTAATAATGATAGTACCGTTAGTTGAAGAGTCAGTACTAAGTGTATTTTTGTCGCAACTACAACAGCTATACAATGTGGCAATAGCTAATACACAGTATAAGTAGCATTCAGTAATTCTACTAATAGTGTTAGTTTATTAACTTTTGAATTTATTTTAATAGCAAGTTAGCATAAGTAGATATTGAAACATTTTGATGTGTCCTTTGTGTGATATACTAGCATGCCAGTATGCTTATTCGGTGAATGTTAAATCTCCTGCATTTAATGTTAGAGAAGTGGCTTACAGGTAATACCGTAAACACTTCCCTAATCAAGTAAGACATTGTTGTTGTTGTTGCCAACGTGTAATTAGGGACGAGTCCTGGTTACAGACCACTTTTAACCATCATTTTGGTATTTTGCTTTCCTTAAACGAAGAACAATCGTTGCCACAGAAACGAATAATTAAAGGTAACAGAAAATAAATATGACATGAAGATAATGTCACGCGAACGTTCAGTAATGGTGATGTTGAAGTTGTAAAAACAATAGGATACGTGCAATAGACAAGGTCATGAGGAAGAGAATGCACGTAAAAAACTAGTATAAGCGGTAAGGTAGGACAAGGAAGGTATTATAAGCCGCAAGGAAGTATAAGGAAGGTAGTAAAAGCGGTAAGGTAGTATATGCGGTAAGGTAGTATAAGCAGTTAGGTAGTATAAGCGGTAAATTAGTATAAGTAAGATAGTATAAACGGTAAGGAAGTATAAGCGGTAAGGTAGTATAAGCATTAAGGTAGTATAAGCGGTAAGGTAGTATACGCGGTAGAGTAGCATAAGGAAGGTAGTATAAGCGATAATATAGTATAATCGGTAAGGTAGTATAAGCGGTATGTAGTATATGCGGTAAGGTAGCATAAGGAAGGTAGTATAAGCGGTAATGTAGTATAATCGGTAAGGTAGTAAAGCGGTTAGATAGTATAATCGGTAAGGTAGTATAAGCGGTAATGTAGTATAATCGGTAAGGTAGTATACGCGGTAAGGTAGTATAAGCGGTAAGGTAGTATACGCGGTAAGGTAGCATAAGGAAGGTAGTATAAGCGGTAATGTAGTATAATCGGTAAGGTAGTATAAGCGGTAATGTAGTATATGCGGTAAGGTAGCATAAGGAAGGTAGCATAAGCGGTAATGAAGTATAATCGGTAAGGTAGTATAGCGGTTAGATAGTATAATCGGTAAGGTAGTATAAGCGGTAATGTAGTATAATCGGTAAGGTAGTATAAGCGGTAAGGTAGTATAAGCGGTAAGGTAGTATATGCGGTAAGGTAGCATGAGGAATGTGGCATAAGCGGTAAGGTAGTATAATCGGTAAGGTAGTATAAGCGGTAATGTAGTATAATCGGTAAGGTAGTATAGCGGTTAGATAATATAATCGGTAAGGTAGTATATGCGGTAATGTAGTATAATCGGTATGGTAGTATAGCGGTTAGATAGTATAATCGGTAAGGTAGTATAAGCATTAAAGTAGTAAAAGTGGTAATGTAGTATAAGCGGTAAGGTAGCATAAGGAAGGTAGTATAAGCGGTAATGTAGTACAAGCGCGGTAAGGTAGTATAAGCGGTAAGGTAGCATAAGCGGTAAGGTAGTATCAGCGGTAAGGTAGTATAAGCAATGTAATATAAGCGGTAAGGTAGTATACGCGGTAAAATAGTATAAGCGGTAGTATAAGCAGTAAGGTAGTATAAGCGGTAAGGTAGTATAAGCGGTAAGGTAGTATAAGCGGTTAGGTAGTATAAGCGGTAAGGTAATATAAGCGGTAAGGTAGTATAAGCGGTAAGATAGTATAAGCGGTAAGGTAGTATAAGCGGTAAGGTAGTATAGCGGTAAGGTAGTATAAACGGTAAGGTAGTATAAGTAAGGTAATATAAGCGGTAAGGTAGTATAAGCGGTAAGATAGTATAAGCGGTAAGGTAGTGGTTCATTTAAGCGTTTATTCGCATGAAGAATTATTAAACATAAACATACAGATGAAATCACAAATGAAAAGTAATCAACAAAAACATAAGAAGGTGCAAAAACATAAAGGAAAAGAAGACAATACACGTGAAATAAGCAAAATATCAACAAAATGAAGATATTAAAAGTGAAGATATGAAGAATAAAAAACATGGACTCAAGGAATATAATTAAGGAAGGCAATAAACATGAACAAACTGATTATAATTAATTCAAACATAAAGAACAAACAATTTATATGATGAAGACAATAAATATAGACACGATGAATACAATTAATGTAAACATTAAGAAGTAAAATCATGAATATAAGGAACTTCAAGATAACGAATAACTATGGACACATGGAAGACAATCAAGATGAACCTTGAACATAAAGAAGTAAAAATATATGAAGGTGAGGAAGGCAATACACATGGAATCATGGGACATAATTATCTTGAACAAAGGGAAGTAAAAACATCTGGACACAAGGATGATAATAAACATGGACATAAGGAGTTTACTTAACTTGAACATTAAGAAATTAAAACCATGAATATAAGGATAACAATGAATATAGTGAATCTGAACATAAGAAAGAAAACCAACATGAGTATATGCAAGACAACAAATATGGGAAAATGGAAGACAATTAACTTGAACACAAATTAAAAAAAAACGAAAAAAAACAACAAAAAACAACAACACTTGAACATCAGGATGAAAACAGAAAAAAAATCACATGAACATAAGGAAGTACAAGCATGAACATTAAGAAGACAATTGACTTGAACACAAGTTAAAAAAAACACACAAAAAAAACATACTTGAACAAGGATGAAAAAAGAAGAAAAAAAACACACTTGAACATATGGAAGTAAAAATATGACCATTAAGAAAACAATTAACTTGAACATCAGGAAGTTAAAAACATGAACTTAAGTGAGATAATAAAATCATCACAAGAAAGAACATAACATTGAGTAAGAATATGGAATAGTTCCAAGAAATATTCCAAGAAATAGCTTAAACATATCGTAGATCAAATCATAAACTTATTGCAAGGAATGAAATAAACGCGAGTAAGAATATGGAATCGTCGCAAGGAAGATCATAAAGTTAAGTAAGAATATGGAATCGTCGCAAGGAAGATCATAAAGTTAAGTAAGAATATAGAATCGTCGCAAGGAAGATCATAAAGTTAAGTAAGAATATGGAATCGTCGCAAGGAAGATCATAAAGTTAAGTAAGAATATAGAATCGTCGCAAGGAAGATAATAAACATATCGTAGGTACTAAGATAATAAACTAATTGCAAGGAAGATAATAAACACAGTCGTAGGTAATATCATAAAATCGTCATAAGAAAGATCATAAATATATCGTAGGTAAAATAATGAACTTATTGCAAGGAAACAATGGACTCAATCGTTAGTTAAATAATAAAATCGTCGCATGGAAAATCAAACTGAAAGTTAAGTAAGATAATGACATTATCATAAGAAAAATCATAAAATTAAGTGAGAATATAGAATCGTCGCAAGGTAATGAACATATCGTAGGTAAGATAATAAACTAATTGCAAGGAATATAATAAAAGCTATCGTAGGTAAGATAATAAACTTATTGCAAGGAATACAATAAAAGCTATCGTAGGTAAGATAATCAACTTATTTCAAGGAAGATAAGAAACACAATCGTAGGTAACATAGTAAAACTATTACAAAGAATATAATAAAATCAATCGTAAGTAAGATAAGTACATCGCCAACAAGAAGACAATAAACATGACCCATCGGAAGATGATTAACATACTGGGGACATAAGGAATGTTATAAACGTCAAGAAAAATAAACAGGCAAATTCTGGGAATTTAAATTATTCTTAGTTATTGCATGGAAACTCTCAAACATACGATTTTCATAAATCAAAGAGGCATAACTGTAGTATGACCAATGCCACAACCCTTAAAATCAAACTAAACGTGTGTTTGGTCATTATAAACATTGTATAAAAAAATCAAAAGATTTGATTTAGGCATTTTAAGTTATTGCGTGAAACACAAAGTGTGATAAACGGATGGACGGACAGACCCAAATTATTGTCTCCAGCTTTTTGCAAAGCGGGGGACAAAAAGTGTTCGAACTTAAGTTCTTATTTTATACTTTAGAAAGATAATAAAAGGAAAATCGTTGTGTGTAACATGAATTGAACATAAAAACGATTTAAACGATAATAAATGCTTACATAAGTAAATAAAAGAATCATTACGGTAAATAAAGATGATACACAGTCCCGAAACCGATATAAATGAACGAAACCAACAAGTATTTTGTAAACATAGATATCTATTATTTTTAGAATTGACGCTTATTGAATTTAATTGGACACTTGTATAAGGTAAACACGATACTTGTAAACACGGTTAATATACACTAACGAGTACTTATATATATATAATTTAGAATGTAACACCGTTTCGTGAAGCTGTTGACAGTTTTGTATGTTTGTTACCATAAAACAGCACTGCTTCGTTGTCGTCTGCTGCAAATAAAGTTTTATTTGAAGACTTGACAACCGATGACGTCGTTGTAATTGGATTTCGTATTAATTATCGGTTCGTACCGTATAATTGTCAGTTAGTGACGACAACTTACTCCGAATTATTTCTAAAAAATAATCCAAATACAATAGATCTGTCAAGCACATGTGCGAGTTGTTTTCATTTATTGCTACTTTGGAAGTTGCACTCCTGGTTTCATGTTATATCATGTTATACTCGTGATTTATGGTTGTATAAATCTATGTTTTTTTTATAAATAATGTTTCGTAGTCGTGCGTCCCGTATTACAGTTTAAATCGAAAATAATATAATCACCAGTATTGTAGTTAATTTAACACGTAACGATAAAAAAGAGACACGACATGCCCGTTTTGGCATACAGGTCGCCCAGTGTGAGATTCGACACGCCCGTTATGGCATACAGGTCGCCCAGTGTGAGATACGACACGCCCGCTATGACATACAGGTCGCCCAATGTGAGATACGACACGCCCGTTATGACATACTGGTCGCCCAGTTTGAAATACGATACGTCCGTTATGACATACAGGTCGCCAAGTGTGAGACACGACATGCCCGTTATGACATGCAGGTCGCCTAGTGTGAGACACGACATGCCCGTTATGACATACAAGTGGCCCAGTATGAGATACGACACGCCCGTTATGACATACAGGTCGCCCAGTGTGAAATACGACACGCCCGTTATGACATACAGGTCGCCCAGTGTGAGATACGACACGCCCGTTATGACATACAGGTCGCCCAGTGTGAGACACGACACGCCCGCTATGATATACAGGTCGCCCAGTGTGACATACGACACGCACGCTATGATATACAGCTCGCCAGATGTAAGATTACAAGAATACGACTAATCCGTTAAGGATGCAGCTCACCCAATGTTCGATACGACACATCCGTTATGATATACAGCTAGCCCAATGTGAGATACGACACATCCATTATTAGATGCAGCTCGCCCGATGTGAGATACGACACGTCCTTTATGAGATACAGGTCGCCAAATGTTAGATACGACAAGTCCGTTATGAGATACAGCTCGTCCGATATGAGATACGACACGTCCGTTATGAGATACAGCTCGCCCAATGTTAGATACGACATGTCCGTTATGAGATACAACTCGCCCAATGTGTGATACGACACATCCGTTATGAGATACGGCTCGCCCAATGTTAGATAGGACATGTCCGTTATGAGATACAGTTCGCCCAATGTAAGATACGACACATCCGTTATGAGATACAGCTCGCCCAATGTGAGATACGAAACATCCGTTATGAGATACAGCTCGCCCAATATTAGATACGACACGTCTGTTATGAGATACAACTTGCCCGATGTGAGATACGACATGTCGGTTATAAGATACAGCTCGCCAAATGTGAGAAACAACTCGTCCGTTATGAGATACAGCTCGCCAAATGTTATATGCGACCGTCCATTATGAGAGCCATCTCACCCAATGTGAGATACGATACATCCGTTATGAGATACAGCTCGCCTATTGTGAGATATGACACATCCGTTACGAGATACAGCTCGTCCAATGTTAGATACGACATGTCCGTTATGAGATACAGCTCGCCCGATGTGAGATACGACACATCCGTTATGAGATACAGCTCGCCCAATGTGAGATACAACACATCTGTTATGAGATACAGCTAGCCCGATGTGAGAAACGACACATCCGTTATGAGATACAGCTCGCCCAATGTGAGATACGACACATCCGTTAAGATATACATCTCGCCCAATATTAGATACGACACGTCTGTTATGAGATAAGGCTCGCCCGATGTGAGATAAAAAATGTCCGTTATAAGATACAGCTCGCCAGATGTGAGAAACGACTCGTCCGCTATTAGATACAGCTTGCCAAATGTTAGATGCGACATGTCCGTTATGAGATACAGCTTACCCAATGTGAGAAACGACTCGTCTGTTATGAGATACAGCCCGCCAAATGTTAGATTCGACATGTCCATTATGATATACAGCTCGCCCAATGTGAGATACGAAACATCCGTTATGAGATACAGCTCGCCAAATGTTAGATACGACATGTCCATTATGAGATACAGCTCGCCCAATGTGAGATACGACACATCCGTTATGAGATACAGCTCGCCCAATATGAGATACGACATATCCGTTATGAGATACAGCTCGCCCAATGTGGATACGACACATCCGTTATGAGAAACAGCTCGCCCGATATGAGATACGACACATCTGTTATGAGATACAGCTCGCCCAATGTTAGATACGACATGTCCGTTATGAGATACAGCTCGCCCGACGTGAGAAACGTCACATCCGTTATGAGATACAGCTCGCCCAATGTGAGACACGACACGTCCGTTATGAGATACAGCTCGACAAATGTTAGATGCGACACATCCTTTATGAGATACAGCTCGCCCAATGTGAGATACGACACATCCGTTATGACATACAGTTAGACCGATGTGAAAAACGACATTTCCGTCATGAAATACAGCTCACCTAATGTAAGATATGACACATCTGTTGTCAGATAGAGCTTACCCAATGTGAGATACGACATATCCGTTATAAGATACGGTTCGCCAGATGTGAGAAACGATTCGTCCGTTATGAGAAACAGCTCGCCAAATGTTAGATGTGAAATGTCCGTTATGAGATACAGCTCGCCAAATGTAAGATACGACACGTCCGTTATGAGATACAGCTCGCCCAATGTAAGATACGACATGTCTGTTATGAGATACAGGTCGCCCGATGTGAGATATGACATATCCGTTATGACAATCAGCTCGTCCTGTGTTAGAAACGACACATCCGTTATGAGATACAGCTCACCCGATGTAAATTACGACACATCTGTTATGAGGTACAGCTAGCCCGATGTAAATTACGACACATCCGTTATCAGATACAGCTCGCCCTATGTTTATTGCGACACACCTGTTATGAGATACAGCTCGCCCGATGTGAGATACGACATATCCATTATGAGATACAGCTCGCCCGATGTGAGATACGACACATCTGTTATGAGATACAGCTCGCCCAATGTTAGATACGACATGTCTGTTATGAGATACAGCTCGCCTGATGTGAGATACGACATGTCCGTAATGAGATACAGCTCGCCCAATGTGAGAAACGACACATCCGTTTTGAGATACAGCTAGCCCGATGTGAGATACGATGTGACCGTTATGAGATACAGCTCGCCCAATGTTAGATACGACATGTCCGTTTTGAGATACAGTTCGTCAAGTGTGAGAAATGACCCATCCGCTATGAGATATAGCTAACCCGATGTGAGATACGACATTTCCTTTATAAGATACAGCTCGCCCAATGTTAGATACGACATGTCCGTTATAAGATACAGGCGCCCGATGTGAGATACAACACATGTTATGAGATACAGCTCGCCAGATGTGAGATACGACACATCCGCTATGAGATACAGCTAGCCCGATATGAGATACGACATGTCCGTAATGAGATACAGTTAGCCCGATGTCAGATACGACATGTCCGCTATTGAATACAGCTCGCCCGATGTGAGATACAACATGTCCGTTATAAGATACAGCTCGCCCAATGTTAGATTCGACATGTCCGTTATAAGATACAGCTCGCCCAATGTTAGATTCGACATTTCCGTAATAAGATACAGCTCGCCCAATGTTATATTCGACATTTCCGTTATAAGATACAGCTCACCCAATGTTAGATTCGACATGTCCGTTATAAGATACAACCCGCCCAATGTGAGATACGAAGTATCCGTAATGAGATACAGCTCGCCCATTGTAAATTACGACACATCTGTTATGAGATACAGCTCGCCAAATGTAAATTACGACACATCTGTTTTGAGATACGACTCGCCAAATGAAAATTACGACACATCTGTTATGAGATACAGCTTGCCTGATGTAAATTACGACACATCTGTTATGAGATACAGCTTGCCTGATGTAAATTACGACACATCTGTTATGAGATACAGCTCGCCCGATGTGAGATTCGAAATGTCCGTTATAAGATACAACGCGCCCAATGTGAGATACAAAGTATCCGTAATGAGATACAGCTCGCCCATTGTAAATTACGACACATCTGTTATGAGATACAGCTTGCCCGATGTAAATTACGACACATCTGTTATGAGATACAACTCGCCTGATGTGAGATACGACACATCTGTTATGAGATACAGCTTGCCCGATGTAAATTACGACACATCTGTTATGAGATACAGCTAGCCCGATGTGAGTTACGACACATCTGTTATGAGATACAGCTTGCCCGATGTAAATTACGACACATCTGTTATGAGATACAGCTTGCCCGATGTAAATTACGACACATCTGTTATGAGATACAGCTCGTCTGATGTGAGACACGACACCACATCCGTTATGTGATACAGCTCGCTCAATGTTCGATATGAAATGTCCGTTATGAGATACAGCTCACCCGATGTAACTTACAACACATCCGTTATAAGATACAGCTCGCCCAGTGTAAATTACGACACATCTGTTATGATATACAGCTCGCCCAATCTAAATTACGACACATATGTTATGAGATACAGCTAGCCCGATGTGAGAAACGACACATCCGTTATGAGATACAGCTACCCCGATGTAAGATACGATATGACCGTTATGAGATACAGCTCGCCCAATGTTAGATACGACATGTCTGTTTTGAGATACATCTCGCCCGATGTGAGATACGACATGTCCGTAATGAGATACAGTTCGTCCAGTGTGAGAAACAACACATCCGCTATGAGATATAGCTAACCCGATGTGAGATACGACATTTCCTTTATAAGATACATCTCGCCCAATGTTAGATACGACATGTCCGTAATAAGATACAGACGCCCGATGTGAGATACAACACATATGTAATGAGATACAGCTTGCCCGATATGAGATACAACATATCCTTTATGAGATACATCTAGCCCGATGTGAGATACGAAATGTCCGTTATGACATACATCTCGCCCGATATGAGATACGACATATCCGTTATGAGATACCGCTAGCCCGATGTGAGATACAACATGTCAGTTATGAGACACAGCTAGCCCAATATGAGATACTACATGTCCGTAATGAGATACAGCTTGCCCCATGTTAGATACGACATATCTGTTATGAGATACAGCTAGCCCGATGTGAGATATGACATGTCCGTTTTGAGATGCAGCTCACCCGATTTGAGATACGACACAACCGTTATGACATAAATCTCACACGATGTAAGATACGACATGGCCGTCATAATATGCAGCTCACCCGATGTCCCGATGTCCCGATACGACATGTCCGTTATGAGATACAGCTCGCCCGATATGAGATACGAAATGTCCGTTATGAGATAAAGCTAGCCCGAAGTGAGATACGAAATATCCGTTATGAGATACAGCTCGCCCGATGTGAAAACGACATGTCCGTTATTAGACACATTTCTCCCGATTAGAGATACGACATTCCCGCTATGAGATACAGTTTGCCCGATGTTAGATACGGCATGTCCGTTATAAGACACAGCTCGTCTTGCATTCAAATAACTACTTGGTATATGTTTGTATGACATGATCTCTTGCATTTCATGACATGATCTCATGAATTCCAACACCAACTTGCTATATGTTTGTATTACATGATCTCTTGCATTCCATGACATGATCTCTTGCATTCCAACAACTACTTGGTATATGTATGTATGACATGATCTCTTGCATTCCTACTACTACTTGATATATGTTTGTATGGCATGATCTCTTGCATTACAACAATTACTTGGTATATGCTTATATGACATGATCTCTTGCATTCCAACAACTACTTGGTATATGTTTGTATGTCATGATCTCTTGCATTTCAACAACTACTTGGTATATGTTTGTGTGACATGATCTCTTGCATTCCAACAACAACTTGGTATATGTTTGTATGACATGATCTCTTGCATTCCTACAGCTACTTGGTATATGTATGTATGCCATGATCTCTTGCATTCTTACAACTACTTGATATATGTTTGTATGACAAGATATATTGCATTACAACAATTGTTTGGTATATGTTTATATGGCATTATTTCATGCATTCCAACAACTACTTGGTATATGTTTGTATGACATGATCTCTTGCATTACAACAATTACTTGGTATATGTTTATATGGCATTATTTCAAGCATTCCAACAACTACTTGGTATATGTTTGTAGGACATGATCTCTTGCATTCCAACAACTACTTGGTATATGTTTGTATGACATTATCTCTTGCATTCTAACTATCACTTGGTATATGTTTGTATGATATGATATCTTACGTTCTAACAACTATTTGGTATATGTTTGTATGACATGATCTCTTGTATTCCATGACATGATCTCTTGCATTCCAACAACTACTTGGTATATGTATGTATGACATGATCTCTTGCATTCCTACTACTACTTGATATATGTTTGTATGACATGATCTCTTGCATTACAACAATTACTTGGTATATGCTAATATGAAATGATCTCTTGCATTCCAACAACTACTTGGTATATGTGTGTATGGCATTATATTTTGCATTCCAACAACTACTTGGTATATGTATGTATGCCATGATCTCTTGCATTCCAACATCTACTTGGTATTTGCATGTATGACATGATCTCTTGCATTCCAACAACTACTTGGTATATGTATGTATGACTTGATCTCTTGCATTATAACAATTACTTGGTATATGTATGTATGACATGATCTCTAGCTTTCCTACACCTACTTTGTATATGTTTGTATGACATGATGTCTTGCATTATAACAACTACTTGGTATATGTATGTATGACATGATCTCTTGCATTCCAACAACTACTTGGTATATGTATGTATGACATGATCTCTTGCATTCCTACAACTACTTGATATATGTTTGTATGACATGATCTCTTGCATTACAACAACTACTTGGTATATGTTTATATGAAATGATCTCTTGCATTCCAACAACTACTTGGTATATGTTTGTATGACATTATCTCTTGCATTCCAACAACTTCTTGGTATATGTTTGTGTGACATGATCTCTTGCATTCCAACAACAAATTGGTATATGTATGTATGACATGATCTCTTACATTCCAACAACTACTCGGTATGTGTTTGTATGACATGATCTGTTGAATTCCAACAACTACTTGGTATATGTATGTATGACATGACCTCTTGCATTCCAACAACTACTTGGTATATGTTTGTATGACATGATCTCTTGCATTCCAACAACTACTTGGTATATGTAAGTATGACATGATTTCTTGCATTCCAACAACTACTTGGTATATGTTTGTATGACATGATCTCTTGCATTCTAACAATAACTTGGTATATGTATGTATGACATGATCTCTTGCATTCCAAAAACTACTTGGTATATGTATGTATGGCATGATCTCTTGCATTCCAACAACTACTTGGTATATGTATGTATGGCATGATCTCCTGTATTCCAATAACTACTTGGTATATGTGTGTATGGCATGATCTCTTGCATTCCAACAACTACTTGGTATATGTGAGTATGACATGATCTTTTGCATTCCAACAACTACTTGGTATATGTATCTATGCCATTATCTCTTGCATTCCTACATCTATTTGGTATATGTATGTATGACATGATCTCTTGCATTCCAACAACTACTTGGTATATGTTTGTATGACATGATCTCTTGCATTATAACAATTACTTGGTATATTTATGTATGACATGATCTCTAGCTTTCCTACACCTACTTTGTATATGTTTGTATGACATGATGTCTTGCATTATAACAACTACTTGGTATATGTATGTATGACATGATCTCTTGCATTCCAACAACTACTTGGTATATGTATGTATGACATGATCCTTTGCATTCCAACAACTACTTGGTATATGTTTGTATGACATGATTTCTTGCATAATAACAATTACTTGGTATATGTATGTATGACATGATCTCTAGCATTCCTACAACTACTTGGTATATGTTTGTATGACATGATCTTTTGCATTATAATAACTACTTGGTATATGTATGTATGACATGATCTCTTGCATACAAACAACTACTTGGTATACTTTTGTGTGACATGACCTCTTGCATTCAAACAACTACTTGCTATATGTTTGTATGAAATGATCTCTTGCATTATAACAACTACATGGTATATGTTTGTATGACATGATCTCTTGCATTTTAACAATTACTTGGTATATATATGTATGACATGATCTCTTGCATTCTAACAATTACTTGGTATATGTATGTATGACATGACATCTTGCATTATAACAACTTCATGGTATATGTTTGTATGACATGATCTCTTGCATTCCAACAATTACTTGGTTTATGTATGTATGACATGATATCTTGCATTCTAACAATTACTTGGTATATGTTTGTATGACATGACCTCTTGCATTCCAACAACTACTTGGTATATGTATGTATGACATGCTCTCTAGCGTTTCTGCAACTACTTGGTATATATTTGTATGACATGATATCTTGCATTCTAACAATAACTTGGTATATATATGTATGACATGATCTCTTGCATTCCTACAACTACTTGGTATATGTATGTATGACATGATCTCTTGCATTCTAACAATAACTTGGTATATGTATGTATAACATGACCTCTTGCATTCCAACAACTACTTCGTATATGTATGTATGACATGATCTCTTGCATTCTAACAATAACTTGGTATATGTTGATCAATCTTGGTTAATATGTAATCATTCGTAAATATTCTCAGTAACCCAGCAATGCGTTTCACAAAAAACTTACGACAAAGATCGCCGTAAACGTAAAACAACAATTATCTATTATATGTTTAATTTCCATCCAAATGAAGCCAAGTTGTCTCAAATCATGTAGAAAGTTACATATTTTCTGAAAATACAATCATTTTAAATGTCGATCAAAATCAAAACAGAGAAATTATCAATTTTTTATCGTACGTTATTTTGTGAAACGCAGTCCCGTTCATTATATTTTGTACGGCAAATGTCGTAAACATTTCTAATATTATGGTTAAGAATATTATTTGGGATAAATATATATTGATTACTTAAAAGTAACACGTAAACTCGTTGGACCACAAGTTCTACAGATGACAACGTCAACTCTCCCATTCGGTTTACAATAACATTAGAATCAAGATGACAACATTTAATGTGAAATATGCCAACATTCAAAGGAAATGATAACTAAATAAGCAATATCAGAACGTAGGAAATAATACAAAAACGAGGAAAATAGATAACCAAATTATACCGCAGCTTAAAGCTGGATAGTTGATTCCAAGAGAGTTCAAATAAAAGCACGCGTGTACTTATATAATCGAAATGGCGTGTAGGTCATTACATCCGTCACATATCATGTACATCATGTGTTAAAAAATTTAAGAATGTATTAAATGCAAGGTAGCTAAATTCGGTTCTCAAACTAGCACGTAGAATTTACAACGTCTGACTATTAGTTGAACAATACAATTGTACAATTTGTTTTGTAAACAAAACGTTAGTTATACGAGTTTTAAAAACAGATGTTACAGTTTATAGTTATGGATATTGGCTGGATGCATATTCCAGACAGATACCCTGTGCAGAGTAAATGCGTTTACAATAGTTGCTTTCTTGTTTTGGAATGGAATTAAATAAGTCTTTATTTAAAGAGGGTAGCCCAATTGTTTGAAACAAATCGTCCTTGGGACCCTTAATATTTAAAAAAAATAATATATGAATCGAAAACATTTCATGTGTCATACCATGTAATTACTGATTCTGTTTCAAGAAACAAAAGAATACAAATAATCTGGAAATAGTCCTGTTTTGAGTCTATTTATATAAGCAGTAACATATTTTTGTATTTTCTTCTATCTGGAGCCCGTGTGGTTTCGGCTATGAATAGAATCGCTGTTGATCGCTGCAGAGAGATAGAAATCCTCCAAATGGGTGTCATGTTCATGTTATCATATTTTGTCATGTTCATAATTGTGGTATAATAACAACCCCTGTGTATTTCCAGGGATTTATATGAGTGATGGCAAGAATAGGATCACTGTGACCCATGCAGGTCGTAATACGCGCCAATTTGAGTAAAACTATAGAATTTGCTGGAACTTTGCAGTTCTGGAGGTATCAAGGTTTAGGTTCAATCTTCATATTCATTGGTGATGTTTTTATTTGTATGTTAATTAATTTTTTTTTTTTCTGAGATATAAAGTAAACCTGGAATCTTTATTCCTGTTGGCGTCGAATAACTTATCATGTGTTGGTACGCCGTAAAACCCAATTCATTCATTCTTCTTTTTGAGTAGAAATCTATTGGATAGCAAGCAATATTATCTATAATATATGGAATGAATGTCAATTTAGAGAGTTGTGTCATTGAAAATTTTAATTTAAAATTGCCGTAATGAGAGATGCGTTGTACACAAAACCACAAATTGCATTATTTTGATACAACAATAACATTCTTGGAAATAATGACGCAAAAAGTCAAACAACACTCGTAAAACCTCTCAGATACAACATAAATATCCCCGCGCGTTGTTATTACGATCATAGTGTCATTGAACCTGCTACAATTTGAGAACAGGTCTACTTTCTCCATTTGAATAATGTATTTAACGGCACTGGCATTTCAGGGGCGAGAGTGGAGTGCAGGAGAAAGGGCACTGACCCTCTGAGATTCCAAGACTGATTTAAAATGGTCATCATTTCAGATTTCAGTCTAAAATGTGAAGAAAACAAACATAAGGTAGCTAGCTATACACTCATATTTGAAAATCCTGACCCTGCGTATACACGAAAGGAAGAGTAAAGCTCACACATACTTTTAGTTTGGATATTTTTTTAACATTACTGGACCAATACAGTAAAACCTGTTTTTAACAAGCCAGTCAAGGGAAAGAGCAAAACTGACATTTAAAGACAGGTTGTTGCTTAAATACTTAAATTGCCCTGAAAGCATGTACATGGAAAATAACAAATGTTGCTGCTTAAGACAATTGTCTGCTTAACAGAGGTGACCGTTTTCACAGGTTTGACTGTTTGTGACATTCAGTAATCTTACAACTCATGTGTATATTGTGTGTTTGTATTTTGGCATTTTCCAGGTTGTTATATAATTGTTATAAAAATATTTCAGTCGAATTGTACATCTGATGCTTCGTAAATCCGGGTCGTAAGGTGCGTCAGTACAATGTAAAAAACATATCACACATACACGTGACGTCAATGTCAATGATATTTCGTGCCTATGACAACAATACACATTGTTGTAAAGTCTGAACAGTATAAACACGCACTGAATTATCGTTCTTATCACGGTTTGCCGACCAGAACAGGTACCCAGATAAAGTTTACACGAACCGCTGTCCATGTGATATCGCACTTTCCTTTAAATTTGACACTTCAGCCGCTGGTATTATGCAGATTACATCAATACATCTAATTTCAGAATACTGCCAAATCCGATTTATTTCGTTGTCAAATATAATGCAGTGTTATGATTATACGATGCACTGCAGTGCTATGGTTAAACGATGCACGCGTTATATGATTATAAATCAACCACGACGTAATATAGTCAAGTGAACATGCGTTTAAGGTAAGTCCGCGAAACCTCAGATATATCAAACTTTATATCAACTCACTTTATTAAGATATTTCTTAAGTTACAAAGTGGCATAAACTCAAAATGAAATTATATATAACAGATATGCCAAACCTTCAAATTACACATCCATCACAGTAGTAGAAATCTAATCAATACATAGACTTATCCTTGAATGTATGGTATATACATGTCTCTTAGTTAAGTTTATGCTAATTTATTTAAGCTCGAGCTTATCTGATCCGCATTCGAAGCTGCTTCCTGGTTTGAATCAGTTTTGAGCGTTTTATATTGGAGGTCATCGGGTCAATCTTCCGACCGAATGCGCATCCTCAAGTATGAGCGGCCTAGAACATCCACTGCACAACCGCCCTACTATTGTTGTATGACAATATTATACATATAGAATTGCTTAATAATGCAATTAGTGTATAGTATGTTAATGTTTCTCTATTCATGAACATTATGGCAGCCATGATGAGACTTAAAAACATTACATAAAATACATAGTTCAACATATGAAGGCGATCAGTAACTACAAGATGTTTCACTATAAAAAAATCAAGGATTTTAACAAAACATTATTTGCGGTGTCATCCTTTGCTGCGAACAGTTTCAAGGCGCTGATCCCTGGTGTCGCTTCTTATCGATGTTTGTGTGTTGTTAGGAGCCTCCGTGGCCAAGTTGTCTAAGAAACTGTCTCAAGATGGCTTGCATAGTTCATAAATCCGAGTCCCGCTCACTCAAAAATCTTTAAGTGAGAACGTTTGCCATTTACTTGCGGAAGAAAGGTGGTTCTTCTCAGAATCACTCTGAGGTCTTCCTCAAACAACAAAACTGAACATGCCATATATAACCTTAAATGTGTTGAAAATAAGTCTCACTCACAAAAACATGTTTGTTGTTCTTATTATAATTGTTCATGAAATATATTTATTTCAAAAATATTTTTTTTTCTGTGCTTTACAAGAGATGGCTGACAAATGCATCAGCATAAACGAGAAATCCGGTTATATCGGTGTGCTCAAAATGCGAAGTGTTTACCCTTCGCAATTAAAACCCCGGAGAATATTTGTAACACAGCCAGCTATTTCTAAACATATAGTGTACACATGTTGCAGAGATAATCCCATGATGATGTTAACACGCCCACTTTTTATTACTTTAAAAGCTTTTGCTAGGAAGAATTCCAAATGTGGTTTTACATAGTTCCCTTTATCTTGTATCAAGTTGCAGTTTGACATATTCGGATATCTCATTATAAACACCACTTATCGAATCCATTTCATTAAAATAAGTTACATTCAGTCGGTACTTTTTCATGAGCTTATGAATATGTAAGTGGATATTATATCTACATAATGATATTCTTTAACGTTTAACGTTTAACGTTTTTACGTTTTTATATTTAATTTTTTATTTTTTTTTTATCATTTACGACCAAGTTTTAGAGGTCCTCTATTTCTTCCAAATATAAAACATATCTGTATGTAGTAGAATAGTCTGATCAATGCTATACCATTAATTTCCCACGTATTCTGTAGTAAAATGATAAACCTTAGAGAAAATGAATTTATCAAAACGTAGAATCATTATAAATGTTGCCAAGAAATCTTCGTTTTGGATTTCAACAAACGTAATATCTTCGCTATTAATACACTTAATTCAAGGCGACAGTTTTTTTTTCACGTCTGCTACCGTAATTCATATTTCATTTGCAAATACAACACCGATTTAAAACGCTCTTGCGTCAAGATTTATTTTGTTTAAATATATTTTATGACCATATAAACGCATATTACACTAATATGTATTGTGCAAATGATTCATATACTATTATAAGCAAAAGGGTTGGTCACTAATAATTCTCTCACCATCAGATATTGCAATTCCTATTCAACTACATTTTACATCTTTAAAGATGATCATAATGAACATTCATTCATAGCAGCCAAGTATGAACAATCGCAAACAATGATGAATAATGAAACACACGTAAGCACAAACACACATGCAAATGCATATATGGAGATAAGTATTTGTGAACAACCAGACATAAATATACAGACCAGACTACGGCGAGCGTGCCTACAATGCAAACCATAGACCCAAGAACAATGCATCTACCAACCTAATGGAAATACTGTCAATCATGACTTATATACCATGGATCTACATGCAACACATCTTGACTTGAGGAACAATTTACATACAAAAAATGATAGCTTCATATGAGAAGAATCCAGTTAAGGATTCAAAATACACAAGCTATGCAATGGACAGATATAGAAACCGGTTTAAACATGGAGATACAGTGAAATCGTAGTTATTTTATTTCAGAAAGGGAGATAATTTGATTCGCTACAATTTTATTTCTTATATTAAACATCTTTATCAAATACACGTTCACAATGTATGATAAGTCTGCCTGCCTGCCTGCCTGCCTGCCTGCCTGCCTGCCGTCCGTCCGTCCGTCCGTCCGTCCGTCCGCCCGTCCGTCCGTACGTCCGTCCGTACGTTTGGAGCGGCAGTTGTGGGTTGCGTTGCCAGTACAGAATGGCATTGTGTTTTTTTTTGGTACTTGTTGGGTGCAATGTTTATCCCACAAGTGCGAAAATGCGTCCAAATGGCATTGGGGGGTTAATTTTATTTTTTCACATTTTTCTTTTACTTTTTTTTCCACCTTTTTTTATTCTTTTTTAGTGTCATTAGGGTTGGATCTCAAGGTTTGTGACATTAGGGTTAAAAAAGAAAATAGTTTTTGTTTTGTTTTATGAAAAAAAAGATGTTTTATAACATATAAAAACCGCACCCCACAATATCACTTCCACCAGAACGTCCGTCCGTCCGTCCGTATGTCTGTCTGTCTGTCTGTCTGTCTGTCTGTCTGTCTGTCTGTCTGTCTGTCTGTCTGTCTGTCTGTCTGTCTGTCTGTCTGTCTGTCTGTCTGTCTGTCTTTCTGCCTCCCTGCTTGCCTGCCTCACTGCCTACCTGTCTGCATGATAGTGAAATAAAAGTAAAAGAACCCAATGATAATAATGGGGATTACAAATGATAAAGACAAAGTGAGGTTAAAAACAGCATTTACATGTCTAAGGGAGGGATTGTGAGATGGTAAAAACTGCCCGTTTGAAAGAATCATGACTGGACAGGGGTGCATAAAGTGTTTCGTTGCCAAAATAGCAAAGGGGAAGCAACTGTACTTTAGTAGGCAACAATTGTGTGGAGTTGGTAATAGGTCACTTTGGGACACTTATGGGACATTCGTCTGAATGCTTTACATATGTTGGCATTTGCATGGCAACAAGCAAATGTACAATTTTGAAAAAAAAAAAAGATATAGTTTGGCAGCTGATATACGGTCGGTCTGCAAGAGACCGCCAACCCAGCTTTTATAACATACTTGTAACTGTTGGATATCAAGAGTGTTTGTTGTCTAGTCAGCTGCTCCTTGTTAATACTGGAGTTGGTATGCGGGCTCCAAACATGGAATGAGTACTCAACTGCCATGCGCAAATGGGGCTTTTATGCAATCTCTCTAATACCTGGGGTCGTAGATCTAATATTTCTACAAAGGAGGTTACCCTGTTTATATGACTGTTCCAACCAATATCGTCGCTGATATCAACTCCAAGGTATTTTGAGGTACTTACCGATTCTATGACCTGTCCATGTAGAGAATACTATAAATGGATTGGAGATTTGGAGCGTATAATGTGTAATACTGCACTATTTCTTCGATTGAAATCCATACCCCAGCTAGTCTCCAATTGTTGTAGTAGATCTAAGATATATTATAAGATTTGTGTATCCTTGGAGATAGCTGAATACGCAGCTGTGTGTCATCAGCATATAATCTCACCTTTGACTTAATTTTGTCTGGTTGATCGTTTATATAAATGAGGAATAGAATGGGTCCTAGGACCGATCCCTAGGTCACTCATGACGTTACTGGTACTTCAGCAGTGAATTCTCATTTTCTAAACATACGTTTATGTCCCACCTGAGAGAAATAATCCATTGAAGGGCAAAAATCCTAACTCCATATTGGTGTAATTTGTAGACACATTTCTCATGACTGACCGTAACGATCCTACATCAGCATGACTAGCTATGTTTCACAAGAGCACTCAGCTCAAAACCGATCATATTGATTTAAGTATTTGTGAATATGAAGATTCTTATTTGTGAACACCATGTGTATACGGAGATTTTTATTTGTAAACATATGTGTATACGGAGCATATTATTTGTGAACAACCAGACATAGATCCATACATGTACAAACACATACAAACCTACGTGTACTTACACATACACGTACACCACGATTTGTTGATTCTACAGTGCACTGCCTATTAGGTGTTTGACCCCTTTACAATTAGCCATTGCGATTTGCTATTTAAGTATGTTACGACCGGATGGAAAGGGAACACATTCCTCTTGAGGCATTGAAAGGTGGAGGATGTTAAATAACTGCCCTCGTCTTTGTTTTACATGTATTTTCTTGCTGCTAGTTTGCATAGAGTACTTTTATGTATACAGCATTTGTTTCTTTTTTTATAAATTTACCAAAATATTTCTGTTTTAACACCATGATTTTACCATGTACACCTGCATGCTGCCGTGTTTGTAAGATACTGGTTGTCTTTACATTTGCATTGTCTCATTGTTTGATGTGAAGACAGGGTAAGAGAGAGAAAAACACCCACTGGCAATGTTTCATACTGACCGTATCAAAGAAGTGACCCATGTTTTAACTATTTCTGAATGTATGGTCTCCTACTTTTCATTATTGTTTCCATTACGAATGTCCTGTATATTCACGTTGTTTTGTGCTGCTTTGATGACTCCAGGCTTTAAACGTTGCATCTCATGTCATTTGTTTTGTTACTTAATATATAATATAATCATACTACAAAACAACTGTTATGATTTATATTATATAAGTGTTGTTTTTTTTAATTTCAGATCTTAAAGACGCAAAGTGAAAGGTGTTAAAACAGTTATTATTTTGTAAGTTCCTTACATAATTTCATAATCTATTTTACACGAAAGACATATTTTCAGAATAGCAGAAAATTGGTTGTAATTTGCAATCTAAATGGAGTCTATTAAGCTTTATGTTTAAACATATGCATATATTTGTGTGTAGGTATAGTTTAAATTTGCTGCATATTAAATAATGGAATATCATTTAAGTATTGTTTTAAATTTAAATCTGATTGAAAGAAACTATTATTCATTATAAAAAAAACTGTTTATATAGACATGCACATATAATTCAAATATATTTTAAAGATTTTTTTTTTACCTGGAAAGGGCTTACCTATTTTTACATATTGAACAATCAATCTATCAAACGGTAATTGTTTTTAAAACTTATTGTTTACAGACATATACAACCTGCCTGTAAATGTATTTCAATTTGTGACAAGCATTAGAGACAATGTGAAGAACCCAACAAACAAAAATGTAACCGCGGCTTAGAGGAAGACACAAAATCGATTGCGTTTTCTTGTCATTCCGTGTTAGCCATTCCGTGCCAGTTGGCGTTTATATGACCAGGATCTATAATGTGAAAGGTATAATTTGATTTCCAATAAACCAAAATTAACACACGGAAAATGCTTGATACTATGCTTGACATGGCTGACCTTAACTATGGTGAAGAGTATAGTCCACGAAGGACCTTTCTTCCTAGGGATGGTTCTAAAAGAACTACAAAGAAAGTGTTTGACAAAGGCGTTGGGAATAACCCCGGTAACGGCTTTCCTGTACCAATGGTCGAGGGTTCTGAAGTTGAAGACGAAGCAGGTCTGGCAGCATCGTATCAGGATTCGAAACCTGGTGTCATCAACAATGTGCCTCACCTAATATACGGGAATTATCGTCACACACAAATACCGTTTCAAGTGAAAATATACAACTTTCTTGAACGTCCAACGGGATGGAAATGCTTTGCCTATCATTTCACTGTGTGAGTAAATATTTTGTTTTTTCTATCTTTATTTTGTACGAAGTTACTGAGGTTTTACCTAAAAGCTAATTTATGCATAATGATGCATAAATCTTGTTTAAATAATCATGTTTGTGGTACTATTTCTTATCTCATCTTGCATATTTCAAACGTTGACATTTAAATTACTTCTTTGCTCTAAGTATAAAGAGAGAAAGAAGATACAATAAAATGGCAGGGTCAGACTAAATAGATATGATATATATATATATATATATATATATATATATATATATATATATATTAATGATAAAACTTTACATTTTATAGTTGTTAAATTAAATTTGACAAAATTGTCAAGTTTCTTAAAACAAATAGTGTCCACGGACTTTATAGACACAACTCATGTATATGCGGAGAGAGAGAGAGAGAGAGAGAGAGAGAGAGAGAGAGAGAGAGATTCGCTTTTAGTACGAATCTTTTTATAACAATTGCAACAATGCAGTTTGTGTAATACAAAAGTTAATCAAGAAGACCACTATTGATCCAACCATGAAGCATTTATACGTAGAAAATAATGACACCATTTTACCTAACTGCAATGATGTTTGAAGCTTCATATACTTATAGAACAGAAGGTAATTTTTCTCTACACAGTTTTGTAAATAAAATTTTAAGTATTTGCAAAATTATGACTTCAATCACTAATGAAAAATTAAATATATTTTTAAACTTTCATATGGTAATCTTACTAGAAATCTCTGTGAATCTCTTTCAAAAGAGAACAAAACAATACAATTAAGGCATTGGTGTTTTAGTGTCAGTCCATGTTGCCCAAAACGGTGTGTAGTGTTCAAACTAGTACAAACAATGACCTGTCATGCTAGTAACTTTATATAGAAAACTCGTACCACACAAACATGTCGGTCAGTTTGCATTATCTGTTATGCAATACTGTGATGTAGGTCGCTTTACGCAGAAACTGTAACACCAACACCACAACAATTGTGTGTTGTACTGAATAAAACTAATGCCATGCATTTGGACCATTCTAATACCCACGCAATATCATTATATTTGTTTAACTACATGTATATATATAGTAACACTTTTAAAACATGATTGTAACAGTCCAGTTAACAATTCAATTCAATAGTGTATTCACTTAACGGATTGCATTTTTAGTAACATGGTTTAATAATATAGCGTGTGAACATGTGATGAAGTGTTATATGGCACAATGCATATAAGCATAACATTGTTACAAAGATGCGTCATCTATTGTCCTCTGAGACTGAAACTGCCAACCTTGCTAATCACCTATTATATCTGTCTATGATTTGCATAATTATTAAGTTGACATGAGGCAAGATTGTTGGCTATCCTTTCGAACACTGGCCACTCGGTATTTTTATCCAAGTAAATAACATGAATTGTTCACTAAGGCATAGTTTGTTTGTCTAAGGAAATGGCGACCAAGCAACCAATATCGATCCTTGATTTGGTTACCAACTTGTTTGATTGACAGCCCACACCAGGTTAATTGGCTACGGGTTTATGAATGTAATGGTGTTATATTGTATGTTACAAAATGTCTACTGACATTTACACATGTGTCTATAAAAATTGGGTCTATGTAATTGGAGATAGATTTCAAATTTCTTGCTTGTATATTTTTGGAACGAATTGTCGTGATTGTATAGGACCAAAATGAAGACAAAATACTTTGATATATGTATAATGTATATGTACGCCTTTTCTCTTATTCTAAATGGTAATTGAATTGATCGAAACTTTGAATTTCTTGACATGTGAAACAGGGATAGCTTAATAATATTGAAATGTAATGTACATATCTTCGTATTATTTATATATATGACGATCTATTCAACCAATCATGTTCTTTTGAATGGATTATCTAAAATAGGTGTTTTAACTTGTTCCTCATGAAAAACAGCATGCTGGTGTATACGCAATATTTAAACAATGTATAAATGACTTATCCTGTCCATGTGATATAATAATACGAAACAATGCATTTTCTGAAAGGGGATTTATCCAATGCATTTTGATTCGTAAATTCATGTGTATACTGGTTCCAATAATTGTTTAATTGATTATGAAAACGGTAGATCACATTTTGACAGACAGAAAGTGGTGATTTCATCACATGTCAGCATAAAGTTACGGGGTCATGATCAGTAAGGAAACCTTACATACTATTTCAAGTTTTTGCATTTTGATAATCAATGCAAACATGTGGGGAAATACTACCATTTTAATGTTCAATACTAGCATTAATATCCGACTGATGTGTCGTTTCAAGTTATACAACCCTATTTATATGATCGAATACTGAAACGTACCCATGCTGGCAGACCGTCATTATCCAATAAGAATAAGATCTCGCGCAGGGGCATAAATGACTAAAGTTGGGCGTGAAGGCACGGGTCGTGTAGGGGAAGTGAATGGGGATGGGGAGGGGGCATTCTCCCCCACCCCCATACATTTTTCTAAATATGATCTAATAAAAAGTTCAATTCCAGTGCATTTCAAGATAGTTACAGCTTTCATTACTCATAAGGCATATGCTGAATGTGCAAAATGTACATTCACATGCAAAACTTACAGTTCTAAACGTATTTTACAGCTTTATCAAACTCAATAAACACAGCTTATTGCCTCATTTTATCCCTTAGGCATATCCCCATCACTTCTTTTTTGCGTTTGTTGGCGTTTTTATTTTGTTTTTATTAATTTTTCATTTTTTGGAGAAAGTTGTAGTCCCGGGCTTACACGGCCTTAAGGCAACTACGTCTCTGTCGTGCACTATGGTGTAAATGGTTATACCCCCAAAATCGTACAGTTACAGTAGATGTTTAAAAAATACACATACTACCGTATGCACAACAACAACTATATAATCCTTTGTCTTCAAGAAATACCACTAAAACTGCGTCTCACATTCATGGCCATAACTAAATGTCAGCCGAACATTTCACCAAGGTGCGGATGGCATATTTGGAACTGTTACTTATCTAATTATTCAAGACGTATGAATTAAATGAGAATGTATTATGTTACAGCATACAACGTGCCCTGCCTCTTATGTTGTTAGGCGTTTTAATGTTACATTCTTCCATTCTATTTTAGCAGTGTTAAGTGCTATTCAGAGACATATAAACATAGATATGTGACTGTAGGTCCTTCTCTAGTGTTTAGTTGGAACATTTGGCGTTTTCCAAACTTGGAAACACAACTCCTCTTCAATCCGCCAACTCAGATTTTTGATTTTGGTATCAAAAGAGAAGGTTATTTTTTTGTGATCATGTTTCATTTATAGCCCATATAAAATTTTGTTACTAATTTTTTTTTATCTTTCTACATTTTTATTTCTATGATGCAGTTGTTTTAAAACGAGAACACGTTTTGGCATTTTTAGTATTGGCTTCAGTGATTTTATTTTGACACAGAATGAACTATATGATACTAAAGCATAAACAATAATAAGAACAATCAAAATAAGCGACGAGATTTCACAGTCACGACACAATCGACACGGTTGTTGTTGCGATAGTCTACACTGTCCGACACGGTTGTCGTTGTTGTGATAGTCTACACTGTCTGACACGGTTGTCGTTGTTGTGATAGTCTAAACAGTCTGACACGTTTGTCGTTGTTGTGATAGTCTACACTGTCTGACACGGTTGTTGTTGTTGTGATAGTCTACACTGTCTGACATGGTTGTCGTTGTTGTGATAGTCAATACTGTCCGACACGGTTGTCGTTGTTGTGATAGTCTACACTGTCTGACACGGTTGTTGTTGTTGTGATAGTCTACACTGTCTGACATGGTTGTCGTTGTTGTGATAGTCAACACTGTCCGACACGGTTGTCGTTGTTGTGATAGTCTACACTGTCTGACACGGTTGTCGTTGTTGTGATAGTCTACACTGTCTGACACGGTTGTCGTTGTTGTGATAGTCTAAACAGTCTGACACGGTTGTCGTTGTTGTGATAGTCTACACTGTCTGACACGGTTGTTGTTGTTGTGATAGTCTACACTGTCCGACACGGTTGTCGTTGTTGTGATAGTCTACACTGTCTGACACGGTTGTTGTTGTTGTGATAGTCTTCACTGTCTGACACGGTTGTTGTTGTTGTGATAGTCAACATTGTCTGACACGGTTGTTGTTGCTGTGATAGTCACACTGTCTGACACGTTGTTGTTGTTGTGATAGTATACACTGTTTGGTACGGTTATTGTTGCTGTGATAGTCACCCTTTCCGACACGGTTGTTGTTGTTGAGATAGTCTACACTGTCCGACACGGTTGTTGTTGTTGAAATAGTCACACTGTCTGACACGGTTGTTGATGTTGTGATACTCTACACTGTCTGACACGGTTGTTGTTGCTGTGATAGTCACACTGTCTGACACGGTTGTTGATGTTGTGATATTCTAAACTGTCTGACACGATTGTTGATGTTGTGATACTCTACACTGTCTGACATGGTTGTTGATGTTGTGACATTCAAAACTGTCTGACACGCTTGTTGTTGTTGTTGTTATAGTCTACACAGTCTGACACGATTATTGATGTTGTGATACTCTACACTGGCTGACACTGTTGTTGATGATGTGATATTCTAAACTGTCTGACACGGTTGTTGATGTTGTGATAGTCACATTGTCTGACACGGTTGTTGTTGTTGTGAGAGTCTACACTGTCTGACACGGTTGTTGTTGCTGTGATAGTCTACATTGTCTGACACGGTTGTTGTTGTTGTGATAGTCTACACTGTCTGACACGGTTGTTGTTGTTGTGATAGTCACACTGTCTAGCATGGTTGTTGTTGCTGTGATAGTATAAACTGTCCGACACGGTTGTTGTTGCTGTGATTGTCACACTGTCTGACACGGTTGTTGATGTTGTGATATTCTAAACTGTCTGACACGGTTGTTTATGTTGTGATACTCTACGCTGTCTGACACGGTTGTTGATGTTGTGATATTCTAAATTTTCTGACACGGCTGTTGTTGTTGTGACAGTCACACCGTCTGACACAGTTGTTGTTGTTGTGATAGTCTACCTCGCCCGACACGGTTGTTGTTGTTGTGATTGTTACACTGTCTGACACGGTTGTTGATGTTGTGATACTCTAAACTGTCTGACACGGTTGTTAATGTTGTGATACTCTACACTGTCTGAGACGGTTGTTGTTGTTGTGATAGTCTACACTGTCTGACACGGTTGTTGTTGTTGTGATAGCCACACTGTCTGACACGGTTGTTGATGTTGTGATACTCTACACTGCTGTCTGACACGGTTGTTGTTGTTGTGATAGTCTACACTGTCTGACACGGTTGTTGTTGTTTTGATAGTTACACTGTCTGACACGGTTGTTGTTGTTGTGATAGCCTACACTGTCCGACACGGTTGTTGTTGTTGTTGTGATATTGACACTGTCTAACACGGTTGTTGATGCTGTGATACTCTTCAATGTCAGACACGTTTGTTGATGTTGTGATATTCTAAACTGTCTGAAACGGTTGATGATGTTGTGATACTCTACACTGTCTGACACGGTTGTTGATGTTGTGATATTCTAAACTGTCTGACACAGTTGTTGATGTTGTGATAGTCTACACTGTCTGACACGGTTGTTGATGTTGTTGTGATGTTCTAAACTGTCTGACACGGTTGTTGTTGTTGTGATATTTGACACTGTCGGACAGGGTTGTTGCTGTTGTGATAGTCTACACTGTCCGACACGGTTGTTGTTGTGATCGTCTACACTGTCCGACACGGTTGCTGTTGTGATAGTTTACACTGTCCGACACAGTTGTTGTTGTTGTGATAGTCTACACTGTGCGACACGGTTACTGTTGTGGTAGTATACACTGTTAGACACGGTTACTGTTGTGGTAGTATACACTGTTAGACACGGTTGTTGTTGTGATAGTTAACACTGTCCGACACAGTTGTTGTTGTGATAGTCTACATTCTCCGACACGGTTGTTTTTGCAATAGTCTGCACCGTACGATACGGTTGTTGTTGCGATAGTCTACACTGTCCGATATGGTTGTTTTTGCGATAGTCTACACTGTCCGACACGGTTGTTGTTGCAAAAGTCTACACTGTCCGACACGGTTGTTGTTGCGAAAGTCTACACTGTCCGACACGGTTGTTGTTGAAAAATGTCTACACTGTCCGACACGATTGTTGTTGTGATAGTCTACACTGTCCGATACGGTTGTAATTGTGAAAGTCTACATTGTCTGACACGGTTGTTGTTGTGATAGCCTACACTTTCCGGTACGGTTGTTGTTGCGATAGTCTACACTGTCTGACACGATTGTTGTTGTGATAGTCTATATGTCTGACACGGTTGTTTTTGTGATAGTCTACACTGTCTGACACGGTTGTTGTTGTGATAGTCTGCACTGTCCGACACGATTGTTTTTGTGATAGTCTACACTGTCCGACAGGGTTGTTTTTGCGATAGTCTACACTGTCTTACACGGTTGTTGTTGTGATATTCTACACTGTCCGACACGGTTGTTGTTGTGATAGTCTACACTGTCCGACACGATTGTTGTTGTGATAGTCTACACTGTCTGATACGATTGTTGTTGCGATAGTCTACACTGTCCGACAAGGTTGTTTTTGCGATAGTCTACACTGTCTGACACGGTTGTTGTTGCGATAGTCTACACTGTCCGACACGATTGTTTTTGTGATAGTCTACACTGTCCGACACGGTTGTTGTTGCGATAGTCTACACTGTCCGACATGGTTGTTGTTGTTATAGTCTACACTGTCCGACACGGTTGTTGTTGTGATAGTCTGCACTGTCCGACACGATTGTTTTTGTGATAGTCTACACTGTCCGACACGGTTGTTTTTGCGATAGTCTACACTGTCCGACACGGTTGTTGTTGTGATAGTCTACACTGTCCGACACGATTGTATTTGTGATAGTCTACACTGTCCGACACGGTTGTTTTTGCGAAAGTCTACACTGTCTGACACGGTTGTTGTTGCGATAGTTTACACTGTCCGACACGATTGTTGTTGTGATAGTCTACACTGTCCGGTACGGTTGTTGTTGCTATAGTCTACACTGTCTGACATGGTTGTTGTTGATATAGTCTACACTGTCTGACACGGTTGTTGTTGCGATAGTCTACACTGTCCGACACGATTGTTTTTATGATAGTCTACACTGTCCGATACGGTTGCTGTTGCGATAGTCTACACTGTCTGACATGTTTGTTGTTGTTATAGTCTACACTGTCCGACACGGTTGTTGTTGTGATAGTCTGCACTGTCCGACACGATTGTTTTTGTGATAGTCTACACTGTCCGACACGGTTGTTTTTGCGATAGTCTACACTGTCTGAGACGGTTGTTGTTGCGATAGTTTACACTGTCCGACACGATTGTTGTTGTGATAGTCTACACTGTCCGCTACGGTTGTTGTTGCGATAGTCTACACTGTCTGACATGGTTGTTGTTGTTATAGTCTACACTGTCCGTGACGATTGTTTTTGTGATAGTCTACACTGTCTGACTAGGTTGTTGTTGTGATAGTCTACACTGTCCGACACGGTTGTTGTTGTTGCGATAGTTTACACTGTCCGACACGATTGTTGTTGTGATAGTCTACACTGTCCGATACGATTGTTGTTGTGATAGTCTACACTGTCCGGTACAGTTGTTTTTGTGATAGTCTACACTGTCCGACACGGTTGTTTTTGCGATAGTCTACACTCTCCTACACGGTTGTTGTTGTGATAGTCTACACTGTCCGACACGATTGTTTTTATGATAGTTTACACTGTCCGACACGGTTGTTTTTGCGATAGTCTTCACTGTCTGACACGGTTGTTGTTGCGATAGTCTACACTGTCCGGTACGGTTGTTGTTGCGATAGTCTACACTGTCTAACATGGTTGTTGTTGTTATAGTCTACACTGTCCGACACTGATGTTGTTGCGATAGTCTACACTGTGCGACACAATTGTTTTTGTGATAGTCTACACTGTCCGACACGGTTGTTGTTGCGATAGTCTACATTGTCCGACACGGTTATTGTTGTTGCGGTAGTCTACACTGTCCGACACGATTGTTGTTGTGATAGTCTATACTGTCCGACACGATTGTTGTTGTGATAGTCTACACTGTTCGGTACGGTTGTTGTTACGATAGCCTACACTGTCTGACACGGTTGTTGTTGTTGTGATAGTCTACACTGTCCGACACGGTTGTTGTTGCAATAGTCTAGACTGTCCAACACGACTGTTGCTGTGATAGTAAACACTCTCTGACACAGTTGTAATTGTGATAGTTTACACTGTCCGACACGGTTGTTGTTGTGATAGTCTGCACTGTCTGACACGGTTGTTGTTGTGATAGTCTACACTATTGTGATTGTCTACACTGTTAGACATAGATGTTGTTGTGATAGTATACACTGTCTGATTATGTATCCTTTTGAAACTTAGAACGCGAATATAATAAAACGATAGAACACTAATTAGTACCTTATACATTAACTATCAAGAATGGTTTGTGTTTGTATGCATGGGGCGCGGCTGATGATCATAGATATTTTATTTTAGTTCATCTATTTAACACCATAAGTAA
The DNA here is from genome assembly GCA_029582155.1 of Panopea generosa. NCBI lineage: Eukaryota > Metazoa > Mollusca > Bivalvia > Adapedonta > Hiatellidae > Panopea > Panopea generosa. The sequence continues at coordinate 4,828,778 of CM055898.1, forward strand.
ACAAGAATATTTTTACTTTATCATTTATACTGATATCACTGGTTTTCGTTCATCATTATTGACTACAAGTTTAATCAGCTGTATTTAACCTTAGTAATTTAAAATCAACTCACGATGTGAAAAGCGTTTTGTGCGTTCCAAAGACACAATTAAGATACATAAAACTAACTTAAATGTTGGTATAGACTTTTATAGTCACATCTACGTGTACTTCATGAAAATGTTAAATGTATTAGTCTATCACATAAGTGATATATCCCAAATCAGGTATATTGACTTCCCAATGAAAAAGGCTGGAAATTCAATGTCTGCCCCATAATTCCTAGCAGTTGAACGCTTACTAAACTGTGACGTCATTCAAACTTTCCCTGAAGCAACTGATCAATAAGCATGCTCGGTACAATTGCTATTTAACGGACCCAAGAGAGTTGGGTTTTTTCTACAAACTAAATATAAGTGCATAAAGTTCAATGTGGTTTCGCTACACAATAGTTTAAAGCGAAATTCCAATTGGTTCAGTTGTATACTATGGGTTGACATTACAAACTCATAAAGCTTCATGATATTATCAAGCCGCCACTAAATGGAAAGAGCAAATATAACCCCCAAGACATGTGGTTGCTTAATGAATGTTGATTGAAATTAAGATAATAATGGCTGTATTTAGAAAATGTGTTGTTGCTTATAGAGTTGATCACTAACAGAGGTTTGAGTGTAGTTAGAATGCATGTTGATTGAAATTAAGATAATAAAAGCTGTATTTAGAAAATGTGTCGTTGCTTATACATGTAGAGGTGATCACTTACAGAGGTGATTGTAGTTTAAAACAAATTTCATGATATTATTAATCAAATATCAACGTGTTTCGTATATCTTAAGAATGAAACTTTAAAGTATGTTGGGCAACACTATGCAAAATATAACATGTACATTCGTAATTTAGCTTTGTTTCTATTTGTATTCCATGAATAGTTTTGTGTAAATACTAGTACATTAAGTATGAGTGCTGGTATTGTGACGTTCTGTTCAATAACACATTAAACATCTAGTCGAGGTGACTGAGCCAATAATTAATTTAAAAGTGGAAAGAGCAGAACTACAACTACGTGTATGGTGAAAACGTGTCATTGTTTTATTTTGTACAATACACGATATAAATAGTAGCATAAGTATTATTTTATACTTGTAAGTGTATAGCCAACCACTTACTCCAGATGTTACCACGTGACCGTACAATATTTAGAAGTTTATTGATCCAATAAATTGTATATTGTACAGTTCAAAATTAAAGAAGGCGATTAAAAAGACGACTATAAATTGAGCAGAAATTTCAACAATAAAAAACATTTGACAAAATGTTACGCATGACGATGGCGTTGTGAAATCTGAATATCTTTCTTCGTCTGCCGCTTTGAACTCACGGCTTTTTTGTTTAAAAGGATCTTGATTTTCATTACTCTTTTGATAAAAAATCTTTAAGATTGAGGTATAGAATAAACACAGATCAATTTACAGTGTTTTGTAAAATATGGGAATATAATTTGAGGACGGTGATTTAGTGACAACTTGAATGGCGCCATAGTTTAGCAAGCGTTCAATTGCAATGAATTCTGGAACGGGCATAGAATGTCGTGATTTTCCATTGGGTATTAACAGACCTTATTCGGGAAATATCAGGTTCTATACATAGAGATTACGTCAGTTAAATCTAACCATCATATAATACAAAACAATGCAGCCAAAAATAATGAATATTTATACGATCCACCTCAAGCATCTTAGAAACGATTTCTATGGACATTACACCTTCATCGCTACTATAGTAAAAACATGACGCCAATTCTGAATATAACTTAGTTTTCTGCTAAACTCAGGTCTCCTTGTTATTTGACTTGACACATATTTCCAATCTATTGATGCACTCGACCACCATATTAAACGCCTTGGGGAAATGTCGTAGAGTAAGTACCAATTGGCGAATGTCATTTTTGCAATTTGCTGTAACTTGAGACAGCTAAAATTATAACGGCTGTGTCCCAGACATCATCTATCGTCTCTTATTGCAACACATAGTACCTTTCTCGTCTTTAAATTATATTTTAATGGGAGACAATTCGATGTAACCATTCTGTGGCGTATGTGGCATAGAATTTGCTATAAATGCATGGTAACTCTTTGATCCTTTAAATTCAGCTTAATTTGGTATTAAATTCACAATTCCTGGATTAATACGAAAGCTATATTTTTATATAGCAGTAAAAGCATAAATACGTTCCCGAATAGTACGACAAAAAAGGTAATAATTGTAATATATGATATATAAAAGGCATAAACACTTATTAACACTATATGATAGTAAAAACAAGAAACACAGTCCTTTGAAAAAAGTGATAAAGAGAATTTGTTTAACGGTCATCACAAATCAATTCCGAAGTACAAATGCTTGTTGTGTATAGGTGAAGTATTTCAATAATATGACTGCATATGAGACACTTGTATTTAAAACGTCTAAATCTAACTGACGAACCGTAAACACCTGACCTGGGTCAGGAAAAGCTAAATGGAACACAATAATTGAGAAAAAAATAGAATAAACCAATTTATTTGCTTTAAAACTTTTAACACAAACAAATGTTAACCAATGATATACGGTTAAGGATGATATTCAAAACTATGTCATTAATTAGACTGTAGCAAATGTTTACAATGCATCCTGATTGCCATATGTAAATATTATAATATTATCAACAGCATTATCTCCCCGTTTGAACGCGCCAGATTGAATCTGTATTACAAATGAATAATTAAGTCAACAATTCTGATTACGAATTGATGAATATAATGTTGAACATAGAATATGTTAATATCAAATTGACGTGAAGCGTTTGCAGCTCCACATTTATTAATTTGAATTGCAGTTGAACAATTATACTGTAATGCTTTGACTGCCTCAGGAGATATTTCTAAATAGGTTTGACCGTGTAATCGTAAAGGGGAAACTTGTATTGTTTTCCAATTGTATTGGAAGGTTAATATGATTAGAGTATATGAAGTAGTTGTATTTATGTGTTGTTATATTGAGTTATCTGCACGGGGGTTGTTTGATCTACAGATTCTGTTCAAGTGCTGGAGTCCTTATCAACTGCATATGTTGCTGTGACTAGGTTTGCATGGTAAAGCTTCTCAGAACTATATAAAAAGATCGTTTCAGCTTAATTAATCAATTTCCATCCGTTGATGTATAAGGCGACTAAGACAATAAGACAACTATATAACAAACATTAGCAGTGACACTCACAGGTCACAGGTCACGATTAATATAAGGAGTAATCATGGTAACTACAATACAAACATAGCTAAGAACTGACAACGAGGTCACGCATTGGAACGGTCAGTAGCAAATGACGCCACTGTAGAGATTAAACAAGGATGACCAGGGCACCCCAACCTCGTCCACCCCCACCCCCGTCGACAAATCATAACGCAAGACATTGTCATTTATATAAATTTGTCTCCGCCAGGATATTCTCGTACATGTGCACATACGACAGAAGCACACGTGTAATGTGACACACTAGAAGACTGAAATCGTATATAGATTGGGCGTTACTTTAACTTATTACCACACAAAATTCTGATGCACGGCTGTGATTCAATTATTATCACCAATAAAACAACAGGAAAGACTATTTTTAGTTTTTGATTGAATATTATCGTTAATTTGTGACATTTTATTATCATGTATTCAGAAAACAAATCTCTAAAGTAGAAGTTGTTAATTACTATCAAGGGTATATTTTTCGTGTAGCGCTGCAATTTCGTTTGCTTTATGTGGTTCAAGATTGAATATTTTGAAAGAAACAAACAGACGAACATGGTAATTAGTGCCAGTCCTGTAAAAGCCCATTATCATTAATTTGATAAGCAAGTGCGTGTCACGCTAACATCCGGGGAGTTCAACACAGAATCACAAAATGCAAAGTAAGTAGTTAACCAAAATGGTAAACATTCATTTTTTTAATATAGAGCGTGAATCGACTGTCTCCATATATATTTATTTTATGTGCCGAAATACTAGCCATAAATATTCGCAATAGTACATCTATAAAAGGCATTTTAATTAATAATCAGGAAATTTTAGCTGTCTCAATATGCCGATGATACACCAATAGTCTTGGATGGATCTGAGTCATCACTTAATGCTTCTCTTTCAGAGCTATCTAAATTTTTAAAATAATCTGGTCCAAATATTAATTTTGACAAGACACAAGTGGTATGAATAGGGAGGAAAAAATACAGTACATACAATATAAAGACAAAATGGAAATTAGTTTGAGAAAAAATAACTTTAAGCTGTTGGAATTAACTTTTCATGTTAACCTGGATAAAATTATTGACTTAAATTATGAAGAAAAACTAGCTTAAAAAGAAAATTTGATAAAAATTTGGAAGAGGAGATAGTTTACACCACTAGGAAATATACAGTTATTAAATCTTTACTCCTTTCCAGATTAAATCACCTTTTTATTTCTGTACCAAATCCCAATTAAAACATTTTAACAAACCTAAACAATATTTTCTATAACTTTCAATGGGAAGGTCAGCAAATTTTAAAATAACAATTATTGTCAAACAATATATCTGTGGTGGGCTTACAACGATTAACATAAATACCCTGATACAAAGTCTAAAATTAACAAGGATAAGAAAAGCATTTGCAAATAACAGTTCCTGGAAATTGCTGTTTTACAATTGTATTAATTCAAATAAACTAATTAATTTTGGACAAGGGTATGGCAAATCTATTGTAATTACATTATTGAACAAATTCTGGAAAGATGTTTTAATATCGTATGTGCGACTACTTAAAGTTTGTGTTCCCAAATGGGCAGAACTTTTTTTTATCAAATCCTTTATATTATACAAATAATATTCTTATTGAAAGGTCACATATTTTCTATAAACTGTGGTATAATAAGGTTAATATATAAAAATGACATTTACAAAGACAAATGGTCAAGGTACTCTACACAAGAGCTTCAATACATTAATGGAATTTATAAAAATTCCTAACGTTCAATGGGCTGATTGCAGCCATAAATTCATTTAAATCATTAGTACCAAATATTTAAACTTTAAAAAACTGAAATATCCTTTCAGACCAAATTAGTGTTGGCTATTATTTAAAAGTTCTAAAGGCTGTTATGAATTTTATGAACTGCTTAATAAAAATAATGAAATTCCAACATAAAAAAAATAAATGGGAAGAATTTTATAATATTGAATACATCGCATGGAAAATGATATATTACTCAACATTTAAGTTTGCAATAGCTTCTCAATTACAGTGGTTCCAAGTGAGAATTAACCATAGACTTTTGCCAATTAATGTCTATTTATATAAAATAAAAATTAAAGAAAGTCCCCTTTGCAGTTCCTGTCAACAAGTAAAGACAAGTACGCTTATGCTGTGGACCTGTCCCGAAACTAAAATATTTCTCCAAGAAATAAAAGAAAAAACCTCCTGTCAAAACATTTACCATATATTTAATGAAAAAGAGTTCATTTTTAGAAAGCATTTTTGTGAGGCAGTCCTGTTGTTTTCACTCCAAATTATGTATTATATATTCTGCTCAAAACGATTAGATATCCTTCTATTCATAAATGCTTTTAAAATCAGGTAGCTTGGGCTTATAAAATATATAAACACCTCGCAATAAAAAAAACAATAATGCAAGCATTGAGTTAATTATTTTTTCTGTAAGATGATGATATACCTTGCCAGTTAGTCGGAAATTATACTATAAAATAACTAAGCTTGAAGTAATAAAATAGTATTTTATATTCTTAACTCACACAGACACAAGTATTTTTTTTCTTTAATTCATTATCTTCTTTCATCGACAAATATGTCAAGCTAGAAAAAAGAAGAGAAATTTTACCTACAAACTCATTTATATTTTATCCTTTGCCTTATTTTTATTATGTTAAAGAAATACAGAACTGTAGAAACAAAGACAAAATACAAAAAGAGAAGAAAAAGGAGAAAAAAAAGGAAAAAAAAGAATAAAATACTATAAGTCAATGTTCCAATTTGAAAGAAGAACTTTCTGTCGACATCTTAATTCTTAACCATATACGATTTAATATATTAGGATGAGTTTTAATTAATAATCAATTCAAAATTGTGGAATTCTCTTAAAATAGAATTGTTCTCTTTCATTATATTTTTCTCTTAATACTAGGAATTAGAACAGGACAATTTTCATACATGAATGGATAGCACTATATGAGTAGGATCAAGTTAAGTATCCATAACTACTGATACGTAATATGAAGGACAGTGAAATCATATGTATTTATTTCATGAAGGGAGATAATTTCCGAAGTCTGGTCTGTTTATTTATATCTAGATGTTCACAAATAATTATCTCCATATATATATATGTATTTATATAAACAAGATACAAATAGATGTAATTTGTAAATCACTCTAATTTGTTTGTTTATCAATTCGACACATTAACGCTTATCCAGATGTAGCAGCAACATAAAACTGATTTTAGACATTACGACATCTATTTAGCTATATATTATTTACATCCCAGACACATTAAAGGATCAAACTGAGAATATTAGCGAACTTGTCATATAATTCATAGATCATTACGCAGTAACATGTTCAGCTGACCTCAACATCGAAATGTGTTTTATTTTATCATTTTGATTGCTAAACATGACTTGGGAAAACCTGTTATTCCATTAATTCTCCGGAGACATGGTAAACCTGTTTTATGTTATCTGTGATTAATATGATTGAGCCTACAGGAGCTCACTGATGCTGTTTATTTGTTGCCTTTATTTCCCTGATAACATCTAGCATCTCTTGAAATGTCGTTAGTATTGAATTTGGTATCGAACTTTAATTATATCTATTGATGAGCCATGCATTATAGCAAATAGAATCCATTACGTTACAAACTCCAAGGAGCAGAACCAGGTGGCTTAATGGCTGCCACGATACTATGACGTCTATACTTTACTAGTCCACGAGCTTCAATTTGTTTACATGTGTAATTGTCTGAATATGGCGAGTATATTGTGACGTGTATAAATTATTCTTGCTTAGGGTAATAATCGCTTCTTGTGATACAATAACCAATTCTCTCTGAGATGATAGGAAGCAAACAAAATCCGGATAGATTTTTCGTCCCGAAAATCAATAATAATTTCGTATTTGATTTTTAGAAATGGTAACTCTAACGATATAAATACTCCACATATCTCAGATATAACAAATAAAAGAAGGCACTAATAATTGATATTGTGTCGTTTAAACAACAACAAACAAGCTGTGATAATGGAATTGTATTAATACTGATAGATCTATATAAAAGATCCAACATTAATTTCATCAAAAATGTGTTAAATATCAAAAAAAGACAATTTTTTAAAATGTTATAACTTTATTATTTGATATTCTGTTTCATATGAAAGTAACTCGAGTTGAGTAATAAAAAGGTCATTATACAGTTCACTTAGCAATATGAATTTTTATTAAACTCGTCAATGTTGTGGTGAGAACCTGTATAGGACAAGACGTCATCGCAGACTCGTACAATATAAATCCATATTGTACTGTGAGCTGTATAATAACCTTATAATATATGACGCTATTCATCCGCTCCCTTTACCCACTTTTTATCTATCTATATACTTTTCCTTCAATGATCAAATCTTATTCACGACTTAAATATTAAACATCGTTAAGACATTTTCGAAACAATAGATGACTTAATTCACTATATGATAATGTTTTGTGATAATATTCACACGTTTACTGCTTTTAAAGGTGGCTTCCGTTGCATTTCAAGACATAGTTACAGCTTTTACTCAAGAGTCATATGATGACTGAGCAAAATTGCAGTTCTAAACGTATTTTACAGCATTGTCAAACTCAATAAACACAGCTTCATGCCTCATTTTAACCCACTAGGCATATCCTCATCACTTTTTATAGCGTTTTTTTTTTTATTTATATTTCACTTTTTGGAGAAATGTGTAGGCTCGGCCGGATCTACATGGTCTTAAGGCAACTATGCCTCTGTCTCGCTCTATTGTGTAAATTGTTATACCCAAAAAATCGTGCAGTAACAATAGATTTTTAAACGATGCACATACTGCAGTATGTTCAGCAACACTATATAATCATTTGTCTACAAGAAATACCACTAAAATGGGTCTCACTTTCATGGCAAAAATATATGTCAGCTGGACCTTTAACCAAGTTCTGGATGACATATTCGGAGCTTTTACTTATCTAATTATTCAACAAGTATGACATTACGAGAATGTATTATGTTACAGAATACAACGTACATTTCCTTTAATGTAGTTACGCGTTTCTTCCTTTTATTTATATGACTATTTTGGCAGTGAAAATTGTTGTTTCAGAGACATATAAACATAGATAAGTGACTGCATGTCCTTGTCTAATGTTTGGTTGGCACATTTGGCGTTTTTCAAATCTTGGAAACACTACTCCTCCTGAATCCGTCAACAACATAGATTTGTGATTTTAGTATCATATGTTTAACTTTAGCCCATGTCTTTGAGGTAAGAAATGAGAACAATCTTCTTTAGATACCGATATGAGATTTTGTAACTTACTTTTTTATCTTTCTACATTTCTATTTCTATGATGTGTGTTGTTTTAAAACGAGAACACGTTTTTGGCATTTTTAGCATTGGCTTAAGTAATTCTATTTTGACACAGAATGAACAATATGATTCAAAAATATAAACAATAATAAATCACTCAAAGTAAGCGGCGAGTTTTCGCAGCCACGACACAATCGACACGGTTGTTGTTGTTGTAAAAGTCTACACTGTCCGACACGGTTGTCGTTGTTTTGAAAGTCTACACTGTTCAACACGGTTGTCGTTGTTGTGAAAGTCTACACTGTCCGACACGGTTGTCGTTGTTTTGAAAGTCTACACTGTCCGAAATGGTTGTTGTTGTTGTGATAGTCTACACTGTCTGACATGGTTGTCGTTGTTGTGATAGTCTACACTGTCCGACATGGTTGTTGTTGTTGTGATAGTATACACTGTTTGACACGATTGTTGTTGTGAAAGTCTACACTGTCCGACACGGTTGTTGTTGTGAAATTCTACACTGTCCGACACAGTTGTTGTTGTGATAGTCTACACTGTCCGACATGGCTGCTGTTGTGATAGCCTACACTGTCTGACACGGTTGATGTTATGGTCGGTCTACACTGTCCTACACGGTTGTTGTTTTAATAGTCTACACTGTCCTACACGGGTGTTGTTGTGATAATATACACTGTCCGACACCGTTGTTGTTGTAATAGTCTACACTGTCCTACAAGGTTGTTGTTGTGGTCGGTCTACACTGTCCGATACTTGTTGTTGTAATAGTCTACACTGTCCTACACGGTTGTCGTTATGATAATCTACACTGTCCGACACGATTGTTGTTGTGATCGTCTACACTGTCCGACACGGTTGTTGTTGTTATAGTCTACACTGTCCAAATCGGTTGTTATTGTTATAGTCTACACTGTCCGAAACAGTTGTTGTTATTATAGTCTACACTGTCCGAAACAGTTGTTGTTGTGATAGTTTACAATGTCTGACATGGTAGTTGTTGTAATAGTCTACACTGTCCGACACGGTTGTTGTCGTGAAAGTCCACACTGTATGATAAAGTATCCTTTGGAAAAGTAGAACGCGAATATAAGAAAACAATAGCAAACAAATGGTTACTTTTGAGTCTTGCAACATTAACTGTCAAGAATTTTGTGTGTATAGCCATGGGCGCGACTGATGATCATAGATATTTTATTTTTATCTACTTCACACTATTCGTAAACAAGACTATTTTTATTTTACAATTGATACTGATATCACTGTGACTCTCGTTCATCATTATTGACTACAAGTTTAATCAGTTGTATGTAAACTGAGTAATTTAATATCATCTCACGATGTGAAAAAACGTTATGTGCATTTCAACGAAACAATTAAGATCCGTCAACTAAACTTAAATGTTAGTTTTAGTTTTTTATAGTCACGTCTACGTGTACTTCATGTAAATGTTATATTAGTTAGTCTATCCAAGAACGTGATATCTCCCAAATCAGGTCTATTGACTCCCTAATGAAAAAGGCTGGAAATTCTATGTTCGCCCTATAATTCCTAGCAGTTGAACGCTTACTAAATTATGATGTCATTCAAACTTTCCCTGAAGCAACTGATCAATCAGCATGCTCGTAACAATTGCTATTTAACGGACCAAAGAGAGTTGGGTTCTTTCTACAAACTAAATATTAGTGCATAAAGGTCAATGTTGTTTTGCTACACAATAGTTTAAAGCGAAATTCTAATTGGTTCAGTTGTATACTATGGGTTGACATTACAAACTCATAAGGCGCCACTAAATGGAAAGAGCAAATATAACCCCCAAGGCATGTGGTTGCTTAATGAATGTTGATTGAAATTAAGATAATAAAAGCTGTATTAAGAAAATGTGTCGTTGCTTATAGAGGTGATCACTAATAGAGGTTTGATTGTAGTTTGGAACAAATTTCATGATATTATTAATCAAATACTAACGTTTTTCGTATATCTTTAGAATGAAATTTAAATTATTTTGGGCAACATGATGCAAAATATAACATGTACATTCGTAATTTAGCTTTGTTTCTATTTGTATTCCATGAATAGTTTTGTTTAAATACTGGTACATTGAGTATGAGTGCTGGTATTGTGTCGTTCTGTTCAATAACACATTAAACATCTAGTCGAGGTGATTGAGCCAATAATTAATTTAAAAGTGGAAAGAGCAGAACTACAACTACGTGTATGGTGAAAACGTGTCATTGTTTTATTTTGTACAATACACGATATAAATCGTAGCATAAGTATTATTTTATACTTGTAAGTGTATAGCCAACCACTTACTCCAGATGTTACCACGTGACCGTACAATATTTAAAAGTTTATTTGATCCATTAAATTTTTTATTGTACAGTTGAAAATTCAAGAATGCGATTTAAAAAACGACAATAAATTTAGTAGCAATTTCAACGATAAAAACAAACAACCGACAAAATGTTACGCATGACGATGGCGTTGTAAAATCCCAATATCTTTCTTCGTCTGCTACTTTGAACCCACAGTTTATTTGTTTAACAGGACCTTGATTTTTAATTACTCTTTTAATATTTTTTTTAGATTGAGGTAGAAAATTAGAAAGATTAATAGAGTGTATAGTTACATGTGATTATTGATTAAAAAAACTCAACAGTTAATTTATCTGTAAAAAATGTAGCGCAACACAGCGTAACATCAGTTCATTCACAAGATAAAGTTAGTAGGACGGACCCAGCTCTCCCGATTAGTCCGTTAAATAGCAGTAAATTTGAGCACGGTGATTGGTCACTTGATTCAGTGACAATTTGAATGACGCCACAGTTTAGCAAGCGTCCAATTGCTATGAACTCTGGAACGGACATAGAATGCCACGCTTTCTCATTGGTGGTTAACAGACCTAATTCGGGAAATATAAGGTTCTATATATAAACTACGTCATTTGAATATAACGATCACATTATACAAAACAATCCAGCCAAAACAAAGAATATTTAAGACGATCCACCTCCAGCATGTTAAAATCGATTTCTACGGAAATTAAGATTACACCTTTATCGCTTATAAAGCAAAAACATTACGCAAATTCCGAATTTAACTGAATTTTATTTTCTAATTTTCTGCAAAACTCAAGACGTAATATCTCCTTGTTGTTGGACTTTGCACATATTACAAATCTATTTAGGCACTCGACCACCATATTGAACGCCTGGGGGAAATTTCGTAGAGTAAGTACCAATTGGCGAATGTCTTTATGCAGTTTGCCGTAACTTGAGAAAGCTGAAATTTTAACGGCTGTGTCCCAGACATAATCTATTGTCTCTTTTTGCAACATATAGTACGGCTCTCGTATTTGAATTATATTTTAATGCGAGACACTTTGATGTTACAATTCTGTGGTGTATGTGGCATAAAATTTGCTATAAATGCATGCTATTTCTTAATGTGAAAGCTATATCTTTATATAGCAGTAAAAGCATATACGTTCTTGAATAATGCGACTAGAAAATTAATTCTTGTAATATGTGATATATGAAAGGCATACAAATTTTATATGATATGATAGTAAAAACGAGAAACACAGCTCTTTGAAAAAAAGGGATAAAGATAATTCGTTTAACGTTCATTAAAAATCAATTCCAATGAACAATTGCTTGTTGCGTATAAGTGAAATATTTTAACAATATTTGTTTAACAGGATATGATACATTTGTATTTAAAACGTCTAAATCTAACTGACGAACTGTATACACCTGACCTGGGTCAGGAAAAGCTAAATGGAACACAATCAATGAGAAAATAAAATAAACCATTTTTTTGTATTTTAAAACTTTTAAAACAAACAATTGTAACCAATGATATATGGTTAAGGGTAATTTTCGAGACTATGACATTTACTAGACTGTAGCAAATGTTTACAATGCATTCTGATTGCCAAATGTAAATATTATAGTATTATCAGCAGCAATATCTCTCCGTTTGAATGCACCAGATTGAATCTGTATTATAAATGAATAATTAAGTAAACAATTCTGATTACGAATTGATTAATATAATGTTGCACATAGAATATATTAATATCAAATTGACGTGACGCATTTGCAGCTCCTCACGTATTAATTTGAATTGCAATTGAACAGTTAGACTGTTATGCTTTGACTGCGCCAGGAGATATTTCTAAAAAGGTTTGACCGGTGTTATCGTATAGGGGAAAATGTGTTGTTTTCCAATTGTATTGGAAGGTTGATATGATAAGAATATATGGAGTAGTTGTATTTATGCGTTGTTATATTGAGTTATCTGTACGTTTTTTTTTTATCTGCAGATTGTTTAAGTGCTAGATTCCTTATCAACTGCATATGTTGCTGTGACATGGTAGCCGTGGCAATCACAGGTCACAGGTCACAGTTAATATAAGGAGTAATTATGGAAGCTAGCATTATACTTACACAGCTAAGAACTAACAATGAGGTCACGCCTTGAAACGGTCAGAAGCTAAAGACGCCACTGTAGAGGTTGAACAAGGTATACCGATGCACCCAACCTCTCCCCCTCCCCCTCCCTCCCATCGGAAAATCATAACGCTAGACATTATAAATTAATTTATCTTCGCCAGATTATTCATATACATATACATATACGACAGAAGCACGTGTGAAATATAACACTCTAGAGACTGAAATCGTATATAGTTTGGGAGTTATTTTAACTAATTACCACACACAATTTTGATGGACGGCTGTGATTCAATGATTATCACCGATAAAACAACAGGAAGGAATATTTTTGATTGAATATTATCGTTAATTTGTGACATTTTATTATCATGTAATTCAGAAAACCAATCTCTAAAGTAGAAGTTGTTAATTTCTATCAAGGGTATATTTTTCGTTTAACGCTGCAATTTCGTTTGCTTTATGTTGTTCAAGATTGAATATTTTGAAAGAAACAAACAGACGAATATTGTAATTAGTGCCAGTCCTGTAAAAGCCCATTATCATTAATTTGATAAGCAAGTGCTTGTCACGCTAACATCCGGGGAGTTCAACACAGAATCACTTCTGATGTTGAAACACATCTGCACTCACTGTCTAATTATTTTAATAGTTAATTATTAAGTTTCTCCAATAAAACTAGGTAGAAGTAAAGGCACTTTGTTGAAAGAATATTCCCTTGTTGACAGTAAATATAAAACTTGATATAAAATTATTGAGTTACAGTAAATATCTTTTTCATGTAGAGTTTAAGGATGTTTAAAGAGAACTACTTTAAGCACGGTGCTTTTAGAAACTTTATATTCCCTGTTTAGCTAAAGCAAGTTTATATACGATGTTACGCAAGCAACCCAACCTCAGTAAGTTCTAAAATCTCTATCCAAAATATAAAAAACAAACATTATTTTCAGTGTCTATACTAGAAAACAATGCTATAAGTCAATATTCCCATTTGAAAGTTAAACTTTCTGTCAACACCGAAATTCGTTACCATATATGGTTAAATATATCTGGATAAATTTTAAATATTCAAATCAATATTTAGTTATTCTCTTAAATAGAGTTGTTCTCTTTCATTATAATTTTCACTTAATACTTAGAATTTTTCTCTTTCATTGGAAAATGCCTATTTTATGGAATTACACTCTTTTTTTTGTAATTTGAATTAAATGTGGTGTGATTTATATATACTAGTATATAATATATAAGTATATATGATGATTATTATTTGTGAAAAAACAGTCATAAATGCACAGAGCAGACTACGGTGAGCGCGCCTAGCTACAAATACTAACCTATGACACAAACTATAGTACCAACCATCCCAGTAGAATTGGTATCAACTGTGACTTATATATATGGTTCTACATGCAACACTGTTAGACTGTTAGAACAGGAAAATCTGCATACATGAATGGATAACTTTATATGAGTAGGATCCAGTTAAGGATCCATGACTACTGATATGTTATATGAAGGACATACATAGAAACCCGTAATATCATGAAGATACAGTGAAATCATATGTATTTTTTTCTAAGGGAGATGACATAGTCTGGTCTGTACATTTATATCTGGTTGTTCACAAATAATTATCTTCATAGATATATATATATATATATATATATATATACACTGTTATTATTATATTATGTTATTATGCATCTGAAAGATCCCAAAATCGGAAATTCCGTTGTTGTGATTTCAACTATAATTATATATATATATATTTATATAAACTAGATAAAAATAGATGTAATTTGTAAATCGCTCTAATTTGTTTGTTTATCAATTCTACACATCAACGCTTATCCAGATGTAGCAACAACACACTGATTTTCGACATTACGACATCTATTTAGCTATATATTATTTACATCCCAGACACATTAAAGGATCAAACATAGAATATTAGCGAACTTGTCATATAATTCATAGATCATTACGCAGTAACATGTTCAGCTGACCCCAACATCGAAATGTGTTTTATTTTATCATTTTGATTGCTGAACAATACTGAAAAAACCTGTCATTCCATTAATTCTCCGGAGACATGATAAACCTGTTTTATGTTATCTGTGATAAATATGATTGACCCTACAGCAGTTCACTGATGCTGTTTATTTGTTGCATTTCCCTGATAACATCTAGCATCTCTTGAAATGTCGTTAGTATTGAATTTGGTATCGAACTTTAATTGTATTTATGAGCCATGCATTATAGCAAATAGAATCCATTACGTTACAAAATCCCAGGAGCAAAACCAGGTGGCTTAATGGCTGCCACGGTACTATGACGTCATTTCACGAGCTTATTTTTGTTTCTAAGCATGTGTAATTATCTGACTATGGCGAATGTATTGTGACGTATATAAACGATTCTTACTTTGTAATAGTCGCTTCATGTGATACAATAACCAATGCTCTCTGAGACGATAGGAAAGCAACCCCGAGGTAACCTCTTCGGTCGCTGAAAAAAATGTCCTTTTATTTTTTTCTTATTTAGTCCTCAGGCAAATTTTTGATTAACGTTTTGATTATAAAAAAAATCGTTAATATAGTTTTAAATCAAAACGTTTTCAACATGAGGTTCAGAAGTTTGACTTATCATCCACCTAAAATAGCTATTTCAATAAGCTTCGAGCATGTGTACCAGATGACATCCATTAATTCTCTAATAGAGACAACATAATCTCTGTTGAGAAAAATGAACATGAGTAGCCGATAACGTTTCGCGAGTTGTCGCAACATGTCGCTTGTCATTTTATTTTGTAACTCTATCGAATATGTTGGATAATCGTTTGATTTTGTATTTTCTGTGGCCACTTTTGCTAAAAATATGTTTGTTTGAAGCCATCAGTCCTTAAAATCTACATAGATCAACTTTTCAATGCACTTTTTGTTGGTATAATTATTTTAAATTGTCGCGAGTCAAATTTTGTCGACAAAGTGGCACACGCCGTCTCCCTTAACCTCTGAATACAAAGTTATGCCATGATTCTTAAGCTTAAAAAAAAGGCGTATGTACTTTGGTTGTAAAATATTTTCAAAATGGTTCATAGTGGTTGTGATTTCTTGCTACAGATGAGTAGAGCAAAAGTTGACACATGGTTCTATGTGAAAGTCACTTTCTTACCATTGAAATCCTAGACCTTACTTTGTATAGAACAAAGAACAAAATTAAACTGTGTAGTGAGATCTTAATATATGCCGCTTTTCATCCGCTCCTTGCTACTGACCTTATATATTTATCTATATACTTTTCCTTAATAAAAACAATCATATTTAAGACTTCAATATTTAACATTGTTAAGGTATTTTCGAAACAATGGATGACTTAATTAACAACATGGTTATCATTCTTAATAATGTTTACTGCTTCTAGGTCATTCCTGTTTGTCTGAAAATAGTATTCACCTAAGTCACACTCTTTGACTGACTTCCATATGTCATGTTCTACAATTACAACATTTGGATGTTTTTTTGCAAGCACTGCTTCAACGACATGTGCCTTGACTAAAGTTCCTGGTTCCTGGGAGTCATTGACGCCTTCGGTGTTCCTTCGAGAAAAAAACATAACGCATAACTTGTACTTCGTGGTGGGTGTGCGTCGGTGTTGGCTGTTCCTGCACCCTGTATTACATGTAGCATGCTGGTTTCGTTCATCAGTTATGTTATTCACCAGTCATATCTATTGTTTGAGTTAAAATAAGTTTTAAGTGGTCTGTTTCTAAATCCCACCCTAAAACTGGGTTCATTTAGGTATCCTATTTAACCTTATACATTGGCTGAGTTTATATAATTGTGTTTTTTTTCTATTTAGACCACATTGACAGTCAGTATTCTATTAACTCATACCCCTTCTCCTGAGTGTACATATTCTCAATCACATTCTTTGACTGAATTTGCAATAACGTATTCTCCAAGATGGCACCATTCATCTGATTTTACATATGTTATTCTTCTAAATCACACTTTTTACTTGAGTATACATATGGTATTCTTATAAGCAACGCCATTTACTCGAGTTTACATGTGGCATTCTTCTATGTCTCATCATTCACTTCAGTTTACATATGGTATTATTTTAAGTCACACCATTAACCAAAATTTATATATCATATTCTTCTAAGTTTACACATGTTATTCTTCTAAGCCACACCGTTCACTTGAGTTTACATATGCTATTCTTCTTATTCACAATATTTACTCGAGTTTTATGTGCTGTTCTTCTAAGCCACACTTTTCAGCTAAGCTTACTTATATTTTATCTAGCATTTGAAACTAGTGAATTTGTTTATATAACGAATTAGTCACTGGATAGGTTATATGACATAAATGTAAGCTTACAAACTTAACCTAGTTAACATATAGTTTTATCACTAATCACATCGTTTTTGCCTGTAACTTACAATGTAAGCCTACATTCTTGACCTAGTTTACATATGGTTTTATCACTAATCACATCGTTTTTGCCTGTAACTTACAATATAAGCCTACATTCTTGACCTAGTTTACATATGGTTTTATCACTAGTCACATCGTTTTTGCCTGTAACTTACAATGTAAGCCTACATTCTTGACCTAGTTTACATATGGTTTTATCACTAATCACATCGTTTTTGCCTGTAACTTACAATGTAAGCCTACATTCTTGACCTAGTTTACACATTGTTTTATCACTAATCACATCGTTTTTGCCTGTAACTTACAATGTAAGCCTACATTCTTGACCTAGTTTACATATGGTTTTATCACTAATCACATCGTTTTTGCCTGTAACTTACAATATAAGCCTACATTCTTGACCTAGTTTACATATGGTTTTATCACTAGTCACATCGTTTTTGCCTGTAACTTACAATGTAAGCCTACATTCTTGACCTAGTTTACATATGGTTTTATCACTAATCACATCGTTTTTGCCTGTAACTTACAATGTAAGCCTACATTCTTGACCTAGTTTACATATAGTTTTATCACTAATCACATCGTTTTTGCCTGTAACTTACAATGTAAGCCTACATTCTTGACCTAGTTTACGTATGGTTTTATCACTAATCACATCGTTTTTGCCTGTAACTTACAATGTAAGCCTACATTCTTGACCTAGTTTACGTATGGTTTTATCACTAATCACATCGTTTTTGCCTGTAACTTACAATGTAAGCCTACATTCTTGACCTAGTTTACATATGGTTTTATCACTAATCACATCGTTTTTGCCTGTAACTTACAATAATATAAGCCTACATTCTTGACCTAGTTTACATATGGTTTTATCACTAATCACATCGTTTTTGCCTGTAACTTACAATGTAAGCCTACATTCTTGACCTAGTTTACATATGGCTTTATCACTAGTCACATCGATTTTGCCTGTAACTTACAATGTAAGCCTACATTATTGACCTAGTTTACATATGGTTTTATCACTAATCACATCGTTTTTGCCTGTAACTTACAATGTAAGCCTACATTATTGACCTAGTTTACATATAGTTTTATCACTAGTCACATCGTTTTTGCCTGTAACTTACAATGTAAGCCTACATTATTGACCTAGTTTACATATGGATTTATCACTAATCACATCTCTTTTGCTTGTAACTTACAATGTTAGCCTACATTCTTGACCTAGTTTACATATAGTTTTATCACTAATCACATCGCTTTTGCCTGTAACTTACAATGTAAGCCTACATTCTTGACCTAGTTTACATATGGCTTTATCACTAGTCACATCGTTTTTGCTTGTAACTTACAATGTTAGCCTACATTCTTGACCTAGTTTACATATAGTTTTATCACTAATCACATCGCTTTTGCCTGTAACTTACAATGTAAGCCTACATTCTTGACCTAGTTTACATATGGTTTTATCACTAATCACATCGTTTTTGCCTGTAACTTACAATGTAAGCCTACATTATTGACCTAGTTTACATATAGTTTTATCACTAGTCACATCGTTTTTGCCTGTAACTTACAATGTAAGCCTACATTATTGACCTAGTTTACATATGGATTTATCACTAATCACATCTCTTTTGCTTGTAACTTACAATGTAAGCCTACATTCTTGACCTAGTTTACATATAGTTTTATCACTAATCACATCGCTTTTGCCTGTAACTTACAATGTAAGCCTACATTCTTGACCTAGTTTACATATGGCTTTATCACTAGTCACATCGTTTTTGCTTGTAACTTACAATGCAAGCCTACATTCTTGATCGAGTTTATATATGGCTTTATCACTAGTCACATTGTTTTTGCCTGTAACTTACAATGTAAGCCTACAGTTTTGATCTAGTTTACATATAGTTTTATCACTAGTCACATCACTTTTTGCCTGTAACTTACAATGTAAGCCTACATTCTTGACCTAGTTTACATATGGTTTAATCACTTGTCACATCGTTTTTGCTTGTAATTGTACGGTTTCTGTGTACAAGTGCCACGTTCTGTAATGTAATAAAATATAAAAATACTAACATTGCTTACAAATTCACCATAAAATGAACTATGCACTAATCTGATGAAAAGGTCATTGGCATTTCTACAGTGTAATCAACTCGTTCAAAATTTAGTTGACGAGGCTGTATAAAAGAGTGTAATACCAGAGACAATCACAAGTTCTAATGATAAATGTTATTACAGAATGGCATGCGATACTCCTGATGGTCTATTGTTCCACCATTTCACATCGACTTTAAACTATTGTTTATGCGATGATCCACTCACGATATGTAAAGTATAAATAAACCCATTGAGACATTGCCTCTTTTATAGTATTAATGCTAATATTTGTTATTGTTGAAAATACGTCTTGTATGTATGATATTTTATATAAAACATTAAGCTTTAAACAATAGTATTACATGTGAAGAACAGTGTGTTTATTTTTGTCAAATAAACATAACCCGTTTATTATATCTAATACAAGATTTGGGATTTGATAACATTCAAATTGAAATTTAAAATATTGAAATCTACTGAGCTTAAAAATGTTTTTAAGCATTATGAAATGAACTATCCCCTCTTCTTGAGTGATTTATTTGTATTTCAGCAAAGCAAAAATTTCTGATTTCATTACAAAGAATATCCATTGTTGTCAAATAAGAATACAAATATTTAAACGAATATTATTCCCTTTGCCATTTTCCTTAACCGTATATCTTTGATTATATATTTGAATGCACAGTTTTTCTAAAACTCTCTCAAAACTCCACATGTTCATTAAAGAATAGCAGTGATTTAACGGTAATTAAGAAACATAAGCATGTGTGAAACTCGACGAAACTTTTATACTTACTTTTTAATATAAAACACATTCGTATTTGAAACTTTACACGTTTAACACATAAATCCTTTGACACGTTCTTTGACAACTACGTTTTCCTTCATATGAGGTGAAATTGTCTGATATAAGTGCTGGTGAATGTTGAACACTTAATGTTAAATTTCCGGTAAACGTAAAACACTAAACAAAAAATGTTAAATGTTAAAAATGAAAAATAATCAAACGGTAATGTTAAAAATAAAAATACCAAACGCTAAATGTTAATAAATAAACAAGTCAAAAGCTAACTGTTAAAAATATCAAATGCTTAATGTTAAAAATAAAAATATTGAATGCTTAATGTTGAAAATAAAAATATAAAATTCAAAGCTAAATGTTAAAAATAAGAATATCAAACACTAAATGTTAATTTTCTGCTTAATGTAAAAACCGTTAACGTTATTATATGTTAAAACAGTTTAAAAAAACGGCAAAAATAGTGAAATATAAACGCTTGGTATTAAATGATAAAATGTAGTTAATAAAATGAATTAAATACTTCACCCTTTATATCAATATGACTCACGAAATATCTCTGTTGTTGCTGTTAAAAGCATATAAATTGTTTTCTCTTTAAACATCCCTCTAATAACATCGTTTTTGCTATATACATATATTAAATGTAACTCAATGAATACTATATAAAAAATAAATCCATATATGAAAATTGACAATTTATTGGCGTATTAACTTGAAACTGTTCGTTGTTTTACATATCGCAAAATTAAAATATAAAACGTAGGCAAATACTCGAATAATCCAATTAACATGCGGTAGCATTATAAGTTAATAAATATTTTATTATAGTGACATAAATGACAAAGAAACATGATACAAAAAAATAAATAAATAGCACCTAATGGGCATATAAGTCAACTACGATTAAAAAAAATAGATGTTACACATCAAAGTATATAAATGTATTACCTTTACATTTGAATTTAATTAGAAGACAAAATTGGACATAGCTCCTAAAACCATGATTAATGCATATAACATTCTTATTTGAGTGAGTTCAAATCTGATAAAAGCTGTATCAGAATTTAGAATAGCAATCAATATAGAAAACATTGAGTTGTTTTCGGATGCCGTGAACAAAGTCTCTAAATTTTGCATATACAACAAAATTTCTGAAACAATGAATAATCTGCAAATGAACGTGCCAGTGATTTCTTTACACATCTTTATATCAAAACGTGTCTAAAGTATTGTTCAAGTCACTACGTTATAAAATAACATCTAAATGGTAATAAAAATAGAATCCAAATTAAGTCGCCAGTCACTGCGTAACACATAAAAACCATATTAACCAAACCGGATTCAATTTACTCCACCAACCACTGCTGCTAAACATAACACTTTTATAGACAATTTATAAAAAAAAAACACTTCAAATTTTTCTGTCACATTTTTTTCATCTGCTCGATCACAAAAACATTTTTATGTCAGTTACAAATCGTAACATATTGATTAAAATATTTTCAGCCAGATATCTACATTGAATGTCACTTACACATGCTTATAAAAATAAATTATATACACTAGTGTGCAATGCAATGCATTGTAACGAAAGTTTTCATGGCACATTGACCATTGCAAATGTTAAAATAGTTTCTTAGCTAATGTCGGTTTTATGTCGTTTCTTCACCGCTCTATTTCTTGAACTCAAAGTCACTTTTTAGATGTAAACTACAAATTACACCAATGAAACAGTGACATGCTGCTCTTAATAACGTCTACGAACCAACTTATACCCAGTCCCTCTTTAAAAGTTCCAGGGATTTACCCATGATGGATAACATTTGATGAAATATGCCATTGTTCACGACCAGCAACTGTTTAAGTGGTGTTATCCTTACAGCTGGTGTTATCCTTATAGCTGTAATTTTGCATTTTTTTATATCTCGCGAATGGAGATATGAATAAAGACTCTTACCCAGTGTTTGTCATGCGAAACGAAAGTAAAGTGGAGATAATAACATACTTCCTGTTATACTAATACAGCAGTTACTGGTCTGTAGCAATATACAGTTTCTACTTACCGTTAATAGGCTTAAGATGTAGACAGTATAAAATATATTACAATGATCAATGAATATTAAAAACAAATTTATATATAAAGAGTTCCAAAACGAGGAAATGTATATACTTTAAAACATTCACAGCCACATAATGAACTCATATGATATGACGATAACCCTTAGTTTCAAGATGTGCACGTGTTTGGTTTAATAACAGTAATTATAACTTTATCTTTTACTAATAAGCGTTTTCATATTTCACTTTTACACTATTAGTAAATATAATCTAACATACAACGTTAAGGTTTGACCATTTGTTGGTGGTAAGTTTTTTTTAGCAAATAGCGACTGTTTTACATTTGCATTTTTGCTGCATTTAAACATTGCTATAGCGTTTAACGTTTAACCGCTATTTCCGTTCGTATGATCATACACGCCATCATAGGTTTCTTCAATCAGATGTTTTGTTTCTTTTACCATTTCAATCTTATATATGCTAGCTAAGTTCATTAATACGGGAATTTACACATTCTGTCGTATCGTAACTAAATATATATCTGTAACAACTATTTGACTAAATATTGAATCAATTTATGGACTATTGTACATATAATTTGATTCATATAAGCCGAATTAAACAAGCGCCATCTACACTAACTACTCAACTATCATAATCGGTCACCTGGATTTATTGATATTTCGTCATCCAGAAATAGTATATTTGATAATGAACATTGGGCATATTTTCAGAAAAGTTCATTCAAATTCAGATAGAAAGAAGCATGAAACAACGTTTCTTTTTTTTTCAGCTACCTTACAGTAACACATTTATTCTCCCCGTCAATGAGTGTGTTGTGGGTCGAGGTGGAACATCACACCGTACACTGTCTTGCATGTACGCCATTTGTTGAGATAAAGGCGATACTTCTAAACCTCATTGACGTTTATCCAATTAAGCTTGTTTAGGAACAATACATCTTGTATAACCATATGATTTATTTCTATTAGAACGTTATTAACCAAACATGTAGTAAAAATAATTAAATGTACCCGGAGAGACAAACATTGCTTCAATGAGGTCGAATCGCTGCAAATGGTGTACATACATGTTACTAATATAATTGTGAAAATTGATTTAGCGGATGGTGCATTTCAACAAGTTGGTACATGTATATTGCCTTATGAATTTGAATGAAATGTTCGGGAAATATGCACAATTACAATGATTGAAATATGAAATTTACAATATCGTGTTGATGAAATATCAATAAATCCTGATGGCCGATAATGAAAATTGAGTAGTGTAGTGCATCTCGAGTTAACTGAAACAAAAACATGTCTTTACAGTATATGTTGCATGTAGAATATTCATTTACTAGATGCAACATGCTGGAAATCAAAAATAATTAGACAAACTATTCATAATATAATGACTGCTCCAAATATCTTCAGTTCACAAATTTATGTAGAAATCTTACAACGATAAACTAACTAACTTAACTGCAATGGAGTCACTCACATATGAACCTATTTCATATTAAATTTATGAAACGAGTTTTTAAACGACAGTCTGGTTACGTAATTAACAACATGAAGTAGGTGTAATTCGGTTACCATTCATTAAAACAAATGCAACGAAAAGTAGTTCGTGAATGAATTTTATTTTAATCTTTTCTCTCAGACATTTATACTTGTTTCCCTATAATCAATAACCAACAACAAAACACCATATTTTAGCAACAATCATTGCAAACTGGAATGTTTTTACACACGTGCGATGTTGATTCGCGTTTTGAGAATCAGTGACCGGATATTAGCATGATGTTATTTTGCAGAAACGTTGTTGTCATTCAATTTCTGAAGCAAATATTTTCTGGCACTTTCGTTTGTCAGTGTTTTGTCTGTTGTGATACCAGCACATTAAGTCATATAATGGAGCTACTTTACCCCGACGGCATTTCTCACGAACAATTGATCCAAAGGGACCAGGTAAATGCTTAGTTGTAGCAGCGATAATAGACTCGGAATAGTTCAATGATATCTCAAAGGTCGGACAAGATGAAATTTTTTTCGGATTGTCTTCGCCTTCGGTACAATTGTCTCTACGCTTCAAATCATTTTCTATATCCGTATCTCATAGCGAATCGGCGATATACTATTTCGGTCACAACGCCCATACCTCTTCCACCAATTTGCCCTGAATACCGACTTATCTTTACCATTTTTGACAGCGCGTATGAATACATCGGTGTTGTAGTGAATCGGTAGTGATATTACACTAGATTAATGTAAACAATATGCCATGACCTTATTACACTCTTGTGCTGGAATGTATGTGATAAATACAATGTTTGTGGTTTGACGCCACAGTTTAAATACAAATGCTGTTTCAGCAATTAATATATGTTTTACAGTATGTTAGTGTCTGTGAAAGTTTGTTTATCTGTATTGCTAATTTACTCTCACCATCAACATTAAGCGAAGGATGGTAAAGCTTTATTGGTCATTTATGAGCAAGACATCGTGGAAATATTTTCAGTAAATACAATTTAATGACATTTCCAATCTTCCGACTTTTGCGCTAAATAACAAGTTTGATATCAAAAAGTCTCCAGCCATTTCCAAGACAGCTCTGAACACGTGACTGTGATATGTTGCAACGTGTTCCTCTTGTAAAACAACGTACTTGATCCAAAGTTACTTAAGGTCATTTATGCTAGTATTATATATGTTTACTTCTTTCTTCATAAATCACCTTTGAACAGCACGGGTCTGGTCATCATCAAAATACGGCTATAGAGTTTTGCTGTACCCGAAGCATTCAGCAGACGTTTCCCCTTTTATGTTTGCAAATCTGAAATGAATTTCTTCAAGACAAGATATTTGATAAAAATTATTTGGGGAACTGAAAAAAAGCCTTTATTCAATGGCTTTGAGAAGCTGTGGGCTAAGTGCATTGTCCAAGAAGGGGACAATGTTGAAATAGAACACAATCCTGTGATTAGTGCAATCTATGTTTAAACCTATTTTACTTTCAGTTTTTTTTTTCAGATAAACAAGTACAATATACAAAATGTAAATGATTAGAACGGAATATCATAGTTCTTATATAGTTCTTCTCGTGGAAATGTATTATGCTCAAAACATTTATTACACCCCCTCACCCCTTCCCCAATCATGTACATAATGAAGGTTCAGATACAGATATAATGTGGAGGAAAAGTCTCCTGAATCCAATATAAACATAATAAATACGATAAATAAAATGTAGACCTATAGAAACTATCAGAGCGAGCCATTGCACGATACTATAGCTTACGTGTCAACATTTGAGAGATGCAAGGCAGAATGCCGTTCAGAAATTTGTCCTTGTGCAAGGAAAATACAATGAACCAATAGTTTGCCACATGGCAACAATAATGATCCTCGGTGAGTGTTTCTGTGGCTTATAATAAAAACTAGCAGTGTGTTTTCTATTTACTAACTACTGCACGCAACAAAACGTAAGATTTGTATGCAATTAAGTTCTTATCATTGTCTGCTATATCAGTATCAGCTTCGATCGTTGCCGATAACATCTTTTAATTATCGTGTCTCGTTCTCTACGGAAAGAAGATTCGTCAGCAAAAACATTACTTAACTACAGGTATGATATTTAATGGTCGTCTAAATCTTTAGCAGGGAAATACCGTTTTCTTTCCAATTTTTGTATATACAATAATTAAGGAAAGGACTTCTTTAAGAAGTATGTAGTTTGTAAACTAACTATTGCATTTTAACTTGGTGAATAGAAATGGTCTATCGATTGTTATCTACATGAAACATAATAGACTGTGCAGTAACGTCGCTGTATGGAATCTAAAGATGGGATACTTTGTATCAAATATCGTATTATATTTTGTTTGTGACATGCGAACACAAGCGGTGACCACATGTAATTTATTTTAATTTACAGGCAGTGATGTTCTATGTGACTAACTTTCAACATATATAACCCTTTGTTTGACATTGCAAGAATAAAATCTTATTCGAAACTATATCAATCACCCAAGAAGGGGTGAAGTGACAAGCTTACACCATCTAGATATGTTTCTTTAATATTAAAACCGTATTAAGTTGCCATTTCATTTTCATTTTCTTGTACCATAGTTGATATTTCAGATTAATAGTTGGCATTAAGATTAAATTGAATGATAATACAATGTAGTTAAACTAAAAATATTCCTACTATGTAAATCATATTTCTTATGAGCAGTCTATATATAACATATGTAACAATGTATATTTATTTAATGTTTGTTATGTTCAGTATATTTGAATATGTTCACACAAAATAAATAAATGAAATATTAAAAAAGAAAGAAAGATTGAAAGGATTGTTATTTCGTTTTTGTTTATATCTGCTCTAAAGGAGGTATAACAAAGATGACATGATTGAACCTTTAACAGTAACATAAACATTAAAGGTAGTTGATCAGGAATAAAATGCTGTAAATGTCTTAGAAATAAAAGTATATCTAAAAAAGATCATACAAAGCATATCATTATCATAAATATTTAAAATCCGAATGGAATGATTTATCAAATCCACCAAAACATGAAAATACCTATATTTTTGATAGAAGTGTTCAACGTGAAACGGTATATAAATAATTAAAATAGATATCACTTAAGTGCTACTTGATGACCTTGACCTTGTCAGTCGGACACTTTATCAAATGCAATAAATTCTACAATTTCGGATCAAATCGAAACAAATGAAATCGTATAAATACTTCACAAAATATGTTTAAGAGAGAAATCCATTTAAGTTTATTCTTGGTGATAAGGCCAAGTTAGGAAACCTCTTTTCAATATAATACTTTGTCTTTTTGGAACATATATTCTTATAATAATACGGGATGAGTGAGTATATATAGGTATGATACAGGAATAAAAATGTTTTCAGCTTATCTTAACATTTTGAAAAATCTTAATAAACTGCCTTTGAAATTTGTATTTAAAATGAATATTTGACATTTGATAGTACTAATAAAAGAAATAGTATTAAGAAGTAGAATTATTATAGTTATCATTATTACAGGAAGTTGTAGTAGTAGTAATTAAGTATTATTATTATTATTATTATTATTATTAAAAGTAGTAGTAGAAGTAGTAGTAGTAGAAGTAGTACATGTAGTAGTAGTAGTAGAAGTAGTAGTTGTGGTCGTAGAAGTAGTAGTAGTTGTAGTCGTAGTAGAAGTAGCAATTGTAGTCGTAGTAGTAGTAGTAGTTGTAGTAGTAGTAGTAGTAGTAGTAGTAGTAGTAGTAACAGTAGTAGTAGTAGTTGTAGTAGTAGTAGTAATAGTAGTAGAAGTAGAAGTAGTAGTTGTAGTCATCGTCGTCGTCGTCGTCGTCGTCTTCGTCGTCGTCGTCGTCGTAGTAGTAGTAGTAGTAGTAGTAGTAGTAGTAGTAGTAGTAGTCGCAGTAGTAATAGTAGTTGTAGTCGTAGTAGTAGTTGTAGTTGTAGTCGTAGTAGTAGTTTTTATCTTTTTTTTTACTTCATTTGATGTTAAATGGATACATTTGAGTCAAAACATATTCAAAACTATTCTTCGTCTAACTATTTTGACACATACGTTTGCGAAATGATTGTACCACAACTTTGTTTTCGTAATAATAATGTATGCACTGGAAAGTTTTAAACACAGACTCTTCAAACTATTTAACACTCTGATTGTTTCTAATACATTAACTGTCCATAAATACTGTATCGTTAACATTCAATTCATTAAAATATGTTCTGCAGCGGCATCACTATATTCTCACAAGAATGTAAATAGAACGCAAATTGAACGCCTTAACGCACTTGAAAGATACTTGTAAATATCGGAGATTGCACGTCACAGCATGGCTTGCCGAAGTGATAAGCCAGGAAGTCTTGATAAACGAGAGGCGCATCATGGATAAACGGGCAGTGATTAGACAGTTGCATGTTGGCATCGGTCTGGAAATGCAATGGTTTGTTCAATTTTATTGAATAATGCATAATTAAATCTAGATATTTATCTACAAAAGCCAGAAAGCCAACATAACAAAAATGTATGCTTTGCAGTCAGTCGATACATGCAACTGTTTACATCTTGATCTGCTCACATATTCGCTGTAGACATTTCTTTGGTTTTATACTTAAAAATGACGTTCATTTCATAGCAATTTATTTATTTTTCTGATATAACCAAGATTGCATTGAACTATCAAACAATAATGCACATAAATTTCAACAATGCCTTTGTAGTGGAAATACTATTCACTATAATAATAAGCCTTATATATTGAGCTTTTATTGATCACTTATGTAATAATATCAACACATGGTTTGTCCGTTTGTTTCATATTGAGATTGTATTGTTCACTTATGTAAAATTATCAACACATGGTTTGTCCGTTAGTTTCATATTGAGCTTGTATTGTTCTCTAATGCAATAAAATCAACACATGGTTTGTCCGTTTGTTTCATATTGAGCTTGTATTGTTCACTTATGTAATATTATCAAGTTTCAAGTTTATTGGCATTTCAGCAAAACATTGCCTATGGCCATTTACACATTCAAATTAATTTAAATATGGCATATACATACAATTATATGAAATACAAACAAATACATACCATTATATGTAATACAATTGAATACATACATATCACATATTCAAACTGAAGCAGTCATGGTATTTATACATCTATAATTACAGAATCATTTATAATCATAACAATAATCAATCAAATTGTTTAAAGTTTCTTGCCTTAGCTTTTGAGCTTCGGTTATAAATTTTGCCAGATTACAAATACTTTTTTTATTCCTTGATTTTATTTTTATTCCTTATCAACTCATGGTTTGTCCGTTTGTTTCATATTGAGCTTGTAAAGTTCACTTATGTAATAATATCAACACATGGTTTGTCCGTTTGTTTCATATTGACTTTGTATCGTTCGTTTGTTTCATACTGAGCTTGAATAGTTTACTTATGTTATAATTTCAACACACGGTTTGTTCGTTTGTTTCATATTGAGCTTGTATTTTCATTTGTTTCATATTGAGCTTGTACAGTTCACTTCTTTAATAATATCAATACATGGTTTGTTGGTTTGTTTCATATTGAGCTTGTACAGTTCACTTCTTTTATAATATCAATATACGGCCTGTTCGTTTGTTTCATATTGAGTTTGTATAGTTCACTTATGTAATAATATCAACACACGGTTTGTTTGTTTGTTTCATATTGAGCTTATATAGTTCGTTTGTTTCATTTTGAGCTTGTATCGTTCGTTTGCTTAATATTGAGCTTGTATCGTTCGTTTGTTTCATATTGAGCTTGTATCGTTCGTTTGTTTCATATTGAGCTTGTATCGTTCGTTTGCTTAATATTGAGATTGTATTGTTCGTTTGCTTAATACTGAGTTTGAATAGTTCGTTTGTTTCATATTGAGTTTGATTGTTCGTTTGCTTAATATTGAGCTTGAATAGTTTGTTTGTTTCATATTGAGCTTGTATCGTTCGTTTGCTTAATATTGAGCTTGTATCGTTCGTTTGCGTAATATTGAGCTTGTTTTGTTCGTTTGTTTCGTATTCAGCTTGTATCATTCGTTTGCTTAATATTGTGCTTGTATTGTTCGTTTGTTTCATATTGAGCTTGTATAGCTCAATTATGTAATAATATCAACACATGGTTTGTTCGTTTGTTTCATATTGAGCTTGTATCGTTCGTTTGCGTAATATTGAGCTTCTATTGTTCGTTTGTTTCATATTGAGCTTGTATAGCACAATTATGTAATAATATCAACACATGGTTTGTCCGCTTGTTCATATTGAGCTTGTATTGTTCGTTTGTTTCATATTGAGCTTGTATAGTTCACTTATGTAATAATATCAACACATGATTCGTTCCTTTGTTTCATATTGAGCTTGTATAAGTCAATTATGTATTAATATAAACACATGATTGATTCCTTTGATTCATATTCAGCTTGTATAGATGACTTATGTAATAATTTCAACATATAGTTGTTGTATTTGTTTCATATTGAGACTGTATGGTTCATTAATGTAGTAATATCAACATATGGTCTGTTCGTTTGTTTCACATTGACCTTATATTGTTCACTTATGTAATAATATCAACACATGGTGTGTCTGTCTTTTTCATATTGAACTGGTATTGTCCATTTATGTAATACTATCAACACATTGTTTGTTCATTTGCTTATTAAGCTTCCATTGTTCACTTATGTAATACTATCAGCATATGGTTTGTCTGTTTGTTTCCTATTGAGCTTGTTTTGTTCACTTATGTAATACTATCAACACAATGTTTGTTCGATTGCTTATTGAGCTTGTATTGTTCACTTATGTAATAATTTCAACAGATGGTTTGTTCGTTTGTTTCATGTTAAGCTTGAATAGGTCACTTATGTAATAATATCAACATATGGTTTGTTCGTTTGTTTCATGTTAAGTTTGTATAGTTCACTTATGTAATAATATCAACATATGGTTTGTTCGTTTGTTTCATGTTAAGCTTGTATAGTTCACTTATGTTATAATAATATCAACATATGGTTTGTTCGTTTGTTTCATGTTAAGCTTGTAAAGTTCACTTATATATTAATATCAACATATTGTTTGTTCGTTTGTTTCATGTTGAGCTTGTATAGTTCACTTATGTAATAATAATATCAACATATGGTTTATTAATTTGTTTAATATTGAACCTGTATAGTTCACTTATGTAATACTATGAATACAAGGTTTGTTCGTTTGCTTCATATTAATCTTGTACAGTTCACTTATGTAAAAATATTAACTCATGGTTTGTTCGTTTGTTTCATACTGAGCTTGCATTGTTCACAGATGTAATAATATCAACATATGGTTTGTTCTTTTGTTTCATATTGAGTTTGTATAGTTAACATATGTAGTAATATCAACATAAGATTTGATCGTTTCTTTCATATTGACCTTGTATCGTTCACATATATAGTAATATCAACATATGGTTTATTCGTTTGTTTCATATTGAGCTTGTACAGTTTACTTATGTAATAATATCAACATATGGTTTGTGCGTTT
The DNA here is from genome assembly GCA_029582155.1 of Panopea generosa. NCBI lineage: Eukaryota > Metazoa > Mollusca > Bivalvia > Adapedonta > Hiatellidae > Panopea > Panopea generosa. The sequence goes on from CM055898.1 coordinate 4,860,422, forward strand.
GATTTATATTGAGCTTGTAATGTTCACTTATGAAACAAAATTAACGCATGGTTCGTTTGTTTCATATTGAGCTTTTACAGTTCACTAATGGAATTATATCAACACATGGTTGGTTCGTTTGTTTCATGTTGAGCTTTTATTTTTAACTAATGTAAAAATATCAATACACGATTTGTTTGTTTGTTTCATATTCAGCTTGTATAGTTCACTTATGTAATAATATCAACACACGGTTTGTACGTTTGTTTCATATTGAGCTTGTATACTTTACTTATTTAATAATATCAACACATGGTTTGTTCGTTTGTTTTATATTGAGCTGGATATTTCACTAATGTAATAATATCAACACACGATTTGTGTGTTTGTTTCATATTCAGCATGTATAGTTCACTCATGTCATAATATCAACACACGGTTTGTGTGTTTGTGTCATACTGAGCTCGATTTTTCACTAATGTAATAATATCAACACACACGATTTGTGCGTTTGTTTCTTATAAAACTTGTTTAATTCCCTTATTTAGTGAAGCCATAAATGTACAGACCAGACTACGGCGAGTGCCCCTAGCTACAATGCAAACCATAGACACAATAGCAAGGCCTCTTCCAAATTATATAAAACTATATTCGATTGATACAAACATTAAAATTAAAAATACTCAATTATTACTATATTAATAAATGCTACACTTGCTATTTCATAGAAATAATGAAAAGCAATGTATTATAACTATACGTTACACGTATCAAGTTAATGTACTCATAAACAAGTTATACCAAAGTAGGTTTTGTAAATAAATATTTGTGTTCCAACATTATTGAAAAATATCTGTATGTTTTTCCGTCACTTGATTATATTCCCATGTGCATGCAATTGTAGTCACACCGATATGTATTTTTACTCATTTTGTCTGGTTTATAGTGTGCGTCCATGATAAAGGGATCATTTATGTTTCCGATTTGAGCCGTAAGTGACAAAACAGTCATTGGATATCTTGGATATAACACCCTGAAGGAATAACGCGTATTTTATCACTCTTAACGAACACTTAACACCAACAATTAAACAGTATTATAGCAAACGTAACGTTCAAAGAATTCCTCCACGACATAAAAAACACAAAAACACGCAATGCATAGAATAATTCTAAAATTGAAACAAATTGACAAATATGCACACGAGTGTACTGCCTTCACCTTTACACTGTCCGTGACAAAATCGCCACGCGGAAGCTTAAACTCGGTTTCCGGTTGCGCCCAACCTCACTGTTTCCCAATTGTCACATCTTAAAACGAGAAAATATAAGATGTATATGGCAATCTACCGAATAAACACATTCTCTGACAAATGCGACAGCGGTAACATGAAGTAAGTGAACATAAGACGAGAACGATTACCGCTCCGCCAACTGGCCACTTAGTATTTTCTGTCCAAATAAATACAGTGTTAATGTTTGCTAAGATATATATTTGTTTGTGTAAGGAAAATGGCGACGTAGCAACCAATATCGCTGATTGGATAAGATAATTTACTTGTTTGATTGATAGCCGCGTCAAGTCAACTGCCATATGTTAAGAACATCCCTGCAAAAAGAACTATGTACTACAGTCATGTAAATTTGTTCCAGTGTCTATATTGTACTGTCACAACAAGTTTTTGTTGCATAGCTGACTTGTTCCAAGAACATGTTGTCATTATCCTCTGTTCTGCTAATAAATAACAGTTACTGTCATTATGCTAGACTAGTTGTTATATTTATTGGTGACACGGCATGTTTAATGAAATAGAGAAATATGTTGTGAATACGTTCGACGTTAAATCTAGATTTAAAGTCGTAAAGTTATATCTTGGACACGCAGCAATAAGTTTTATAACTTGAAGCACAGCCGTTATGATATTTCACACATTTAAATTGACTTTACAGAATTAATAGGCATGGCACTTTATGAATTGTATTTTTATATTATGTTATGTTATGATGTTCCATATTTGTTTGAGGTCTGGTACTACATTTTGTATAGTTGGTAGTATCCTATGCTTTTAATCCAGCTACTAAATTTAGTATAGCCATAATTTATGTTGTTTTGATATCAGCTACCATACAAACTAAAGCAGTAGTACCTGTTGTTTTGATGCCATTTGTCACAACTAGTACCTGCTTGTTTGCCACATTTTGTAGAAAGAGTAGTGCCTTTTGCTTTAATACCAGTTGCCACATTTAGTATAACAGTAGTGCCTTTTGCTTTAATACCAGTTGCCACATTTAGTATAACAGTAGTGCCTTTAGCTTTAATACCAGTTGCCGCATTTAGTATAACAGTAGTGCCTTTTGCTTTAATACCAGTTGCCACATTTAGTATAACAGTAGTGCCTTTTGCTTTAATACCAGTTGCCACATTTAGTATAACAGTAGTGCCTTTTGCTTTATTACTAGTTGCCACATTAGTATAACAGTAGTGCCTTTTGCTTTAATACTAGTTGCCACATTTAGTATAACAGTAGTGCCTTTTGCTTTAATACTAGTTGCCACATTTAGTATACACAGTAGTGCCTCTTGTTTTAATGCAAGTAACAAGATTTATAGAGCATTATTACATTTTGTTTCGATGCCTATTATGATATTTAGAATAGTATTAACTATCAACGTCATTAGCTGTTTTTCTGTCATCGATCATCAGTAACTACGTCAGATGAATTTGCATATGCCTGAGTCATTTGTAAAACTTTCAAATTTATGACCGTTTTAATCACTCATTTAAAATGATAATCACAGGCGATTTCAATTTTAAATACAAATGACCTTTGAAGTCGTCTGCAACTGCACTTTTGATACGTGATACATCACGAAGGAGTTAATATCCACCAATAAGCACTTGTCTGAAGCGTCATTTCCAAGGATGCAATATCTGAAAACCCGATAACCCGTCGCTGATAAATAGAGTCTGATGTCCCGAGGATTACAAACTACAATTTCGTTTCAGATAATTGGAAACTTAATGATGTGCCAGGAATAAATAACGACACAATTATATAACATACGGAAACTAAATAGATATGCATATATGTAACAGGCGGTTTCTTGAAAGACATAGTAGTTGATAACAGTGGGAACAATTCGGAGAAATATGCGTTAGATTCTTGTGGTAGATTCTTGAATTATGTGAGGTTTTGCAACAACCCAGAATTACTATTTATCTGTATATATAATTAAACAGTCTGGTTCCTGAATGACACGAGGTTCTATATCATGCGGTGACATGCATTTGTATGAAAGGTCGCTGGGACTGTAGATCTATCTACACAGTTGAAATTTGGTCTTTGCTCAATATGAAATAAGTTCTAGGATTTTCTAGGTAACAGAATCAACCAAGTAGAATGTTTTTCAATTTTTTTTCATAGCAAGAATGTGTCCGCACATAAAAATGCACAATAATTGATTTACTGGACAGTTCAGTGATACCATAAGATTAAAAAAAAGAAATCATCAAATGCTCATAAATACACGTATATGTTAAAATCATATATAAATCACTATTTAACACCAGTGATGTCTTATTACAGTTTATGCTATGCCAGATTTTGATTTACTCATCTGCAGCATGAAATCACTGCTCCTTCAAACCAAATTGCATAATAAAAGTGCAAGAAGCTTACTACCGTGATAAAATAGTGGTGCAACTGTATAACGAGACCTTATATGGTGACATGCATTTACATAACAGTCCGATCCTTGAATGACCTGAGGTTATATAGCAGTCAAGGACTGTACAAAGAAATGCATTTGTAAAACAGGACGCCGGGACTGTATGCAGACATTTATATATATAACAGTCGAATTCCTGAGTACCACGAGGTTGTAAAACAGGCGCAGACTATGCAAAGAAATGCATTTGGATAGTCGGATATTTTTATATAACAATATCATTCTTGGAAGACCTCAGATTTTTATAAACTGAATACTCACATTGAGTAGCAAAATGACAACTCACCAAGATAGAACTAAAAATAATATTTTTTCATAAAATAAAATTATGAATATGCAATTATACAATATATGCAAATCAACAAGATTTACTCAACATGAAAAAAATACCGGTCTAATAATGTTCTTAGTTGTAGTTATGCTAGCACTGTTCACTTTAATCAGCTTTTGCCTAATTGATTTCGCGATACAAACTGCTACACACTAGTTTATTACTGATGTCGCGATACAAACTGCTTCACACTAGTTTATTACTGATGTCGCGATACAAACTGCTACACACTAGTTTATTACTGATGTCGCGATACACACTGCTACACACTAGTTTATTACTGATGTCGCGATACACACTGCTACACACTAGTTTATTACTGATTTTGCGATACAAACTGCTACACACTAGTTTATTACTGATGTCGCGATACACACTGCTACTCACTACTATATTACTGATGTCGCGATACAAACTGCTACACACTAGTTTATTACTGATGTCGCGATACAAACTGCTACACACTAGTTTATTACTGATGTCGCGATACAAACTGCTACACACTAGTTTATTACTGATGTCGCGATACACACTGCTACTCACTACTATATTACTTATGTCGCGATACAAACTGCTACACTATAGTTTATTACTGATGTCGCGATACACAATGCTACTCACTACTATATTACTGATGTCGCGATACAAACTGCTACACACTAGTTTATTACTGATGTCGCGATACAAACTGCTACACACTAGTTTATTACTGATGTCGCGATACAAACTGCTACACACTAGTTTATTACTGATGTCGCGATACACACTGCTACTCACTACTATATTACTGATGTCGCGATACAAACTGCTACGCACTATTTTATTACTGATGTTGCGATACACACTGCTACGCACTACTATATTACTGATGTCGCGATTCAAACTGCTACACACTAGTTGCCCTCGTCTGGATGCGTAGGCATGTATCCAATGGTCCCTTACGGTGAGGGTGTATCCACAGGGCTCACTTCCCGTGTTCTATGTTGTACCGAGATACTATTGCCTTACGTCGCCTTATACCGATTCCATTATGACGTCAGGAATGTCAAGCCGTCCATATGATGTTTATGTGGACCGCACGTCCTATAACCACCGTCTGACTCCTATTACGTCGATAACGTCCTATGTTTGACCTACGCCGCACATGCGTCAATAAAACAGCTACAATTATATATATAAACTCAGATTTACTATTTACTCAATATGCAATAGTATTAGGTTTATCACTTAGCATATAACTATTTCATGGTACTTTCAATAATATATCATAACAGTACATTCATTCATGTCTTACTATTTATCACATTTCATGGTAATTATATCAGTATATAATAACAGTACATTCATTTATTTCATTTCTTACCATCTATCACATTTCATAGTAGTTTGATCAGTATATAAGAACAGTTCATTCATTTTTAGCATCGTCTAATAAATTTCGTGGTAGCATATACCTCTCCACATAGTTCCATACTATACAATATAAATAGTGACGGATAAATTCTGTATACATTTGCTTTGCAAAAACACTATAAACTTAACACAATTTATTTACCTATGTTACAATTTAAAATGCCGATTTTCAATACTTCAATATAAACACAATATAAACATCTTAAAATACGTTCCTAGATTCTTGGCCTATATCCTAAGAAACAACTCTCAATACAGCAGATATGAAATTAAATTCGCCACTACATTCTAGTCTGAATATATGTCAACAATTTATACAAAAATAATATAGCTATCAGACATTTGAATGACCAAATTTTTAGAAAACACAATATAAAAAAAATACTCACTCATATACCGCATGTCGTGGTCAATTTATGTTGTATACTTTATCACAACGTTCCGCAATGTTGGCATTTGCAAATTGACAAAAGATTCAGGCTTATAGCCACATACCACAGGTTTATCTAAATAAAATCATGTAATTAAATTGTCGTACGATATTGAATGATACAAACATGTAGGAAAAAGGCTAATGGTAAAATATGATTAGTTTTACACTAATCAACCCCTTTACATTTTCTTCAATGCTCAACGTCAAAATGACTAATTCTTTAACCCAAAAAAGAATATGTAAAAATATCTTTAAAATGTTTTATCCCTATCTGTCTAGCGATAAGTTTAACAAACCTACACTACTTGACCGATATACGTATATACGAGTACAATGTGCATACGTGTTTATTAGCTGACACTGAGAATTCAGGCTACGTAAACAAACTTAGTTTGTTACACATTGACTCAAAGCAACATCAAAAGACAACAGCATTGTGGAAATTACTAATATGAAGAGAAAAGTCACGATTCAGAACTATGCCCTCCGTAAAGCCCTTATAAGATGTGTCGTACTTATAGCGAAGGCACGGGCCAAGCGAGCTCAATACATTTAATTTTGGAAAATAATAATGTTCAGTTATTGAGAGTAAAAGAAAATGAGCAAATACATTAAGTTGCAACAACCAATGCAAACAAATCTTATACAAAACTTGAAACATACCCTTAAAATAAAGGTACCCCACAAAAAGAAAGCATTGGTAAAACTTCTCTACAGTATGAAAGAACATGAATATGCATCTAACCTAACAGAAAAAAGCAAACACTTAATTGAATACGTGATTCATTCTCCAAATTCAAGTACGATGAAAACAGACCAATATTATTCCTCCCTAAACAAGACTCCGAAAGGTTCAGTCAAAATGCAATGCATTCACTTTGCAGAAAACTAGATATATTAAATATGAATATTCCCTTCCATAAGAGAGTGAAGACGAAAAGAATCTTAAGAATAATTAGATTTAACTACAAGTAAAAGTCATATTGCTATGGACAATGATATACATGATATACACCAGACGCCACTTCCAGCTGATAATGTCTGTTTTGTCGTAGCCATGTATTCAATAGTAGAATTATATATTTATATTAGATTGTGCGTATTGCATGTAGCGTCACACAGAGTAGAACCTCACGTTATCCATGTGTGTTACAATGGGTCAACCCTCAACATTAACATGCAACATCTATGGCCGATTAGTTGAAAGCGCAGTGTTAAGATTATTTCACCAAACGTTTGCCATCTAGACGTTTAGTTAACATGGATTCGTTATGTACACCGGTTGTGAGTACTCCCATGTTTTGTGTATATTGTACCTTTTTAAAAAGGCGTTAAATTACCCGTCTTCTCAAAAGCTTTTATTTCTATCATCAACAAAATATTGAGAAATAAAGGATCATTTGTTACAATATTCAAGTACACAAAGACCGTCAATAAAACATGTGAATATTCATTCAAACAGTTTTGATCACATTAAAAGTGTCATGAAACGCTTTAATAATCTGTTTTAATTGTTGAGTATATTATGATTTAGTATATAGGTTCATCACTGCAATATTAACGGTTTGAATATTTATCCTCTGGAGTTTGTTATATTGTGGTAAATAAGAATTATATTGGAGAAATTATTTGTATTCAGCGAAGGTCAACTATGTCAAATGTTAGCTTTGTGATTTCGAACTTTATGAGAAATATATAAACATGTGAATAAATTGACTTTATATAAAACAGCCATGTTTGAGTCTGTTATACCACTAATTTCGATCTATGCACTACCACGCGTAAAATAAATAGATAAAGCCATTTTAAATGAACTGGAACTGGATTTTATTTCAATTGATAAAGTACATTTATTATAAGGCTCGCCATAACAAAATAATCGATTGCCTTCCGGACATACAATCAATCACAAAATAAACATGAGGGCGATAGGTTACAGCGGTTGCTTCCAATTATCTTTGTCCTTGCTATCTTGTAACTTGTACTAGTAGTGATTCACCAGTCGATGATCACCAAATCAAAATGTACATATTTATGCTTGTTTATATAAACATGTACAAGTACATATTCTAGGAAGCTTAATTTGCTTTAAATCTGTTTTTTTGGCCCGAGCGATGATACAAACGCTTTAAAATACATAAGACTTGTTATACTATGTTGCAATATTTAGCAAGAGAACGCGGAACACAAACCAAGAAAACCTCCAAACCTGAACTAATTTCAAATAATTAAATCAGTTTTCTTTGCTTAGTATTAAATGTACATGAATATAGTTTTTTAGAGAAATGTAAGGAACAGTAGGGTTGTCCACATTGCCATAAAATTATGAAATAACAGGGTGTTTAGTTTCAAAAGAAAACCACAATATTAAAAATACAATAACTGCGCAGATAAATACTAGCAAAGCACAATACATTTACAGAAGAACTGGCAACAGGGGAGTTAATAAAGAACGATGCATGAAGTGTTTATTAATGTGCCACATGAACTGTTAGGCGAAAAAAATACAGTTAAAAGAAAGTCGATAAATTTATGTGTAACCCTGTTGTCCTCTCTATCGGTTTCTACTGTTTATCCTGGTAATAATGGATAAAAATCAACTTTGGTGTTCCAGAGTTAGTTAGCATCTTCTGTAATAATATAAACTAATCATTTGTAGTCTGCATGGCATCGTAAAAAAGCATTTCGATGAAATATTTGCACTGAATCACAACAGAGCAATACAAATGAACCAGATCACAATCACGTTGCAAAAATACTAATACATGATATTTATGCGGCAATATCGTGACCAGTTTTAAAAACCAAAACTTCATTTGGCAATTGAAACGAAACAAACGCTTGACGATGCACTGCTATGCATACTATTCTGCACATCATGTCCTTGCCAAACAGCTTCCCTTTCGAGACAAATTGGTCATATTTCAAATCATGGTAAAATCATGACTACGTGATGTTACGTTTGTTTTGGATTTTGCAAAAATTGCCTTGATATCCTTGCATGAAAAACAAAATTTGAATTAAACATAATGAACATAGGTCACGTATACGTAGGTCACGTATAATTTAAAACTTAAAAGCAAGTTTCCATATCGGGACAAATTGGTCATATTTTGAAGTATGGTAAAATCACGATTACGTAAAGTGATGTTTGTTTTAAATTCTCTGAAACATTGCTTTGATGTCCTTGCATGAAAAACAAAATATCGAATTAAACATAATGAATAAAAATTCATATTTCCCAAAGATTCCCCAGGGACTATAACTTGATACTGACGTCTTATGTATGTACTATGTTGTTCTTATACTGGATATTGATTTAATATATTCATGTTGTTATAGTTTCTGTGTTCTTTGAATGTCACATCTCCTATTTATCATGTATTTTCTTGTTTTTAACATCAACATTTTCTTTTAATGTTACAAATCCATGTAAAACAGAGTATGTCGTCTAGTACACTATTTTAATTAGTAAATTTCACACAACACCGAGGCATCAGCAGCTACAAATGCACTTTACAAGGAGACAAAATGTCTCCGGGGAATATAATATTAGTGAAATGAATACGGGTTCGCTAGTTTCCTGTAGTCACATTTACAGAATACCGGCAATGAATTTTAAATAAATAGCTTTAGTTGCTTTCATGCGACATGACACCTCCAAATACGGAATGCAGTTTGTGTTTGCTGTAAAATACCGATCTAAGTAAATCTATCTGATAATATTGGTAATGTTATACAAGAATATATATATATATATATATATATATATATCTGTTTATAAATCTGTCCTTTATATAGCATGTGAGTAGTCATGTATCCTTAACTGGATCCTACTCATATAAAGCTATCAGTTCATGTATGTAAATTTGTCCACCCTGTCCAGATGTGTTGCATGTAATTCCATAGTATATAAGTCATGGTCGACACCCAATTTCATTGGTTTGGCAGAGGCCTTGATATTGTATCTATGGTTTGCATTGTAGCTAGGCGCACTCGCCGTAGTCTGGTCTGTACATTTATGTCTTGGTTATTCACAAATAATTATCTCCATATATATATATATATATTCTATCTAAACAAACGGTGTTGTAAAGGTTAAAGGCCACGAATTGAAATATGGAGCTATGCATATAGAATACAGAAATGAAACTGTAAAATTGACTGACCTGAATAAATAAATCGTTGTCACGCACTGAATTATAAAAGCACAGAATTGGAGTAGACAAATTATAATATCAAGCCATGCATATAGAATACAAAAATGAAATTATAAAATTGACTGAACTGAATAAATAAATCGTCACGCACAGAATTATAAAAGCACAGAATTGGAGGAGAACGAATTGCGGAACTTTACATTTTCCCAATAAACGTACATGTATATGTATACGTTCAAATGAATGCCTTTTCCTTAATAACAATACAATCAATTTTAACACAATTTAATGATATCAAAGTTGTACAATTTACAGGTTTTATTTCTGTTTTATCGTCTCAATTCTCATAGGACCGGTCCTCAATTAATATCAATCAGAATATTTAAATTCTAGCACTGTCAACAGATGCTTTATACTGACGATTTATTAATTGATACGATCATGCATATTAATGGAAATTTAGGTTTATATATTGCAGAGCAGTACAAAATGCTGGTGTTGATGGAATACTTTCGATATATGCAAATATTTATTTTCGTGGCGTATAATCATCATTGTATACATGTTCTGTATTTATATCACATGTACACATTCGGGTGAACAGTCAGGTTTAGTTTCGGACATATTGTGCGATAATATATCGGTTTATTATGAGTTTAGTATTGTCATAAAAGTTTAAAACATTTTAAAAACTTATTATTCATAAAAAGACGGAAATAGATTAAGGGAAACTTACATTTTTTGTATGTTGATAATTTTCAGTGTCAAAATATCATTAGAAAAGTAGAATATAATATTTCATCAGCAATATGATATTTCCGTTAAGGGTTTGCACTGTTGATAAAGTGAAAGCCGACGTCAGAAATAATCATGTGTTTATATCCTTATATCCAAGAATTTTTCAAAATACACGTTTCAGACACGACAATGCTTTCAAAATATTCCACCAGATAAATCAATAATGTATGGTGTTCCATTTGGGCCATCGCGTTTTTTATTTCTTAACCCCATACCACGAAAGTCGAAGTTACGATGGTGAAAGTCGAAATCATGATGGTGAAAATATGAAACTACGATGATGAAAACACGAAATCACGAAACTACGATGGTGAAAACCTGATGCAATTTTGCGTTTTCACCATCGTTGTTTCAATTTTAGATGTAATATCGAGTTTTCTTCTATTTGCTATAGTGAATAAAATATTTTTAAACGCTTAAACGACCATCTTCGAATGAGGTAAATGTACAATTTATTGTTAATGGTATATGTAGTTCCAACGTACCTAAAAAACTAAGGGCCATACATCGTCAAATATATGTTTGATCAGTGTGTTCAATGTTGATAAAGCGAAAATATCTTCCAGAAATAATATTTTCTAACCCCAAATTTGCAAGCATTTATTTCAAATATTGTAACGCTTTCAAATTGTTTCCAAATTCATCGACAATGTCATTCAATTTCCTAAATCAGCGTTAAGAGGAAAATGTATTTTTTAAAAAAAAAGGAACCGGCATCATTTATCACTGCCATTTTGAATTAGTCTTGTTTCCAATGGATGAACTCATACTGGCATTAATGCCACTGATAAACATTTGTTTAATACGGTGTAGTTGAAAAATGGTCAGACGTTTTCTTTCAATCTGTTAATCGACTTAAAGGACATTATAAAGATCATGCAATATCTACTAACAAAGTACATAAATAATACAGATAAGAACTGAACTTATAGCTTCATTTAATGACCGTGCATGCGATATGAAGGTTAACATGCAACACGCAAGGTTTATGTAAACAACTTAGGTACTTACTTAATTCAGACGTGGTATATTTAATTAAAAAAAGTTTTACTAATGAAATTCATTAGTTAATCGAGTTTTGTTGGTTTACACAAATGTTACGCCAGTGTAGTTTGTGGCATTGTAATACTGCACCAGCGTTAACGTATTATTAGTCAGTAATTGCATGGTGTCCACAAATTTGATAATTTTTTGAAGTCCGAGTCCCCATGCCGGAACAGAGGTTCAGCTTTAGCTTATAGTTATTACCTTTTCAAAGGAGAACTTCCAATGTAATATAGAACGTGAGTGTGACATTTATATAGCTATTTTTAACATAACAACAACACTCTAATGCTGTTGGGAAGCTATTCCGGATAAAGTGACGATGCCGTTATCTCCCAAGTGACCGTTACGGTGATGACAAATCCACAAGTGCTGATGTGATTAATGTCCTCTAGACAACAAGCGCCGAGATGAGATAAAGTCGTGTTAAATAATTGGAACTTTAATGACGAACAGAGGTCATTATCGTGTCACATTTCTATAGCCTCGGCTCTATTCCGGTCTATTATTCTACTTACATTTGTCACTACTACGTGAAGCGTGTTCTTATAGGTAGCGTATCAGAAGAAATATATTATACTGCAAATGAATAAAAGTATCTCAATATTTCAGATAAGCTTAATCCGAATTGTTTAGTTTATCAAATTCTACAAAACGTGACAAACACGATGTTTTAATCGAAGTGATTTCTAAAAACAGACAGCACTTATAATTATACTGCTTGACGATCTTCAAATAGCCATTCAGACTCTTTCAAAGATGAAACAATTAGGATCAACTCGAAATCAAAATGGAATCACGTGACTCATTTGATATGTCACAAATAACGTTGCATTCTTAAGCGGAAAATCTGTATTAGTCTAACTTGGTTAGCCATGGAATTCATATTCAGTTTATTGTTTATGCATGTTTAAATAGTTATCGTTATAGCAATATGTGGTCAGTAAGACTATATATATTGTATCTTTTATTTTTCAAAATTCAAATAAGCTACTTGTATAATGCCCTTGAAAACACAAATATATAGACATGGTGACAGTGAAGAACGGTATACTATCACACACGCACACACGCACACACACACACACACACACACATTTGTTAGCCCTTGATAACCAATCAGTCATTGTTATCAAATACAAAGTGATGACAGACGTCTCGTGTAACATTTATGTTTAAAACACAGTGACAAAACAAAATCTGCAGCATGTGTCTGGGCCCAAATTCTTCACTGGTTCCAGATATGCAATTATAAAGGGAAAGAAGCATACCTTGACAAGGATTTTTTTTAATTCAATGCTTGTATGTGACCAATCAATTTCCAGAGTAATAATATGTCAGCTACTCGTCCCCGATGCGGTTCGAACCAACAATTCTGAAATAACAAAAGAATTGCCCAAAAATCTGGTATCAGCGTCAATTTTTCAGATTTCTTAAATACTGACCATTTAACACATGGTTGGATAACAATAAATCACTGCAATACAAAGCCCTGAAAAATGAAGAAAAGAAGATATAAAATGTTATTTCTACCTCCTTCATCTGTACCCAAAGGAGATAATAGTGGTGTGAGTCCTTCAAACCTGTAAAAAATTCCATGAACGTTAGTTGTTGCCATTATAGATAATAGATAGAGTAGATAGATACCGACATGCTTCAAGATGTTTTATATAGTACAGATTAATGCGATATCAAAATCCTTTTATATCGGTATTATTTATTTCTAATCACCATCAGAAAAGCATAAAACACAAAATATTATGAAGACAAATGTGGCTGGGTTTAACTAAAATTTAACTTATCACGTAGTAATATATTGTTAGATTGTTAGTGTATTATCACTGCCCAGGAAAACAGTGTATACAATACATCGTATCTTTCGTCAATTTCAAATCAGCATGTGAAGCAATCTATTACAAAAACACAAATAGATTCATGCTTCATAACAAATAGGGACGTTTTGAATAAAATAGAAACGTGGGTGGCTTGTAAGAAACATTTCAAATACGGCAAATGTTTTATATTATTGTTTTAAACAAAATGATAAATTATGTATCGTATAAATTTCCTATACTCTATCAATCAATAAACAAAACAACCACATAGTATTTAACGATATGCAAATATATGGAGTATTGACTTACTTCATTAGGTTTCCAACACTAAACTCACTTGAGAACGCAATGGTGGTTCAATCAAAACTGTCTTGTATAATGTAGTGGTTTGTCAAGGTAACATATATTACGTTTTCTGTTGTTGGTTTTATGTATGCATATGGTACCATATGATATATTGTTCTAGAAGCTGCAAATAGTTAGAACTCTCTCCAAGAATGACCAAGTAATATAAAGGACAAGACATATCTGACGGACTAACAGATGGACGGGCGAACACAGCTGAAATGTAGAACTCCACTCAAATGAAACATGCCTACGTGAATGGTTTTGTGTTATGTTCGTCACCTATATAAATCACAATATTGGACAATATTAGCAATAACAGCAATATAAAAATGAATTTCATCACAATATCACCAACAATCTTCTTAAAAAGAAATACTACTTGTATTTACCTTAAAAGTATTAAAACACACTTCTATAGATGTGACAGAATATAGAAATTATTCTGTCATTGAATCGTGACTCACATAATCGACAAAGTATAAAACTGCTTCGATTGTTGCTGTAATAAGTATATCATGATTATATAGACCCTATTAGCTCACCATAGATACCGCATGAGTTATTACAATAAGAGTATTATGATAAATCCAGATGAAAGAGGTAAATCAATCTTTTCAGAAAAAGCAGGGCTAACAGCAAAGGCTAAGACATGTTCTGGGTTAATAGCAAAGGCTCAAACATGTTCTACTGTGTACTTTTTTACGTTAGTGCATGTGTATAATCTATCTTTTATCACACGCTAAAGAATATCCAATGCTTTAAATGTATTCGAATTAATAACACATTGAAAAAATTAAAAGACAACTCTTCGCGAACCAAAATCTATGACAGGAAAGAGTCAAGAACTGCGGTTTCACCATTTGACTGGATTTTAACGCCATATACAACACATAACATGTCAAATATGTATTATATACAATATAAAAAACAAAAAGGCCTACCATTGAACATGTTACATTGCAAACATACATAACATGTAAATGACAAGTTCAATACATAATAAAAAGTATAAAGTACTAAGTGTTCCATTTTTTCTTAACACAAAAAAATGTCAAAAGTACCATGTAATACCACTAACACATATATAAGGCATATTCATTTGCATTGAAATATTGCTTTTAATAAGAAGACCTCAGAATCTGAGTTAAACCTCCGTCCTTCCGCAAGAAACTTGCAAACTTTTTCTTTAAATTATTTGGACTGAGATTGGCAAGAACCGACGACTTCATTGTGACATTAATTAATTGAATATATAGCACCATTTGATGCCATCGTGGGCTAACAGGCGATCAGTTAACCAGTCCACTCTTTCATCAGCGGTGAGAGACAAATGATAATGAGACACACTGCCATACATCAGTCATCACGGAGACTGTTGCCGACTGAGCTAATGGGCCTGGCTCATTATTGAGAAATAAATGATGGTTTAAGGACAGCGTCGTATACAACTTGGCGACAGCGCCGTAAACAACCCGACCACGCAGGACCCTGTTATTTGAAATGAAAATAAACATATCGCCATACGATAGCTAATGTCTAATGTAATAGTTTGTCACACGCACCGATTAGTCAACAATTTTAATTATTCCCATGCTCCCAAATGCGCGTGTACATTACATCGTGACGTTGGAAGAGAAAACTATCTGTCTGATGTTCGAAGCATTTAGAAATAAATAAACCAACCACCGTCAACATAATAATACTGTTCTAGTGTTGCATATAAAACATAGCAAAGAAGGGAATTACGTAACACCTGAGACATGGGAACAATATGCAATATTGGGAACAACACATTATGGTTGTTAATCTGGAGAATATTTCTGAACATGACTGTATAGTCTCACAAACACACACGCAAGCACACAACCGCGCGCGCACACACACACATATTTATTTATAACAAAATTGTTTCTATGCGAATAGTGTGTGTGAAATATATAGGCTAAAGCATATATTTGTGGATATGTGTATTTAAATAATTAAAATCATATGTGTGTGAGTGTATGTATGCACAAGCGTAGATGTTTGATCTAATGCTGTGTTTTTTCTCCTTTTTGTTCTGTACATATTTTTTTTCATTGAATAATGATGTTACATAGATTTTCTTACAATGGAAAATTGAAAACACTTAACATTATTGATATTACTATCAAACATGATTTAATAACAAACGGCGTCGCATTTAAACCAATCTTTCTGATATATACAATAGCATTCTTTCAAACAGAACCTTATACAAGGACATTGTTATGTACATCAATTGTACGAGACTCATATACCAGTATTATAAATCCAACAACTGAAGGCGGTCCAACGAAGGGCATCAAGGTTCATGGGAAATTATGAGATTACCAACCGTATTAAAACGATGATCGCAGACATTGGCTAGGAGCCATTGCAGCAGAGAAGAAGAAACACTATACATGTGTTAGTATACTGTCCTGGTCAGCAATCTCCCTCCTTCATTCTCCACAAGAGGCCATAGTTTATTTATTTTAAGTTTATACTAATTCATTTTAGCTCAATTGGAAAATAATGTTAGGGCTTTTACGAGCGGCTCCCGTATCCGTTTCCTCGGTAGAACCAGTACTGAGTGATATGTTTAGTGGTGACAGATCGTCGGGTTGGGTTGGTGATCGAAACAGCAACTTTTAGCGTGGGTGGACAATACTATATCTGCAGTACTACGGCCCTGCTTACCACCATACTCCTCTGCGCTATATGCTTCCTTTCCTTTACAAGGATGCTCAAGATTCTTACTGTATGGTATTTGGGAGACGAAGTAGAAAAAGCACTAAAACTTAACATCATACAAATAAATATAGTGGGTCAAATCGACCTCATTGATGCATTTGCTCTGTCGTCTCAAAATGCATTTTAGGTTTATACGGTAAGATAATTTGAGTTTAACCTCAAGGCATAAGACAATAAGAAGAGTTTTTTGCAATAAGCATTAAAATTGGTGGATGTGTGAATTTTAACATAAAAAAAGACATATTACCTTTACATAAAACATCGATGTCTAGGTTGTATTCAGGTTATAAGTAAGATGAAATGTGCTAAATGCAGCATTATATCAACTTTCAAATTTCTGAATGTTGCCATCCGTATACAATACATCAACACATGTTTATAAGACACATCCGCAGTACAACAGGAGCGGGCGGTTGCGGTCCGATCCAACCCCCACTCCTACACACACACACACACGGTTACAGTATGTGTGGTGTCCTTGAACAAGACTTTTTCACATTTGCTTAATTCTGTTTTCAAGCAAGAAACACTTCGAGCGTGATTTATATAAGTTGAAATAACAAATGTACGAGTAATTGATTTAATAACCACGGCTCTATATAATCATACTGCTGCAAGCTGATTCATACGATAGCATTCCGCTGAAAACACCAAAAATGCTGTTTCACAAAGTACACGACATAGTTGTCTTTGTATCTAAAGTGTATGCAAGTATGTGTGCGACTTTTCATTTGTGTGGTATAGATCTGTCGGAATCATTTTGTTCTACGACCTACACAAACAATTTAAATATGATTAACTGATTTATTGAATATTTTGCGTCATATTTATGTCATCGACGGTTAACAGACGATCAGTTAACCTAACCACTATTTCCTAGGATACTGTAAGGTTAACCAGTACTTGAGCACACCCCATCTCCGCAAGTAATGTAACACCATGTACGTGTGTAGTGATTTAAGAATCACAAGACAAACTAAGTTTCTACAATTTAATATAATTTTACAACTATTGCGTGATCGTATAGTATTAAGTTTCTACATCTTAGTATCATTCCATTACTCGCGTAAACGTGTGCATAGCTCAACAATCCTTACTTCCTCAGTATCCCACTAACTCTCTTTACTCCTCTACTAACCGCTGATCCTAACCACATACTAAACTAGGAACTGAACTCGGAACTGTTAACGTCTCACACACCAATTAATTTTGTACTGTTCTACATATAGAGACATGCACTTCTGGAACACTGGATACATTACCAATGGTTCTAAAAGTGCCTTATTCCCATAGATAGTCCTCTGTTGGTCCAAATATGCAGAAAAAAACATGGGGTTGACCAGGTTGCTTTTTCACAAATTTGATGGTTTGGTGGCACCCGTTCATTTTTGTCATTTCTGCCCATTTGTTGCAGTGTATCACTACGCATCTTTAAACTGTTATAGCATCATCAAACAGTTCCCAGTGTCACCCAAACTTTGCAGATATCATGAAAATGTTCCAATGTTCCCATATGCACAAAAAAATATGACATTTTATGCATTTTTAACAAAAAAATTGCCCAACCGCTTTACACAGCTCTAATTTCTTGGGCGTAATAACCTTGCTACCGTCATGTAAGGGAAGTAATTGTTCAGTGAGACATTGAAGAGTATAAATGGTCATGACATGTGATTGAAATTTATGTCAAACAAACCTTTACCATTTCTAAATATAAAAATACGCCTTTTGAATTCATCGCGCAACTGTTTTCGAATTCATGCACCAAAATAAGATGGCGGTCGCACATGCATAAATCAGTTTCGGACGACTCGAAAACAGGAAAAACTGCCAAAAATTGTTAGCCATTGTACCTTAATAAAAATAATTCTAGAAAAATACTTTAAAAATGTCCTTGTATTGTCTCCTATAGTTTATCTATCTGACTGCATATTCATTTTATTGTATATGCAACATTACATAACTTAAGTGTCAAAATACATGACCATATATGGATAAGTAGTTGTTTTTGCTACAAATAATGCTCTGTTTTGTTGCAAAACTATATATTTGACATTTTTATATCTATAACAAACACATATTAATGTTTGAAGATGCCCAGCAATAATTTGCATATCACTGACACTAACCATGCCCCCTTTTTCAATACATGAATGAATAACATACTTGTGTACATGCATTAGATTCATTATCAACTATGAATAGATGCTTTACCTATTGAGGTATCTATTAGGCATATATTAAATTCCAATACTATTTTGTTTATTTTAACAATATAAATAGCAAATGAAAGTAAAGTGTGCATGAAAGTCATTTTAAAGCAAGAAAATCAAACAATGAATGAAAATGAGACATAATATGGATACAGTATATTTGGCTGGACCGATAAGCTCATTGCGAAAAGACGGTTTGCTAAAGCGCATCTCTTTACGACAAATTAGTTTGAAATAAATATATCAAAGAATATCGCGATAAGAAATACTTGTCGCATGATGACTCGTTACCTTACAGATTTGCCAAAAACTGGCATAAAAAAATGGGCCAGTAAAATAGAGTTGTTGCAATAATTATATGAACATTAGAAATTGTCATATTAGAGAATGCTATACTGTTGAATGTGGAGAAAAATATTGTACACATTCAATAAAAGATGGTGAAAAAACATCATCTTCAATGAGAAAAATCTATATTCTATAGCAAGCATCATGTATTTTTATTTGAAAAAAAGTAAGAAGAACAACCAAAAGAAATCAGATGATAGTACAAAAGTTTCAAGCACAGGTTAACTAAACGCTGAGAAATTATTACGCGATATTGTTTCGCGTCATTTCAAAGATGTCGCATTTTACCATTTACCTGAATATCCAAGAGTAGGTAGATACTGTGTATAAGCCAGACGTCATACCATTAAAATGAAACGCGACAGTTTGGCGGTCGGTATATCGAAAACTGGATACAGAGCTGTTGATAACAAATATCAATGATAAAATAATGGAACAGGAAATTTCTCAATAATTCATGATTAATATAATACCAATTAAAAAAACAGCGACATAAAAACAATATTGCTCATACGCGACAAAACGTATTAACAAAAAAGCATGCGCTAAAGAGTGGAAACAGTATCGCGACAAATATTACCATTTCTATGTGGGTGGGGTATTAATTTTACATAAATAATGAGTTTCTAACACACAAAAAAAAAATGGTTTAACTTACATGAATCATGAAATCTGGATGCAGTGAATGCTCTAGACATGCTTTTGTTGTGATGAATTAACATCGCTGTCTCTCTGGGTGACTTTCAAGTGTTTTAAGTGCAAACTTCTATTCATTTTAGCCAGGATTTTGAGACAGATGGCTAAAATCAAGTCTTATTACGTGATGCAGCAAAGCCTATTTGCATACATGATCATTTCTTTTTTTCAGTTAAATAGATGATCTCACTTTGTGTTCCTTCCATTGAATTGAATAAATCCTGATTCCAACATTTCCGTAACAAATTTTCAGCTGCTTAGTCTCATTTGCTTAACTGTTTAAGCTTCAAGTTTGGTTTTGCCTGTGTGACATCTTCTCTATTTCACTCAAAGTCATCCATTTTTCACAAAAATACATTTAGTTTTCCATTTAGAGGTTTCAAATACAGTATTTCCCATAGAAAGTGACATATTTTGGAAAAGAAAGTAAATCTGAATCACGACGATGCAGTTTCCTCCCAGCGTCTACCGAAAATGATCTGGTTCTTGAATGTCTCACACATCAATTAATTTTGTACTGTTCTACATATAGAGACATGCACTTCAGGAACACATTACCATCAGGATACATTACCAATGGTTCTAAAACTGCCTTATTCAGCGTGGTAACCTTTAACTATCTAATTAGTTAATAGACTGGGTCATCCTAACATATGACTGACAGAGCTTTACCTATAAACATGTGTTTTGCCTTATCCACAGAGTTGCACTGGATCAGGTATTCGGTGGTAATTTGAGACATAGCACCTGGGGTGTTACAGTAACTGATAACTTTCCCACTTGAATCAGCGGTGAGAAACGAATGATAATGAGGCAGACAGTCGTATATCAATCACCAAGGTGACTGTTGCCGGGGATTCGAACTCACGACCCCTGAATTGATAGTCAAGCGCGTATCCCACTAAGCTAATCGGGCCCGGTAAAACAGAGTATTATACACATAGTTTAGTTTGTTTATACTCATTTATTTTAGCTCGGTTGTGCAGAATGCTTAGGGTTAATTTGAACTGCTCTCGAGTCCACTTCCTGGGAAGAACCAGTACTTAATGTTGCTTTTTAGAGGCAGCGAATCGAGATAGAAATTAAAATGCAACCGCTTTCATGAGCGGTTAACACCTTATACACTACATCACCACCTCGCTTGTAAACGCAACCTCTGGTGTGAGTGATTAATACCTATACACTACACCAACGACTCGCATGTAAACGCAACCTCTGGTTTGAGCGGTTACACCCTATACAACAAATCACCGCCTCGCATGTATACGCAAACTCTGGCGTGAGCGGTGAACACCCTATACATTACATCAACGCCTCGCTTGTAAACGCAACCTCTGGCGTGAGCAGATAACATCCTATACACTACACCAACAAATCGCATGCAAATGCAAATGCAACTTCTAGTGTGAGCGGTATATACCCTATACACTACATCACCGCCTTACATGTAAACGCAACCTCTGCCGTGAGTGGTAAACACACTATACACTGCATCAACACCTCGCTTATAAACGCAACCTCTTGCGTGAGCTGATAACATCCTATACACTACACGAACAACGCGTTTGTAAATGCAACCTCTGGTGTGAGCGGTTAACACCTTATACACTACAACACCGCCTCGTTTGTAAGCGCAACCTCTGGTGTGAGCAGTTAGCACCCTATACACTACACCAGCGACGCGTCTGTCAATGCAACCTCTGGTGTGAGCGGTTAACACCCTATACACTACATCACCGCCTCGCTTGTATAAGCAACCTCATGTGTGAGCAGTTAGCACCCTATACACTTCACCAGCGACGCGTTTGTAATTGCAACCTCAGGTGTAAGCGGTTAACACCTTATACACTACATCACCACCTTGCTTGTAAACGCAACCTCTGGTGTGAGTGATTAATACCCTATATACTACTTCACCGCCTCGCTTGTATACGCAACCTCTGGTGTGAATGATTAATACCCTATACACTACTTCACCACCTTGCTTGTAAACGCAACCTCTGGTGTGAGTGATTAACACCCTATACACTACTTCACCGACTCGCTTGTTAACGTAACCTTTGGCGTGAACTGTTAACACCTTATACACTACATCACCTACTTGCTTGTAAACGCAACCTCTGGTGTGAGCGGTTAACACCCTATACACTACATCACCGCCTCGCTTGTATAAGCAACCTCATGTGTGAGCAGTTAGCACCCTATACACTTCACCAGCGACACGTTTGTAATTGCAACCTCAAGGGTGAGCGGTTAACACCCTATACACTACATCACCACCTTGCTTGTAAACGCAACCTCTGGTGTGAGTGATTAATACCCTATATACTACTTCACCGCCTCGCTTGTAAACGCAACCTCTGGTGTGAATGATTAATACCCTATACACTACTTCACCGCATCGCTTGTTAACGCAACCTCTGGTGTGAACTGTTAACACCCTATACACTACATCACCACCTTGCTTGTAAACGCAACCTCTGGTGTGAGTGATTGACACCCTATACACTACTTCACCGCCTCGCTTGTATAAGCAACCTCATGTGTGAGCAGTTAGCACCCTATACACTTCACCAGCGACACGTTTGTAATTGCAACCTCAAGGGTGAGCGGTTAACACCTTATACACTACATCACCTCCTTGCTTGTATACGCAACCTCTGGTGTGAGTGATTAACACCCTATACACTACATCACCGCCTTGCATGTAAACGAAACGTCTGGTGTGAGCGGTTACACCCTAAACACTACATGACCGTCTCGTATGTATACGCAACCTCGCAACCTCTGGCGTGAACGGATAACATCCTATACACTCCATCAACAAATCGCATGTAAATGCAACTTCTAGTGTGAGCTGTGTATACCCTATACACTACATCACCGCCTCGCCTTTAAACGCAACCTCTGGTGTGAGCGGTTAACACCCTTTACACTACAACACCGCCTCGCTTGTAAACGCAACCTCTTGTGTGAGCGGTTAACACCCATTACACTACAACACCGCCTCGCTTGTAAATGCAACCTCTGGTGTGAGCGGTTAACAACCTATACACTACAACACCGCCTCGCTTGTAAACGCAACATCAAGGGTGAGCGGCTAACACCCTATTCACTACATCACCACCTTGCTTGTAAACGCAACCTCTGGTGTGAGTGATTAACACCTTATACACTACTTCACCGCCTCGCTTGTTAACGAAACCTCTGGCGAGCTGTTAACACCCTATACACTACATCACCGCCTTGCATGTAAACGAAACGTCTGGTGTGAGCGGTTACACCTTAAACACTACATCACCGCTTCGCATGTATACGCAACCTCTGGCGTGAGCGGTGAACACCCTATACACTACATCAACGCCTCGCTTGTTAACGCAACCTTTGGCGTGAGCGGATAACATCCTATATACTCCATCAACAAATCGCATGTAAATGCAACTTCTAGTGTGAGCGGTATATACCCTATACATTACATCACTGACTCACTTGTAAACGCAACCTCTGGCGTGAGCGGTTAACACTCTATACACTACATCATCGCCTCGCATGTAAACACAACCACTGGCGTGAGCGGTGAACACCCTATACACTGCATCAACGCCTCGCTTATAAACGAAACCTCTGGCGTGAGCAGATAACATCCTATATACTACACCAACAAATCGCATGTAAATGCAACTTCTAGTGTGAACGGTATTTATCCTATATACTACATCACCGACTCGCTTGTAAACGCAACCTCTGGCGTGAGCGGTTAACATCCAATACACTACATCACCGCCTCGCTTATATAAGCAACCTCATGTGTGAGCAGTTAGCACCCTATACACTTCACCAGCGACGCGTTTGTAATTGCAACCTCAGGTGTAAGCGGTTAACACCTTATACACTTCAAAACCGCCTCGCTTGTAAGCGTTAACTGTGCTGTGAACAGTTACCACCCTATACACTATAACACCGCCTCGCTTGTAAATGCAACCTCTGAGGTGAGCGGTTAACATCCAGTACACTACATCACCGCCTCGCTTGTAAACGCAAACTCTGGCATGAGTGGTTAACACCCTGTACACTACAGCAACGCTTTGAATGTAAACACAACCTCTTGTGCACACGGTTAATACCCAATAGAGTTCATTAACGCCTCGCTTGTAAACGCAACTTCTGACGTAAACGGTTAACAACTGATTCACTACATCAACGCCTCACTTGTAAACGCAACCTTTGGTATGAAGGGTTAACACCCTATACACTACACCAACGCCTCGCTTGTAAACTCAACCTCTGGAATGAACGGTTAACACCCTATACACTACATCAACGCCTCGCTTGTAAACGCAACCTCTGGCGTGAACGGTTAACACCCTATACACTTCACCAGCGCCTCGCTTGTCAACTCAACCTTTTGTATGAACGGTTAACACCCTATAGACTTTACCAACGCCTCGCATGTTAACACAACCTCTTGTATGAGCGGTTAACACCCTATAGACTATACAAACGCCTCGCATGTCAACACAACCTCTTGTATGAGCGGTTAACACCCTATAGACTATACAAACGCCTCGCATGTCAACACAACTGCTTGTATGAGCGGTTAACACCCTATAGACTATGCCAATGCCTCGCATGTTAACACAACCTCTTGTATGAGCGGTTTACACCCTATAGACTATATCAATGCCTCGCATGTCAACACAACCTCTGGCATGAGCGGTTAACACCCTATAGACTATACCAATGCCTCGCATGTAAACACAACTTCTGGAATGAGCGGTTAACACCCTAAAGACTATACCAATGCCTTGCATGTAAACACAACCTCTGACTTGAGCGGTTAACACCCTATAGACTTTACCAACGCCTCGTATGTAAACACAACCTCTGACCTGAGCGGTTAACACCCTATAGACTATACCAACGCCTCGCATGTCAACACAACCTCTTGTATGAGCGGTTAACACCCTATAGACTATACAAACGCGTCGCATGTCAACACAACTGCTTGTATGAGCGGTTAACACCCTATATACTATACCAACGCCTCGCTTGTCAACACAACCTCTTGTATAAATGGTTAACACCCTATAGACTATACCAATGCCTTGCATGTAAACACAACCTCTTGTATGAGCGGTTTACACCCTATAGACTATACCAATGCCTTGCATGTCAACACAACCTCTGGAATGAGCGGTTAACACCCTATAGACTATACCAATGCCTTGCATGTCAACACAACCTCTGGAATGAGCGGTTAACACTCTATAGACTATACCAACGCCTCGCATGTAAACACAACCTCTTGTATGAGCGGTTAACACACTATAGACTATACCAACGCCTCGCTTGTCAACACAACCTCTGGAATGAGCGGTTAACACCCTAAAGACTACACCAATGTCTCGCTTGAAAACACAACCTCTGAGGTGAGCGGTTCACACTATATACACTACATCTCTGCCTTGCTAGTAAACGCAACCTCTTGCGTAAGCGGTTAACACCCTGTACACTACCCCAACGTCTCGCTTGAAACGTAACCTCTTGTGTGAGCGGTTAACATTCTAAAAACTACAATAACGCCTCGCATATAAACGCAACCTCTGGTGTGAGTGATTTACACCCTATACACTACATCACCGCCTCACATGTAAACGCAACCTCTGGTGTGAGTGATTAAGACCCTATACACTACATCACCACCTCGCTTGTAAACGAAACATCTGGTGTGAGTGATTAACACCTTATACACTTCAGCACCGCCGCGCATGTAAACACAACCTCTGGTGTGAGTGATTAACACCCTATACACTACATCACCACCTCGCTTGTAAAGGCAACCACTGGTGTGAGTGATTAACACCTTAAACACTTCAGCACCGCCTCGCATGTAAACACAACCTATGGTGTGAGTGATTAACACACTATACACTACATCACCACCTTGCTTGTAAAGGCAACCTCTGGTGAGAGTGATTAACACCTTATACACTTCATCATCACATCGCTTGTAAAGGCAACCTCTGGTGAGAGTGATTAACACCCTATACACTACATCACCACCTCGCTTGTTAAGGCAACCTCTGGTGAGAGTGATTAACACCTTATACACTACATCACCCACTCGCTTGTAAAGGCAACCTCTGGTGAGAGTGATTAACACCTTATACATTTCATCACCGCCTCGCTTGTAAAGGCAACCTCTGGTGAGAGTGATTAACACCATATACACTACATTACCACTTCGAGTGTAAACGCAACCTCTGGTGAAAGTGATTAACACCCTCTACACTACTTCACCGCCTCGCTTGCAAACGAAACCTCTGGTGTGAGTGATTAACACCCTGTACACTACATCACACCCTCGCTTGTAAATGCAACCAATGGTGTGAGTGATTTTCACCATATAAACTACATCACCGCCTCGCTTGAAAAGGCAACCACTGGTGTGAGTGATTAACACCTCATACACTTCAGTACCGCCTCGCATGTAAACGCAACCTCTGGTGTGAGTGATTAACACCCTATACACTACATCACCACATCAATTGTAAAGGCAACCTCAGGTCTAAGTGATAAACACCCTATACACTACATCACCACCTCGCTTGTAAATGCAACCTTTGGTGTGAGTGATGAACACCCTATTCACTACATCACTGCCTCGCTTGTAAAGGCAACCTCTGGTGTGAGTGATTAACACCCTATACACTACATCACCACATAAATTGTAAAGGCAACCTCAGGTATAAGTGATAAACACCCTATACACTACATCACCACCTCGCTTGTAAATGCAACCTTTGGTGTGAGTGATGAACACCCTATACACTACATCACCGCCTCGCTTGTAAAGGCAACCTGTGGTGTCAGTGATTAACACCCTATACACTACATCACCGCCTCGCTTGTAAACGCAACCTCTGGTGTGAGTGCTTAAAACCCTATATACTACATTACCACTTCGCTTATAAAGGCAACCTTTGGTCTGAGTGATTAACACCCTATACACTACATCACCGCCTCGCATGTAAACGCAACCTTTGGTGTGAGTGCTTAACACCCTATAAACTACTTTACCACCTCGAGTGTAAAGGCAACCTATGGTATGAGTGATTAACACCATATACACTGGATCACCGCCTCGCATGTAAACTCAACCTCTGGTGTGAGTGATTAACACCCTATACACTACATCACCACGTCGCTTGTAAAGGCAACCTCTGGTGCGAGTGATTAATACCCTATACACTACAGCATCGCCTCGCTTGTAAATGAATATGTTGCCATAAATGGTATTGCAGAGTTGTATATAAAATTGATACGTTATGAACTTATTATTTATAAATTATCTGTAGATACTACAAGTATATTTCATATTGATAAAACATAAATGACATAAAACATATTAACATCTTCACATTCAACTGTATCGTATTTTCTGCTTTTTACGCCATGTTATTCACTCGGGCATTCGTTGTAAACAATCAATCTACTCCGAGACGGCTTCAAGTGTGGTCGTTTTAATCGACACCGTAATGCATTTGCATCCTTTGGAAATGAATGTAAAGTTACTTCTTTCTATTAACAGTATGGATAATTTAGA
Source organism: Panopea generosa (assembly GCA_029582155.1). Taxonomy (NCBI): domain Eukaryota; kingdom Metazoa; phylum Mollusca; class Bivalvia; order Adapedonta; family Hiatellidae; genus Panopea; species Panopea generosa. The sequence continues at coordinate 4,888,108 of CM055898.1, forward strand.
TGATTAACTGCTTGCAACACACGTTCTTAAAACGATTAATTTTAAAAAGTTTAAACAGATATTTAGCAGAAAGCCATTAAAAGACAAGTTATGGGTCATGTTTTAACAGTTTGCCTGTTAAACTATTATTGTGTGTTTGTCTTCATATACGGTAACGGTAAGGGATAAAGTTTAATGTTTTGAAAGAAACCATATACAGATTCATCTTTTACAATTATAGATAAAATGTCGGATAAAAGAGATTCATTGGAAGTAATGAGTACAGTCAAGAAAATGAAAAAAAGAAAACAGAATATTTTCATTGAGTCTGCCAATGTTATGAAACATGCAATACATCTGATGCTCTCTAAGAACTGGAGCTTGAACGATATTCTATTTACCAAGAAACACATTTAATTGGGTGTTTTTAAATATGGTTATAGGCGCATATGTATTCTTCATACACTTCCAAATGAGCACGTCACTTGGTACTGACGTTAAGAAATCACATAATCTCAGCATCGACTTATATACAAATGTTATACAGGGTATATTGTTTCGTAATACTTTATATGTGAACTTTTACTGGATATTAGTTTGCTAAACGTTAGACATATTTAGGTTATGTACAATGTTAAAAAATTATGTACTCGTGATTTATGCCAATTATTGGTTAAACATCAACAATAAAAAGGGCATCATTATCAAAAGATAACATTTAAAGCAAATAAGCATTAACGGCACATTACATAGCTCAATGATGAAATCTTACCAGCAATAGAGATTATAATTAATGATTACAAAAAAGTAGTTTGAACAGTGCATGCCAATAGAGATGATCTACTCTACTTTCATTAAATTCATCAAAATCAAAATTGCTTTTATTTGAAGTCTGGAATTGTTTGACAACGGTCCAATATATCAAACTTCCACCAACTACAAAAAGTAAGCCCTCGTATGCAACAGATGAGCGACAAAATATCAAGGAAAAAGTAGCGAGAACATCACTTCTATTGGTTATGGAAGATTCTTTCACATGCCATGACCGGTTATAATGTTTGAAACCATATCTGGATGACAACGATAAGAAACACTTATTTTATAATATTTCGCACACATGACAGCATTAAACAACGTTCTTTTTATAAGTAATGGTAATACATATATTATCTAAAAGTTTTTATTTAATCTATAATGCTGTTGGTTCATTTAAGGTACTTAACAGATGCATCATTGAGAGATTCCTTGGTATTTCAAGATTTCATCGAAATGTCACAATTTCTGATTTATCTTAAAATGTGTGTACGGTTTGGTTTGTAAGATAAAATTTATTATATTATTGAAGTTATGCTTTAAATTTGCAAACTTTATCATTTACAATACGCATGTACTTAACTAAATTTTAGTTATATACATATTAACAATTGAATAACTAAAACTTTACTGAATAATCTACTGTCTTTTTGAGACAATTTAATAAATCATAATAATCTAAAGATCATTTTTTACTAAATGAAATCGCAAAACAATTGATTTTATTGTATTACCGTTCTTTAGTTTTGTAGTAATGCCATCTGTGTCTCTAGTGTGTCTACTATGTGCACTATGTATGTTTATTGATTGATTGATTAATTGATTATTTAGCGTCATTTTAATGCCATCGAGGGCTAACAGACGATCAGTTAACCTAACCACTGATTCCTGGGATCCTGAAAGGTTAACCAGTAATCGAGCACACTCCATCTCCGCAAGTAACTGATAACTTTCCCACTTGAATCAGCGATGAGAATCGAATGATAATGAGATTGAATGTTGGATATCAATCATCACGGCGGAGACTGTTGCCTGGCGGGGATTGTAACTCACAAATCCCTGGATTGATAGTCAGACGCCTTACCGAATGAGCTAATCGGGCCCGGCAATATGTATGTTAAACACTATGTGTAAAACTTAGACATGGTGGATCATCTGACTTTGTTTGATACGACACAGATATCACTTAGCTGATGTTTACCAACTGTTGGAGTGACCATTCACCCATTAAATTTTCTTTGTGTTGTAAAAGACCTTCAGCTATACCTGTAGATGTGCGCGACGTAAAGTATAAATGGGATAATTTGCTTCGTGAGCGTTTTCGCTCAGGTTTAATAAATAAATTGTCTGATTTTAATAAATTGACAAAGAATATTGATTATTCAAATAGAGATTCTGTCAACGATGTTATGAATGATTTTACCAATATAGTTCGTGCTGTGTCGGATCCTTTATTCTCAAAAAGTTATATACATAAAAGTTATGTCACATTTTCTGACCAGTCATTTGTAAAACATGCGGAATGGTTTGATAAGGATTGTGTTATTGCCAAGAACAAATATTTAGAAGCATTACGTATATACACCTGTTGTAAATCAGATTTAAATAGGGAGCATTTCTGCAAATATAAAAAAGAATATAAAGATACCGTTAAGAAAAAGAAGCGATGTTTTGAATTAAAAAAATTATCAGATATAGAGAATTTAAAATATTGTAAACCTAAAGAATTTTGGAAATATTTTAAGGAAAAGAATAATCATGCCGGAAGTAATGACATATCATTGGAGGAATTCCGAAATTATTTTGCTAGCTTAAGTAATGATATATTTCAGACAGCAAATGAAGATGCCGAATCTTTTTGTACTGATAATGATTTTGATAACAATTGTTGTTCATTCGAGGAATTAGACCAGCCAATTACTGTTTCTGAAATACTGAGCGCTAGTAAATGTTTGAAAGCTGGAAAATCGATTGGGAGCGATTTCTTATTAAATGAGTATTTTATTGAAAGTATTGATATTTTAGGCTCCTATTTATGTGATATTTTTAATGCTATTTTGACCTCAGGCTTTTTTCCCGATAAGTGGACAGAGGGAGTGATTATCCCTATTCACAAAAAAGGTAGTGTGAGCGATGTTAATAATTACCGAGGCATAACCTTGGTAAGTTGTTTATCTAAACTGTTTACCACCATACTCAATAAAAGGATTGAAACATTTTGTAATAATAATGATATCATTTCAGATGCGCAATTCGGATTTCGAAAACGACGGTCAACAGTTGATGCTATATTTGTGTTAATGTCAATTATCCAGAATTATTTATATGATAATAAACGTTTATATGTTGTTTTCGTTGACATGATGAAGTGTTTCGATAGTATATATAGAAATGCACTTTGGCTTAAATTGTAAAAGCTTGGTATTAGGGGTAAACTTCTACGTATTATTAAGGACATGTATCAGAAGGTTAAATCATGTGTAAAGAGTTGTAATAGTTATTCTGACTATTTTGAATATGCTGTGGGATTGAGACAAGGGGAGGTAATCTCGCCTATACTTTTCTCTATGTTTGTGGAAGACTTGGAGCTGTATTTACAAAACAGCGTTGATTCAGGATTAAATATTGATGATATTGTTTTGATTATGTTACTTTTTGCGGACGACATGGCTATTTTAGGAAAATCTCCTTCTGAATTACAGGATAATCTAAACCGTTTGCATACTTATTGTAATAATTGGGGCTTAAAAGTAAATACATTGAAAACAAAAATAATGGTATTTAGAAAACGTGGTGGGTTGTTACCCAATGAATCTTGGACTTATAACGGAGAAATTATTGAAGTTGTAGATGATTTTAATTATCTTGGAACAATATTTAATTATACTGGTAATTTTAATTTAAATCAGGAACATTTGGTTGGCAAATCTTTGAAAGCTTTTAATACCCTCTTATTTAATTGTAAAAAATTCCATTTAAAGCCAAAACTACTATGCCAGTTGTTTGATGCATTCGTTGGTTCTATCTTAAGTTATGCGAGTGAAATTTTGGGATATACCAAGTCGAAAGTAATCGAAAGAATACACTTAAAGTTCTGTAAACGTTTATTGAATGTTAGAATAAATACTTGTACAGTAGGTGTGTATGGAGAGCTTGGGAGATATCCATTATATATATCACGATATGTAAGAATCATAAGCTATTGGTGTGAAGTTATTTATACGGAAAATATATTGATAAAAAAACTATATGAACAGGGGCTATATGACTGTAATAGAGGTTGTAAGAACTGGGTATCAAATATTAAAACCATGTTAAATGATTATGGATTCACCTATATGTTTGAGAATAATCGTTTTGTTAACCCCAAAGTATTTCCAAATATTTTTAAACAAAAGGTTATCGACAATTTCATTCAACAATGGTTTGGATCAGTAGAAAAAAGTCCAGTGCTAGAATTTTATAAACTTGTCAAACATCAATTTAAGTACGAGAATTATCTCGATATATTGCCCTGTAATCTTAGATTATTTTACACTAGATTAAGACTATCTGTTAATCCTCTTAGAATACAAACTGGACGATATGACAGAAATAGAATTCCAAAAAATGAAAGATATTGTTTATGCTGCAATTCAAGGGATATAGAAGATGAGTTTCATTTCTTATGTATATGTCCCTGTTTTAATAATTTACGAAAACAGTATTTGAAAAAGTATTACTATCAAAGACCTTCTGTGATCAAATTTTTAGAGTTACTTAATTCACATAATAAAACCATATTATATAATATTTCAAGATATATAAAAGAGGCATTAGAAATTAGAAAAACAGTGCTAACTGTTTAAGCATAGTGTTCATCCTCATTTCATTTATTAACATTCATTAAATATTTTGTTATATACTCTAATGAATTTAATCATTGCTGTTAAGTGACTATATGTTTATATTGATTGTATATTGTATATAGTATGATGATGTTCTTTGTACAAATCCTAATAAAATGTATGTTCTGTTCTGTTCTGTTCTGTTGTTACAGCACTAAGTATTTCACTGACCGCCAGCTTGACTCAGCAGGTAATTGAGTTACTCCTGCTTGGTTTCCGGTAATTAATGTTATTATGGACAAACTGTCTTAGACACAACGACTGTCTCATTAAGTTGTAGTCAACATATTCAAGTACGGTAATAACATTATTATGTTTTCATGTTTATTTTCAGTCTCTTATAACATCTTTATGCTTCAACAAACTGCTCCGTCTGTGCGGCTAATTTCTCAAAAAGGAACAAATATGTACCCTACTGAGACTTATATAATCCGACGGTACCACAGAGCAAAACATCTGGTCATTGGAAGATGCTTAAGTTAATGTCCTCCAAATCCGAAACCTCTTAAAGATACACAAATGTTTATTCATTTTCTTGCATTGTGTATTGTTATCAGCTTGCATGGCTAAACAGCGCCATATCTTACCTGCCAATATTTCTGACCACACAACATTAACACCAGACCGAATCTCTTTTTTCATTCATCAAGTGCAACATCAAGGCGACATCTTGATTCATGTAACTGGTCTTTTCCGACATCATTATTCCATAATGTATAGTTTATGTATGCCGTTTCGCACAATCTAAATAATGCCTGCAACTTCCGTTTCTATATATATATACGTCATTCCAAAGTTAAAGGTTACAGTTTAAACATTTCTTATTGTCATAATATGCAAATGGTTCGGGTCACAAAGTTTAACAACGTTAACATTTGTAGCGACTCTTTCCTAAATACATTTTTACAATTTCATTAGTCTTGACCAAACAATAATATGTATACTGAAAATGTTAATTACATTATTTTAAATAACAGAAAATAAAATTTGTGGCGTATATTGTCGAAAACGACTACTAGTTTTAATATGTCAAGTCTGAACGTACATAAAAATGTATTAATTATTTTCATGATTTATATCAGACTGCCCAAAAACTAATTTGTTTTCGTTCAATGTTTTATGAGAGGCATCTAGTCGAGTTGGGGATCGAAACCGCAACATCTGGCGTGAGCGGCCAACACAGTCTATACATTAGACTACCACCCTACTTATGGAAGAGTTAATGTCCTTCAGTGGTAAGTAGGTTACATTTGAAGAAATAGCGGAGATTTTCAACTACGAGCCCACATTCACACAACGATGAATCGTGAAGGTGATTAAGAAATATTAAGTTATGATTTAGAATACTGCATGTATAACGTAAACGAGCATGTATAACAGAAACTTGGTACTTCAGTGAGTTTGAAGTAAGGAGTCTATTTTTAGAAATATTTAACTAGATTTACGAAAATCTAATGGAATTGGCGTCTTTGATAGAGGGTCCAATTTGTGGCACTTCTTATGTATGAATAAAATGTTATTAATTAGGTGATTTTATTTAATTAATGCCAGTTTTATCAATTAACTAATTCTAATAATCGTGTAAGTTTTATTTTTTTTATTAATGAAATAAAGTATACCAGGAAAGCATGTTTTGTATTTTTGTTTCGATTGTATTTGAGATGTTTGAACTGTTTTTTTACATGTAAGGCAGCAAACTGTGTAACATATTTCTGTGCATCTTTATGTTTAAAATATATATCGATATCGTCGATAAAATCAACCTGCTCATTATAATACCGTCATCTTATCACGAGTAGATCCAATGAATGATTTTAGATTCAAACAACCGGAAGTAGTCGGATTTACTAAGTTCCGGTTCACATTGGCTTTGTTTTTTCGAAGTGGCAGAAACCGGCTCATATTGGCTAAGTTCCCTCGATAACAATGCCATTATAATACAGTTAATTAATACTGTGTTTTATGTTTTACAATTATTCCGTATATTAGTTGTGATATCCATACTGTGTTGTCGGTGTCATTTGAATGTTACTCCTTCTGTAGATTATATATATTCTTATCTATTATGCTGTTTTGATTAATTCCTGCAAACCGAACCCTTAGCAAATAGAATTGACAAATATCTGACAGATAATGTCGGGTACCATGCAGTTAACAATACGATTAGAAGATGAAACCATGATAATTTGTTCCGAATTCATCACCAGGTTATTTCCAGTCACAGTCTGAAGTAGAACCGCCCTTTATTACACCGTTTTCTACCAAATGATATTTCTGGCGTGAAAGGCGGAATGGCATACTTTAGTGTTTCTTTTTCCTCCGTCATTTTCCTATAGTCATTAATGCCATTAGGTTCAAAGTCGTCGGAAACATTTTGGCTGTTATACTGAGTGTTCTCAATCCGCTGTTATTTGAGATGTATTTTTCTACAAATTATAGATCGTGTATCAGAGTCAGTTGTTGTTTGGTGTTTAGCGTTGTTTTCAGCAAATGTTCAATCACATAACGGTGGTGTCTACTTTAGACAGTATTTTGACCGCTGCAACACTGTCCAGAGTACAATGCCGCATGCTATGATACCCCACCCAGTTTCCGTTTTTTTACAGTTCCGTAGTACGGCAGTTCGGGGTATTTCATACTGCGAGATTAACTCACAAAAATATTGTTTTGAAAGACTATTTTTTCAGATAAAATACTAACAATCGTTCGGATAGGACTTTAAACCTAGGACCCGAATGACGGTATACCCCGAGCACGCTAAAAAACCAAAAGAAACTTACGACGTGTTTCTATCTGTAGCCTGCACTTTCACCCACAAACTTAAAACGTCTAACACTGTTCCTCTGGGGTCATAATAATAATCTTACTTATACACACAATTCGTCTATTACATCGCCAGAATTATTCAAACGAACTATATGTGATAAATGCATTTTTAATTTCGCTTACTATTATTTGCCTTTAGTCATAAAGTTAAAAAAAACACTGTTACTTGAATCAGTGGCAATGCAAACAAGTCACCAAAGTCTTTCACCTTATGTACAATATATAATTACGAACGCATTGTACTTTTGTTTCGCATTATTTGTATCTCAGCAATTCCATTACTGCTGTCTAAAAGAATATCGATTTAATAAATGAAAGCAGCCGATAGTACTTTAGCAATGAACTAGGGGGTCCATGTTATTATCGCTTTGATTTAACGCACACAAAATTGCGCAAAAGTACTTCTTTACATTAATGTCTGTTAATTTATGTTCTTTATCATCAAATACGTAATCCAATTATAACTTTTAAACAGCAGAATAACCCGGGATAGGTTAGCTCAGTCGGTAGCGTGTCTGGCAATCAATTCAAAGGTTGTAAGTTCAAATTCGTTGGCATTAACATGACACTAACTATTAATAGGCGGGGCGATTAGGTAGAGGTTATAGTGTTGGCCACTAATGCCACAAGTTACGGGTTCGATCCTTAGCTCGACCTGATGCCTCTAAAAATAAAACACCCAGTACTGGTTCTACCCAGGAAACAACACTAAGTACTGGTTCTACCCGGGACACAACACTCAGTACTGGTTCTACCCAGGAAGCGGACACTAGAGAGACTTCATCACAAACGAACTAAAATAAATAAGAATAAATTTAATATTCAAACAAACAAATAAAAAGCAGAAGACGCTTCGAATATAATTAGTAGGTCAATTTTAAAAGTTGATTCAAATGAGACAATGCTATATACTTTTAGACTGCGTATGTTCTGAGGACTGACCATCTTGCTTTTGATTTGCAAACCCTTCATATAAGAATATAATGCATACATATTTAATATCTGAAAACAGTATGACATATGTGTACATATATAGAATCAGAAAAAAAAAATGACTTATTAGAGATTTTTAATCAGAAAAAGACCTTTACTTTCACTTCACACGCATTACAACATAGATAATGGCATTGTTTTTAATACTCACAAATCCAACTGTAATGGGCGGAGCATTTTTTTATTTTTTTGATATTTACCTTTCAAATCTTGTTCATATGCATATAGGTAAAACACGGTACTAATACATATGACCTTAATATGTTAACTTAATTTGTATATTAATAAAATGCACTTGTTGTTGCATTCAAAAGCTCTTAATTGATCTTTGAGTTGACCACCTTATCCACTCATGCCTATGACTGGTTTTACCATAGAAATCCTCGACTGCGATTTTTTTGATCAATTTGAGAAATTGTTTCTAAATAGTTGTATTGTTTATATATACGTTTCAACTTAATCCAATCATTTGGTTTTTTTTGTTTCTATATCTATTCTTTAATCCTTATTGTGAAAATTTCGATCAAATTAAATTGATTTCAGATAATATCAATTTTTAATAATTGATTTAAACTCGAATGCAATGTAAGCCTCGCATGTAAACGCAACCTCTGGTGTGAGTGATTAACACCCTTTACACTACATCACCACCTCGCTTGTAAACGCAACCTCTGGTGTGAGTGATTAACACCCTATACACTACATCACCGACTCGCTAGTTAACGCAACCTTCGGCGTGAGCGGTTAAAACCCTAAACACTACATCACTACCTTGCTTGTAAACGCAACCTCTGGTGTGAGTGATTAATACCCTATACACTACATCACCGCCTCGCGGGTAAACGCAACCTCTGGCGTGAGCGGTAAACACCCTATACACAACATCACCACCTCGCTTGTAAACGCAACTATGGTGTGAATGATTAATACCCTATACACTACACCAATGACTTGCTTGTAAACGCAACCTCTGGTGTGAGCGGTTACACCCTATACACTACACCACCGCCTTGCATGTAAAAACAACCTCTGGCGTGAACGGTGAGCACCCTATACAATACATCAACGCCTCGCTTGTAAACGCAATCTCTGGCTTGAGCGGTTAACATCCTATACAATACACCAACAAATCGCATGTAAAGGCAACTTCTAGTGTGAGCGGTATATACCCTATACACTACATCAACGACTCGCTTGTAAACGCAACCTCTGGCGTGAGCGGTTAACACCCTATACACTTCATCACCTCCTCGCATGTAAACGCAAACTCTGGCGTGAGCGGTGAACACCCTATACACTACATAAACGCCTCGCTTGTAAACGCAACCTCTTGCTTGAGCGGTTAACACCCTGTACACTACACCAACGTCTCGCTTGAAACACAACCTCATGTGTGAGCGGTTTATACCCTATACACTACACCAACATCTCGCTTGAAACACAACCTCTGGTGTGAGCGGTTTATACCCTATACACTACATCACTGCCTAGCATGTAAACGCAACCTCTTGTGTAAACTTCTGGTGTGAGCGGATAACATCCTATACACTACACCAATAAATCGCATGTTAATGCAACTCCTAGTGTGAGCGGTATATATCCTATACACTACATCACCTACTCGCTTGTAAACGCAACCTCTGGCGTGAGCCGTTAACATCCTATACACTACCCCAACGACGCGTTTGTAAATGCAACCCTGATGTGAGCGGTTAACACCTTATACACTACAACACCGCCTCGCTTGTAAGCGCAACCTCTGATGTGAGCAGTTAGCACCCTATACACTTCACCAGCGACGCGTCTGTAAATGCAACCTCTGATGTGAGCGGTTAACACCCTATACACTACAACACAGCCTCGCTTGTATAAGCAACCTCTGGTGTGAGCGGTTAACATCCTATACACTACATTTCCGCCTCGCTTGTAAACGCAACATCTTGCTTGAGCGGTTAACACCCTGTACACTACACCAACGTCTCGCTTGAAACACAACCTCTTGTGTGAGCGGTTTATACCCTATACACCTCACCAACATCTCGCTTGAAACGCAACCTCTTGTGTGAGCAGTTTATACCCTATACACTACATCACTGCCTCGCATGTAAACACAGCCTCTTGTGTGAGCGGTTAACACCCTGTACACAACACAAACGTCTCGCTTGAAACGCAACCTTTTGTGTGAGCGGTTTATACCCTATACACTACACCAACATCTCGCTTGAAACGCAACCTCTTGTGTGAGCGGTTTATACCCTATACACTACATCAATGCATCGCATGTAAACGCAACCTCTTGTGTGAGCGGTTAACACCCTAAAATTACTTCAACGCCTCGCTTGTACACACAACCTCTTTTGTGAGATGTAAACACTCTAAAAATTACATTAACGCCTCGCATGTAAACGCAACCTCTTGTTAGAGCGGTTAAAACACTACACACTACATCACCAGCTCGCGTGTAAACGCAACCTCTGGTATGAGCAGTCAACACACTATATACTACATCACCACCTGGCATGTAAACGCAACCTATGATGTGAGTGATTAAAACCCTATACACTACATCACAACCTCGCATGTAAATGCAATCTCTGGTGTGAGTGATTAATACCCTATACACTACATCGCCGCCTCGCTTGTAAACGCAACCTCTGGTGTGAATAATTAAAACCCTATACACTACATCACCACCTCGCTTGTAAAGGCAGACTCTGGTGTTAGTGAGTAACACCCTATACACTACATCACCGCCTTGCTTGTAAACACAACCTCTGGTGTGAGTGATTAATACGCTATAAACTACATCACCGCCTCGCTTGTAAAGGCAACCTCTGGTGTGAGTGATTGACACCTATACACTACATCATCACCTCGCATGTAAAGACAACCCCTGATGTTAGTGATTAACACCTTATACACTACACCAGCACCTTGCATGTAAACGCCACCTCTGGTGTGAGTGATTAACACCCTGTACACTACATCATCACTTCGCATGTAAAAGCAACCCCTAATGTAAGTGATTAATACCCTATACACTACATCACCGCCTCGCATGTAAACGCCACCTCTGGTGTGAGTGATTAACACCCTAGACACTACATCACCACCTCTATTGTAAAGACAACCTCTGATGTTAGTGATTAACACCTTATAAACTAAATCATCGCCTCGCATGTAAACGCCACCTCTGGTGTGAGTGATTAACACCATAGACACTACATCACCACCTCTATTGTAAAGACAACCACTGACGTTAATGATTTACACCCTATACACTACATCACCACCTCGCATGTAAACGCCACCTCTGGTGTGAGTGATTAACACCCTATACACTACATCACCAGCTCTCTTGTAAAGACAACCCCTGATGTTAGTGATTAACACACTATACACTACATCACCGCCTCGCATGTAAACGCCACCTCTGGTGTGAGTGAATAACACCCTAGACACTACATCACCACCTCTCTTGTAAAGACAACCTCTGATGTTAGTGATTAACACTCTATACACTACATCACAGCCTTGCATGTTAACGCAACCTCTGGTGTGAGTGATTAACACCTTATACACTACTCATCTGCCTTGCATGTAAACGCAACGTCTGGTGTGAGTGATTAACACCCTATAACCAACATCATCGCCTCGATTGTAAACGCAACGTCTGGTGTGAGTGGTTAACACCCTATACACTACATCACCACATTGCTTGTAAAGGTAACCTCTGATGTGATTGATTAACACCTTATACACTACATCACCGCCTCGCTTGTAAAAGCAACTACTGGTGTGAGTGGTGAACACCCTATAAACTATATCATCACCTCGCTTGTAAAGGCAACGTCTGGTGTGAGTGATTAACACCCTATACACTACATCACCACCTCGCATGTAAATGCAAACTCTGGTGTGAGTGATTAGCACCCTATACACAACATCACCGCCTCGATTGTAAACGCAACCTCTGGTATGAGTGATTAACACCCTATACATTACATCACCGTTTCGCTTGTAAATGCAACCCCTGGTGTGAGTGATTAACACCCTATACACTACATCACCGCCTCGCTTGTAAAGGCAACCTCTGGTGTGAGTGATTAACACCCTATATACTACATCACCGCCTCGCTTGTAAAGGCAACCACTGGTGTGAGTGATTAACACCCTATAAACTACATCACCACCTCGCATGTAAACGCAACCTCTGGTGTTAGTGATTAACACCCTATACACTACATCACCTCCTTGCATGTAAACGCAACCTCTGGTGTGAGTGATTAACACCCTATACACTACATCACCACCTCGCTTGTAAATGCAACCTCTGGTGTGAGTGATTAATACCCTATAAACAACATCACCGCCTCCCTTGTAAACGCAACATCTGGTATGAGTGATTAACACCCTATACACTACATCAACGCCTCGCTTGTAAACGCAACCTCTGGTGTGAGTGATTAACACCCTATACACAACATCACCGCCTCGCTTGTAAAGGCAACCTCTGGTGTGAGTGATTAACACTATACACTACATCACCACCTCGCTTGTAAAGGCAACCTCTGGTGTGAGTGATTAACACCCTATATACTACATCACCACCTCACATGTAAACGCAACATCTGGTGTGAGTGATTAACATCCTATACACTACATCACCACCTTTGCATGTAAACGCAACCTCTGTTGTTAGTGATTAACACCCTATACACTATATCACCTCCTCGCGTGTAAACGCAGCCTCTGGTGTGAGTGATTAACACCCTATACACTACATCACCAACTAAATTGTAAAAGCAGCCTCTGGTGTGAGTGATTAACACCCAATACACTACATCACCCCGTCACTTGTAAGGGAACCTCTGGTGTGAGTGATTAACACCCAATACACTACATCCCCACCTCGCATGTAAACGCAACCTCTGGTGTGAGTGATTAATACCCTATACACTACATCACCTCCTCGCTTGCAAATGAATATGTTGCCATAAATGGTATTGCATAGTTGTATATAAAATTGATACGTTATAATCTTATTATATATAACTTATCTGTAGATACTTCTAGTATATTTCATATTGATAAATGATTTATTTCATAAAACACAAATGACATAAAACATATTTTAACGTCTTCACATTCAACTGTATCTTATTTTCTGCTTTTTACGCCATGTTATTCACTCGGGCATTCGTTGTAAACAATCAATCTACTCCGAGACGGCTTCAAGTGTGGTCGTTTTAATGGACACCGTAATGCATTTGCGTCCTCGGGAAATGAATGCTAAAGTTACTTCTTTCTATTAACAGTATGGATAATTTTGATGACTGACTGCTTGAAACACACGTTCTTAAAACGATTAATTTTAAAAAGTTTAAACAGATATTTAGCAGGGAAGCCATTAAAAGACAAGTTATGGGTCATGTTTTAACAGTTTGCCTGTTAAACTGTTATTGTGTGTTTGTCTTCATATACGGTAAAGGTAAGAGAATAAAAGTTTAATGTTTTGGAAGAAACCATATACAGATTCATCTTTTACAATTATAGATAAAATGTTGTGTAAAAGAGGTTTTTTGGAAGTAGTGAGTACAGTCAAGAAAATTAAAAAAAGAAAACAGAATAATTTTCATTGAGTGTGCCAATGTTATGAAACATGCAATACATCTGATGCTCTCTAAGAACTGGAGCTTGAACGATATTCTATTTACCAAGAAACACATTTAATTGGGTGTTTTTAAATATGGTTATAGGCGCATATGTATTCTTCATACACTTCCAAATGAGCACGTCACTTGGTACTGACGTTAAGAAATCACATAATCTCAGCATCGACTTATATACAAATGTTATACAGGGTATATTGTTCCGTAATACTTTCCAAGTGAAATTTTACTGGACTATGTTAGTTTGCTAAACGTTAGACATATTTAGGTTATGTACAATGTTCAAGAATTATGTACTCGTGATATATGCCAATTATTGGTTATACATCAACAATAAAAAGGGCATCATTATCAAATGATAACATTTACAGCAAATAAGCATTAACGGCACATGACATAGCTCAATGATGAAGTCTAACCAGCAATAGAGATTATAATTAATGATTACAAAAAAGTAGTTTGAGCAGTGCATGCCAATAGAGATGATCTACTCTACTTTCATTAAATTCATCAAAATCAAACTTGCTTTTATTTTAAGTCTGGAATTGTTTGACAACGGTCTAATATATAGAACTTCCACCAACTACAAAAAGTAAGCCCTTGTATGCAACAGATGTGCAACAAAACACCAAGGAAAAAGTAGCGAGAACATCACTTCTATTGGTTATGGAAGATTCTTTCACATGTCATGACCAGTTATAATGTTTGAAACCATATCTGGGTGACAACGATAAGAAACACTTATTTTATAATATTTCGCACACATGACAGCATTAAACGATGTTCATTTTATAAGTAATGGCAATATATATATTATCTAACAGTTTTTATTTAATCTATAATGCTGTTGGTACATTTAAGGTACTTAACAGATGCATCATTGATAGATATCTTGGTATTTCAAGATGTCATCGAAATGTCACGATTTCTGATTCATCTTAAATGTGTGTACGGTTTGGTTTGTAAGATAAAAATTATTACATTATCGAAGTTATGTTTTAAATTTGTAAACTTTATCATTTACAATACGCATGTACTTAACTAAATTTTAATTATATACATATTAACAATTGAATAACTAAAATTTTACTGAATAATCTACTGTCTTTTTGAGAATATTTAATAAATCATAATAATCTAAAGATCATATTTTACTAAATGAAATCGCAAAATAATTGATTTTATTGTATTACCGTTCTCTAGTTTTGTAGTAATGCCACCTGTGTCTCTAGTGTGTCTACTATGTGCAATATGTATGTTTATTGATTAATTGATTATTTAGCGTCATTTTTATGCCATCGACGGCTAACAGACGATCAGTTAACCTAACCACTGATTCCTGGGATCCTGAAAGGTTAACCAGTAATCAAGCACACTCCATCTCTGCAAGTAACTGATAACTTTCCCACTTGAATCAGCGATGAGAAACGAATGATAATGAGTCACAATGTCGGATATCAATCATCACGGCGGAGACTGTTGCCTGGCGGGGATTGTAACTCACAAACCCCTGGATTGATAGTCAGACGCCTTACCGAATGAGCTAATCGGGCCCGGCAATATGAATTTTAAACACTAAGTGTAAAACTTAGACATGGTGGATCATCTGACGTTGTTTGATACGACACAAATATCACTTAGCTGATGTTTACCAACTGTTGTTACAGCACTAAGTATTTCACTGACCGCCAACTCGACTCAGCAGGTAATTGAGTTACTCCTGCTTGGTTTCCGATAATTAAATCAATCGATAAATAACGTAGCACTGGACAACTGTCTTAGACACAACGACTCTCTCATTAAGTTGTAGTCAACATGTTCAAGTACGGTAATAACATTATTATGTTTTCATGTTTATTTTCAGTCTCTAATAACATCTTTATGCTTCAACAAACTACTCCGTCTGTGCGATAATTTCTCAAAAAAGGAACAAATATGTACCCTACTGAGACTTATATAATCCGACGGTACCATAGAGCAAAACATCTGGTCATTGGAAGATGCTTAAGTTAATGTCCTCCAAACCCGAAACCTCTTAAAGATACACAAATGTTTGTTTGTTTTCTTGCATTGTGTATTGTCATCAGCTTGCATGGCTAAAAAGCGCCATATCTTACCTGCAAATATTTCTGACCACACTACATTAACACCAGACCGAATCTCTTGTTTCATTCATTAAGTGCAACATCAAGGCAACATCTTGATTCATGTAACTGGTCTTTTCCGACATCATTATTCCATAATGTATAGTTTATGTATGCCGCTTCGCACAATCTAAATAATGCCTGCAACTTCCGTTTCTATATATATCTACGTCATTCCAAAGTTAAAGGTTACAGTTTAAACATTTCTTGTTGTCATAATAATATGCAAATGGTTTGGGTCACAATGTCTAACAACGTTAACATTAGTAGGACTCTTTCCTAAATACATTATTATAATTTCATTAGTCATGACCAAACAATAATATGTATACTGAAAATGTTAATTACATTATTTTAAATCACAGAAAATAAATGTGTGGCGTGTATTGTCGAAAACGACTACTAGTTTTAATACGTCAAGTCTGAACGTACATAAAAATGTATTAATTATTATAAACTAATTTGTTTTCGTTCAAACGGTGAAACTTAGGATTGGATTGGAAGAGCAACTTTTTACTAATTTACTTTAATTCGATGGCGGTGAAAGCTCAGATCTTATATGAACCGCTCTCGAGTCCGCTTCCTGAATAGAACCAAACCAATACAGAGTGTTGTTTTATGAGAGGCATCTGGTCGAGTTGGGGATCGACCCGGCAACATCTGGCGTGAGCGGCCAACACAGTCTATACATTAGACTACCGCCCCACTTATGGAAGAGTTAATGTCCTTCGGTGGTAAGTAGGTTACATTTGAAGAAATAGCGGACATTTTCAACTTCGAGCCCACATACACACAACGATGAACCGTGAAGGTGATTAAGAAATATTAAGTTATGATTTAGAATACTGCATGTATAACGTAAACGAGCATGTATAAAAGAAACTTGGTACTTCAGTGAATTTGAAGTAAGGAGTCTATTTTTAGAAATATTTAACTAGATTTACGAAAATCTAATGGAATTGGCGTCTTTGATAGGGGGTCCAATTTTTGGCACTTCTTATGTATGAATAAAATGTTATTAATTAGGTGATTTTTTTTAATTGATGACAATTTTATCAATTAACTAATTCTAATAATCGTGTAAGTTTTTATTTTTTTTATTAATGAAATATAGTACACCAGGAAAGCATGTTTTGTATTTTTGTTTCGATTGTATTTGAGATGTTTGAACTGTTTTTTTACATGTAAGGAAGCAAACTGTGTAACATATTGCTGTGCATCTTTATGTTTAAAATATATATCGATATCGTCGATAAAATCAACCTGCTCATTATAATACCGTCATCTTATCACGAGTAGATCCAATGAATGATTTTAGATTCAAACAACCGGAAGTAGTCGGATTAACTGAGTTCCGGTTCACATTGGCGTTGTTTTTTCGAAGTGGCAGAGTCCGGCTCATATTGTCCAAGTTCCCTCGATAACAATGCCATTATAATACAGTTAATTAATACTGTATTTTATGTACACTTATTCCGTATAGAACTTGTGATCACCATACTGTGTTGTCGGTGTCATTTGAATGTTACTCCTTCTGTAGATTATATATATTCTTATCTATTATGCAGTTTGGATCAATTCCTGCAAACGGAATCCTTAGCAAATAGAATTGACAAATATCTGACAGATAATGTCGGGTACCATGCTGTTAATAATACGATTAGAAGATGAAACCATGATAATTTGTTCCGAATTCATCACCAGGTTATTTCCGGTCACAGTCTGAAGTAGATCCGCCTTTTATTACACCGTTTTCTACCAAATGATATGTCTGGCGTGAAAGGCGGAGTGGCATACTATAGGATTTCTTTTTCCTCCGTCATTTTCCTATAGTCATTAATGCCATTAGCTTCAAAGTCGTCGGAAACATTTTGGCTGTTATACTGAGTGTTCTTAATCCGCTGTTATTTGAGATGTATTTTTCTACAAATTATAGATCGTGTATCAGAGTCAGTTGTTGTTTGGTGTTTAGCGTCGTTTTCAGCAAATGTTCAATCACATAACGGTGGTGTCTACTTAAGTCAGTATTTCGGCCGCTGCAACACTGTCCAGAGTACAATGCCGCATGCTATGATACCCCACCCAGTTTTCGGTTTTTTTACAGTTCCGTAGTACGGCAGTTCGGGGTATTTCATATTGCGAATTTAGCTAACAAAACTATTGTTTTGAAAGACTATATTTTCAGATAAAATACTAACAATCGTTAGGATAGGACTTTAAACCAAGGACCCGAATGACGTTTTACCCAGAGCACGCTAAAGAACCAAAAGAAACTTACGATGTGTTTCTATCTGTAGCCTGCACTTTCACCCGCAAACTTAAAACGTCTAACACTGTTCCTCTGGGGTCATCGCCCGTATTGGAAACCAGTGGCGATGTAAAATAATCTTACTTATACACACAATTCGTCTATTACATCGCCAGAATTATTCAAACGAACTATATGTGATAAATGCATTGTTAATTTCGCCTTTTGTTATTTGCATTGAGTCATAAAGTTAAAAATAACTGATACTTGAATTAGTGGCAATGCAAACAAGTCACCAAAATCTTTCACCTTATGTTCAATATATAATTACGAACGCACTGTACTTTTGTTTCGCATTATTTGCATCTCAGCAATTCAATTACTGCTGTCAAAAAAATATCGATTTGATAAATGAAAGCAGCCGATAGCACATTAGCAATGAACTAGGGGGTCAATGTTATTATCGCTTTGATAAAACGCACAAATAATTGCGCAAAAAGTACATCTTTACATTAATGTCTGGTAATTTATGTTCTTTATCATCAAATACGTAATCCAATTATAACTTTTAAACAGCAGAATAACCCTGGATATGTTAGTTTGTAGCGTGTCTGACAATCAATTCAAAGGTTGTAAGTTCAAATTCGTTGGCATTAACACTTACTATTAATAGGCGGGGCGGTTATGTAGAGGTTAAAGTGTTGGCCACTAACATCACAAGTTACGGGTTCGATCTTTAGCTCGACCTGATGCCTCTAAAAATAAAACACTCAGTACTGGTTCTACCCAGGAAGCGGACACTAGAGAGACTGAGGCTTCATCACAAACGAACTAAAATAAATAAGAATAAATTAAATACTCAAACAAACAAATAAAAAGCAGAAGACGCTTCGAATATAATTAGTAGGTCAATTTTAAAAGTTGATTCAAATGAGACAATGCTATATACTTTTAGACTGCGTATGTTCTGAGGACTGACCATCTTGCTTTTGATTTGCAAACCCTTCATATAAGAATATAATGCATACCTTTTTTATATCTGAAAACAGTATGACATATGTGTACATATATAGAATCAGAAAAAAAACTATGACTTATTAGAGACTTTTAATCAGAAAAAAACCTTAACTTTTACTTCACACGCATTACAACATAGATAGTGGCATTGTTTTTAATACTCACAAATCCAACTGTAATTGGCGGAGCATTTTTTTTTATTTTGATTTTTACCTTTCAAATCTTGTTCATATGCATATAGGTAAAACACTGTACTAATACATATGATCTTAATATGTTAACTTAATTTGTATAGTAATGGAATGCACTTGTTGTTGCATTCAAAAGCTCTTAATTGATCTTTGAGTTGACCACCTTATCCACTCATGCTTATGTCTTGTTTTACCATAGAAATCCTCGACTGCGATTTTTTTTATCAATTTGAGAAATTGCTTCTTAATAGATGTATTGTATATATATACGTTTCAACTTAATCCAATCATTTGTTGTTTTTTTGTTTCTATATCTATTCTTTAAACCTTATTGTGAAATTTTCGATCAAATTCAATTGATTTCAGATAATATCAATTTTTAATATTTATTTAAACTCGAATGCAATGTGAGCCTCGCATGTAAACGCAACCTCTGGCGTGAGCGGTTATCACCCTATACGCTACATCACCGCCTAGCATGTAAACGCAACCTCTGGTGTGAGTGATTAACACCCTTTACACTACATCACCACCTCGCTTGTAAAAGCAACCTCTGGTGTGAGTGATTAACACCCTATACACTACATCACCGCCTCGCTTGTTAATGCAACATTTGGTGTGAGTGATTAACACCCTATACACTACATCACCGACTCGCTTGTTAACGCAACCTCTGGCGTGAGCGGTTAACACCCTAAACACTATATCACCACCTTGCTTTTAAACGCAACCTGTTGTGTGAGTGATTAACACCCTATACAGTACATCACCGCCTCGCATGTAAACGCAACCTCTGGCGTGAGCGGTAAACACCCTATACAGTACATCACCACCACGCTTGTAAATGCAACCTCTGGTGTGAATGATTAATACCCTATACACTACACCAACGACTCGCATGTAAACGCAACCTCTGGTGTGAGCGGTTACACCCTATACACTTCATAACCGAATCGCATGTAAACGCAACCTCTGGCGTGAGCGGTGAACACCCTATACACTACATCAGCGACTTGCTTGTAAACGCAACCTCTGGCGTGAGCGGATAACATCCTATACATAACACCAACAAATCGCATGTAAAGGCAACTTCTAGTGTAAGCGCGATATACCCTATACACTACATCAGCGACTCGCTTGTAAACGCAACCTCTGGCGTAAGCGGTTAACACCCTATACACTTCATCACCTCCTCGCATGTAAACGCAACCTCTGGCGTGAGCGGTGAACACCCTATACACTACATCAACGCCTCGCTTGTAAACGTAACTTCTGGCGTGAGCGGATAACATCCTATACATAACACCAACAAAATTGCATGTAAAGGCAACTTCTAGTGTAAGCGCGATATACCCTATACACTACATCAGCGACTCGCTTGTAAACGCAACCTCTGGCGTAAGCGGTTAACACCCTATACACTACAACACCGCCTCGCTTGTCAACGTAACCTCTGGTGTGAGCGGTTAACACCCTATTCACTACATCTCCGCCTCGCTTGTAAACGCAACCTCTTGCTTGAGCGGTTAACATCCTGTACACTACACCAACGTCTCGCTTGAAACACAACCTCTTGTGTGAGCGGTTTATACCCTATACACTACACCAACATCTCGCTTGAAACGCAACCTCTTGTGTGAGCGGTTTATACCCTCTACACTACTTCATTGCGTCGCATGTAAACGCAACCTCTTGTGTGAGCGGTTAACACCCTAAAATTTACTTCAACGCCTCGCTTGTACACACAACCTCTTTTGTGAGATGTAAACACTCTAAAAATTACATTAACTCCTCGCATGTAAACGCAACCTCTTGTGTGAGCGGTTAAAACCCTATACACTACATTATGACCTCGCATGTAAACGCAACCTGTGGGATGAGCGGTCAACACACTATAAACTACATCACCACCTGGCATGTAAACGCAACCTATGATGTGAGTGATTAACACCCTATACACTACATCACCACCTCGCATGTAAACGCAATCTCTGGTGTGAGTGATTAATACACTAAACACTACATCACCGCCTCGCTTGTAAACGCAACCTCTGGTATGAGTAATTAAAACCCTATACACTACATCACCACCTTGCTTGTAAAGGCAACCTCTGGTGTGTGAGTGAGTAACACCCTATACACTACATCACCGCCTCGCTTGTAAACGCAACCTCTAGTGTGCGTGATTAACACCCTATACACTACATCACCGCCTCGCTTGTTAAGACAAACCCTGATGTTAGTGATTAACACCCTATATACTACATCACCGCCTCGCTTGTAAAGACAAACCCTGATGTTAGTGATTAACACCCTATATACTACATCACCACATCGCTTGTAAACGGAATATCTGGTGTGAGTGATTAACACCCTTTACACTATATCACCGCCTCGCATGTAAACGCAACCTCTGGTGTGAGTGTTTAATACCCTATACACTACATTACCACCTAAATTGTGAATGCAACCTCTGGTGTGAGTAATTAACACCCTATACACTATATCACCCCGTCACATGTAAGCGCAACCTTTGGTGTGAGTGATTAACACCAGATACACAACATCACCGCCTCGCTTGTAAACGCAACCTCTGGTATGTGTGATTAACACCCTATACACTACATCACCGCTTCGCTTGTTTATAAAACCTCTGGTGTGAGTGATTAACACCCTATACAATACATCACCACCTCGCTTGTAAAGGCAACCTCTGGTGTGAGTGATTAACACCCTATACAGTACATCACCGCCTTGCTTGTAAACGCAACCTCTGATGTGAGTGATTAACACCCTATACACTATATCACCGCCTCGCTTGTAAACACAACTTCTGGTGTGAGTGATTAACACCCTCTACACTACATCACCACCTCACTTGTAAAGGCAACCTCTGGTGTGAGTGATTAACACCCTATACACTATATCACCGCCTCGCATGTAAACGCAACCTCTGGTGTGAGTGATTAACACCCTCTACATTACATCACCTCCTCGCTTGTAAAGGCAACCTCTGGTGTGAGTGATTAACACCCTATACACTGCATCACCACCTCGCATGTAAACGCAACCTCTGGTGTGAGTGATTAATACCCTATACACTACATCACCACCTCGCATGTAAACGCAACCTCTGGTGTGAGTGATTAATACCCTATACACTACATCACCGCCTCGCTTGCAAATGAATTTGTTGCCAGAAATGGTATTGCATAGTTGTATATAAAATTTATACGTTATGAACAAATTATATATAAATTATCTCTAGATACTAACAGTATATTTCATATTGATAAATGTTTTATTTCATAAAACACAAATGACATAAAACATATTTTAATGTCTTCACATTCAACTGTATCTTATTTTCTGCTTTTTACGCCACGTTAACCACTCGGGCAATCGTTGTAAACAATCAATCTACTCCAAAACGGCTTCAAGTGTGGTCGTTTTAATGGACACCGTAATGCATTTGCATCCTCGGGAAATAAATGCTAAAGTTACTTCTTTCTATTAACAGTATGGATAATTTAGATGATTAACTGCTTGAAACACACGTTCTTAAAACGATGAATTTTAAAAAGTTTAAACAGATATTTAGCAGGAAAGCCATTAAAAGACAGGTTATGGGTCATGTTTTAACAGTTTGCCTGTTAAACTATTATTGTGTGTTTTTCTTCATATACGGTAAAGGTAAGAGACTCAAAGTTTAATGTTTTGGAAGAAACCATATACAGATTCTTTTTTTACAATTATAGATAAAATGTCGGATAAAAGAAATTCATTGGAAGTAATGAGTACAGTCATGAAAATGAAAAAAAGAAAACAGAATAATTTTCATTGAGTCTGCCAATATTATGTTACATGCAATACATCTTATGCTCTCTAAGAACGGGAGCATTAACGATATTTTATTTTCCATGAAACACATTTCCCTATACACTTCATCAACACCTCGCATGTAAACGCAACCTCAGGTGCGAGTGATTAATAGCCTATACACTACATCACCTCCTCGCTTGTAAATGAATATGTTGCCATAAATGGTGTTGCAGAGTTGTATATAAAATTGATACGCTATAATCTTATTATATACAACTTATCTGTAGATACTACTAGTATATTTCATATTGATAAATGTTTTATTTCATAAAACACAAATGACATAAAACATATTTTAACGTCTTCACATTCAACTGTATCGTATTTTCTGCTTTTTACGCCATGTTATTCACTCGGGCATTCGTTGTAAACAATCAATCTACTCCGAGACGGCTTCAAGTGTGGTCGTTTTAATGGACACCGTAATGCATTTGCATCCTCGGGAAATGAATGCTAAAGTTACTTCTTTCTATTAACAGTATGGATAGTTTAGATGATTGACACCTTGAAACACACGTTCTTAAAACGATTAATTTTTAAAAATTTAAACAGATATGTAGCAGGGAAGCCATTAAAAGACAAGTTATTGGTCATGTTTTAGCAGTTTGCCTGTTAAACTGTTATTGTGTGTTTGTCTTCATATACGGTAAAGGTAAGAGACTCAAAGTTTAATGTTTTGGAAGAAACCATATACAGATTCATCTTTTACAATTATAGATAAAATGTTGTGTAAAAGAGATTTATTGGAAGTAATGAGTACAGTCAAGAAAATGAAAAAAAGAAAACAGAATAATTTTCATTGAGTCTGCCAATGTTATGAAACATGCAATACATCTGAAGCTCTCTAAGAACGGGAGCTTGAACGATATTCTATTTACCATGAAACACATTTTATTGGGTGTTTTTAAATATGGTTATTGGCGCATATGTATTCTTCATACTCTTCCAAATGAGCATGTCACTTGGTACTGACGTTAAGAAATCACATAATCTCGGCATCGACTTATATACAAATGTTATACAGGGTATATTGTTCCGTAATACTTTTTATGTGAAATTCTACTGGATGTTAGTTTGCTAAACGTTAGACATATTTAAGTTATGTACAATGTTCAAAAATACTCGTGATATATGCCAATTATTGGTTAAACATCAATAAAAAGAGCATCATTATCAAAAGATAACATTTACAGCAAATAAGCATTAACGGCACATTACATAGCTCAATGATGAAATCTTACCAGCAATAGAGATTATAATTAATGATTACAAAAAAGTTTGAACAGTGCATGCCAATAGAGATGATCTACTCTACTTTCATTAAATTCATCAAAATCAAACTTGCTTTTATTTGAAGTCTGGAATTGTTTGACAACGGTCCAATATATCGAACTTCCACCAACTACAAAAAGTAAGCCCTCGTATGCAACAGATGTGCGACAAAACACCAAGGAAAAAGTAGCGAGAACCTCACTTCTATTGGTTATGGAAGATTCTTTCACATGCCATGACCAGTTATAATGTTTGAAACCATATCTGGGTGACAACGTTAAGAAACACTTATTTTATAATATTTCGCACACATGACAGCATTAAACTATGTTTATTTTATAAGTAATGGTAATACATATATTATCTAACAGTTTTTTAACCTATAATGCTGTTGGTACATTTAAGGTAATTTACAGATGCATTATTGATAGATATCTTGGTATTTCAAGATGTCATCGAAATGTCACAATTTCTGATTCATCTTAAAATGTGTGTACGGTTTGGTTTGTAAGATAAAATTTATTATATTACTGAAGTTATGCTTTAAATTTGCAAACTTTATCATTTACAATACGCATGTACTTAACTAAACTTTAGTTATATACATATTAACAATTGAATAACTAAAATTTTACTGAATAATCTACTGTCTTTTTGGGACAATTTAATAAATCATAATAATCTAAAGATCATATTTTACTAAATGAAATACTTTCGCAAAACAATTGATTTCATTGTATTACCGTTCTTTAGTTTTGTAGTAATGCCACCTGTGTCTCTAGTTTGTCTACTATGTGCAATATGTATGTTAATTGATTGATTGATTAATTGATATTTTATCGTCATTTTTATGCCATCGAGAGCTACCGACGATCAGTTAACCTAACCACTGATTCCTGGGATCCTGAAAGGTTAACCAGTAATCGAGCACACTCCATCTCCGCAAGTAACTGATAACTTTCCCACTTGAATCAGCGATGAGAGACGAATGATAATAAGACACAATGTCGTACATCAATCATCACGGAGACTGTTGCCTGGCGGGGATTGTAACTCAACCTTACCGAATGAGCTAATCGGGCCCGGCAATATGTATGTTAAACACTAAGTGTAAAACTTAGACATGGTGGATAATCTGACGTTGTTTGATACGACACAAATATCAATTAGCTGATGTTTACCAACTGTTGTTACAGCACTAAGTATTTCACTGACCGCCAGCTCGACTCAGCAGGTAATTTAGTTACTCCTGCTTGGTTTCCGATAATTAAATCTATCGATAAATAACGTATCACTGGATAACTGTCTTAGACACAACGACTGTCTCATTAAGTTGTAGTCAACATAATCAAGTACGGTAATAACATTATTATGTTTTCATGTTTATTTTCAGTCTCTAATAACATCTTTATGCTTCTACAAACTGCTCCGTCTGTGCGGCTATTTTCTCAAAAAAAGGAACAAATATGAACCCTACTGAGACTTATATAATCCGACGGTACCATAGAGCAAAACATCTGATCATTGGAAGATGCTTAATTTAATGTCCTCCAAACCCGAAACCTCTTAAAGATACACAAATTTTTATTCATTTTCTTGCATTGTGTATTGTCATCAGCTTGCATGGCTAAAAAGCGCCATATCTTACATGCCAATATTTCTGACTACACTACATTAACACCAGACCGAATCTCTTTTTTCATTCATTAAGTGCAACATCAAGGCGACATCTTGATTCATGTAACTGGTCTTTTCCGACATCATTATTCCATAATGTATAGTTTATGTATGCCGCTTCGCAAAATCTAAATAATGCCTGCAAATTCCGTTTCTATATATATCTACGTCATTCCAAAGTTAAAGGTTACAGTTTAAACATTTCTTGTTGTCATAATAAGCAAATGGTTTGGGTCACAAAGTCTAACAAAGTTAACATTAGTAGGACTCTTTCCTAAATACATTATTATAATTTCATTAGTCATGACCAAACAATTATATGTATACTGAAAATGTTAATTACATTATTTTAAATCACAGAAAATAAATTTGTGGCGTGTATTGTCGAAAACGACTACTAGTTTTAATACGTCAAGTCTGAACGTACATAAAAATGTATTAATTATTTTCATGATTTATATCAGACTGCCCAAAAACTAATTTGTTTTCGTTCAAACGGTGAAACTTAGGAGTGGATTGGAAGAGCAACTTTTTACTAATTTACTTTAATGCGATGGCGGTGAAAGCTCAGAGCTTATATGAACCGCTCTCGAGTCCGCTTCCTGAATAGAACCGAACCAATACAGAGTGTTGTTTTATGAGAGGCATCGGGTCGAGTTGGGGATCGATCCCGCAGCATCTGGCGTGAGCGGCCAACACAGTCTATACATTAGACTACCACCTACTTATTGAAGAGTTAATGTCCTTCAGTGGTAAGTAGGTTACATTTGAAGAAATAGCGGAGATTTTCAACTTCGAGCCCACATTCACACAGCGATGATTCGTGATGGTGATTAAGAAATATTAAGATATGATTTAGAATACTGCATGTATAACGTAAACGAGCATGTATAACAGAAACTTGGTACTTCAGTAAATTTGAAGTAAGGAGTCTATTTTTAGAAATATTTAACTAGATTTACGAATATCTATTTGGAATTGGCGTCCTTGATACGGGGTACATTTTGTGGCACTTTTTAAGTATGAATAAAATGTTATTAATTAGGTGATTTTATCTAATTAATGACAATTTTATCAATTAACTAATTCTAATAATCGTGTCAGTTTCATTTAATAAAGTACACCAGGAAAACATGTTTTGTATTTTTGTTTCGTTTGTATTTGAGATGTTTGATCTGTTTTTTACAGGTAAGGCAGCAAACTGTGTAACATATTTCTGTGCACCTTTATGTTTAAAATATGTATCGATATCGTCGATAAAATCAACCTGCTCATTATAATACCGTCATCTTATCACGAGTAGATCCAATGAATGATTTTAGATTCAAACACCGGAAGTAGTCGTATTTACCGAGTTCCGGTTCATATTGGCTTTGTTTTTTCGAAGTGGCAGAGTTCCGCTCGATAACAATGCCATTATAATACAGTTAATTAATACTGTATTTTATGTACACTTATTCCGTATATTACTTGTGATCACCATACTGTGTTGTCGGTGTCATTTGAATGCTACTCCTTCTGTAGATTATATATATTCTTATCTATTATGCAGTTTTGATCAATTCCTGCAAACCGAGCCCTTAGCAAACAGAATTGACAAATATCTGATAGATAATGTCGGGTACCATGCAGTTACCAATACGATTAGAAGATGAAACATGATAATTTGTTCTGAATTTGATCACCAGGTTATTTCCGGTCACAGTCTGAAATAGAACCGCCTCTTATTACACCGTTTTCTACCAAATGATATTTCTGTAGTGAAAGGCTGAGTGGCATATATACTAGCTATAGGGTTTCTTTTTCATTTGTCATTTTCCTATAGTCATTAATGCCATTAGCTTCAAAGTCGTCGGAAACATTTTGGCTGTTATACTGAGTGTTCTCAATCCGCTGTTATTTGAGATGTATTTTTTCTACAAATTATAGATCGTGTATCAGAGTCAGTTGTTGTTTGGTGTTTAGCGTCGTTTTCAACAAATGTTCAATCACATAACGGTGGTGTCTACTTAAGACAGTATTTTGACCGCTGCAACACTGTCCAGAGTACAATGCCGCATACTATGATACCCCACCCAGTTTTCGTTTTTTTACAGTTCCGTAGTACGGCAGTTCGGGGTATTTCATTTTGCGAATTTAACTAACAAAAATATTGTTTTGAAAGACTATATTTTCAGATAAAATACTAACAATCGTTAGGATAGGACTTTAAACCAAGGACCCGGATGACGTTATACCCCGAGCACGCTAAAGAACCAAAACAAACTTACGACGTGTTTCTATCTGTAGCCTGCACTTTCACCTGCAAACTTACGACGTGTTTCTATCTGTAGCCTGCACTTTCACCCACAAACTTACGACGTGTTTCTATCTGTAGCCTGCACTTTCACCCACAAACTTACGATGTGTTTCTATCTGTAGCCTGCACTTTCACCTGCAAACTTAAAACGTCGAACAATGCTCCTCTGGGGTCATCGCCCATATTGGAAACCAGTGGCGATGTAAAATAATCTTATTTATTCACACAATTCGTCTATTACATCGCCAGAATTATTCAATCGAACTATATGTGATAAATGCATTGTTAATTTCGCTTACTATTATTTGCCTTGAGTCATAAAGTTAAAAATGACTGATACTTGAATCAGTGGCAATGCAAACAAGTCACCAAAGTCTTTCACCTTATGTACAATATATACAATTACGAACGCACTGTACTTTTGTCTCGCATTATTTGTATCTCAGCAATTCCATTACTGCTGTCTAAAAAATATCGATTTAATAAATGAAAACAGCCGATAGCACATTAGCAATTAACTGGGGGGTCCATGTTATTATCGCTTTGATTTAACGCACAAAAAATTGCGCAAAAAGTACTTCTTAACATTAATGTCTGTTAATTTAAGTTATTTATCATCAAATACTTAATCCAATTATAACTTTTAAACAGCAGAATAACACGGAATAGGTTAGCTCAGTCGGTAGTGTGTCTGACAATCAATTTAAAGGTTGTAAGTTCAAATTCGTTGGCATTAACATGACACTAACTATTAATAGGCGGGGCGGTTATGTAGATGTTAAAGTGTTGGCCACTAATGCCACAATTTACGGGTTCGATCCTTAGCTCGACCTGATGCCTCTAAAAATAAAACACCCAGAACTGGTTCTACCCAGGAAACAACACTAAGTACTGGTTCTACCTTGGAAACAACACTAAGTACTGGTTCTACCCGGGACACAACACTCAGTACTGGTTCTACCCAGGAAACAACACTCAGTACTGGTTCTACCCAGGAAACAACAATAAGTACTGGTATTACCCAGGAAACAACACTAAGTATTGGTTCTACCCGGGACACAACACTCAGTACTGGTTCTACCCGGGACACAACACTCAGTACTGGTACTACCCAGGAAACAACACTAAGTATTGGTTCTACCCGGGACACAACACTCAGTACTGGTTCTACCCCGGACACAACACTCAGTACTGGTACTACCCAGGAAACAACACTAAGTATTGGTTCTACCCGGGACACAACACTCAGTACTGGTTCTACCCGGGACACAACACTCAGTACTGGTTCTACCCGGGACACAACACTCAGTACTTGTTCTACCCAGGAAGCGGACACTAGAGAGACTGAGGCTTCATCACAAACGAACTAAAATAAATAAGAATAAATTACATATTCAAACAAACAAATAAAAAGGAGAAGACGCTTCGAATATAATTAGTAGGTCAATTTTAAAAGTTGATTCAAATGAGACAATGCTATATACTTTTAGACTGCGTATGTTCTGAGGACTGACCATCTTGCTTTTGATTTGCTAACCCTTCATATAAGAATATAATGCATACATATTTTATATCTGAAAACAGTATGACATATGTGTACATATATAGAATCAGAAAAAAAAAACTATGACTTATTATAGACTTTTAATCAGAAAAAACCCTTAACTTTTACTTCACACGCATTACAACATAGACAGTGGCATTGTTTTTAATACTCACAAATCCAACTGTAATGGGCGGAGCTTTTTTATTTTATTTTGATATTTACCTTGTTCATAATCGCATAGGTAAAACATAGTACTAATACATATGACCTTAATATGTTAACTTAATTTGTATATTAATGAAATGCACTTGTTGTTGCATTCAAAAGCTCTTAATTGATCTTTGAGTTGACCACCTTATCCATCCATGCTTATGTCTGGTTTTACCATAGAAATCCTCGACTGCGATTTTTTTGATAAATTTGAGAAATTGTTTCTAAATAGATGTATTGTATATAAAAACTATTAAACTTAATCCAATCATTTGGGGTTTCTTTGTTTCTATATCTATTCTTTCTTCCTTATTGTGAAAATTTCGATCCATTTAAATTGATTTCAGATAATATCAATTTTTAATAATTTATTTTAGCTCGAATGCAATGTGAACCCAGAACTAATATGAACCGCTTTCTAGTCCACTTTCAGGGTAAAAACTGTTTTATGAAAGGCAATCGGTCGAATTGAACCAATAATATATAGAATGATCGGCCAACACTTGATTCATCGTACTACCGCCCGATCTTTATTAACATTAGAGGGAGTATATCAGTTTTTTTTCAAAATTTTAATATTAGCTTAAAACATTTGTTTCAAATATCATGCCTATATATACTCACTGACTCCGCATTTCCAAAAAGATATCTATAGAAATATCACTTAATAACAGATATTGAAAAGGGATTTCCTAACTTGGACTACGCGCCCAGGTTAGACTAAAATAGATCTCCCTCTTAAGTGCAACATATTTTGTGACTAATCAATCGAGTCAGTTTGTATTAATCTTATCCGTTACACAGGTTTAAGCGTAGTTAACATTGTCCTGTCTTAGAAAGAGTTTGAATGGCGATCTGAAGGTCGTCAAGAGTATTTAAGTTTTGTCTATTTTAAGAATTTTATTCAAGTTTACCAATCCAATTGAAAATATCCATTTTGTCACGTTTAGTTAACTTCACATATCAAAACCATTCAGGTTTTATTGATTAATGATAATGAGATTTTTTTTTATCTGTTTTAAAAAAGTTTGTTTTAGACATTTATAGCGTTTTTACTGATATACTACCTTTTAAACATAGACACTTGTAAATGTAATCCTGTATTTATTTCCTTCTGCATATTTGATTATCTGATTGATTACAATGAGTCATCATATAAACCCACAGTGTTATATATATATATTCTAAATGCCAATCAACAATATTAGGCATTTCGTTTTGATAAGATTCATTTTGTAAGACTATATTCCTACCTATTTAAATCTGGACGCATTACATGTTGTGATGTATATTTCATACATTTTAAGAAGATAAAAATGATAACGGTATCGACTCTCAAGTATCCCTACCCGATGTGTTGTATAGGACTATAGGTATCGTTCATGGGTTTGAGGTGCAGATTGAAAATTCCAACCAGAAGATAACCGTTTTGGCGGTATCGAGACTCGGCCATAGAGACGGGATTTTCCATCCGCACCGAAAAGCCCATGACATATACTTGTTTTTGTATACAACTTTAACTGTGGGATTGTTTAAGATTTTTATTCCAGTTCATTTTTTAAAGTAGATTGATACCATAGTAATTATGAATGAATATGTCATAGCTAGAGGAGTTCATGAATGGCGTAACGTCACGGCGCGAGAATGTTATCTTGACCCCAGGGTGAGATAGAAATACCTAACCTCGGTAAAAATGAAAATATGCTTATCCGGTGTTCAAGAAACCTTATTTAGTCTTTGTGGGAAACAGTAACTCTACCTGCACTACCGCTTTAGATGAACTGAATATACTGCAATTTCTAGACATCATTAAAGTTATTCAAATCCTTATGTCTGGTGCTTAATCATTTTATGAGTGGCAAATCAATTATCATGGATAAGTACGCTATTATTCGGACGGCGTTCCTTGAAATTTAATTAACGTTCTAAATTGTGTTGAATGTGTCCATAGACGCTCATAAACACGATGCAGCAATAGTTAACCAATCAACAGGAACGTGTAATCGTGGCAAAATCATTCACTTATTTCCTCTTCCAGAGAAACGTATAAAATTTATGTTGTTCTAAACATTCATTCCGTGTATGTAATATTTTGTTTTGCATTCTCGTTTCTGTCTCAATGAATTCAATGCAATGAAGTGAATTATTGACTTGGGTCTAGTTACAATCGTAATGGAGTCACTGATTTATGTAATAACTCATAAAACGAATTGCATTTATAGTTTGCATATTCAAGAAAATGTCGGGAAATAGCTGTACATAGCTAATCTTTATTGTGTAACACGCAATATATCAAAATCTGAAATACAACTTCAGAAATTAAGTAAATGCCGACATGAAACGTTTCATTGAAATAAACAGTCAACATAACATCGCTAACATAAGCATATTTAAATGATTATAGAAAAAAGTGACAAGAGTGTGCCTGCATTATTCCTGCCAGTGTGGAGAACGCCATTTGAAATCTGCAGTTGCACTGCAACCACGCCTCATTCGTCACATACTAACACGAGTAGATGAAACTGTTGGTATACCTGCTTACGTATTATTTGATAAATCTTGCAGCATTCAAATGAACGTGGTGTATTTATATCAAACACAACAATACTGTTATTCACTATCAGTTAAAATAGAAACAGTAAGTATACTAGTTGCACAGTAAAATTATGATTAATTCCTGGAGACTATGCACTGAGCAACAACGAGTAGACTGAACTTAGTAATGATGTAATGTTTTAATTATAAAAAAATGACATTAAATTTTATGGAACAAGCCAGAAAGCAAATCACGATTATTAATTTAACTAAATAATCCACATCTATTAAAGTTCCACTTCTTCTGTAATTCTTACGTTCAGTTTTAACTAAAATGCCCTTGTGTTAATTGTCTGCCTTTTCTAGTGTCACATAGTAGATTAATTACAACATATCGAGTAATGAGTAATTTGGAATAGTTTATAATCAATTTATAAAGTAATAAACGTATGAGTCTAGACCCAATCAGGTCTACCGAAGAAAATTGCAGGCATAGCATTATTGTGGATTTTAATACGAGCAATAACTGATTAATGTACAATTGATTTATTTCTAGTGAAATTAGATAAACTAGTATGTGTGTATCTTTTTATTGTCTGCAAATGTAGCTTTCCATTCATGTTTTACAATTTAACTATTATCAATATTCTGATAATCCTGTAAATACTAGCCAATCGTTCTGCAGTATTCAGTATCTTGGTGTATTCTGGTAAATATTAGCCACTAGCCAACCGTTCTGCTGTGTAAAGTCTAGTGGTGTATTCTGGTAAATACTAGCCACTAGCCAACCGTTCTGCTGTGTAAAGTCTAGTGGTGTATTCTGGTAAATACAAGCCACTAGCCAACCGTTCTCTGTGTAAAGTCTAGTGGTGTATTCTGGTAAATACTAGCCACTAGCCAACCGTTCTGCTGTGTAAAGTCTAGTGGTGTATTCTGGTAAATACTGACCATCCGTTCTGCAGTGTACAGTGTGCAAGTGTATTCTTTTAATTGTGGCCAACCATTCTGCAGTATACAGTCTACTGGTGTATTTTTGTAAATAATTGCCAGCTATTATGCAGTTTACAGCCTACTAGTGTATTATGGTAAAATTTGACCGACCGTTCTGCAGTAAATAATTGCAAGCCGTTTTGCAGTCAATTCTAGTGGTGTTTTCTTGTTAATACTGGCCAACCGATCTGCAGTATATATTCTACTGGTGCATTGTAATAAATACTGACCAACAGTTCTGCAGTAGTCTGATTAACGAAACCACTTCTCCCGATTGTGTCTATTAAATTTCAAAAGTTACGAGTACGTTGATAGGTCAGTTGCTTTAAGGACCGTTTGAATGACGTTTAGTAAACATTCAATTGCTATGTATTGTGGGACAGGTACAGAATTCCCTGCTATTTTCATTGGTGGTTATTTAATTCAATAAATATGCCGCGATGGCCCCAACGAGACATCGTAGTTAATGGATCTGCTTCGGGAGATATCAGGTTCTGGAATAGACTAGTTCTGCAGTATATAGTCTACTGGTGTATAACGGTAAATAGTGGCCAGATATCTGCAGTATACAGTCTACTGGTGTATAACGGTAAATAGTGGCCAGATATCTGCAGTATATAGTCTACTGGTGTATAACGGTAAATAGTGGCCAGATATCTGCAGTATATAGTCTACTGGTGTATAACGGTAAATAGTGGCCAGATATCTGCAGTATACAGTCTACTGGTGTATAACGGTAAATAGTGGCCAGATATCTGCAGTATATAGTCTACTGGTGTATAATGGTAAATAGTGGCCAGATATCTGCAGTATATAGTCTACTGGTGTATAACGGTAAATAGTGGCCAGATATCTGCAGTATATAGTCTACTGGTGTATAACGGTAAATAGTGGCCAGATATCTGCAGTATATAGTCTACTGGTGTATAACGGTAAATAGTGGCCAGATATCTGTAGTATACAGTCTACTGGTGTATAACGGTAAATAGTGGCCAGATATCTGCAGTATATAGTCTACTGGTGTATAATGGTAAATAGTGGCCAGATATCTGCAGTATATAGTCTACTGGTGTATAACGGTAAATAGTGGCCAGATATCTGCAGTATATAGTCTACTGGTGTATAACGGTAAATAGTGGCCAGATATCTGCAGTATATAGTCTACTGGTGTATAACGGTAAATAGTGGCCAGATATCTGTAGTATACAGTCTACTGGTGTATAATGGTAAATAGTGGCCAGATATCTGCAGTATATAGTCTACTGGTGTATAATGGTAAATAGTGGCCAGATTTCTGCAGTATATAGTATACTGGTGTATAATGGTAAAAAGTGGCCAGATATCTGCAGTATATAGTCTACTGGTGTATAACGGTAAATAGTGGCCAGATATCTGCAGTATATAGTCTACTGGTGTATAACGGTAAATAGTGGCCAGATATCTGCAGTATATAGTCTACTGGTGTATAATGGTAAATAGTGGCCAGATTTCTGCAGTATATAGTCTACTGGTGTATAACGGTAAATAGTGGCCAGATATCTGTAGTATACAGTCTACTGGTGTATAATGGTAAATAGTGGCCAGATATCTGCAGTATATAGTCTACTGGTGTATAACGGTAAATAGTGGCCAGATATCTGTAGTATACAGTCTACTGGTGTATAATGGTAAATAGTGGCCAGATTTCTGCAGTATATAGTCTACTGGTGTATAACGGTAAATAGTGGCCAGATATTTGTAGTATACAGTCTACTGGTGTATAATGGTAAATAGTGGCCAGATATCTGCAGTATATAGTCTACTGGTGTATAATGGTAAATAGTGGCCAGATTTCTGCAGTATATAGTCTACTGGTGTATAATGGTAAATAGTGGCCAGATATCTGCAGTATATAGTCTACTGGTGTATAACGGTAAATAGTGGCCAGATATCTGCAGTATATAGTCTACTGGTGTATAACAGTAAATAGTGGCCAGATATCTGTAGTATACAGTCTACTGGTGTATAATGGTAAATAGTGGCCAGATATCTGCAGTATATAGTCTACTGGTGTATAACGGTAAATAGTGGCCAGATATCTGTAGTATACAGTCTACTGGTGTATAATGGTAAATAGTGGCCAGATTTCTGCAGTATATAGTCTACTGGTGTATAATGGTAAATAGTGGCCAGATATCTGCAGTATATAGTCTACTGGTGTATAACGGTAAATAGTGGCCAGATATCTGCAGTATATAGTCTACTGGTGTATAATGGTAAATAGTGGCCAGATATCTGCAGTATATAGTCTACTGGTGTATAACGGTAAATAGTGGCCAGATATCTGCAGTATATAGTCTACTGGTGTATAACGGTAAATAGTGGCCAGATATCTGCAGTATACAGTCTACTGGTGTATAATGGTAAATAGTGGCCAGATATCTGCAGTATACAGTCTACTGGTGTATAACGGTAAATAGTGGCCAGATATCTGCATTATACAGTCTACTGGTGTATAACGGTAAATAGTGGCCAGATATCTGCAGTATACAGTCTACTGGTGTATAACGGTAAATAGTGGCCAGATATCTGCAGTATATAGTCTACTGGTGTATAACGGTAAATAGTGGCCAGATATCTGCAGTATACAGTCTACTGGTGTATAACGGTAAATAGTGGCCAGATATCTGCAGTATACAGTCTACTGGTGTATAACGGTAAATAGTGGCCAGATATCTGCAGTATATAGTCTACTGGTGTATAACGGTAAATAGTGGCCAGATATCTGCAGTATATAGTCTACTGGTGTATAACGGTAAATAGTGGCCAGATATCTGTAGTATATAGTCTACTGGTGTATAACGGTAAATAGTGGCCAGATATCTGCAGTATACAGTCTACTCGTGTATAATGGTGAATAGTGGCCAGATATCTGCAGTATATAGTCTACTGGTGTATAATGGTATCTACTGTCCAGATATCTGCAGTATATAGTCTACTGGTGTATAATGGTAAATAGTGGCCAGATATCTGCAGTATATAGTCTACTGGTGTATAACGGTAAATAGTGGCCAGATATCTGCAGTATACAGTCTACTGGTGTATAACGGTAAATAGTGGCCAGATATCTGCAGTATATAGTCTACTGGTGTATAACGGTAAATAGTGGCCAGATATCTGCAGTATATAGTCTACTGGTGTATAACGGTAAATAGTGGCCAGATATCTGCAGTATATAGTCTACTGGTGTATAACTGTAAATAGTGGCCAGATATCTGCAGTATATAGTCTACTGGTGTATAACGGTAAATAGTGGCCAGATATCTGCAGTATATAGTCTACTGGTGTATAACGGTAAATAGTGGCCAGATATCTGCAGTATATAGTCTACTGGTGTATAACGGTAAATAGTGGCCAGATATCTGCAGTATATAGTCTACTGGTGTATAACGGTAAATAGTGGCCAGATATCTGCAGTATATAGTCTACTGGTGTATAACGGTAAATAGTGGCTAGATATCTGCAGTATACAGTCTACTCGTGTATTCTAATTAATACTAGCCAACCGTTCTGCAGTATACCGTCTACTGGTGTATTTTTGTAAAAACTGGCGAAACATTCTGCAGTAAACAATCTATTGGTGCATTCTTGCAAATAATAGCCAGCCGTTTTGCAGTTTAAAGTTTACTTGCGTATTCTGGTAAATACTAGTCAACCGTTCTGCAGTATACAGTTTATTGGTGTATTATTGTAGATACTGGAGCTGGTCTGAAGCATACAGTCTACTGGTGTATTCTTGTAAATACTAGCTAACCGTTCTGCAGTATTCAGTCTACTGGTGTATTTTTGGTAACATGGCCAACCGTTCTGCAGTATACAGTCTACTGGTGTATTCTTGTAAATATTAGCTAACAGTTCTGCAGTTTTCAGTCTACTGGTGTATTTTTGTAAATACTGGCCAACCGTTCTGCAATATACAGTCTAGTGGTGTATTCTTGTAAATACTAGCCAACCGTTCTGCAGTATACAGTCTATTGGTGTATTCTTGTAGATATCGGCCAGCCGGTCTGCAGTATACAGTCTAGTGGTGTATTCTTGTAAATACTAGCCAACCGTTCTGCAGTATACAGTATATTGGTGTATTGTTGTAGATACTGGTCAGCCGGTCTACAGTATACAGTGTAGTGGTGTATTCTTGTAAATACTAGCCAACCGTTCTGCAGTATACAGTATATTGGTGTATTCTTGTAGAAACTGGTCAGCCGGTCTGCAGCATACAGTCTACTGGTGTTTTATTGTAAATACTAGCTAACCGTTCTGCAGTATTCAGTCTACTGGTGTAATTTTGTCGATACTGGCCAACCGTTCTGCAGTATACATTCTACTGGTGTATTCTTGTAAATACTGGCCAACCGTTCTGCAGTATACAGTCTACTGGTGTATTCTTGTTAATACTGGCCAACCGTTCTGCAGTATACAGTCTACTGGTGTATTCTTGTAAATACTAGCCAACCGTTCTGCAGTATTCAATCTACTGGTGTATTCTTGTAAATACTGGCCAGCTGTTCTTCAGTTTACAGTCTACTGAAGTATTCTTGTAAATATTGGCAAACTGTTCGTACAGCCTACTGGTGTATCTTTCTAAATACTAGCCAACCGTTCTGATGTATACAGTCTAGTGGTGTAGTCTTGAAATAAATAGCCAGCTATTTTGCAGTTTACAGTCTACTGGTGTATTATTGTAAATAATTACCAACTGGTCTGCAATATACAGTCTACTGGTGTATTCTTGTAAATAATAGCCAACCATTGTACAAAATACAGTCTACTGTTGTATTCTGGTAAATAACAGCCAACAGACGTCGGTTTGCAATTGATATGATTTGTGGTAATTTTGATTTGAAGCCGTTTTTCGAAAAAAATCGAGAAAAAATTAGTTTCCGTTTTTCGCTAGTATTTTCAAAATGTGGGGTTCGTCGTAATTTTTGCATTTGTAAATCCATACATCCGTCAAATGTGTACATGGTGATATATGTTTCTATTCTGTGTATTAGGAATAACTCAACTGAGGTCGAAAAATATGCGATTTGGCTGCTATACACTGGGACGTCAAAAAGGCTGATCATGGCCATGTTTACGGCGTCACATATAAATATATATTCTATTGACCGCTGCAAAAAAATACATATTCACATTCGAAATTACTTCTAGTTTCATAATAAACTAATTGAACCACTGATTTAGAAAATATTTTAACCTTAATCAACCTCCAAAAATCTTATGGAAAACGCGTAGAATTATGCCATATGTTGACGTCTTTTTTAACGTAGGGTGGGGTTAAATAATTAAAAATAAAAAAAAATCTAGTTTGTCAATTGTTCTAAAAATCTCACAATCACTGTGAAGCATATTGTTAGAAATCAAATAAAAATTATTCCAAAATCGCTCGGTTTGTTTTTTGGTAATTTTGATTAGAAGCATTTTTTTCGAAAAAATCGAGAAAATAATAATTTCCGTTTTTCGCTAATATTTTCAAAATTTGGCGTTCGTCGTAATTATTGCATATGTAAATTCATATATCCGTTGAATGTGTACGTGGTGATATGTGTTTCGATTCTGTACATTCGGTATAACTTGACTGAGGTCGACAAATACGCGATTTTGCTGCTATAAATCGGGACGTCAAAAAGACCAAACATGGCCATGTTTATGACGTCATAGGTAAAGAAGTGTTATATTTACCGCAGAAAAAAAAGTATATTCAAATTGGAAATTACTTCTAGTTTCATTACATACCAAATATTCCCTTGATTTAGAAAATAATTTAAAAGGTATATTCCTCCTTAACGTGCAGAATGTAGTGTTTTCCTGTCAATAACAGCCAACCAACGTGCAGTGTATATATAATACTGGTGTATTCTTGTAAATACTGACCAGCTGTTCCGCAGTATACAGTCTAATGGTGTATTCTGATAAATAATGGCCAACCATTGTGCAGAATACAGAATACTTGTGTATTCTGGTAAATAACAGCCAACCAATGTCGGTATGCAATTCCGTCTACTTGTGTATTCTTGTAAAATACAAGAAACAGCCAGTAAACGTGCGGTATGTAGTGCATTCCTGTCAATAACAGCCAGTTAACGTGCAGTATGTAGTGTCTTCCTGTCAATAAGGGCGAACCAACGTGCAGTATGTAGTGTATTCCTGTCAATAACAGCCAGTTAACGTGCAGTATGTAGTGTATTCCTGTCAATAACAGCCAGTTAACGTGCAGTATGTAGTGTATTCCTGTCAATAACAGCCATTTAACCTGCAGTACGTTGTGTTTACCTGTAAATAAGAGCC
Source organism: Panopea generosa (assembly GCA_029582155.1). NCBI lineage: Eukaryota > Metazoa > Mollusca > Bivalvia > Adapedonta > Hiatellidae > Panopea > Panopea generosa. The sequence continues at coordinate 4,928,616 of CM055898.1, forward strand.
AGTTAACGTGCAGTTTGTAGTGCATTCTTGGCAATAACAGCCAACCAACTTGCAGTTATAGTCTACTGGTGGTTTCTATTTGTACATAATCTCCAAAAATCTGCCTGTGCCAACCAATGTGCAGTATAATGGTGTATTCCTGCAAGCAATGGCCAAGTAACGTACATTATACATACTTATTGAATGTGTTAAAAATATATATAAGTCCATGACTAGACGTTTGCATGACACATGTAATTATTTGTTTGTTTTATTCTGAACAATGTACGATATTTGTAAATATGTTTTAAAAGGGCCTCACTAGAAAATGACTATGCCAACCGGGTCTCTTAAATACTGATTATCTGACGTTGATACAAAGGTGCACTAGTATGTATTACCGTAATGAAATAATCTCATGTTGAAAATGTATTGTCACATGTTTATATTTGTTTTGACCGCACTATGACGCCGATGCTACTCGCCTTCAATACGTACTTTTAGTGTCACACTGTAAAAAGACCATTTCACCCACTTAATAAAAAGCGCCTCTTATATAGCGATGAAAGACTATCACATGTTAGTAATATTAGTCTCGTCAAAGCTGCACAATACTATATTAAAGAAACTAAGTTCTTTGTATACTCGCATTTATGTTTTCCTGTCTTGTTTTAACTGTACTGCATTACTTTGATCTTGTGTTTGTTTTAACTGTTTTCCATTGTACACAAAGGTCAAGTTGCACTGGTCACAAAAAGTTATTTCTTTACAAATCTAGTTGTATCACTGGGGTGTAAACACTGGACGCAATCGTATGGACGACATAATAAAAATAATATTGTTTTTTTTCTAACACTTTATTTCTTTCCTTCCTTTCCGATTTTTTTTAACTTTCATAATATTGATTAAGGAAAATTGTTAGGATATGTCATTTTGGTAATTACTGTATAAAAAGTTAAAAATTGTAGAGAACGCGCCAGTCTATTGTTGAAAGAACTTGTGGCCCAACTCCATTTCATATTGCAATAAAATATGTTTAAACTAAATTAACAAGGAATTGGAGATACACATATCAAGAGAGTGTTTGCGAGGTAAGGATATGTATACTTAAGTAGAATGTCTAGTTTTTTTAAAGATCAATCATAGATTCACGGGCGTAAAATTGAAATGGTTGACACAAGTCTTCCTGCTTTGTTTTTTGAAACTTTTGTTTCCGATAGTTCAAATGTTCTGCCAATCCACATTCGCTCCACATGTTATGACCCAGGTCATATATTATAAAGGAAGGGAAACAGTGCTTTCGTATTCCGTACAGAAATCAGAAATCAATAATACGTCACTGACAGGTTTTAAGACATATTTTCTTATATGGTAGAAAAAGTTGCACAATGGTCTAACACAAACCCATTCAAAATTAGGAAAATACAAAACCAACATGAAACGAAGCATTTATACACAGACACCAAAGCAGCATTAATTCAATCAATTAACACACTAATTATAATTGGTACAATGAATGTGTAGAGAATAAATGGCATCACACAAAACATTAAACGAAACTCTAAATACTGGATCTACTATATAAGCAGTATTTGACAATAGTCTCTGATTGTGTTTCCGTGATTGTGAGTTATGTATAGCAAGCATGGCATGTACCTGTGTTATATATACTTGTGCCAATGACAAGATGATTACAACCAAACACTCGGAATGCGCTCATCATCTCAATCAACTCACTTCCGGAACGTTCAAGGGTAGATGAGTCGTGAAGCCATTACCGGAAACGATTCGATTTACGGCGGTATTATGTTTATTGGGGTTTTCATTAATTATTAATTTCCTCAATTCCCCCGCTGTCACAGTGTGATTTTATTAACCTGTTTTGAACTGGATTTAATGGCTAAAGCATATTATTTCATTCACTAATATAGTATCTCAATAATGACCTTTGGTTAGACTAAAACAAATGATTTGAAAATAAAAGTGCATGCACTTTGCATTGTTCAAATGATCAGCTTGATTATTTTCTGATCTAAAAACCAAACATTGTTGAAATGTGGATTTTTACATTTTTGGTTTTCCCACTAATGTAGAGCAATTATTTGTACAAGGTCACTATCTAAGTTATAGTGAATTCAATTCTCGCTCATCTTGCAAATTAATAAATATTTAAAATTTGACTTGACAATCAAATTTCTCGTATTAAGCTTTATCGTATTCAAACGTTCAATTATAATTATATAACTTTGAGTAGACTATATTTCAAATGCCTCACGTGGGACAAACAATAAAAATGATCTGATAGGTAAAAACTGCAAAGTGTTACAATGTAGATTTATTGTGTTGTTGTAAGTTGAATGAGATGTTTTAGGGTAACTTAAGTAAAAAGATGGTTGATTCATGTTCTAAGTCTTAATAAGGGAAAATATAAATAACGACAATGTTTCTGCAAATATTCTTAAATGCTTGGCCCTTATTTTTATTTATAAATGCTTGTTTTTAGAGGTAAAATTGATGGTGAGTCCGAAAATATATTTTTAACTAACATCTTTTTTGGCGTTTGGTCACAAATCCAAGATGGCCACCAAAATGGCAGCCAAATATTGAAATTCATGTTATAAAATGATAGAAAATACTGCAAAGTGTTAAAATTTAGATTTATTGTGTTGTTGTAAGTTGTATGACATGTTTTAGGGTAAAATAGCTAAACATGGTTGATACATGAACAACAAGTCTAATTAAGGGACAAAATGGCCGCCAAAACAGGAAACATGAATATGTTCGTGCAAATATACGCAAATATACGCATTTTGTTGGTTCTGAAAATACTTAATATGTTTAAAGATTATACTTTGCTACTTCTACTTAATACAAACTGGAATATCTTTATTTTCGGTGCTATGCTTCTTTCAATCTAACAAAGCAATGTAATAAACAAGTTTATAAAAAAATAACTTCTAAGATAAACTCTCAAAACTAAAAACGTCACATATGTTCACACAAACTAACATCTTATGAAAAAAACAAAAATAAGAGAAATTCTGTTAAACAGGATAGGTGTGATATAAAGGTCACAGCCATAACATGTAAAATATCCTCTAAATATGAAGCTTCTGGTACCATTTAAAAGGCATTTCGTATGACCCGACCAGGGATCGAAACCACGTTCTTCCGCATGCAAGACGGATGCTTTACCACTAGACCACCACTACGATTGAAATATAATATAACAAACACAATTCGTATAATCAAACGACGTGATGACACAGATGGTCACTACCTACCTGACACGGGTTGTCACTACCAATCTGACACGGGTGGTCACTACCAACCTGACACGGTTGGTCACTACGTACCTGACACGGGTGGTCACTACCTTTCTGATAAGGGTGGTCACTACCGACCTAACACGGGTGGTCACTACCTACCTAACACGGGTGGTCACTTCCAACCTGATACGGGTGGCCACTACCAACCTGGCACTGGTAGTCACTACTTACCTGCTGACATGGGTGGTCACTACCGACCTGGCTCAGGTGGTCACTACCTACCCGACACTGGTGGTCACTACCTACCTGACACGGGTTGTCACTACCAACCTGGCTCGGGTGGTCACTACCTACCTGACATGGGTGGTCACTACCTACCCGACACGGGTGGTCACTACCTACCTGACACGGGTTGTCACTACCAATCTGGCTCGGGTTTTCACTACTTACCAAGCTCGGGTTGTCACTACCTACCTGTAACGGGTGGTCACTACCTACCTGACTCGGGTGATCACTACAAACATGACACGGGTAGTCACTACCTACCTGACACAGGTGGTCACTACCAACCTGGCTCGGGTGGTCACTATCAACCAGGCTCGGGTGGTCACTACCTACCTGACACGGGTGGTCACTACCTATCTGACACAGGTGGTCACTAGCAACCTGGTTCGAGTAGTCACTATCAACCTGACACGGGTGGCCACTACAAACATGACACAGGTGGTCACAACCTACTTGACAAAGGTGGTCACTACCAACCAGGCTCGGGTGGTCACTATCAACCAGGTTCGGGTAGTCACTACCTACCTGACATGGGTGGTCACTACCTACCTGACACAGGTGGTCACTACCAACCTGGCTCGGATGGTCACTACAAACCTGACACGGGTGGTCATTACCTACCTGACATGGGTGGTCACTACCAGCCTGGCTCGGGTGGTCACTACCTATAAAAATGTCATATAGTTTGTCATATCTTCTTGAACTTTTAAATCCATAACTTATTGAGGTAAGTAAAAAAACGGCATCTTCCGATGTTTTTAGAAATGTAAGCTATATTAAACTGAAATTCAACAGGTTGACTATGTTGTACTATTTGAGAGATACATGAGATGCTGGTATACATACGAATATAGATGAAATAAGCGGAAGGTCTCACACAACATTTATTTTTACACTGATCTACAGGTAGGGAAATGCACGTCTGGGACACTGGATGCATTACGAATGATTCTATAAGTGCCTTGATAGTCCTCTGTTGGTCCAATTATGCATAAAACATGGGGTTGACCAGGTTGCTTTTATCACAATTTCAATGATTTGATGGCACTCCTACATTTTTTACAAGTCTGCCCATTTGTTGCAGTGTATCACTTCGCATCTTTAACCTGTTATAGCTTCAGCAAACAGTACCTATTGTCATCCAAACTTGCAGAAACCATGAAAATGTTCCAATGTTCTCGGTTGTACAAAAAAGAAATATGACCCTGTGTATGCATTTCTAACAAAATAATGTTCAACCGATTCACACAGGTATAATTTCTTTTGCGTAAGAATCTTGCTACCGTCATGTAACGGAGGTAATCGTTAAGTGGAGGCCTTGAAGAGATGTTATTTACCGCGATCGTTAGACATTTTCATCTAACGAACCGTCATTAATGCTTATTTATGATTAATGATGATCTTAACGTTATTTTATGTTTGGTCGAACGATGAGAAACGTTATTTCTGGCGTCTATTGTTATAAATATCAATTTAATAACCTTCTCTGCTAACCCAACAATGCAATTGTTGCAAATAATAATAACACTGTTGTTACCGACTTCAAAGCAAGAAAATATGTCTTAAGTGAAGTTAATTTGACCTATTACTATGAATAAATCAACTTTCTGACGAAGAAATTCAGAAATGTTATATGTCCAGCAGGTCATGACAATTTAACAGAGATTAAACAATGCTTACAGTAACTAAAAAACTAGAATTTGGATATACTTGATTGTGTTCTATCTTTCCAAATTACCATTTTAATCATATTACTTTAAATTTAAAGAAGTAATTATTTCGATCAATTCAAACACGTAATGATGATTATAACTTGTACTAGCTTTAACATAGAATAACATGCTTTCTAAATAAATACACAAATCTCAATAATGAATTAAAAGTGTAATGTAATGTATATATTTAAAAATTACGTATAGTTCTGATGTTACACGTACTTACAAAAGGGCGGTGACTCTACTTAGAATCCTTCTGAGGTTCTCCTCTACCAATAAACGGGTTATGCCATAACAAGTACAATTGGTGATAGAAGAAGAACCACATGTTCGTTAAGGTTGGCGGCAAATTCTTGTCATGAATGTATTAAGTCTAAAAATACCATAGTTCGAAAGTATATTTTAGCATGGCATTAGCCCTAGCATTATTTTGAATGGACCCAGGACCGCCGAAATTCGAAGTTGTGACGTAACATTGTGTCATTATTTATTATTTATTTATTATGTGTGTCACCTGATTGTAGTCTAGGGTCAATTACTTATATAAGCCACTCTACAACATTGTACTTTTCTATGTTCTTGTTATAAACTGTTCACATTACAGTTTTGATCAAAAACACTATCAATGTCAAACGTTTTAAACATGCATGAACTAAGTTTCATTTCCATTGTCAGTCTAACTATGATAGACCCTTTTTAAAAATTGAAAATTATACAAATATATAGAATACCTTTATTGGTATAACCAATTTGATTTTATGGTTGGTCACTTTTAACCATTGGTAGGTCTAATGGCGCCTAAGAGATGCCCAAAATGTTTTGATGTTAATATACCTTGGACACATACAACGTCTTTCGTGGCCTTGTGGTTAAGGTGTCCGCCTCGGAAGCGGGAGGTCTGTAGCAAAATGACCAAGGGCCGACAACTCACGAGGGTACAATACATGAATACTCAAAATAAAATTTACAATTTACAATTTTAATTTTACATGAATAAAATAACGAATATACAATTATGCAATATATACAGTTTAAAGCAAATTACTCAACAAAATCTGGTTTAAAAATGTCCTATGATGAAAATAACACTTTTTTACACAGTTCTTTCTACTACACGTTCCGTATATCTATATCGCGATCCAAACTGCTTACATCATATGAATGCTATAACTGTTATTTTAAAAAACACTCATATTGTATTTAAGATAGTACTACCGCGTCCGGATTATCGTAGATTTATCTTCAATGGCTCTCGTAGCAATGGCTATATGAACAGGGTTATCTTCACTAGAACTCTGTACAGAGTTTGTATTGCTTCACGTCGCCTCGTACCGACTTGCTTCGATCGTACTCCGACGCCAGAATCGTCATGCCGTCCAAATGACGAGTATGTGATTTTCTGTCCTTATGACGTACTAGCACCAGTTGTCTTCCTGTCACGTCTACACCTCGTTAACTTAGCGTACACATGTCACGCTTACATCTAAAAACGGCTACAATATATATATAAACTCAGATTTACTAGTAAATCAATGCATAATGACATGGCGTATATAACTTGCCATCTATCAATGTCATTTTATCAATATTATTTTGCTAACAGTGCATTCAATCCTAACCATCTAACAGTTTCATGGTAGATTGATCAATATATGATAACAGTTCATTCATTTCTTACTATTTGCAGTTTCATGATAGTTTAAACAACATCTCTTATATGAACTTCCGTCAATCTCAAAGAAGCAATTATATCTCTACATAATTTCTCATTTACAATATAAACAATTAAAGACCAATTCTGTATCTATTCACTTTGTGAATATCAGAATAAGCATCCACAAAATTTAATAACACATATCAATCAATTCTAACATAATGAATTACAAAACTTCATCGTAAACACGATATCAACAGCTCAAAATACGTTCTCAGATTTCTCGGCCTACATTCTAACCAAACGACTCTCAATACCACGGATGTGAAATTCAATACAGACATTCTCGTCGGAACGGATATGAACAATTAATACAACTTTACTTTGATCTGATTTCGTCAAAACATATCTATCAGACATTTAAATAACTCAACCATGTACAACATAATATAAAATTCACATACCCGTCTGCCGTTATGTATTGGAACAGTAACATTCTCAATCCTTCTCGTAACGACAACTCCAAAAGATGTTTCTGCTAGACTGGTCAGTGTTTCCATAAAAGAGTCAGACATATATAGCAAAACACTCCACATACCTATAGTGTATTTCGTGCAAATTATGAAACAACAAACTTTCAATATATCGTACGATATAGTACGATGCGGATTTTACGCTATTAGGCCCAATGTAAACTTAAATTAGTTGTATGACAAATAAACCCGTTTAATTATTCTAACTTTCTAAATACTAAATGAAATTTGATGAAAAAACCTATCAAAATGATTTAATCTTTAATCAAAGAATGAATATGTAGATCTATCTTTAAAACGTTACTCCTATCGAGCTATGGTTCGAATCCCGGTGGAAACACTTGGATTTTTCCTGATTCGGCCGGTTGCTCACCCAGCAGCAAGTTAAAATGAGGGATACCGAAAGTCTTACAGCCTGACGCCTAGCAATGACAGCTTTCGGGAAGTAACTGTGTATAACAGAAAGGTGTCTCAAAAGCCCACTGTGGCTGGCCCTTTTAATAGGGGTGATACTATAATAAACAAACACTTTAAATACTTTATATACTAACGTCAAGTCCTAACTTACAGTATTAACACATCACTAAGTTTGCAATTTACAACGATTATTCCATGTCAGTAAAAACAACGAGCTACAGTTTACTGTATATTGATCATAGTACAATGAGAGGTTTTAAAAAACGTAAAACTCCAGTTGAGCATGTCTGGGATGTGTAAGGAAGACTCATCGACGCTCCGCGCCTTGGGTCAGACGTAGAATATTATTTCTCAACACTGTATTGCAAATAGTGTTGTTTCAGCGAGACGGATATGTGTTGCCTACATTGGTGTCAATGGTAGTTAGAACCGCTACACATTACAAAGTTGGTGATTTAGAATATCGCTGTTTGAAACGTTAATTCTCAAGGAATTGATAATCCATTCCAATATAATGCACACAATTTGTTAGGCTTATATGTATATTTATTGTTGCCAAATTGGAAAAAAATGATAAATACAAAACCTGTTGTTTTTTTTACGAAATCTAGCTTTTAAAGTCCCTTGGTGTATACTGGGCCGTAGATAAAGAGGATGAACGTAACTGGATATTAAACGGTGAATTTCAATTCATGGGTCATCAACGGATCATCTCTTATGGAGATTAATACATTTATCTGTAAACAATCACACTTATTTCCCATGTCTTTCATCCACGAATTATGTAATCTTATTATCCATATTACTTAAAATATCTGCAATGTTTTCTTCTTGGATTGACAAGTACAGTTTATTTTCTAGAGCTTAGTTTAGATTAGATTAAAATTTGAAATACATGTACCAGGAAAAAGACTAGGTATTCACTTGAATATAATCAAAATATCAGAGATAATAAAGTTAATCAAAATACGAAAACTTACGGAAATGCCAATTTATTCCAACAATATATAGATAAAACATTTACAGATAAACCTTCAAATTGAATAAAAATATAAAACTGACGATATTATCTTTTCATTTATTAATAATCTGGAAATATTATCTCATTCAAGATCATGCACACCACATTACCGTGAATGTTTTGGTAGGGCGAAAACGTACGTTGATCGTGCAGATTGAGGGTTACACTACTAATTATGAAGACAGACGTACGTTGGTCTTGGGGATTGAGGGTTACACTACTGATGACGAAGACAGACGTACGTTGGTCTTGGGGATTGAGGGTTACACTACTGATGATGAAGACAGACGTACGTTGGTCTTTGGGATTAAGGTTATACTACTGATGATGAAGACATACATACGTTAGTATTGGGGATTGAGGGTTACACTTCTGATGATGAAGACAGACGTTAGTTGGTTTTGGGGATTGAGGGTTACACTACTAATGATGATGACAGATGTACGTTTGTTTTGGGGATTGAGGGTTACACTTCTGATAATGAAGACAGACATACGTTGGTCTTGGGAATTGAGGGTTACGCTACTGATGATAAAGACAGACTGACGTTGGTCTTGGGAATTGAGGGTTACGCTACTGATGATGAAGACAGACGGACGTTGGTCTTGGTGATTGAGGGTAACACTACTAATGATGAATACAGACGTTTTTTTGGTCTTGGTAATAGTTGGTTACAGTACTGATTATTAAAACTGACGTACGTTGGGCTTGGAGATGGATGTTTAAACTACTGCTGATGAAGACCGAGTTGCCCTGGTCTTGTGGATTGAGGGCTACACTACTGATAATGAAGACAGATGTACGCTGGTCTTGGGGATTGAGGGTTACACTACTGATGATGAATACAGACATACGTTGGTCTTGAGGACTGTGGGTTACACTACTGATGATAAAGACAGACGAACGCTGGTCTTAGGGAATGTGGGTTACACTAATGATGATGAAAACAGACGCAAGTTTGTCTTGTGGATTGAGGGTTACACTACTAATGATGATGATTACCGACGTATGTTGGTCTTTGGGATTGACGGTTACACTTCTAATAATGATGGCCGACGTACGTTAGTCTAGGGGATTGAGGATTACTCTTCTGCTGATGAAGACTGACAAACGTTGGTATTGGGGATTGAGAGTAATACTACTGATGATAAAGACAGACGTAAGTTTGTCTTGGGGATTGTAGGTTACACTACCGATATTAAAGACAGACGTAGGTTGGTCTTTGAGATTGATGGTTACACTTCTGATGATGAAGACCGATGTACGTTGATCTTGGGGATTGATGGTTACACTACTAATGATGATGACAGACGTATGTTGGTCTTGGGGATTGATGGTAACACTGTTGATGATAAAGACCGACGTACGTTGGTCTTGGCGATTGAGGGTTACTCTATTGATGATTAAGACAGACGTTCGTTGGTCTTTGGGATTGAGGGTTACTCTATTGATGATGATGACAGACGTACGTTGGTCTTGGGGATTGATGGTTACACTACTGATGATGAAGACAGACGTACGCTGGTTTTAGGGATTGAGGGTTTCACTACTAATGATGAAGACAGACGTTCGCTGGTCTTTGTGATTGAGGGTTACATTACTTATGATGAAGACAGACGTTCGCTGGTCTTTGTGATTGAGGGTTACACTACTGATGATGAAGACCGACGCACGTTGGTCTTGGTGATTGAGGGTTACACTACTGATGATGAAGACCGACGTTCGTTGGGCATGAGGATTGATGGTTATATTACTGCTGATGAAGTCAGACGTACGTTGGTCTTTGGGATTGAGGGTAACACTACTTGTGATGAAGACAGACGTTCGCTGGTCTTTGTGATTGAGGGTTACACTACTTATGATGAAGACAGACGTTCGCTGGTCTTGGTGATTGAGGGTTCCACTACTGATGATGTTGTGATGTTGACAGAAGCACGTTAATCTTGGGGATTGAGGGTTACACTACTTATGATGAAGACAGACGTTCGCTGGTCTTTGTGATTGAGGGTTCCACTACTGATGATGAAGACAGACGTACGTTGGTCTTGGGGATTGAGGGTTACACTACTTATGATGAAGACAGACGTTCGCTGGTCTTTGTGATTGAGGGTTACACTACTGATGATGAAATTCGACTCTCTTGACTGTTCATAACTTTCTCATTTTGTTTCTTTGTCATCTAATTGTTAGAAAAATTATGTGTACAGCAAACAGTCATTGCTTTAGAAGATGACACAAGCCGATTGGGTTATACAATTTGTGGAATGAAATAAGACTCCATTATCTAATGTTTCATCGCAATATTTGATAATGAATGAGGATGTATTTTAGGATGAATTCTAGTGTAATGTTTTCATAAACGCATACCTAAAAGTGTGTAATTGGTTTTATTATATTCCCTATTACGTATTTATTCGGTGTTGTTAATCTTGTTTGATTACTGTTTAAGATGTTGCTGGTGGGCACCAAGAATGTTGCATTTAACATTACCTCTTACTAGTCCGACTAACAAAGATGTACATTATTTTTGTCCCCCAATTTCCGAAAAGCGGAAGACACTAATTTGGGTATGCCCGTCTGTCTGTCCGTCTGTCTGTCTGTCCATCATAGTTTGATTTCCGTGCAATACCTTAATATGACTTAATCAAATCTTTTGAAATGTTTATATATAATGTTTATAATGACAAAAAAAACAGGCTATATTTGATTTTTGGGGTTGTGGCATTTGTAGTTCTAGTGTTATGCCCCTTCATTTTGCCAAAACTCATATTTTTGGGGTTTCCATGCAATAACTTTAGAATGCTTGAATCAAATATTTTGAAAGCTATGCCTCATTCATTGGTGAAAAAATGAATATTTGGGGGTTTCCGTGCAATAACTTAAGAATGACTGAATCAAATCTTTTGAAAAAGCATGGTACATAAGTTCACAGAATTTGCTTGTTTTTACTGTCATGGTTACGTTTAGAGCTTCAAAAGGATCCGTGATATAGACTAAATATAAACATAATGATAATATATATTAAAACCGGGAGCGCTGAATAGAAGGTTGCAATTAACGTTTCGTTTTTTTCCCCAAGAAAATAATTGTCCAAAGATTTCTTTAATGTCTGTGGTGTCCATCTTATAATTATTCGTTGCATTGCTATTATTTTTGTGCCTTTCGTGTTGTGGTCCTATCATGCGAATGCCATATGTCAGGCATTTAATATCTTATATTAAAAGAATGTTAACGAAACACCGTATTTGTCTTCATCACGTTGAGCAGTTGTAATTTCCTGTTTATTATCAGATTCCACAAAGTGAGATGAAAAACAATACAAAAGAGAACGTGAAGAACTTATTAAGATAATATGAGTATTTTGGAATCTCGGGAAGGATTTTTAATGTATGTATTATGAGAGTGCTTTTGTATTCAATTAAATACTGAAATTAAAATAAAATCTGTGAGAACATCTTTGCAAAACAACATCAGGCCCCGATTTCACAAAAATACTTAAGTCTCTTATTTTACTTAAACTCGATAGTGTGCTCAATTTTATACTTAAATTGAGCACACTATTTGAGTTTAAGTAAAATAGCAGACTTAAGTATTTTCAAAAAACCGGGCCCAGTACATTTTGTTTATTATTTTGAAGGATATCATTAATAGACTGGCGAATTAATATAGATCTTAATACATGCATTTATATTGGTGACACACTGATTGTCTTTGTATACTTCCGTTCGTAAACAACATGGTATATAGTCTAACAATAACATGAATAAATGAATAAAAGAATATTAAAGTTCAAGGTTTTTGCAGTTATTAGAGGTACTTGCTATTAGATATGATTGGTTTAAACATATTTTATTGCATAGTTCACATAGCAAACGGGTTGGGTCAAACGTTCTAGCAACATTAGTCACGTCCCTACCCTTTCAATATACAAATAACATTAGAATCAAGATTCCATCTTTTTTCTAACAATCTTGATTAGATATGATTATATATTGGCCGTTTATAAAGAATTCCTAATCATAGCATGTGACAGATATGTTTATGTATTGCTATGAGAGGGATATCATGTTAATTCCTTCATAATATACATAGGTTTATACTGTCAATACGCGTTATAAAGCATCCGGATATCTGAACGTATTGCGTAGTTTGGAAAACAATCTTTCAATCAAATGCTTACAAATATTTATAAATGTGAACTAAAGCTTTACAAGGCTAACATTTCAAACTTCCAAACTGACATTACTTTGATTGTGAGCTTTACATTATTTTCCATGTCGAATCGTTTAAGAGGCATATGAGTATGCCGTAAATAATACAACTTAATACAGGTCATTAAGTTTAATGCAATAGAGCAAAATTGTATTCCAAAACAAAAACATGACTATGCGGTAACTATAGTAACCTGCAGTAATAGTCTCCCAAGCTATCTGATCAATACATTCATAATATTTAAATAAAACATAATTTCAGTAGGCGTCTTATTGTTTTATTAGATCTATTTCCGTTTGACATATAGATATATCTAAAAAATATTATTTTAGAAAATTTGATAAATAGTCGAAAATATCGAAAATTTTGTTATGAAACAGAATGTTAAAATGTATATGCCATAAACATAGATACACTGATACTTAATATTCGCACATAGCATTTATAAATTTAAAACATATTTTATTTACAATAATCATGTTTATAAAAGCATTTCTATACAGCCATTTCAAATATTAAATATGATTAAAGGATCAAGAAGGAAATTGATCTTTGATATAATCTTCACCGTGTGAATAAGTATACATCAAAAGTAGCAACGAATTATGGAAATATACACAGAGTAATATCAACTAATATTTTAAAGAATGTAAAAACATAAACCCCCGTCCTCTCTCACTCTCAGTGTTTGCTATGACCTAATGGAGACTGAAGCAAAAAATGTTACTGGGGTCAGTCAACAACGAATCTCACACTCTCTATCCCCACTCCCCTTTCTCTCCATGTTAGAATATCCCATTTCATTATATTACTTTGGCATGTTTAAAATTATATGTATTTGCCAATACGGGACCAGGGAGTATATATAGGCATGGTATATTGGAAAATAAATGTTTATTGCTAATTTTATTTTTACAAATACTGATATATTCCCATTAAAAAGGTTAAACAAATTCAAACTTGTTTTTCTGTTAGACATGCATGCCTTCTCTCTCTTTCTCTATCTTTCTCTCTCTGTCTCTGTCCCTGTATGTCTGTATGTAATTGTGTATATGTGAACATGAAAATAAAATGGGCTGCTTCTTGAAAACTCTTGTTAATTTAAAAACAGAGAGAGAGAGAGAGAGAGAGAGAGAGAGAGAGAGAGAGAGAGAGAGAGGAGTGGGCTCAAAATATAGAATATGATAATGAAGCTCCTCCCCAGAAGTTAAAACCAAAGTTATCTAAATTAAATTCAAAGTAAATGTGGTAGTAGAAAATAATAGTAGCTTCGACAACATAGTGTTTAACTTAGTCCGAAGGTAATTTTTATTGTAGTTCAACATATGTCAGTGATTCAATTAAATTATGTAATTTATTATCAATATATAAACACAGTTAACTTATCTTATCAAGAAACTGGTTAAAGGTGTCAATAATGGTTTATGTAACCACACTCTCTTTCCAAAACGAGAACGACTTGTTCAACAAATGTAGAGGGTCCTAGTTTTAGGTAGTTATATTATCTAACCAATTATTTCACAAAATACTTATTTTATTATAATGGGAAAATTATAACACCCAGTCGGAAATTCAAAAATAAACCCTCAAGTTTCTTGAATGCTATGTTTTGTTAAACATGCTAAACATCTTTAAAATAAGAATTTACCCTACTTTAAATTTATGAATATCTTTATATATTTTTTATGGATCAATAATATAAAATAAAAGTTCAAACGGAAATATACGACTTCAATCGAACTTTGTAACCTTTCCAAGTTAAATACACTGTGAAAGAAAAACAACAAATTGTTTTCGAAACAGTAGCTGCTACTATATAAGATTGAATATTTAGCTAACAGACGATCAGTTAACCTAACTACTGTTTCCTGGGATCCTGGAAGGATAACCTGTACTCGAGTATACACCATCTCCGGAAGTAACGTGTAACTTTCCCGCTTGAATCAGCGGTGAGAGACGAATTAAAATGAGACGAAATGTCATATATAAATCATCGCGAAGACTGTTGCCGAGTGGCGATTCGAACTCACGACCCCTGGATTGATAGTCAGACGCGCTAGCGACTGATCTAAACGGCCAGGCTACTAAATAAGAAGGTAACTGTTGATACGTGACATTTTTTTACCAATAAAGTAGAAACAAGACAGCAAATTCTTACTCAATTGGTCCTGATGATACGGTCTGCAGATTTTGCACTTTCAAATGTGTTTACAGATAATTGGAAGCTTAGTGACTGTCATTTAAATGTTGCATCAGACGAACATGTCACGTGTTGTCCAATTGGAAAGCACCAGCGTGATAGACGTGCTAAATGATGCGTATGCTATACGTTTACTTTACAAATGAATTCCTCTGCAATGCAATTCATGATCTACTGATAAAATGTATTAATGCATTATGAATCTTTAAACAATCATCGTTATTTCATAACTGGTAAAAATTATACAGATTTGAAAGAAGAATTTAAGTTCAAATCCAATTTATGTCAAGTCCAATTGTTATTGTTAATAGATTTTTTTCTGTGCGTGATTTCGTATTCAAGAAAACCTTATATGTTTTTATAAAATGTTTAAAAATGATATTAGGTTTGAAATAAATAAAAAGCAATTATACATTTATCATTTATTTTTGGAATTTCAAATTTGCTAAAGCGTTGAAAAATGTGTTACTTTAATCGAAGTGGTATTAAAAACCGGAAACGTAATTCCCAATGTAAAATTAAATTCATGTTTCAAAAATGTTAAAATTTCATAGAATTATATATTAATATTTATTATGAATACATATGGAGAAATAAACCTCAGGAAATGGATATGACATTTTGCTATACATATGTTAAAAGCTTTAAATGGCATGCTCCCTTCATTGTATAACCGCCTAAATTGTTAAGGCGATGAACATGGTATGATGTTTGTTCTGAATAAAGAATTGAATTTAATTGATGTTTATAATGTTTTATTGCAAGCATAATTACATGTGAATTAATATTACTATTTATTTTTATAGGTAGCATATAGGTCCATTGGGCTTGGTATGTTGTTAAATATTCTAAATATTCTATATATATATATATATCATGTTACATTAACACATGTCACTATAACACAATAGTTACTTACTTAGGTAGTTCTACTGCGTATTATAGTAATCGGGAAATACATCTCCGATACCGTTATGTTTTTGATAAAGAACACATATACATGGGTATATACAGGTTTGTCCTACTATTTGTTGAAACGCCGATACTTTCTTGTTCGGTGTCCGTTTTAAAATATTAAAATATAGTTTATTCTAATTCTTTATAGAGGACATGGTTATTTGTTAACTGAAATGGTCCATGCCATGTTTATACAGTCAAACCTGTGGAAAGCGGTCATCTCTATTAAGCAGCCACATTTGCTGTTTCCCTTTTCGATGCTTAAAGATCAAATTAACCTGTATTAAGTAACAGCCTGTTTTAAAAGGATACTTATACTAATTCCCTTAAATGGTGGCTTAAGATAGGTTTTATTGCACTGTGTATTAACCATAATGAGACTTAAATAAAGAAATATCTTTGAAATTACCAGGAAACACTTAATCAATGGCCAATTTAATTTTGACTTTATTATTATCCTTAAAATTCATTTTAGCATGTTATTGACGGTTGTTTTATGTCTAGATAAGACGTATGGGGTTAAATAGTCACACCTATTTTTTTGGTGAATGTAAATAATCCATGCATTATGCGGAAGGGGTTAAGGAATTTCAGGCTATGATATATTTGACAACCTTTTTCTGTGTTAGTCGTTAAGCAATATATTTTACCATCTTTGTTATAACTGGTAAATACAATATTTTAAACAACTATAAGACATAAACAACTTCCGGTTATTTGGTTTAATAGAGTATATAGAAGTATTTTTTCAATAACAAATTGTTTTTGTTGGTGATCTGAATGTCTGGTATTTCGTTATAATGCTTACGTGTTAGTTTTTTTTTCGTTATTTAAACATCCTGTTGACAATGTGCATACATGCTCATTCGTGTGAACATTTTGTTGTTTAAATAAAATCTCAATCTGATAAACACTTACAGCCCTAATAAATTTATACCAAAAATTATATGACCATGGGAATGTCTAATTTTATTGTCTAATGCCAAAAGTACAAAGTAAAAAACAAACACATATATTTTAACACAAAAAAATGATTATTTCAATTGTGTGATAACAAGAAAGGCAGTATAAAAAGTCGAGCTCATACAAAAGCATGAAATGGGCAGACAAATTGGGTGCTTTTCATTATCTCTGCCTTGTCTTACATTAAATGATCTATCCTAATTATCATTATTTTATGTTTTCTGTCTTCTGCGAATTATAAATTATTTCATTTTACTTGTAAACATATTTACCAGATCACCGTTGTGTTTAAACACCATGCACACTTGCCATGCTGTCGTATTTGTAAGATGTTGGTTTGGTGCGATAACCTTTAGGTCTCACTAAAGAATTACCTCCCTTACATGACGGTAACACGATTCTTACGCCCAAAACCATTAGCGCTGTGTGAAGCGGTTGGGCAATATTTTTGTTGAAAATGCATACATGTCATATTACTGGGCATATTTGAACATTGGTACATTTTCATAATTTCTGCCGAGTTTGAATGACATTGGAAATTGTTTGTCGAAGCTATAACCGTTTAAAGATGCGTTGTGATCCTATGCAACAAATTGGCAGAATTGTCAAAAAATAAAGGGGTACCATCAAACCATAGGAATTTTAAAAAGGCAACCTGGTCAACTAATTTGACATACAAAGACTATCTACTGGAACAAGGTACTTTTTGAACCATTGGAAATGTATCCAGTGTTCCAGAAGTGCATGTTTCTATATGTAGAACAATACAAAAATTGATTGTTGTGCGAGACGTTCAATGTTATTTAATACACTTTCTCATTGGCTTAAAAAATAAGAGCGTTAGCCAGGTTTAACATCCTCAATGGCAGCTTTGCTACTGACTCTTCCAACGTGCTGCATGTGTCATGTTTTTACAGCAGAATCAGTTTGTTTACGTTTGTCTATCAGAGAAAGTTTAGTTTTCAACACCACTTACGTCCTCCGGAACTGATTTTTTCAAATTAACAATGGATGTGCTCCATGGTTCTAATGAAGCAGAAATTTTTTCAAAACGAAATAAATGATTGAATAAAATGATTTCTAAATAACTGAGAACTTGCATTGAAAGGCAGTATGTCAGGAAAAAACGTTATAAATGTCTTAAAAAAATAAAATAATTATCAAAATTATTGTTAATAAGCGAAATCCGAATAATTTGTTATGTCAAATCCACTAAATCTTGCCAAAATCGATATCTTAATTAGAGTGGCAAACTTGAAACGAAATGCCCATTCTAAAAAAGACAGCAATTAATACTGCTTGACGTCATTCGGACTTTATCTAACATGAAACATTTTTTACTCCGTGTGAGCCTGTATCAATGGCGGATCTACTCTTTAAAACAACAACCTATGCCCTTCCCTATAAAATCCTATATTTTATTTAAAATCGATTATAGTTCTGTTGGAAAACATGTTTGCCCGTTTAGATTTTGTGTTGCTACCCTCTAAACTGAAATCCTTGATTCGCACCTGTGAATAAGTGAAATCACGTGACTTACTTTATACGTCACAAAAGATGTTGCACTTTTAAGCGGGAAATCAATTTTAGTCTAACATATGGGCCTAGCCCAAGTAAGCAAATCCGTTTTTAATATATCATCTCGGTATGCTTAAATAGATATCTTTTTGACAGTATGGGGTCAGAGGGTATATATAGGCATGATTTATTTGAAAGATATGTATTTAGCCACTTCTAAAGTTTGAACAATCCTGATGAATTCCCTTTAAATAACAAGTAATCACTATTCGAATATTTATGAATATTACATAATTATTATGGTGATGAATATCTCTTTGTTTATAATCACATTGGTCTGTATCGTTGTTGTGGTGCTACATAATGTAGGTTTACCAACGCGGTACACTCAAATCGCAAATTGGTTAATAAATTTTACGCTGATTATTTATTAATGGTCTAGACTGGTAATACACTCACATTACTGAATAAATCACAAACAATGAAGAATGAATGTAAATCGAATACAAGTCCAATCATATAATAACCTTGTTTTGTTATATTTATTTTGTTTGATTAAAACAAATCTTTAAGAAGTGCTATGTTTTATAGGATTTCACACTGTGGTGATGGTTATGTCCAACAGACAAATCTGCAGGTTTTAGTGGCGCTTTTAATATGGATTTATTTGAATCGAATCTCATCTATACAAACCTATTACAGTATTGCCGTGTTTTCCTCAGTATACAGTCACTTGATTAGTATGTAACAGAACGATAAACATAAACAGCCAGTCCGGAACTCGAACCGGTCACCTTTCGCTTGTAGACCGAATGCTCTACTGACTAATCTAGCCGGACTGTTTACGTACACCTGGTGAAATGTTACGTGTCTTTCTTGGTTTGTTTATGTGCGTCTAGCAGATCCTTTTATCTAACATCATAAATTAAATATTCGAAGGACTATTCAGTATAAACTCGTACTATTAGGTTCATACGAATGTCACTTTCAAAATAGCAGCAGATAAGCGAATTACGAAATTGCTCATAATTTCAAAATCTTAATTATAAAAATTGACCAAACATGGCTTTTTTAAAATTAACACTGCATTCTGAATTAGACGCATCAAAATCGTCAAATACACGTGGACGCTTGCAATAATCGCGAGTGATAAAGAGGACAACAGTCTCAATACTAAGATCAGAAACATGCTGTGTTGATGAGATGAATGCAAACCATTGCGTACATAAGAACTTAATACTTATATAGTAACAGTCGAAATGATTTTGTGGCAAATCATGTACACATACAATTTCAGTGGTATCATTTATTTATGAAATAGATTTCAAAATATTAAGCTTTTGTCATAGATATTTAATTCTGTTTTACAATCGAAAACCTATGAATAAAACTCATTTAATAGCAAAAACTAACTATAAATGTACAAACAAAAAAATGCTAAATTTAATGATTCCACAAACAGTTACCATATATATATTTTGCTCTAACTAATGATATGCATAACATATTATGATAAAAAATTTGGCATTTTAGTACATGCATTATACACATATGAAATAAAGTTTTTAAATTAATTTTAAAAAAAAGTTTTTGCCATGAATAGTTTGCATTCCATTCAAATTTTGATTTTTCCCAACGGTTTCAACTGTTTGGGACATTTCTTTAACGATTTCGAAGCACAGTGTAATAATAAAACTTGAAATTTAATTTACGCAAAAGAAATGCTTTAATGCATTCATTCAGCAGCACAGCGTAAAATTGTGTGTTGTTCTGTTGCACTCTGTCAGCTAGTCTGTCTGTTATACTGTATATTTTTTTTAATTTTTAGCACTCCAGACATATGTTGAAGTCCCTGATGTAATACTCAGCTGAACCTTTCGAGGTTACAAGTAAATACAACAGTAAATTACATTGAGATTCAAGCGATGATGATATCCGTTATTCTGTTAAATTTAAAGACTGTTTGTAGGTTAAATCCAAGTTTTCCCTTAGAGAAAATCAATGTTTCTGGTATTCTGACTTTTATAAATTTGAACTTGAAATTCAACACGTCCAATTTCCTATTGTATTCTATAACTTGTTTAATCCTTAAATGTCAGTTGCAGCAGTTGTCAGTAATTGCAATATACATTTATGCCATAAGCAAAGTGTTTTAAATATGTGTTGTTAGGCTGAAGTTGTGCAAGATAAGAATACAACAGATACTCTGTTTATAAACCATTACTATTTCCCTTTTAATTCAGCTACATATATATTGATTACATTTTAGTTCATATTTCTCTATCAAATGTTCCCCCAGCATGCTTTTTTCTGTCAAAAACCATGACTGATAACCAGGAATTTATCATTTTAATTTTGGTTGAATTAAACAGATATTTTTTTCTACCTCCATGTTTCTTTCACAAAATGTCTCAAGTATATATAAAAAGAAATAACTGTATCTTTATCATATATAATATATTGCAAAATTACGTCTGTTTGATTGGCATGTTTTCTCTTAACAAACACTCTTTTTACATTAATCTGAAGTAATTGCGACTCATTTTTCCCGAGAGGAGGAGGCAAAGTTTTTTAAAAAAAAAGAGTTAGTATACTAGTAAAATAAAACGGTTTTTATTCCAAATAAATCTTCTTAGATATAGTATTTACAGTAAATACTGTCAAAAGTATAAACAAGATATATGTATGTTGATATATCCTTCCATCCTGTATATAGCCTTCAATCCTATATAGCCTTCAATCCTGTATATATCCTTCCATCCTATATATATCCTTCAATCCTGTATATATCCTTCAATTCTTTATATATCCGTCCATCCTGTTTATATCCTTCCATGCTGTATATATCCTTCAATCCTGTATACAAAAATCTTTAAATAGATATTGAAAACAATACAGCTTATATCTAGTAAGTAATATCTATAATTACCTTAAATGAAATGATCACAAAAGGGTATGTTGTAAAGGTGCTCGTTTCAATGCTATTAAAGAATAAAAAATGATCTATGCTATGGAGATGGCAGTCTATCAATTGTTTTATACTAACCCTAAATATGGCCATCGTAATACAAATGGTTAACAAATGTTTATATTAAAAAATACACTAAAAACTTAGGTTTTTTTTTCTCTTCATTTTCTTAACAAAGGTAAAGTATTTGGCCAGACCGCATCTGCATTTTTAAGTCCTTAATGCTTATAAAATATAGGTTTCACGTTTTATATTTCAGTGTCATTTGCTCCATTGTAACCACTTTCAGAATGTATAAAGGAGTTTTGAAAATTATTTGTCAATTTAAGTACGTGTACATATTTTTGTGTTATTTTGAAATTGTTTGTAGTTGTTAACATCCTGAAATAACTAAGTTAATGTTAATTTTGTGTTTAAGAAATATAGCCCAATGCATAATATTACATACTTATATAAATGTTCATACAGGTTTTACTAGTTCACTTAAGTGTAACACTTACCTTCCATTTTTGGTGCTAGAAAATTATGACAAAAGAAAAAAAAAGGAAAAAAAAAAAACCTTTAAAAATGGATATGTATGTTTTTTAACTTGTTTCATGTATTAATATTGATAACACTTCAGCAAATAGAATGGAAAGGAAATACAACTTCAATTGATTAAGTTTAACGTGAAAATCTTGACAATATCTGGCCAAAATCTTTGAAAGTATATATTTATGTATAGTTTTCTAATGTTGTTTTAAAAGCAGCACGATTTGTAATGCCTTATTATTTTAATACATATATAAACATGGTTCAATACAGTACATGAAAGAAATCATTTGTTTTCATTTTTTTTCTTAAGGTCATCGTGAATCGTATTAATAAACCTTATACATCAAACTTGTGAAATACGATGGTTAGGTATTTAGGTTATGTTGACCACTTTCGACATACACCGTTACAACTGCATCGACGAATGGGTAAGTTAAAAAATAACTTGTGAAAATTGGCAATTGCGAAAACAAGAAAAAGAGGTACACCATAAACTATGTACATCAGATGAGATGAAATATATAAATGATGGACACATTGCATTATCAAAATGCAGTGCATAAAATAGCTATACTAAGGACAATGCAAACATATAGAAAAAGTGATCACTGTCGCTAACGTCATGGAGCGGTCAATAACACAAATAACTAAACCGTCCCTGGTGTATTAAACATGATATTGATGCCATCACTAGGATGTTTAAAACATGAAATATCTTCTTAAACAAAGCAGCATCCACATGTATAGGATGTTAAATATTCTGAAGTAAATTCACATAAAAATTAACAAACGATGCTCTCTCTCTTAAATCACTTTGTAGGAGTGTAATCAGCAGGTGAATACTAAATGAGGGTGCAACACAGTCGTTCAATTAGCATACCGCCAGAATTCAGGATATAACCAGAATTGGATGAGATAGAAATGGCAAAAAAACTGCAGTGTTTTTTTGTTGTTTTGTTTTTGTTTGTTTTGTTTTTGTTTTTGTTTAAATCAGATCATTGCTATGAGCCACGGATCTTGCTATCACCGGGTTAAAATATGTGTCCCCAAGGATTCCCAGGCTGTACTCACACCAATTTATTTATTTATTACCGTTCAGATAACTACATATCTGACTGACAATCTTTGCAATTATCAATAAGAAAGATATATTGGCAATCGGTTCAAAGTCATTTAATATGCATATGGTGATCAAGGCTGCGTTCAGCGCCGTTAAACAGTTAACATGTTTAATACCTGGTTCCCTAAAATTATCGTGTACTACGTGCTAATAGGATGTTGAACCAGTGACCAAGAAAATATGTTAACTAATGTTAGCAAACGTTTAACTGAGTCCAGGTATCAGCCATGCAGTTAATTCTTTAGATTACTTGTATGCAAATTCCTATGTAGCTATAGTTTTGATTATATCCTACATAATTCCTAGGATTACAGTCTGCATTGACTTGTTTTATTGCTGTAAAGTAATAACATTTGTGTTTTTGTTTCTAAATGTCTGGTTTGACAGACAGACGTAAACCATCAACTGTTCAGATGCATTTCTGATCGGGGTCAATAAAGCGCAGCAATCTCAATTTCAAGCAGCCAGACGATTAATTTCGAGATGAAACAAACACAACGTACAGTATCTTTCCCCTTCTAGAGTTATAAATTAAATAGAAAATATCTTTGCCGTACAAGTAAACAACTTAAATATGTGATGACCTTAAAATAGCTCTTTAACTGTACAACTAATGAAATACGAGAACCATACCGGTAATTTAATGTCTAGTATTGGTTCAATCGATGTCATAATAGGAATGAGGATATTATTTAATACAGTGTACTAGCCATTTAATAATGGTGACGGTGCATTTATAGAATAGCAAAATAGATATAGTATCCGTTATTTATACTGGACACGAAACTTTTGTAAATTATCTAGATACAGATGACATGCAATGATGAAATCGGGACAAGAGGAGTTTGTTCGACTTTCTAGACAAATATTTTATTAGATAGGATTAGGATTTTGTAAATTGTTTAGGTAAAAGTATATTGTGTGTTATCAATATCAGACACGAAGGCTTTGTAAATTATATAGATAAATATGTTACATGTTAAAAATAATACATAAGATGATTTTGTAGAGGATCTAGATAAAAATGTTAAATGTTGAAAATGACAAATAAGAGGATTTTGTAGAATATCTAGATAAAGATGTGACATGTTAAAACTAACATATAAGAGGATTTTGTAGATTATTTATATAAATATATTACACGTTGAAAATAATAAATAAGATCATTTTGTAGATTATCTGGATAAAAATGTTTAATGTTGAAAATAACAAATAAGAGAATTTTGTATATTATCTAGATGAAGATGTGACATGTTAAAACTAATAAATAAGAGGATTTTGTAGATTATTCACATAAAGATATTAAACGTTAAAAATGAATAAAAGGATTGCTAAGAATATTTAGATGGAGATGCCATATGTATGACAATATAGACCAAGATCACTTTGCAGATTATTTAGTTATATGTACTATGTTTTATCAACAATGAATACGAGGAATGTTAAGATTTTCTAGATAATAATGTTATGTGTCATTGAAAGTTTAATTTTTATACGAGGACGTTGAAGATTTTCTAAATAAGCATGTAACATGGTAATCACATTGCAATCGTGGACTTAATATACTGCCTCCATCAATATGGTATAACAATGCTAGAGTAAACGCAGTGTGATTTCGTGACTTGTTTGGATGGCACGGATTTCAGATAACCTTGCGATGCTTTCAAGGCTGTATCGATGTAACATAATACTCGTATTGCAATTCCAAGGCTAAGTGAACTCTGTGTCTTTGACATATGATTAATTGTTAGTATAACGAGGTGTAACATAAAACGTTAGATCTCATTGAAATCAAGGTAAATATTCAAAATAAATATATGGACATTGAGTGACATGATGGTTTAGCGTGTTACATCAACATTAAACAAAATATTCACATTGAGTTTCACAGATTATTTCATGCATTAGGTTTTTGCAACGTTTTTTTAGTCACTTTAGAGTTGTTTATTTAAGTTTACATTCACAATATACTTTTTATGACGTTTGGCAACTGTTGAGTCATTTGACCCTGTGTTGTTATTTTTCGTATCCTTTTAGATCATGGAGCCATTCAACGTGTTTCTAGTGTTGGGCTATCCCTAGTCTGTTGAACGAACCCAGCTCTCCTGATTGGGTCAGTTAACTAATAATTGTAACGAGCCCGCTGATTGGTCAGTTGTTTCATGGACCGTTTGAATGACGTCATAGTTTAATAAACGTCCATATGCTATGATTTGTGGGACAGACACAGAATGCCCTTGTTTTTCCATTGGTGGTTAATAGATTCGGGAGATATCAGGTTCTGGGATAGACGAGGCTACCCCAGAACCTAGTATCTCCCGAACTCGTTCTTTTAACCCCAATGAAAAAAAGAACAGTATTCTATACCTGTCCAACAATTCACAGCACTTGAACGCTTAATAAACAGAGACGGCATTCAAACATTTCCCGAAGCAACTGACATGTCAACGTGTGAAATGGGCTTTCCCAACATTGCTATGTAATGGACCAAGTCGAGATAGTTAGGTCCGTTGGTGTTTATAAATTATTATACACTATGGTATAACAGCACCTAAAACTTAGTGTTTCATTTTTGTAAACATTAAGTTATACTTATTTATTTTAGCTCGATTGCGAAGCAAGCTCAGAGCTTATATGAACCGCTCTCGAGTCCGCTTCCTATGTAGAACCAGTACTGGGTGTTGTTTTTAGAGTCCAACAGGTCGTGATAAGAACCGAACCCGCAACAGCTAGCGCGAGCGGCTAACACTCTATCAACTCAACTACCGCCTCGCTATATTTTTGGTACTTTTGTCTGACCATGGATTGTCCTAAACAGATAAAAAATATACAAAACTCTACACTATTTGTCATTTTACTATATTCTTACATATTTGTATATTTTCACATACTTATTTGATATTTTCTATGTCTTACTCTTTTACATAACTTGATAAAATACCAACTAACACTGTACTGTGTGGTAATCATTCATGTTAGAGAGTGAAGTTATATTTTTCAGAAAAAAAGTACAAATTAATGAAAATCGTGATTTAGAATTTATCATAGTCATATATGTGATCATGGTGTTTATTACAAAGCATATAAAATATAAAATTAAGAGTTCCATTTACATTCTGCGGTATTAATAATTTAGTGTAGAATTAATAAAATGCTCAACTTATAGATTTATAAAATAGTATACAAATATCGAAATATATGCAGAAATATATAATAAGGCCCTCCCATGGGTGGGATCACTGCTGTCTTGATCTCTTAAAGTAATGGCCATGTTCCCCAGATCTCCAAAACGCCTGGGAGGGCCTCTATAATCAATTGTGTTGAATGTTTCAACACCGGCTTCCGTGAAGCATTATAATTTCCTCATTGTACATCGTATGGCTTTGAGTCACTCAGCTTAAATAACTACTGTATCCTCTGAAGACGAAATATTGCAATTCCTGTATATATACATTGTATGTGTGTATATATTAGAGGTGTCAAGCACAACACATTTGGTTGTGTCATTTATCACATACGGTGCGAGAGTGTAATAAACACAGAGTAACCGATTCATCGTTCAGGGTTTTTCGTATAGCTCGGCTGTCGTACGTTAAATGCCGAACTACGTTCCGACTTCACCGAATATATAAATGACATCGATTTGTCATCATAAAATAACGTTATTTTGAGACGTTACGTCATACGACGTTTGGCGGAAACAAATATGCCGGAATTTTTCACGTTCCATATACACACGATTTGTTAAAAAAATGGTAAATGTACTATTTTCTGAGCTATGTGATAAAGAGAATCTTATATTCGTGCTCATTTATTATTTAAATTGTTAAACTCTACGGCAAAAATAATATAACGCTCTGCTGATTCTCACATAATATATATTTTGCCAACGCGATTATTAAATTCGATAATAAATAAGCACGAATGTAAGATCCTCTATTAAAGCCATACACATTCACCCACAGGTTGTTATACACGTTGTCAACATAAACATATGTAATTAAGCGGACTCATAGCCAGGTATGGAAGCTATTTCAAGTAATCGCCTTCTATTTAAGATCTATCTACGCTTAATAAAAACAAAACCACTTTGAAGTGTCTATCCTTGATGTACGTTATCTATATTTATACATACATGTTAGGGATACACAAACGGAAGTGTCCATAAATAGATAATATTATGAAATTTATTGCATGATAAGTCCTTAGAATAACCGGTTATTGTTCTTAAAAATCAATATGTTAAAGAATTAGCAAATATTTTGTAAATGAACGAAATACGATCAGTTCCAAAACAGACGATGCGTCTTGTTTATATTGAAAGAGTTACCTGGATATTAAAATAATCACGATGTATACGTATACAGCACGAAAATACTATATATACTTGTTTTACTTTAGCATGCTCGCATAACATGGTAATTACGATCTTTTGATTCCAATTTGCAAAACATGCTGCTGTTGATGGGGTTGTATCTCGAGGCAGCTGCGTTAAGCAAGCACAAAAAAATAACTATTGTAAATATTTGAGTTCGTGTGATTAATTAGCCGTCCTTTCCGTTATTTAGTTATAGCGTTTTGTACACACAAAGAAGACATCGTGTAACCTCTTATCTTCCAATTACAACACAGAACATCAAAACATTTTAACGGTGGCATTTCTGTCACCCCCTTCCCCCCACCCCCACCATCCCCATTTCGCCGCCTGGCTTGTAATGATGTACAGTCAGACATTGGGTTTGGTAGCCTTATGACTATAAATATTTGTTTGATGCAGAAATGGCTGGTTGCTACTAAACATTTATTATGTCATGAGAGTTGTTTGTTTTTAATCAATATTTGTTTTATGAATTTCCAATATTTGCTTTATGTCCACAACGTGGGCGAATATCTGCCCACCTTTTGCTGTGGGAATGTTAGGTTTAATTACACAAATGTATAATTGATTTTTTTCTAAATAGTCACATTAAGTAAGAAAATTAGTTTAATAGCCATGAATATAACATATATGTATCTTTGCACAATATAATATAAAATAATCAGTTATATATTACGTTATAGCCATTTTATACTAAAATAAAATAACATGTTCGCATAACATGGTATTTGTGTATCTATCTTTTGCAAAAGAAAACAATACATATGGATGGAACCTTATAGACTAGTTTTACTTTTACAATATCTGCAGTTCGCTTGATAATTATAGTTTCTACAGAATCTTAAACTTAAACAAATCTCATTTCCTTCATGGGTTTATAAAAAAAATGTGCTTGGAATCTTTGAGTAAATGCTTTTTTTAGTCATCTTTTTTGTTTGATATTCACATTTTTTTTTCATTCCGTTTCTTCTATTTTCTTTCACATACAACTATTAGTGGTGGACTACATAGGAAAACAGGTATGAACATTTCAGCGCTTGAATATGATGTGAATGAAACTTGTACACATCATATCATAACCAACAGATAAAAAGTCAATATTTCTTAATTATTGTCTATATTTGCTAAACATGTGCACATTGGATCCAACATGAATGTACAATCATCACATATACATTTATACTATACAATTATCAATTATACTGTAGAAACATCAATTATACCATAGACTAAAGAATTACTAATTATACTATAGAACTATCAATTATACTATAGAATTATCAATGATATTATAGAATTATCGATTATACTATAGAGCTATCAATTATACTAACGAATTACTAATTATACTAAAGAACTATTAATTATACTATTGAATTATAAATTATATTATAGAACTATTGATTATACTATAGAGTTTACATTATACTACAGAATTATGAATTATACAATAGGCTGTAATATAAATTGTTACAAAATATGTATTTAGCCGTGTCGTCATTTACGTCTCACTATACAGTTGCGCATCCCTATTTCCCCCACGGTAACATGATACTTACGGTTAAAAAGTCCTATGTAACTTGATACGAAATATTTTCATAATGGTTCATAGTGATTGTGATTTCTTCTGCAACTTGGTACAGCTAAAGTTGGCGTAGCATACTATGCAATAAGACATCAATGGTGTAACAAAAGTGACTTTTATTGATATTTTAACACATGCATGAATTTATGAGAATTTGATAACTTTTCTTGTTTAAAAATATCTTATGGTGCCATTGTACCCTCTTTACTAAAAATAAAAAGAGCTGGTCAACCTACAAGTTAATGCATTTGTTTGTAGGATATATTCCATCTATGATAAAACATACTTTTCAACTCTATTTATTCTCAAAGGTAGACAATTGTTAAAAGGAACAAATGATCACAATTACTTTGTGACCAGGCGACATTTAAAAGACCTTATATACCCTGATTAACCTTTCATTATCCGAGGGAAGAAGGTACGGTTTATATGATCGTATGTAAGCCTTTGATGGCATAACATTCAAACAATCATATCGTTCTCTAATTTATGAGGCTCACACATTTTATTCTATATACATTATGAATAAAGGACACATACTTAATATAACATCTTGTAGAGAAGAAAGTAATAGTTAGTAACATTTCAATATTTGCGTACCTACAGATTTATACGGACATTTATAATAAAAACACAATCATCACAATCAAAAATCACAATCTACATAGAACTGTTTTATGTGCTATATTGCTAAGGCATTACATAATGCAGACTTTCTTTCAAGATACTTGTTACGATGTTTAATTACAAAGTACATATTTATAGTGTATATTATGTGCCAACAACAGCGACTATACAAAACAGTGTGTATCTGCTATATGCTTATCAAAGCATTGCGCAATGCAGTTTTTCTTTTAATCAATAAGTTACAATGCGTTTGAAACCATCTGTAGGACCCATATGTAATGAGATATGGCTGCGATCACTTCGGCTTTACATCAGAGTGTTAACATTTGCAACATTAAATTACAATTACGCACCAGCATAGTTAATTGTAGCTCTAGGCAAACTCAGGATTGAATTTACCAGAGGAAAATAATTGTCTTATGTCAACGTTCTTTTTTAAACTTCGAGATTCGGAAAGAGTCCAGAAAATTCGGTTTTTTATTTGCAATGTATTTCGTTGGGATGTTTCTATATACTAAACGAACTCAATACTCTCTTAAATAGGTATCACATTGAATGCTTTTTTAATATACATTGTATCAAACTATGGAAAAAAGTATGCAATCATATTCTGTAATGGCTGACTACTTCATTGTAGTTAATCTAATATGTATGATAAAAATAGCAACAGGTGAATATTTTTACGTTTTATCCTGTTTGTTCGTAAAATGTTAGTATAAAAAATATACAAATTGTATGTTGGATACAGAAACCGACTAATTAGACATAAAGTTATAACAGCAAAAAAAGGTTTCTATCGTGTTTCTTGTAAATCACAAATAGAAATGTCTTTTATAATTTAATGACTGAGACAGTGATGCTAATTGTAAAGACAGAAATATGGATTACATTTCAATGTGGTTTACACCAATTTCAACACATGGCAGGTTGTACACGCAATGCCCTGATTTTATTTGTGGAGAAAACCCTTAGAATAGATGTAAATGGCACATTTACTCACATGAAATGTTTCGACAGAGCGGGACACTGACTTGCAATCTCACACTGAGAGGCAAGTGACCATTAGACATCATTGTTCTAGATCACTTCGCTACATAGTTCCTAACAAACCTCAGAAAATATATATGGCAAAAATAAGTCATTGTTTCTAAAGGACGCAACTATCACAACAGAAAAACAATAGCTATGTATACAACATATGTGTTAAAGTTACCGAGAACATAGCAATGCTTTATCGTTCCAACTCCCCATAAGACCTGATTTCTTATCTCTCCAATCAGATAGTTTCACTCCATCTCCCCTATTCCTAATCAGGCCCTATCTCTGCAACCAGACATTATCATTACATCTCACCCATTCCTTACCAAGCCCTATCTCTCCCGTCAGACATTATCATTCAATATCACCCATTCCTAACCAGGCCTTACTTCTTGAACTAGACATTATTATTCCATCTCCCACATTCCTAACCAGACCCTTTCTCTTTCATCAGACATTATCACGCCATCTCACTCATCCCTTACCAGACCCTATATCTCCCATTAGACATTATCACTTCATCTCACCAATCCCTACCCAGACCATATCACTCCCATCAGACATTATCACTCAATTTCAACCATCCGTAACCAGGCCGAATATCTCCCATCAGACATGATCACTTCTTCTCACCAATCCCTAACCAGGCCCTATATCTCCCATCATATATAATCACTCCATATCCCCCATCCCTTTACCAGGCCCTATCTCTCCAATCAGACATTTTCTCTCCATCTCACCCATTCCTAACCAGGCCCTATATCTCCAACCAGACATTATCACTCCATCTCACCCATTCCTAACCGGGCCATATATATTTTATGTCATTATCATTGTATGCCACCCATACCTAACCAGGCCCTTGTTATGTTATTATATATTAGGCTGGAAGTATGATAAACTGTAAGACACAATACGTTCTAGAATACTACTTTAATAACGTGTATACATGAAGAGTGATAAGACTCGAATGCCTCTCTAATAGCTGAATACAGTTTATACTCGTAAGTTGGTCAGTGTGTCAGTGTGTTAATGTGAACCCCTAATTAGATGTGACCAATTGACCTCCTTGTACATTACAGGGAGCGTCTCAGTAACTGTTAGTTAACATGATACAACACTTCCCCTACAAGTTCATTATTTATCCTTAATATCAAGGTAAACAATTTACACTACCAATGTTAATGAGATGTTATCACTTTGTAAGGAATAATTCAACACTTTTCTAACAGCACTTTACATGTCTAATTTATCTGGTGGTTTAGATACACGTCCTGATTTTGTTATGTAATATCTTTGGCACTGTTTTGCATCCTCTTAGTATTCAGTATTTAAAGGTACTGTACCTGAATTCTCTTCAGAGCATCACTCTTGGCCACCATGCAGATTTTCATCCTTTATCGTTATTTTTACTAAATGTCTCCTATTTCTACGAAAGTTTCTGAATTGTATGACCGCGGTTGTTTGCATTTTGAGTGTATAATGCCAGATTTGTTCTGGTCTTTGATCCAAACTCTTTCTTTATGTACGAGATTTGGCATATTACGGACGAGATGACGCGAATTATAGTTTCTCTTTTGATTTGATTTGTTATGCAATTCATATTGCTTAACCTTATTGAAGTTTGGCCATTTTAGAACCAAAGCTTCTGGATTCACTGGAATAGCAGATTGTAATTTTCAGCCCATTAACAATTCTGCAGGACTAAAACCGTTATGAAGCGGTGTCGTTCTATATGCTAGAAGCGCTAAATATGCGTCATCCGCCTTTTCAGGCATGTTTTTAATTGTTAGTACTGAGCGTTCTGCAAGCCCATTGCTTTGTGCATATTTAGGAGAACTAGTTATATGTTTGAAACCGTAGTTTGTTTCAAACGTTTTGAAAGCCGCTGCACTGTAGCAATCCCCATTATCTGAAACTAGTATTTCCGGTAAACCGTGTCGTGCAAATATTGATTTCAAACTATTGGTCACAGCAGTGAACCCTAAAACTGCTTAGTTTTGCAATTTCAGTGTACCTGGAAAAGTAGCCAACAACTAATAAATACGTCTGGCCTTTAAGTTCGAAAATATCTGATGATCAGGTGTGTAACTGATTGAGTATGTGAACCTCATTAGCCATATTCTAAATCTCTGTATTCTGGGAGGTAACTCAGTCAGGTCTTTTGTGCTTAACAATAGAACAAGTGGTTTATGATCTGTTTCCATGTGAAATGGAACACCTATCAAAAAGTTGGAAAATCTTTCACAGACCCAAGTTAACCCAAGGCCCTCTTTCTCTATTTGGGCATACCTCCGCTCAGTTTCGGTCAGAGAGCGAAATACATATGCCACTGGTTTCCAGATTTGACCATGTTTCTGGCGAACACAACCCCTAATCCATAGGAAGAGCTGTCAGCCGAAACTAGCATTTCCTTTTTGAGACTATACTGTGCTAAAATGTTTGGAGCGCTCAACTCCGTTTTAATATTCTGGAAAGCCGTGTCTTGTGCTGGTCCCAAGACCCAGGCACTTTTTGCTTTGAGCAAGTCCCTGAGTGGCTTTGTTAAATCAGCGTATTGGGTGAAAATTTAACTAACTGATTCACCATGCCTAAGAATCTACGGATGTCGGAGACATTCTCTAGTCTTTGTAGGTCTATTATTGCTTTTATATCAATGACTCAGCCTCAATTGTGCCCTGGCCCACTATATGCACTAAGAGCCTAAGAAGGTTTTACAGAACTCACATTTGTCATTAAGTGTGATGTCTGCTTTCTCAACAATTTGCAAAACTTTGAGAAGCCTGGCATCATGTTCTTGTTTCGTGGCCCCCAAAACATCTAGAACATCGTCCATTTGACAAACTCTCCCTGGGAGCCAATCAAGTAACTCTGACATTTTTTTCTGATAGAATTCTGGTGCCGAATTAATTCCAAATGGAACACGATTAAAACAAAACCTCCCGAAAGGTGTTATGAATGTGGTAATGTGGCGACTTTCTTTAGCTAGGTTGATTTGCCAAAACCTACTTGAGGCGTCATTTTTTTTGAAATATCGACCTTCGGCTAATTTTGCGAGTGACTCATTCAAAAATGGTAACTAAAATGTTTCCCATTTTACAGATTCATTCAGTTTTGTGATATCTACACATATTCTTATCTGGTTATTGACCTTTGGCAACACCACCATTGGTGCGCACCATTCAGTTGGCTCATTTACGTTTGAAATGACCCATAGCTTTTGCATTCTATCAAGTTCTGCCTTGACCTTATCCATTAATCGAATGGGAATTCTACGTGGGGTTAACAGGGAGACTGGTTTTGCATTTTTATCTAGATTGATCTTGTACTCCCATTCAGTCTTTATAAGCCCATTAAATAACTGAGGGAAATTATTTCGATAGTGTTCGGACGGCGCGTCTAAATAAGCGATGTTTACCTTTTTGAATATCCCGAGAATCACAGGTCGACCAAGAAGTGACTCTGAGAGATTTTTCACAACATATATATCCTGAAAAGTTAATGCATTATTTGATTCCATTGTACATTGAAATATCCCTAAAACACACAATTTTGTATTTCCTGCCCCTTATAAAATTCTGTCAGTTTTTCTAAGCTTTATTCCGTCCATAGAGTGAACTTGCTTATGAGATATACATGTGACGTCTGCACCAGTGTCAATTTTGAACTTCATAGTTTTGTTTACATCTGTATGCTGGCTGTCCATGGCTCGCACGACTTAATACTCTTACCGTTCCTAGAAATTCGTCTGGGTTTTCGCATCGCTCCATATATACATTGCCGACATTAGATCTACAACATTTTGCGAAATGTCCTATTTTGCCACATTTGTGACATTTGACCTGCCTGGCTGGACACTTGTCCCTAGCGTGACTATTCCCGGACCCACACCACTGGCACCAGTCCTTCTCTCGCGACTGTTTTGACTGGTGATATTTAGTTTTGTCATACTTCACCGTCGTCTTGTTTGATGACCTAACACTTTCCATTTTTGTTTTTTCTTCAAGTTTGCTGCCTCGAACAACAGACTGCTGTGACATGACAGCTTCATGCTGCCTTTGCCTGTGTTACAGCTTTTTCAAGTGTAAGCTCAGCGTCTAACTGAAGTTTTTCTAAAAGTCTATGGTCTCTTAAGCCCACGACAATCCTGACTCTTATGAGTTCATCGTGAAGCATTCCGAATTGACAATTTTCCGCCAATTTGTATAAATGCGTGACGAATGTGTCAACGCCTTTATCTGCCAGCTGCTACCGCTAATTGAACTTTGAACATTCAAAAACTACATTGCGCTTTGGCACAAAATATTGACGAAGTCTTTCTGTCACAGTGTCCCAATCCTTACTATCATCTTCTGATAATGAAAATGATGTCAGAATGGCTTCCGCCGCACTACCCATACAATACACTAGGGTATTAACTTGCACTTCCTCGGACTTCTCTTCCAAACCAGATGCTGACCGAAACCGATCAAAGCTCTGAAACCATTTTTCCAATTTTCTGGTTTACTAAAATTAAATCTATCTGGATGTTGAAAATTAAATGAAGTCATTGTCCGTTTATCCATCAATAATATAATAATCATATCCAGTTAATAGCTGAATTCAGTTTAAACTCGAAGTTGGTCAGTGTGTCAGTGTGTTAATGTGAACCCCTAATTAGATGTGACCAATTGACCTCCTTGTTCATAACAGGGAGCGTCTCAGTAACTGTTAGTTAACATGATACAACAGCCCTATCTCTCCATCAGATAGTATCACTCCATCTCCTAAATTCCTAATCAGGCCCTATCTCTGCAACCAGACATTATCATTACATCTCACCCATTCCTCATCAGGCCCTATCTCTTCCATCAGACATTATCACTCCATCTCACCCATCCCTAATCAGACCCTATCTCTCCCATCAGACATTATCACTCCACCGCACCCATCCCTAACCAGGCCCTATCTCTCCCATCAGACATTATCACTCCATCTCATCCATCCCTAACAAGGCTCCATTATCTTCCATCAGACATTATCACTCCATCTCACCCATCCCTAACCAGGTCCTATATCTCCCATCAGACATTATCACTCCATCTCATCCATCCCTAACCAGGCCCTATATCTTCCATCAGACATTATCACTCCATCTCATCCATCCCTAACCAGGTCCTATATCTCCCATCAGACATTATCACTCCATCTCATCCTTCTCTAACCAGGCTCCTTTATCTTCCATCAGACATTATCACTCCATCTCACCCATTCCTCATCAGGCCCTGTCTCTCCTGTCAGACATTATCACTCCATCTCACCCATCCCTAACAAGGCCCTGTCTCTCCCATCAGACATTATCACTCCATCTCACCTATTCCTAACCAGGCCCTATCTCTCCCATCAGATATTATCATTCCATCTCACCCATTCTTAACCAGGCCCTATATCTCCCATCATATATTATTACTCCATCTCAACCATCCCTAACCAGGCCCTATCTCTCCTATTAGACATGATCACTCCATCTCCCTCATCCCTTACCAGGCCCTATCTCTCCAATCAGACATTATCACTCCTTTTTACCCCATCCCTAACCAGGCCCTATCTCTCCTATCAGACATTTTCTCTCCATCTCACCCATCTCAAACCAGACTCTATCCCTCCTATCAGACAGTATCACTCCAGCTCACCCAATCCTAACCAGGCCCTATCTCGCCTATCAGACATTATCACTCCATCTCACCCATCCCTAACAAGGCCCTGTCTCTCCCATCAGACATTATCACTCCATCTCACCTATTCCTAACCAGGCCCTATCTCTCCCATCAGATATTATCATTCCATCTCACCCATTCTTAACCAGGCCCTATATCTCCCATCATATATTATTACTCCATCTCAACCATCCCTAACCAGGCCCTATCTCTCCTATTAGACATGATCACTCCATCTCCCTCATCCCTTACCAGGCCCTATCTCTCCAATCAGACATTATCACTCCTTTTTACCCCATCCCTAACCAGGCCCTATCTCTCCTATCAGACATTTTCTCTCCATCTCACCCATCTCAAACCAGACTCTATCCCTCCTATCAGACAGTATCACTCCAGCTCACCCAATCCTAACCAGGACCTATCTCGCCTATCAGACATTATCACTACATCTCACCCATCCCGATCCAGGCCATATCTCTCCCATCATACATTATCACTTCATCTCTACCATCTCTAACCAGGCCCTATCTCTCCTATCAGACATTATTACTCAATCTCCCTGATCCCTGACCAGGCCCTATCTCTACAACCAGATATTACCACCCCATCTCCCCCATGCCTAACCAGGCCCTATCTCTCACATCATACATTACCCCTTTAGCTCCCCAATACCTAACCAGGCTCTATCTCCCCAATCCCTTACAAGGCCCTATTTTTCCCAACAGTCCTTATCTCTATATTTCCAAACAAAACAAGGCCTTATCACTTCTTAGGACTCATAAGTACGTCTCCTTCTAACGGACTTTATTACTCCTTCTAGCCCACTAGGCCTTATAGCTACAGCCTATTAGGAATTATTGCTGAATTTTCCATACCGGGCCTAACAGATCGTTCTTTCTCACCAGGCTTTAGCGCTCGTTTTTCATCACCAGGCTTTGGCGCTCGTTCTTCCTCACCAGGCTTTAGTGCTCGTTCTACCTAACCAGGTTTTAGCGCTTGTTCTTCCTCACCAGGCTTTAGCGCTCGTTTTTCCTCACCAGGCTTAAGCGTTCGTTTTTTCCTCACCAGGCTTTAGCGCTCGTTCTCCCTCACCAGGCTTTAGCGCTCGTTCTTCCACACAAGGCTTTAGCGCTCATTTTTCCTCACCAGGCTTTAGCGCTCGTTCTTCCTCACCAGGCTTTAGCGCTGTTTTTTTTCCTCACCAGGCTTTAGCGTTCGTACCACCTCACCAGGCTTTAGCGATCGATTTTCCTCACCAGGCTTGAGCGCTCGTTCTTCCTCATAAGGCTTTACCGCTCGTTTTTCCCCAACAGACTTTAGCCTCGTTCTTCCTCACGAGGTTTAAGCGCTCGTTCTTCCTCACCAGGCTTAAACGCTTGTTTTTCATCACCAGCTTTAGCGCTCGTTCTTCCTCACCAGGCTTTAGCGTTCGTTTTTCCCCACAAAGCTTTAGCGCTCGTTCTTCCTCACAAGGCTTTAGCTCTCGTTTTTCCTCACAAGGCTTTAGCGCTCGTTCTTGCTCACCAGGCTTTAGCGCTTCGTCTTCGTCTCAAGCCATATCGTTCCATCTTTCGCTCTAGGCCTTATCACTTTGTCTCCCCCACTAGACCTAATCGCTCCATCTCCCTAGCAGTACATATCACTCCATTTCCAGCAACAGCATGTATTGCTCCATAGTCCCCACCAGGTCTAATCACTCTACCGTCCATGGCATATCACATTATAAAACAGTGTATGCCAGACAACCAGACAATACATACCAAACGCGCATAGCTACAATGCAACCATAGACACACAGGATCAAGGCATCTGCAAACCCAATGAATATATGGCATCTATATATACACTTAGTATTAATTCATATTAATCAAATCATTTGTGATATTAAAGTCCAGTTTCTGAAGTGATGCTTTGATGACATTTTGCTCGGAAGACTGCAATTAATCGTTTCTATGACAACTAATTTGTAATAAATTATGTGAGAAATATCTGGAATTAAATTCTGTCTGCATTGATCTATATTAGAAGATTTGTTACTCGAACTTATTTTATTGAAGATGATTAATAAACAACTGCACGGCATAACTGGACAAATGCAGAGTATTCTTTCTTTATCTCCGCCTTGTTGCATCCTTTATCAGTACCCTTATGCTGCTTGGTTTATTCGAATTCGTCGATTACATCTGCGTATAGATAGTGTAATTTCTCTGAGCATTTCTGTGTTTTGCACCATCTATACATCTATATACTGTCGTATCTGTAAGATAATAATCACCTTAACTCAGTCTCGTCTTATGATGTGACGACAGCGGGAGAGGAACTATTCTTGACGCAAACGTTAATGAGGACTTAGCTCCCCAGTGACGTTTTTCTAGTGTTGTGTTGTTTTTTTTGTGTAATTTGTTTTGATATTGACCGCTTCAATGCGGTGTCCTTTGTTGTAATTTCTTACCTTTGTAATCATTACGAGCACTGTGATTCTTGAGTGGTGATGGTGTCCTTTTAATGTAATATCTCCTGTTTGCTATATATACTTTTATTTTTGGTTTATCAATTTGTTTTGGTATTAACTTTAGAATCTCGTTTTTCCCTAATAACTGCAAGATAAACTTGCACATAAATATCCAAGAAATGAAATAGATCCTTCGCGTATTTATTAATTTAGAGCTATATATTTTAGAACTATTTTTGAACTTTTATTTTCATTTCACTCACTGATAATGTATGTGAATGAGGCATCTCGTATCACTTTATTACATTTCAAAGCCTCAGGGGAGGCTTTACAACTTTATAGAACATAAGCAATTAAATAGTTCCACTTAATAAACTTTCTTCCTAATGGTTTTTGACAATAAAGCGGTTAATAGTTTTATTTTGCAATTGTTCAAGAGCTGGGTGCGATTAGTTTAGTCGGTTACGCATCCGACTATCTATCCAGTGGCCGTGAGTTCGAATCCCTGCTCGGCAACAGTCGTCGTGATTATTGATATACGACGTTTTGTCTCATTGCCATGCGTCTATCACCACTGATTAAAGTGGGGAAGTTATCAGTTACTTGTGGAGATGGGGTGTGCGCGAGTATTGGTTTAACTTTCAGGATCCCGGAAAACAGTGATTAGGTTACCTGATCGTCTGTTAGCCCTCGACGTCATAAAAATGACACTCAATAGTCAAACAATCAAACAATCTTGCAAGTGTTCCCATTATCACCCACGTTGACAGGTATGATAACATTGTAATTTCGTTATGAAATAAAATAAGAATTTAGTCATTGTTTTCATTACATTGCTTTATAACCATCATTTAAGAGTATTTGTCGTTATTCTCTTACATTTACATGCTTTCATGCCACGTTTACATAAGGTTTATATTAAAAGCTGTTTTCTTTCTTGTAGACAGGTCATTTCACTTTGTCGCGTAATGCCATAGTCTTCAATTTCAATCAATAGTCTCTAATATGCATGTAGTGTAACCATAGATATCTAAAATGTACATTGAGTATAATTGCTGTCGTTATTACTAAAAAAGCATATAACATCGAATAGATAGTTTACGTTTGAAATAAATAAAATCAAATCGACGGAATGTAAGTGTATTAACATCACAATAGCTCTGTTCTAAATGGGAAACAAATAGATTATAGAGTATTGGAATACAGCCGAAGAAAGTATGCCAGGAATATTCATTGTGTCAAAATAAGAAAAATAGTCCACGGCCAGCACGAGAAGAAGCATTCTAAATTCACAACCATTATAACTCACAAGCAGTACAATTAAGTAAAACGCTTCGACACACCATCTGGGTACACAACCATTCTAACTCAAAAGCAGTACAATTAAGTAAAACGTTGCACCGCACCATCTGGGTACACAACCATTATAACTCACAAGCAGTACATTTAAGTAAAACGTTGCACTGCACCATCTGGGCACACATCCATTATAACTCACAAGTAGTACAGTAAATTAAAACGTTGCGACACACCATCTTGGTACACATCCATTATAACTCAAAAGCAGTACAATTAAGTAAAACGTTGCACCGCACCATCTGGGTACATATCTATTATAACTCGCAAGCAGTACATTTAAGTAAAACGTTGCACCGCACCATCTGGGCACACAGCCATTATAACTCACAAGCAGTACAATTAAGTAAAACGTTGCACCGCACCATCTGGGTACACAACCATTATAACTCATAAGCAGTACAATTAAGTAAAACGTTGCACCGCACCATCTGGGTACACAACCATTATAACTCACAAGCAGTACATTTAAGTAAAACGTTGCACCGCACCATCTGGGCACACATCCATTATAACTCACAAGTAGTACAGTAAATTAAAACGTTGCGACACATCATCTTGGTACATATCCATTATAACTCAAAAGCAGTACAATTAAGTAAAACGTTGCACCGCACCATCTGGGTACACAACCATTATAACTCACAAGCAGTACATTTAAGTAAAACGTTGCACTGCACCATCTGGGCACACATCCATTATAACTCACAAGTAGTACAGTAAATTAAAACGTTGCGACACACCATCTTGGTACACATCCATTATAACTCAAAAGCAGTACAATTAAGTAAAACGTTGCACCGCACCATCTGGGTACATATCTATTATAACTCGCAAGCAGTACATTTAAGTAAAACGTTGCACCGCACCATCTGGGTACACAGCCATTATAACTCACAAGCAGTACAATTAAGTAAAACGTTGCACCGCACCATCTGGGCACACAGCCATTATAACTCACAAGCAGTACATTTAAGTTAAAATCTGGGAACACATCCATTATAACTCACAAGAAGTACAATTAAGTAAAACGTTGCGCACACCATCTGGGCACACATCCATTATAACTCACAAGTAGTACAGTAAATTAAAACGTTGCGACACACCATCTTGGTACACAACCATTATAACTCAAAAGCAGTACAATTAAGTAAAACGATGCACCGCACCATCTGGGTACATATCTATTATAACTCGCAAGCAGTACATTTAAGTAAAACTTTGCGACACACCATCTGGGTACACAGCCAATAAAACTCACAAGCAGTACAATTAAGTAAAACGTTGCGATACACCGACTAGGTACACAGTCATTATTACTCACAAACTATGTAATTAAGTAAAACGTTGCGACACACCATTTGATTGTTCATCCATTTCAGCGAGGAATTATAGATTTTCTTTGATTTTAATATGTGTTTTGTGCATTACACTTTTAACAGTTGTACGTGATTAGAATAAATGGTTGCATATTGTCCCCTTTTGTTTGACCTCACCAGAAACTGCACACGAGCGTTTGTACTGCTCTCCATCTAAGTTTCT
This sequence comes from Panopea generosa, assembly GCA_029582155.1. NCBI lineage: Eukaryota > Metazoa > Mollusca > Bivalvia > Adapedonta > Hiatellidae > Panopea > Panopea generosa. The sequence continues at coordinate 4,970,635 of CM055898.1, forward strand.
TAATTGATGAATGATAGAAACTACATTATAGTTAATTGTGTTTTACCACTTGATTGTTTTACCAAGACACGTTCCATCATTTAGCCTTTTCTTTATTTCAACCGTTTACGTCGAATGCGACTGAAGAGCCACGTACATTTCCGCAGTTAAAATGACAATAAATACAACAAAAAAGCGTGACGTACTTACACGATCTATTATCTATGATTATTAATATAAAATGACAAGTTTTTTGGTTTTTTTGGTGGTTTAGTATTATTTCATAAACATGTATATGATGTTAAGGGTATGGTTACATTGAAATATCATTGCTGGTCTATAAATGCAATTCATCCGAGCTTTTAAAATGTGTATTGTGTATTGAGTCCAGTTTAAGGAATTGTTATTGCTATCTATTTCAGAATTGTAATCATGCCAGTGTTTATTCTAGAGATATTTGCACTAGCATGTGCATTATATAGATCAGATTTTCGAGAATTTAAAGTGGTCTTTTTGTCCTAATTAGTCAGTGTGTCCTTTATTTAAGCATGGTTCCAGCTTTAAGTACTGAAGGTGTAATTTTACATTAATGTAATATGTAAATGTTATACCAAAATCAGTGCTTGATGTACTTGTTTCGTTGTAAACCTCTCTAAACATAACCTGTTTCTAAACCAATTAAAAACTCTACATAAATTTATACAGGCATTAATTCGGCTATTATATGAATATTGAAAATCAATTCTATTTATAATTTTGTTGCAGATTCAAGGCCATACTTACATGCCTTATAATTAGCGTCCTCTCTACTATAGACGAGATTTCTAAGTACTCCAACGAAATTCTGTTCTGGCTGGTAGGTTTATTGTAATGTATGTATGTTTTATATCGTGAATTTCTTTTTTCAATTGTGGTAAAATGTCTTTTTACAGATTTATGATGGTTTTGGTTTGCCTAATATGTAGCGTGCTTTCCACGATTGGGGAATACAAAGGGTTCGCCAACCAAACCTTATTTTGGATGGTAGGTAGTATAACTTGACCCTGCTAGCGTTATCTTAGCTATTTTCTACACCCACCATATCAACATTACCACCCATGTTACCCTATACACCCAACATACTAACATCACTACCCACGGTACCATATACACCAACCATACCAACATCACTATCCACGGTACACTCTACACCCACCATATCAACATTATTACTTACTGTACACTCTACACTTTCCATACCAACGTTAATACCCACGGTACACTCTACACTCACCATATCAACATTACTACCCACGGTACCCTATACACCCTCCATACGTACATCACTACTCACTGTATCATATACACCAACCATACTAACTTAATTACCCACGGTACACTCTACACTCACCATATCAACATTACCACCCACTGTACCCTATACACCCTCCATACCAACATTACTACCCACTGTACCCTCTAAATCTAAACCCACCACACCAACATCTCTACCTACTGTACCTTCTAAACCCACCATACCAACATCACTACCAGCTGTACCCTCTATTTCCACCGTATCAACATTACTACCAGCTGTACCCTCTACTCCCACCATACCAACAACCCACTACACCAACATCACTACCCACTTTACAACCAACATATCAACATCAATACCTACTGTAGTCTCTAAACCCACCATACCATCATAACTATCCACTGTACCCTATTAAACCCACCATACCAACATCACTACCCACTGTACCCTTTAAACCCACCATACCAACATAACTATCCTCTGTACCCTCTAAACCAACCATACCAACATCGTTACCCACTGTACCCTCTAAACCCTCCATACCAACATCACTGCCCACTGTACCCTCTAAACCTTCCATACCAACATCATTACCCACTGTATTTTCTAAACCCACCATACCAACATCACTACCCACTGTACCCTTTAAATCTAAACCCTAAATCCACCATACCAACATCACTAACCACTGTACCCTCTAAACCCACCATACCAACATCACTACCCACTGTATCCCTACACCCACCATACCAACATCACTGCCCACTGTATCCCTACACCCACCATACCAACATCACTGCCCACTGTACCCTCTAATCCTTCCATACAAACGTCTCTGCCCACTGTACCCTCTAAACTTTCCATACCAACATCACTACCCACTGTACCCTCTAATCCTTCCATACAAACGTCTCTGCCCACTGTACCCTCTAAACTTTCCATACCAACATCACTACCCACTGTACCCTCTAAACCTTCCATACCAACATCACTGCCCACTGTACCGTCTAAACCCTCCATACCAACATCACTACCCACTGTACCCTTTTAACTTTCCATACCAACATCACTGCCCAATGTACCCTTTAAACCTTCCATAATACCATCACTACCCAATGTACCCTCTAAACCCTCCATAGCAACATCACTACCCAATGTACCCTCTTAATCCACAATACCAACATTACTGCCCACTGTACCCTCTACACCCACCATGCCAACATTGCTATCAACTGTACCTTCCACACCCACAATACTAAAATCACTACCCGCTCGTCTCCCAGCATCCATTATGCAATCAATTATCACGAATCAATATTGGTCAATGTCAAATAAATGCATCCATTTAAAATTACATATGTGCTTTACATGAAAACGCACAGCTACATTCGCAACTACATGCATATTATGTTTTGTCCTGGGCTTTAACCCTGATGACCAATGTATTAATTTTAAGGTCAGTCTTTTTATGTATATGTGTTGCATGTCGTTTATATTTGTAATGTTTATCGTTTCATTAGTAATACATGTAATGATAGTAAATATAATACTACTACTAATAGTATTAATAATCTTAATTACTAGTAAGTACATGTAATAGTAATAACAGTAATGATAATAATAGTAATAATAACGATAATAATGATAATAATAATAGTAAACAAAACATAATTATCTAGAGACGGTACAACAGTATAAAACTAATTTTCAATATAGCCGTCTAAACAACATTACAGTTAAACAAACATGATATAAATGGCAAGCACGCGTAAATAATTCAAAAATAAAGAAACATGTTATAATACAGCAAATACATTCTTACATAGTTTAAACTTATCAGTTTTATTTCGATTTTAAAACATGTTCTTAACAACTTACTGGGCAATCTTCCCAGGTAGAACGTCTCGCACAACGATTAACTTTGTACTGTTCTACATATAGAGACATGCACTTCTGGAACACTGGATACATTACCAATGGTTCTAATGTGCCTTGTCCCCATAGATAGTCCTCTGTTGGTCCAAGTATGCATAAAAAACATGGGGTTGACTTTTAGATTTATGCATTTTTAACAAAATAATTGGCCAGCTCTAATATCTTGGGCGTAAGAATCATGTTAGGGAGGTAACTCTTAAGTGAGACATAGAACCAGTACGAAGCATAGGCGGAAAAGAATTTCGCTCAAGGAAACCACACATGACCGTGACGGAGGATCAGAACCACGACACTTTGATCATGCGACCCTTCGATCACGGGTTCGATGTTCTACCACTGGACAATACGTTTCGCTCTATCGTTCTCACAATTAGCTGTTTAACAAATATATAAGTAGCATTCTTCAAGTTGTCCATTAATTTCCCCTTCATATATAAAAGTAGAATAAACTATTATACGTGAAGGTTACGTTTTTTCTTTAACATTTTTATAACCTTCAATAGTTGTCACCTGCTCCACTTTTCATAATATTATACATATCCATTTCATGTTTGTAGTTGTCATCAATTTTAAATTAAAAAAAGACATTTCTCGGCTCTTTCTATTTTCATTGGCAGAATAAACTAAAGTTGTTAATATAGACACTCATAAAAGCACACCGGACGTGGTAACTCCATACACAAATAGTCAATTTACGTGCGTGACTTCACGCCCTAAATATTTTCCAGATCAAATATTAATCAAAATATTATAGTATTAATCAAATAGTTATGTTAAAATATTAGCTGTTAAAACAATAACACCAGGTATGGTGTGACAGATAAAGCTTAAAAACATTTCAATATCGGTAAACAATTGATCACGGTGTAAATATCGCTTCAGATAATATTTGATCAGATAATTGATCATATTTACTAATCATGTCAGAAAATGAATTATCGTTAGTTTTTTGGATGTGTTTTAACGTAACTTTCAACACATGACACGTTATATGGCATATCCCTGTTGCTGTTTTTTTTTTTTTGATGGAAGATTAGTTTAGAATGAATCTGAGTAAATTGATTGATTGCTTGATTGAATATATGGGCGTCATTTTTATACCATTGAGGGCTAACAGACGATCAGTTAATCTAATCACTGTTTCCTGGGTTCTTGGAAGGTTTTGCCAGTACTCGAGCACACCCCATCTTCGCAAGTAACTGATAACTTCCCCACTTGTATCAGCGGTGAGAGACGAATGTTATGAGACACAATATCGTTTATCAATCATCACGGAAAATGTTGTCGGGTGGGGATTCGAACTTAAGACGGTCACCTCTGGATTGATAGTCAGATACGCTAACCGACTGAACTAATTGGACCCGGCTGAGTCTGAGTAAAACCACGTGATTCCGCAAAAGACTGCCCTCGATCTCAGCTATGAGAGGTTAGTGGTTACTATGAGATAGCACCTCAGACCACTTGGCCACTTAGAACCCTAACACCAACGTAGTGTATAGAACTTAATAAATGGAATAAATAATGCAAATCTAATTGAATTTGCTGTATTGATTGATATTTATAATTTCATTATTTTTAACACTTTCACAGCAAAATTAAAGAAATAATTTCTTGAAATATGATTCATGAAAAATCTTAATACTTTATTAAGACGCGTAAAATGAACGTAAATAATACATTTTTTCTATTAACCAGATCATGTTATTTTTTGTAGTTGTTACATCATTCGTGTGTTTTGTAAAATAAACGTTTTGCTGAGAATGTGCATGCCGTAATGTAGCGCTTAGTATTTAACTTTAAAGAATACAACCAATTAAACAAGTCCAAATATTTCAAAATCTTTTAATGTGGAGTTTCTTGTAATGTCACATGAACATATATTCCCAACGAGAAAAGCACGTGACTGTTATAGTGACGTTCATGGCTTCGAGTCCGACCAGACATATGAACATACAAAACTCTTAAACAAGTACCTGACCGTACCTGCCAACATTCATCCTATTAATTTAACTTAACTACATGTACATGTAACTAGCTTTTACGATTTAATTAAATAATGTCTGTTTTACAAACGTTTATAATGATTTAATGTCAAACAAAATGTATATTTCTTTTCAGCGAATATTTCGTTAAACCATGTTCTATCATCTCTGTAATGTGACGTTGCTGTTCTATTGTTTTTTCGCTTTCTTTTAAAAAAAAGCAATCATACACACTATTAAAGGCTCTCATTGGAAATTACACTTCGGGCTTTATGGGCAATCCAAGGTTATTGCACACTATTATGTTTGCCCAATGTTGTCTTAGGGATTTTCCACTCATTTCATTTAAGTTACCATAGTTTCTAAAATGTATCTGATAGTGATAGATCAGTAACCTTTTAACTTTGGATGCTGCCAAAACAACATCAATATTGCATTATGTGATACTTTATACATTTATTAATTTTCAGTACTTTTATATTGTATGGTTGATATCTATAAAATTACCTTTTAATAATTTATCTGCATTTTATTTGTATTTGAGTGTGTATCTTTAATGTAACCTGTATAATGTGTGTTTCAATCAGTCAATCATCAAATATATGATCAAGTTCACTAGCATGCCTGTTATGTCGAGACATCGCAGCATTAATGTATATTAGTATATTGTATAAATGTTATTAATGCTGAGTTTTAACTGCATACATTCGTCTTAATAATAAAATCATCCTTGATATCATTATTCCAAAGTCAATACTTTGTTAATTAAGTCAGCACTTTCGTTAATTGTCATTACTTCTACAATTTCTTTATGAAATTGTAAATAAGCAGTGATCTGATAAATTAATCGAATTAATGGTAGCATACACTTACAATAACATATTTTTTATTTTTTACATTGATATATATCCTTTTACATATGTATTGCGTATACAAACTACTACATGGCCAGCATCCTTTTCGTAATTTGTCGTTTGCCAGTCCTGTCTGAATAAAAAAACCACCTAAAGTGGCCAATAGTTAATTCATGGATAATATACTCACTTACTTCTAATAAACACACCATGCACAATCAGTAAGACACATCAACAAACTCTTTGTCTTTGGGTTTATGTTTTGGTTACAAGACCCCGAAAGGTTAACATAATAATTTCAGTTTGTCTTCAACTATATGAGGATATAAGTTTCCATATTTTATTTGTAGAACATATTACCTTGTCCTGCCGTGAGGTAGTTTTGATAAATACCCGAAGTAGCTCAAATCTATAAAATGTTGATCAATTTTTAGTTATCAAGAATTATTATATTCCCAGACTACATATATAAAAGGCAATAAACACAGTAAATTTGTATGAATCCATACTGATGCCTATTTTGTGTATGTGTAAAAAGAAAGACACTTATCTAAAATATGTTGTCATTGTTTGATAACCATTGATAATGTTTTAAAATTCACATTGCAATTCGTCTGTAGTACCGACCTAGCTCTCTATATTGCGTTCGTTAAAAAGCAATGTTTGGAAAACCACTTTTGAGCACATTGTCAACTGAAAGTTTGACGACGTGAAAGTTTAATAATCGTTCAACTGCTATGAGTTGCGGATCAGGCATATAATTCCCTGTTTTTTCATAAATAGTTAAAAGACATAATTCGGGAGATATCAGGATCTGGGATAGACATTGCAATTTGATATATTTATAATATAAATTAAAAGTTCAGCCTTCAGTTATTCGAAACATCTATGTTGCCTATACTTCCCATCATGTATGATTGTAATTTAACTAACAACTGTCCTGTACATTTCAGGAAATTGTCCTCGTTATATTCTTCGGTATGGAGTACGTTGTCCGATTATGGTCGGCGGGATGTCGAAGTAAATACATGGGGATGAAAGGAAGAGTAAAATTTGCAACAAAGCCAATATCGATAATAGGTATGTTCTAATACTGTGCTGTTGCTATTATTCAAAATTCTTAATCAAATCATTACCATTCTCTACTTGTATATTGATTGATCGGGCCCGGCTCTACTTGTATAAGAAAGCCATATAGTTTGTGAATATATACGATATATGTCGTATAAATGCCTATCTTTGCTGATTGTCTGTTGATTTATAATCCGTGTTTATCCCCACTACATATTTATTTTTAGAATTGTTTAAGCTAAAACAATGCGTTTACGTGTGCGTGCGTCCTTGTGAAAATTGGATTTACTTTAAAATGACAAATAAAGATGACCACGTCAACTGATAGATTTTTGTATATAGGCAATGTGACTTAGCACAAGCGAAATCTTAGTGTACGACAAAACAACGTTCTCATTCCTGGGAGAGAAATGACAACTGGTAAAATACTGTTATAACAGATAAACGTTTACAAATTAAACCTCATTACGACCTTGACAATAAAACACAACAACAACAAAAATAAAAGCTTAGTAGAATAATTCGAAAGAGTAGAATGATGAAAATACAATGTGTCGTTTCTACAATGACAATCACAACTCTAGTTTCATGCAAAGATAAGACGTTATTAACGTAGCTGTATTTTGTTCCGTCCTGTTAAAAAAAAAATCGCAGAGCTAGCGTAATTTCACGCGAGTGATGGATGTAGAATACCTGAACTGACACCCGTGGGTATACGACGATAATAATACATAGACACATTGCAATTTAATTCGTACATACTAAAGAAGTAACACGCCTTGATAATGTTTGAACACATAGTTAAGGGGTGCGTCCAACCTCACTCTGCCGCCGTTGTCACATCATTAGACGAGTCGATGTGAAGAAAACACTGTCCCCACCAGAATAATCACCTACAAATACGGAGCACGCACATGTGTGTAATGTAGGACATACATGTACGATTGGCGGATTAAATGTGTCGGTGCATTATTACTATTGACTGCAAGGTTAATCTGGGTTTACTTGTTAATAAGCTTAAGGTGCTAATTGAACCATGTCATTCAAATTTGCTTCCGGTAAGCTGATGTAACAGAACGCATTATTTTTATTCGTTTCTGATGATTTCAGGCAGATTATTATCATGGAAAACGTCCTTTAGGACGTAGTGCAAATCCAATTTAATAAAAATTCTAAAACCATTTTTTCCCCGTTTGAATCTTTATAAATGAAACTGATTAAGCTACAATCAATTAACTTTTCATTATCTTTAACTGAATCAGCAATGCATTATTGGGTTACGCCTTTAATTATCTTAGACTAGCACTTTATCGGGTTAGAAAATAGCGAACAGAAACCAACACAGCACTGCATGTGTGTTTTATTTATTTCAGATCTAGTTGTTGTGATTTCCTCCATAGTTGTATTCACAATCGGTTCAGAGGGTCAGGTTTTTGCAACATCAGCCATTCGGTATGTTTTTGTTTCGTTTCATGTAGCATTATAAGTATGACAAAATGTATGGAAACAAAATCGTGCCTTATATTTGTATCACTTTTAAGCCATTTCAATTAGATTTCATTTACATAATAAGAGTTACATTGTAGCTTGTAAACTGGCATTCACTTAATAAAATCACATTGGAATGAAACAAATCAAGAATTTTAATGAATGAAAATTGTAAGTTTTTATATATAAGAATGGTACGATGTCAAATAGATTTGGTTCAAACATATTTGATCATTCAAAGTACATGCACACAAATCATTAAGTATAAATCTGGATTAGAATGGATAATAAAATCGTATAAAGTTCTACTCCATGTAAATGAGGTTTGTATAATGAGTTAATAAGTATGATCATTCCCAGTTCTGAACTTTTATGTTGCAGCGGTGTTAGGTTTTTACAGATCCTGCGTATGCTTCACGTGGACAGACAAGGTGGCACGTGGCGATTGCTCGGCTCTGTAATTTATCTTCACAGACAGGTATATTTACAACTTTATTTCTGAAAGCCTAATATCGTTTACCCTAATAGTAGACAAGAAATGTGTTTTCCAGTAATCCGAGGCGATATCAGTGAAAATCATACGAATCAGAACTGAATATCCGGCCAAAATATTGACATTCTTAAAAATAAATTACATTTTTATTGATGTATTTTTTTAAAATAAGACAAACAATAATACTTTTTAAAAACAGGCTAAAAGATTAATACGTGCATAAAATATTATTGTATGCCTAACGAAAATTGGAGCCAATTGCAGCAGAAGTCCCAGTGACAATACGTAGACTGGATACTGTTATCAGGTCAAGGCAGGCAGTGGGGGTAAACGTGTAGTCATCAGATAAATATCATGCGCCTATTGGCGTTTTTTTCAGCTGCAGTTCTCGTTGTTCAGTCTTTGTCATACTGATTCAAATGAGCAATTAGCTTAGTGCCAAGTGAAGTCTATTTGTTACCTAATGGAAAAATTTAAGCTACAAACCTTCGAGCATGTTATTAGTGTATATTGTTCTTACGGGGTAATTTCTCTCCTCAACATATCATATAGGAAAACAAGTTTGATTGGTGAAGGAAGACAGTTCAATGGACAATAGAAGAGCAATCGTCCTCTTACAAGTAACTGGCAAACATTCTCGCAAAATATAATGGATCGAGCCCGTCTTGAACCCACAACCTCAATAATAGTGATCATTTTGACAAAATTATTAATGGAATACCTTGACATAGATATCCTAAAGTTTTAAAGAAATCGTTTACAATAGCTTGTGGTATGACTCCGACATTCATCTGGCGTTTATCTATTCAGTTTATGTTGAAATATTGCATTACACTCATATATCGTCGGTAAGATCCCAATTCTTCCACTAACAAACTACGCATTAAAACACCCAAATGTGTTAAGCTAATACGAAGAAAGGTGAATGTGCTCCTTGACTATATAATATTCGAAATAAGTTTTATTCAAGCTAAATAGTCTTCATATTAACAAATATATGTACGACTAAATCACCGTGGTGAGGTGTTTTTATAAATTGTTTCACACCAACTACGCAATATGTCATATATTTGGTTGCAAATGATGGTCCAACAAATGTCTGAGCTATGTAGTCAGCACAAGAGTATAAATACCGGTATTTATTTAACATGGCGAGTTTATGTGATCTGGGATCGTAATCACCAACCTTTCTTGAAAATATTCTAAGACTTGAGCTTAAAAACTCAAATTTTAATCTTAGATATCTGGGTAAACATGACGTTTAGAATAATTGTGAGAATTGTTTTTTAGTTTATATTTGGTATCCATACATGCTTGCAAATTTTGGCCTCAAAAAAAGGTCTCTAAATATGTTTGTCAAAATTCGTTCTTGAGTTCAAGTCTAAGAATACTCTTAAAAAAGGTTGATGAATACCACCCCTGTTACCTAATATGTATTCTAATATATATTGAAACTTGCATTTCATCTTTTTGCAGGAACTTATTACAACTCTGTACATCGGCTTTCTGGGACTTATATTTTCTTCATATTTTGTATACCTCGCAGAGCGGGACGTAAATAAACACGACTTTAATAGCTATGCAGACGCCCTCTGGTGGGGAGTGGTAAGTTAGAAATGGCTCCACAATATTGTTAAATAAATTAATTTGGTATTTTTGCAGTATCGAATTCGAACATCGATACCGCCGGTAACTTTATACATAGTATTCAGATTAGCAATATCCATTTAACAACCTATAATTTGGTTTTAAAATATGGTACTGTTCATACTTATATATTCATAGTAAAGGTGCTCAATCTGACATTTAAACAAGCGGGCAGGACGTTTACGTCTCACACAACAATTGATTTTGTGCTGTTCTACATATAGAGACATGCACTTCTGGAACACTGGATACATTAACAATGGTTCTAAAAGTGACTTGTTCTCATAGATAGTCCTCTGTCGGTCAAATTATGCAGAAAAAACATAAGGATGACCAGGTTGCTTTTTTCACAATTTCGATGGTTTTGTGGTACCCCTTTAATTTTGACAATTCTGCCCATTTGTTGCAGTGTATTACTTCGCATATTTAAACTGTTATAGCTTCATCAAACAGTTCCCATTGTCATCGAAACATGGCAGAAATCATAAAAAATGTTCCAATGGTCCCATATGCACGAATAAATATGACAATTTATACTTTTTTTTAAAAAAAATGCCAAACCGCTTAACACAGCTATAATTTCTTGGGCATAAGAATCTTGATACCATCATGTAAGGGGGGTAATTCTTAAGTGAAACCTTGTTGTTGATATAGTGCTGGTCAGAGTAAAAAAGCAAAACCCAGTTCTATATTTTACCATGTCTGCCAGAGATCGATTCAAATAAACTCTGGGTTAACTTTGCAGTTCAGTTTAAATGAATTACAAATTAGTATAAACCAATCAGACTTGCTAAACTTTATCTCGTTGTTTTCTAAACGGGAACACGGGAACCAGCAGCAAACAATCAATATTCTCAAGAATATCATTACGTTTTACGTTTAGGTCGAGTGGGGTCACTAAAACACATTATAAATTAGAATATCGTAACTTTATGTCATATTACATGTAACTCTGAACTACTTTGTCATAATTTAACTCAATAGAGACCGCGGCGTGGTCTACTGGTAGAGCCTCCGCCTCGCATGCGGAAGGTCGTTGGTTCGATCCCCGGCCGGGTCATACCAAAAACTTTAAAAATTGTACAAGAAGCTTCCTCGCTTGACGCTCAGCATTTAGAGGAGAGTTCTAGGTCAAAATTGTTGAAAGCGACGCTAAACACCATACAACAACAACATTAACTCAATAGAGACAAGCTGATTTTCCTAAACATTCTTTCAACTTTCTCAACCAAATATACTTTACGGCTCTCCAGATTAATCATTAACAGGCAATCAAAGTTAAAATATTTTCAGAAATTTCCAGTAATCCAGAGTATCAACCCAGAGCCTTTCATCCTGAGCATATTTATATTGTTATCAATTTGGCGTTTTGTTGGAAATGGTTAATCTAATTCGATGTGCAAATATAGTTGAACTCTTAACTTTTTTTCATTGATCGCGTTATACTTACTATCATCTTATTTTATTATTTTATCTTTATTCATGTTTTTCAAAAAAATTGAATGAACCGATACATGATACCTCTTTACATATATGGCTAATCTCTCTCTTTTCTCTCTGTGTCTGTCCACCTCTGTTTCTTTGTCTGTCTGTCTTTCAATGTACAATGTATTTGCTGTATGTGAAAATATAAATAAATGGGTTACCATAATTATGGTTACTGAAAATTAAATAAATAAATAACTAGTCCTACCACATTTTTTACCTTTTGGTGGAGATGAATATACACAAGATTTGTTAAGTCTGCGTTGTACCTCTGTATTTTTATATGTGCAATATAATAAAATAGATATTGCTTAAAACCAACTGCATTGTACGCTGACTAGAAAGTGAGGAACATACCGGTTGTTTCTTCCAGATTACTGTGATGACTATCGGCTATGGAGACAAAGTGCCACAAACTTGGATGGGCAAGATTGTGGCGTCCTGCTTCGCTGTCTTCGCCATATCATTCTTCGCCTTACCGGCCGTGAGTTATATTCTATTGCTTTTTTTCAATAACTTACTCTTATTTGTCAGTGTTTGGATGGGCGTATACTTTAAATGCGTATATTGCCATTTCAATGTAACTGATTTATTTCACTGTTTTTGGCTTAGTTAGCTCAATTCAAATGATAGGTTTTACTTTTTTATTTCAAGTCTTTTAAGGTCAAATTTTCAGTGGTGATTTCTAAAATACTGTCCATTTAATTCATGCTAGGAAAAATTACTGCAGTATAAAGCCAAGAATAAAAGAACAAAAAGAGAACTAAGTTTTATTTCTACATCCTTCATTTGTAGGTCCGGAGAACTCAAGGGAGATAATTGTTGTGTGAGTCCTAAAACTAGGAGACTCTAAATCACCTTTCATTTTTTAAATGACTAGTTAGGAGGTTGAATAAGTATCAATGTAGTATAATTTCCTACATAAATCATACACAGGTGGTTATAATCAAAGTATGCATGCACACGTTTCCATATTGTGCATCGATTATCCCATAACTGAATATCACACTAGCCTGCAATCTTATAAATATAAAACGTGTATACTGAACGGAAAAGCTAACCCACCACCTGCTTTTTTTAGTTTTATTTTTACCTGATATTTTATGTATTTTTTTCCTAAAGGCATCAAAGCAAAATCTTTGAAATTTTGACTTATATTAAGAAAAGAAATCAAAGATAACACTGAAAAAATCTGTATAACTAAATTTGACAGTAGTTAAAATAATTTCATACTGATATTGGCAGTCAAATCAGCTTTTACATGATAGTCAAAAGTGGCGGGTTAGCTGTTCTGTTCAGTATACTTATAAATAGCTTTGTCTTCTTGCAACTACCATTTTGACAGAATATCTCACCTAAAAGGATTATATTGGCAAGTAACACAAACACGCTGTTAATCCAGACTTTTCCTGTATGCACTGTGCACAAAATAATGCTTATGTATTGAAGTATAACCTTTATATACTTGAAAGTTATCAAATTGACAGTAAACTAATATTGGCCAAAACTTTAATGCGTCCCGCAATAAAGTATTATGCAATGTTTACATTGAACTCCGTAAACTTCCCGAACAAAGCCTCGAAAACGAGATCGGGAACGAGTTTTCACGATGTTATCCGATGATTGATCGGAAACAGAAAGCGGTTCGTTGTAAATGTGAAATGTAAACAAAAACAAAAACGTGGCCAGAAACCCGATGTTTGTAATAAAGAGGTTTTGCAATTAGACACTTTAGACGCGTATATCTCTAAGTTATAAGTGTATCTTTATGCTGGGCGTCTGTATTTAGGACAGGGAATTGACGGTAATGTGCCAATATACTCCCTTTAATCGTTTAGTAACCTCAATAAAAACTGTACATAAGATTTAGTGTAAATAAACATTTCTGGTTTTTGTACTTTCCAATATCAAAGAAATTGAGTTTCTGGAATAGAGTTATATTTGAGTGAGCATTCTATTCCTGTTGTGTTGTATTAAACATACCAGTGTGTCGTCTGATTAAACAGTCAGACAATAGTAGAAAGCAATAATATTGTTCCGACTTTGACAAATCTCCAACTTTGTAAGCAGAAAGTACCATGCAACGAATGAAAGATTAGGCTTACAAACAGTTGGTAGAAAACCCGACAATATGCTCATGTTTCATTCCAAGACATCTGTTGTCATTATTGAAGCAGTAATGTTATCTGCAATAACAATGGTACATATAGTTTATGTGGTTTAATGGTGTGTTTGGGTCAGCCATGTCATTTACATATACAGATGACAGACTAATGGAGATAAATTATAGCCTTAGGCTTATCTTGATGTATAGTTGACAGTAAGTTTTATGGGCGGGATTTTAAATCCGTATTTAAAATATTGACCAACAGAAAAGTAGCAATGGATTTGCCAATGATAGAAAAAGTAGTTATTGAGTCAGAGACAGATTTTAGTAGAGACAATTCTTTCAGTTAGAACGTAGATGCGAAGCTGGTAACATGTCAGTTTAGACTAGGTTCAGTTTAAACGAGCGAAAGTGAGTTAAAATGATAGCTTTGTGACTTTGAACTTATGCGAACTATATAAATATGTGAATAAAATAACTTAATACAAAGAACGTTGTTGAGTCGATTATGCCACATTTACCACGATGGAGAAGCAAGTCATTGTTCTATAGAAAACAAATTGAGTTTTTATAATAGAAAAATATCAATGCCATTATGAATTTAAGAATTTCACCTGCTATTCAGTGTAATATAATATTAATGAAAGTACCGTTAGCCTATCGTTAATAAGTATTCATACAGCTTTCTAACGTGATTGATACTATTGTACCGTTTGATTTATCTTATGCAAGTTTTTTTTAAAATATGGACAAAGTACTGTCCACATTTGATTTGTTCCAGCTTGCCCGTGTTAAATACATGGGAAAAAAGGAAATTTGATGACTGGTATTAAAATAGTCCCTGTCGCGTATGAACATTCTGGCGGTGATAAACACCGGAAAGCTTAATCATGACGACATAGGCAGGAATATGCATTTGGCATACAGTTCGGCTAACATACGGTATATGTGTAATATCCTTAAATATTCTTTGATGAATATTTATTGGAAATGTGTGAGTTTTGTCGCCATCCGCGCGAAATACAATGAAAAATGTTCATCGTTACTAGAATTATACCAAAGAATACAGCTGACGTTAATTAAAGCGAAACGCGTACATCAGGTTGCAGCAGCAATCGGAAACATGAGGAGTACTGCGGCATCTTGTTTTGATATACGTTACCGTATTTGTTCATGACACCGATGTAGGCGGTTCATAATACTAAACATATAATTGAAACTATAAATCATGTATTGCCTGTTTATTTCTTTAATTTCACAATACAATGTCATATCCTTGACAAAACATATTTTATTATTATTGAAGTCTATTTCTATTGTTGCTTTTTTTTTGTTTTGCCTTGCGATGATTTATCTTAAGATCCCATATTAATCTATGATTACTGTCGGTAGTTATTAATTTCAGGTGAATGCTCAACATGTGGCAACTGAGTTTTAGTGTATGTTCTAGCGTGCGTTCACTGTACTATGTGTTCATGAAACAAATATAAACAACCCCAAACAGTATATATTCGAACTGAAACAATGTGCATTGTACACAACATATGTATCAAATTTTCAAAGTCCAAAAAAACAATTTTATTTTCTTTTTTATAATATCCCTTAGATATTTAAATATATATATGTAGAGCACATGGCCCAGGGATAGAGCATCGGCCCAACGATCGTAGGGTCGTGTATTCGATCCTCCCCACGGTTATGTGTGGCAAGACTTGTATAAGTTGTAATTACTTGTTTCACAATCTCGGTAAACCAAATAAGTTTAAACTGAATATAAATTTCTCACTTTTTGTCACAATGACCAGAAATTCTGACTGCAAACAAATCATGACTTTGAAACATTTCGTTGTAGGTTTGATTTCATTTTTGCCTCATAAAAATTTCTTAAAAAAAATAATGAAGAAAAGTACTATATAAACGTTTTTTATATTGAAAGAATAGTGAAATTTCATACATTCTTGAAACGCTACTTAATAATATTATAGTTTTATATTATATATGTTAAATACATAATGTAAATATGAAATTAAGTTACCCCAGTAGGTATGCATACTGTAAATGTTGTTGCTAGTTGAGAAAGGTGTGTATATATATTTACGTTCATATATACACCGGGCCCTATAAGCTCAGTCGTTATTAACTCATTAGCTATTAATCCAGGAATCATGAGTCCGAATCCCGGCCCGGCAACAGTCTCCGTGATGATTGATATACAACATTGTGTCTCATTCGTCTCTCACAGCTGATTGAAGTTGAAAATTATCAATTACTTGCGGAGATGGGGGTGTGCTTAAGGAGTGGTTAACCTTATAGGATCTTTTGAAACAGAGGTTAGGTTAATTGATCGTCTGTTAGTCCTCGAAGACATAAAATGACGCTGAATATTCAATCAATCATATCTACGCATACAGGTTTTATGAGGAAACACAAGTTCAGTTATGTCAACATTGCCGTGTTTTCCTTTATCTAGTTATTTAGCTTTTACAAATGGGTACGTGCCGTTAGAACGTTTCTCATACATGGCTTTAATAGCATAAATCACTCATGCAATAATAACTGATTTAATTTGACACCCCGTAGTTCAATGGAAAAAAGCAGTTCATTACCACAGAATAAAACATCATTTCAATTGAATCCAATTGGAATTGTTTCGTGCGTTTTATCTGAGGGCGTGCGTTATCGTTAAAACTCAATATAGAACGCAGTCTATTAGACATGTCCGTTATCTGTGCTCCAGCGCAATCATCATCAATGCCAGCCTACCATGAAAATGTGATCCGCAAATATGGCAATATGATGTGTCTTTTGCTGTTGTTATTAGGCCAGGAACTACATTTTTTTCAGAAAATGTCGCTATCAAATAATGTGGACACTATTGAAATAGATACAATCTACGTTGTATCTTATTCTGTATAAGGTATAACCAAACCATTGATTTTTATTCTATTGTTAATATTAAAAATTTGAACGCCTGTCATTCATAAAGAGACCTAACACTCTATTCACTACTGCAACACTGCCACCCTGCCTAACGTTAGTGCTTTTAATTTGAAACCAAAGCGGCATATGCGATACTATGGCAACACATAAATACAGGACTCTATCTATCTTTAAATTTTGCTACATGCCTTCACATGCAAGGCCAGACAGCTGCGCGTCGTAAAAATGAAAAGTAAAGTATAATAAGACAAGGATAAAACTAGTGTAAAATGTTTTAAAATAGTTAAAGATAAAATAAGGTTAAAAACATTCTCAAAATGCTCATGGTTACGTGGGCTGGTGCACACTTAAATGTGCCAACAACTCTCTGTCATCTGCTCTTTTACTGACGATTGTCAACGACAATTCAATTCGTCAGTCTAGTAATTTCTAGCTTTATAGCCAATTCCAAGAGACAGTTGACGGTTTGTTGAGCATGTGTAGGTTGATTTAAGTCGTAACTATGTTAATCATTCAATGCTGAAGTTATTTTGTAAAAGGCTGTAAACAGGGTAACTGTTTTAGTTTTTATAGTAAAGATAAAACTAACAGTAGGTTTAAAATGCAGTGTTGTTTAGTGTTGTGCAGCGTCACTGTGCGATGATTTTAGAGTAAGAATTCAGAGCATCCGCCTGATTTCAAGGTATATTTCCCAAGAGTGTTTAGTTATCCGGTCGGCCTCGATTTAAAGACGAAAGCATGATGACAGACTCTAAAATGGCGTATCATCAAGCATGCAGTAAACTGTAAAAAAACAAAGGATAGCAGTCATTGTTTAATAGGTTTACATGTACCAAACAAGAACTTAAAGTAATAATAATCCAAGATTCAGACTGAGTTGATACTTAGCAGTATCATATTTTTTTCATTATTTGACATGTATCACTTTAAGATCAAGACAAGTGCAAACAGAATTCAGATTCGATGGAAATTGTATAGAGGTATATTAAGTGTTATTAAATTATCTGCCTAAAGGAATGTTTCATAACACAAAACACCAAAACAATGACAATACATACTACATCTAAGGATGTCCAATATTAATAAAACTTTAGCTTTACCAAATAACTTATCAAAGAAATGCTACACGTCAATTTGATTTCAATTCATACATTGCTATCGTACATGCATATTACTTAGTGTTGTTTTTATTCTTAAGCTGTATACTTCTTACATATCACACTACAAATAATTTGGCACTGTTTAGCATATAGCGAAATGCACTTCTGAAGCACGGACTGGTTTTAACAGTGATTTCGTATCATAGTTATCTTGCGTAAATTATACAGGAAAATAGGAAGTTGACCAGATTTCTTTTTCAATATTTCGATGGTTTGTTGGCACCCCTTCAACAAACATGTGCCCGTCTGTTGCAGTGTATCACTACGCATCTTTCAATTATGTAATAATGCTATATATTCATTCAACATTAACCAGCTTGGCACAACTCATTTAAATGTCCAATGTTCTCATGTGTACATAGAAGTATGGCGATGCATAACCGATTTAGACTCAAAGTTTGTTTATACGCGCGACTGCCGGAAAAAAAAAGAAACGTTTTCTTCAGACAATCCTAAGAACTTTGTTATTTTCAAATCTTCGGATGAGGACATATGCCCTGTTTCGCATTTAAAGGCATACATTAGTTTTGCGTCAGCAATAAGGGTCGACCTAGACACTGTTTTTTTTTATTTAGAAAAGACTCGGTCACGCGCCGAATCATAGACAAGCTGGTCTCAGCAAGTCTGATGTCCGACAGGTTAAAGTCACATCTGACGGCAATAAGTAGTTTTAACGGGGAGAGCGCTCACAGCGGGCGAAAGGGATTATCTATTACATTGAGGATGCTGGGATTACAAGATAGTGAAATAAACCAGCAAATTGGCTGGGTGTCAGACCGCATGATAAATCATTATGCCAACATCGGCCAACTTTGCTCGCCAACAGATGTCGCTTATACATTAGCTCAGGCTGCACACCGAGGGAAAAAAGACAATCAATCGTCGTTGGAGAAGATTTCCCACGAATTGTTAACACTAAAAGATTTGCCACGGTTAAGTATTAATGATTGATTGATTGATTGAATGAATATTTGGAGTCAGTTTTGTGCCGTCGAGGGCTGACAGACGATTGGTTGACCTGGCCACTGTTTCCTGGGATTAACCAGTGCTCGGGCACACCCCGTCTCCGCTGGTGAGTGATGGTTTTCCCACTTGGATCAATGGTGAGGGACGAGTGATGATGATGCGCAGTGTCGGTAGTCGCAGGGGCTGTTGCCGCGCGGGGGATTCGGACTCACAACCCCTGGATTGATAGTCGAACGCGTGACCGACTGAGCTAATCGTGCCCGGCTAGTATTATCGAAAATGTTTAGATGGACTGGGTGTTGTCATACATTGCTTATAATATTAAGTGCACTATAAATAATCTTTTGATATTCAGATACCTGAATGTCTGATGAGTATTTGGTAGATGCAGGCAATTAATCCTGAATGTCTATAATACAGACAACAACATAGAAGATAACAGTTTTCTTACTACATATGAGGGACACGGAAGGAGCTTGAAATAATATACTATATACCTTACAGTGCCCCGAATAAGTAAGCCAGTATGACTACGCTAACAGGTCAGTCGTTCACTGCATGCGATTGTAGCATAACCGAGGTGTTGAGATGATTACATTACCAGAGCGACAATATGGTCGTGTTACTGATCAACACGTATAATTTTATTTATTAAAAAAAAAAAAAAAAAAAAAGAAAACAAATGTTAAAAAAATGTATTCCAGCGAGTTTTTGGTTGAGTATATTAACAAATATAAGTTACAGAATTAAAATATATCATACACCGCCCATTTAATATTCTATATTGTTATTGGTAATAATTTTGTTAATCATATTATTTCCAAGCAAATACTATTAGAGATGTTATGATAATATTTGGTTCAACATTATTTTTAAAAATGGCAATGGTTTTATTGGTGATGTGGGCGAGATTTCTTTCCCATTGAAACGCTATGTTTTAATTCAAGATACGATATTCTGTAATTGACAATTGTTTTATACGCGACAAATTTGTCCGCTTTATTACATTGTTACGAAAGAAACTACTAGAAAATTATAATACCTATATCTGGTTTGTAAGTATTATTTACGATAACAATGGTCTTTAATATATTGATATCAAACACTTTCTAGA
Organism: Panopea generosa; assembly: GCA_029582155.1. Lineage (NCBI taxonomy): Eukaryota > Metazoa > Mollusca > Bivalvia > Adapedonta > Hiatellidae > Panopea > Panopea generosa. Next base: position 4,991,153 of record CM055898.1, read on the forward strand.
CGAATTTTGAATTATAATAAAATCAATAAAGGCTCTAAATTTTGGAAGCGTTTTAAATGACAACAATGAATTTGAATGAAGATTTATCTGAAAATAAAATTAGGATGGAAGAATATGACACTTTTTTGTATTCGACCGGTACAAATGAAGACTCGACCATTAATTATGCAGAAGAATTACATGATTCAATTATTTTCAACGAAAGGGAGTGTGAAGCAAAAATCATCTCAGATATTTTCAAAGACGTTTAAAAAAATTTGAAAAAGAAAAAATCAAAATTACGTTTTTATACTTGCCTTTATGTTGTTCCTGGATGTGATCAAATGGTTCAATTCAGATGACGTTCGGCAGGTTAGATACAATACATCCCTTAAATTATTTTGGCTAGGAAAAAAGTAATTTGGCGGACGCTTCATTCGGTTCGTGCCAGGTCCAAAGAATGAAGCAGATGTTATTCGTGGTAAAACTATATTAAGTCCAATGGATTCGAAGGTGAACTTTGCATGCCTTAGTAAATACAGGCCTAGTGCAATCAATGATAGACCTCGCAACATTTGTTTTAACATGAAAGAAAACGAGAATAATCATTGAAATACCGATATCAACTGACAAGTTTATAATTATATGATTATACACGGTCTATGGTAAATTGATATAAACTTGCACGTAACTTTAGTTTACCAATATGGTACGCGACTCATGTACCCCTAGAACGCGAGGGTAGAGGTACAGACCCGAAACCCTAGACACTGCCTTCTAAATACGATGTGCACTGCAAATAGTCGTACTTGTATATGACTTAAGCTTCGATGCTCACTTTACTCACGAATACAAATGATTAATTCAAGTTACTAACTAAAGTTTACCATAAGACACAGCGCCACCACTACTTGATAGCTCCACCACTACAGTGATAGCTCCACCACTTTTATAAATATATGCATGTTTCTCTTTTAAGAAAGTTGTATTAATGCTGATTAGTTCCTGTGTACGTATTGTAATATGTGAATTATTTGCACCCGCGAGAATGTTCTGACAGTGTGCTTAAACATCTAAATATGCACAAGTTCGAATCAGGAGAAAAGCTCTTGACAACGCAATATACAAAATATTGAAACTTAATCGTGGTCAACCAGTAGTGGAAGTATTCGTACATGGTACTACATTTACCGATTACCCGATTTTCGAAATGAGATCTATTCATAAAAACATAAGACAAAAAGTGAATCACGTGTGTATAAATAAAAATACTCGTTAGCTCCTCCGCAGATGTGTAGATTCTTATCACCACTTATTGGTGATGGAGCTGGCGTTTAGTAGCCATATATTACCGTCAATAAGGGGAGATCATTTGTAAATGAGACGTATCAGTACATCTGATTATCAATCCAAAAGACTTGAGTTAGAAACCACGCCAAGACACAGTCTCAGTGTTGGTTGGCTATCGGCTATGATATACGGCCATCTACCACCTCTGACCATTTGGAAGAATAGTCAGTAAATATATCTAGTTTACTCACTGGTTAGATAACTGAAATACTGTTGACAAAAGTGCATACCTCAATAAAACAAAACAATTCTGATACATGTATATACATGTTTTTTTTCCTTTTATAAAGAGTAAATTGCTCTAAAATGTTAATAAGGTTATTTGTAGATTAAACAGAATATGTGTTTTATCTGACTGATAGAAGAAAAAGTTTAGAGATTTCTCGTATATTTATTATAAACAAAATTCACTAAAATTAACTTTCAAAGAATTGTGTTTATCCTTAATTCAAAATGTCTAACTATATACATTGCAAAAGTCTGAATATCTCGTCAACTTTCAGATATAAAATGTATCGCCGTAAATACGAGGGGGATAGGAAAGTTCGTAAACTTATTTATATCAATTATACAATGCACAATAGTGTTATTGTATTTGAAATAATTGTATATGGGACATAATTTGAAAATTTTAGCATGATTCGTCAACTAATTAAACAATAAGACGTCATAATGTTAACGTCTGATGGAAAATTATCAATTGGTTGCAAAATTACTGCAAATATAAAGCGACACAGGCTCCCTGAGAATTATTAGACTACAATGATAGGTATTAAAGTTATGTATTTCTGATCCCCGCCCGTATATACAAAGACTGTGTTCAACTTAATACCAACTTTTCGTGCGAAAAAATATAAACAAATTGTAAGATATGTGCAAAACGTAAAGTTTTAAAAGAGTGTCAATAATATTTATAACTCGCCCTGAAAAATAATCACACATTGTTTAGAGAAAGTCTATCTATATTTGTGCCATTTATTGGCATGATGCATAATTTGTAACACCGCGTGTAATGTCATTTGCAGTCCATATATATAGTTAAAGTCGTAGCAGCATAAACTATTTAATATGACAATGCTTGAAACGTGTATTTTGTTCTATTTTCCCCAAAATATATCTCTGAACGTAGCATATACACTTTCTCGTATATATTAACTAAAGATTTGACTCGTCTAATTGGAGGTCTAGCGCTGCATTGATCATCGTTAGATTTTTATCAATTGCATATTTCCTTCCTTTTTTCCTGTTATTGCACCGTCTCATGGTGGTCATTCTGCCATCCAGTTTATATCATCTACAAACATACGTCCGAGACAGGGGTCCTACGTGGCCGAGTGGTCTAAGGTGCCGTCTCAAGATCACTTATCTTTCACTGCTAAGGTTGTAGGTTCGAGTCCCGCTGGCTCCATCAACTTTATGTGAAAAAATTTCCAGTTACTTGCGGAAGGACAGTTGTTCTACTAGCCCAGTCAGCCTATGAGATATTTTGGCTCAACATCAAACTAATTGCAAAAGAATTATTTCCTGGATTTTTGATAAGCTAAACGTATTTAAAAGTTGGGGGGAAAAGTCTAGAAAAATCTAAACAGGGGAAATTTGTTAAAATTTTATATTTCTAACCACCATATTTAAAGGAAATTAAAAAAAAACAAAACAAAAAAAAACTGTTTTGACGGATACATTCATGTTATATATTGCTTTTTGTAGTATTTAATTGTAATGTAGTTCATAGAACTAATCATTCAACTATTAAATTAGATATAAATTAGCAACAATAAATGTTATTAATTTATATTTAATTCTTATAGGTATTATATCAAAAGTATACCTCCGAATCCGAAAAGGTTATCAATTTACTACTAGTATATATTTCAGAACATGTTGTAGACCAATACATTTGTACATTCTTACTTTGAACTGTTTCCGTCACTATCTAACATATTTGTTGTTCAGAATTCATCAAATAAAACTACAAATTTATGTATTGATATAACCTGTCACAATCCCGGTTTTGCACGAGTTTATATGTCCTCACTTAGGTCTGTCTCAGTCAGATTTGATACATTTGTGCATCCAACACCCCTACACTCTCCACAGCCAACATAACATTCGAGCCCATGCTTTCTACACGTGCACCTTTTCGTATCACAGTTAACTTTACAATTGCATTTTATCATTTTTAACAAACTGTCAGGCGCTGGTGGTAAATGAGTCTTGATTCGTAACACCTTGTTTTCGACGACTTCCCATCCCCACTCTTGAGGTGCTATTTCCACATTTGAGCTTACCCAAGTTTGAACTTGAAAGTAAACTCGTAGGCTATGTTGCATTACTGCAGCCGATGTTGGTGGAAGTGTATGTACTTGTACATAGGTTGTACTAGTCATTACTTTACTAGCGAATTTTCTGAAACGCAACAAATCCTTACCCTCTAATGGAACCCCGCCATAAAGAATAACTAATGCACGTTCTCCTGCTATTAGAACATCCTCTCGTAAACTTGTCTTTGTAAATGTTTCTGCGCATTCCTGAAATTGTTTGTTCTTTATAAGCTTTTTAAGTGCTGGCCCTTTCCCAACCCCAAAAAGTCGTGATGTCGTATCACATCCTGTAACAGCATGCACAAACGGCAACCATCTACATGTATCAGGTCAAAGTAACACCTTTGTCCGCTTAATATCCCAAACTTTTAATATTTTAGACATGTTTTGCTTCCCTTCCGACTTAAAGAAAATACTGTTACTTTCAATATTAGCATGATAGATCAGCAAAACAAGAAGATCTGTCTCTTCACCACTCAAAATCACGTAACGCTTTTCTGCACAAGCAACTGCTGTCACCCTCCGCATATACTACTTTATGACCTTTGTTTTCCAGAGACCCACCTAGCATTTTTATGAATTGCTGTTTGTTTTCCGAATTTGCGAGAAAATGTTCTTTTTTCCCTTTAAATGGAGTACTGTCTTTGAAATTAACTTTTGTACCCACAGCCCCTTTTGAACGTCGCAAATGTGTTTCATCTTTTGTAGATGGTCCGGACTCATATCCATCAAGTACAACTACTGGGTCATGAAACTATAGATACATAATCTACATAAACACTACAAATTTCAGAAAATGTTGAAGCACGGTTCCATGGTATGCGCTGAAGTAATGCTCCACCATCAATTACATGTTGAATTGTGTTGCTTTCTGGGTTCTCTTGTCTGCCACAATCTCCTAAGGACAAAATTTCATCTGCCAGTGCTGGTTTCTGTGGCTGTCTCATAAAGCCAGATGAATCAAAGAGTGCAGATGGTACGCTACAAAGTTCATATGTGAATACCTCAGACATATCTTCTACTGATTTATTTGCAGCTGTTGTCAGCCTCTGGAAAAGAAGTTGTGGATCAACCTGAATTGTCTGTCCGTCTACCTTTACTGCATTTTTTGTATTCAATGGCTTAACCTGTTCTGACCGTTTGAATGAATGTGCAAATGCATTTTTACCTTGCATTGATGCTACAATTTTTGAACCGATTTCGTTGGCTATTTCGACATTTACAGAGGAATCAGAAGTTACCCCAGTCTCAATATTTCGTAGAGATGTATCCCGAGTAAACGGATTTCTTTCAAGAAGAAATGACAAGAAAGTAAGTGTGTCCTTGTAGTCTCTTTCTATTCTTGCTTGGCCACATTCCTTATGTTGACTACTTGTGTTGTACGCAGTTCCACTAAAATCCTGCATTCCATTATTTATCTCTGCGCATGATGGCAGAGATAGAAGCCATTGTGTCCGCTGTTTCTCTGACATTCCCTTTCCTCGGGTCAGTCCGCCATTAGTCTTTACACTTCTTATTAACACCGGCTCAATAACTAGATCAGTTGATAATCCTGCCCAATATATGTCTGTTCTTCGAACAACATGAAGACCTGATTTGAAATGCTGATAAACTGTGTGGTGGGTTATTTCGAGTTTTCTCATCGTTTGGAGATAAATATAGGCCGATTTAAGATACAGTTTGTGACCTGCTGATGCAAAGTAAGCAAATATTTGGTGCAGCGCTTGCAAATGAAGATCCCAATTGCCTGTCCTTTCTGCTTTCAAAAATAATCTACGTATATCTATCATCTTCATGTATTGAAGCCAAAGAGCTGCCGTTCGGAACTTTTTCAACGAGTTCTTTTCTTCTGAGAATTGTTGGTTTATTTTCTCAAGCTCATCATTTTCAGATACAGAATAAAGATCGATTTTTCCCATAGCAAGATCATCATATAGTTTACCGATGTTACTCAAATCTTCGTTTGGTCTGCTTGCAATGTTGAACGTTTCATGTTCTTCATTTACTTCATAAAGGTCATTTATGATAATTTGCTGGTCACTCGATGCACTGTTACTATCGCCTTTTAGAAGCAGTGGAATCTTAAATACTTTCGCGATTATTATTGAATTTAAAGCATTGTCTATGAGCAAATGTCCCCTGATTGCTCTTGCAACTCCTTTGCCATTCAGCATATGTCCAACAGCATTTTGAGCGTAGACTGTTTCTAAAAGCTCGCAAAGGCCTGTTTCTTGCATCAGATGACCAATACATCCCAGGAAACTCATGATTGTATGAAAACCTCCTAACCGTAATATCATTTTACGAAGGCTACTATTCTCTTGTTCGTTCAACACGACAGTCAATGCCTTCCAGTATAATGGCTGGTCAAACTTTACCACAGCGTCCGTTCCATATTTGCTTGATCACCAACAAACTTTAGAGTTGTGTATATGCATGACATATCACTTGGGTTTAAGTCAATCATTGGCATGAATACAACTGATGATTTTCCCGAACATTCACCTTCTTGTATCATCTGCATAAGTCCAGACCACCCAGGTCGAACCGGCCTTATAGGCCAAGACAATTTAAGCAGAAGATCAAGTTTCAAAGTGCCGTCCAAAACCCTTAAATTTTCAAGTTCATCAAATGTGAGTAATACTTTATTGGTTTCATTTGCTCTGTAGTATGATATCTTTATATCCCCAGCAGAGAGGATGTCCTCTGATGAAACGGTCATTCTAGGGATAGGTTTGTGATTTTGTGTTCCTGGTGTCATACATGCAACGATGCCCATCCCATGGAAAGTTCCGTGTCCATCCAAAGTCCTAATATTATGATCTACGTTATCAGCGACGAATTGGACAAATTTACCAGGTCGGAAACCATAGAGATCCGTCCCTTGAGAAACTGCTGCATTTGATTCAAACTTTTGAACTTCAGTGTATGAATAACAAAACCCAAGGTTGTATAAAGTATCGATGAGAAACTTGGATGCAAAGTGATGATGCAGCTAAACCCCAAGTCCTAATTGAAGGGGTGCAATAATGACCGTTGGTTTTGTAGCTTATACGATTGATTGACCAATTGCTGCGATCTTCACATCGGCATTCTTTTCACTAAAAAGTGTTCTTAATAACAAGCTGAGACACTCTGGCAAATATGCCATGTTTTGTTCAACAGATGAAAGTTCTGAAGGAGTTGGGTAATTAGCTTTTGAAGTCTCCATTGTTTAGATTTCACTTCTTATCAGTTTTGCTGCTGTTTTCAAAATTGCAATCTTTTCAGTTTCAGTATCAACACTTTTTTGACGTTGATACAAGTCATGAAGAATATATGAAGCTGTATATTTCAGTGTTACTACATCAATTTTGCCATTTAACTCAGAAATAATTATTGCAGTGCCAAAATGTTCTATTAATTTCTTGTTCATGTATGTTTTGCTAAAAGCATCGTCTCCGCAAATTTCGTGCATTTTGTACACAAGATCTGATATAGTTAATTGCTCATTGTCATTTTCTTCGAGATAGTGTATGACAGTGATGAAAGCTTCTGTGACCTCAAAATCTGCAGGCCTGACGCGAGTTTGTTTACTGATTTTTTTTCCAGGCGAAAATGTCCGAGGAAGGTTTTTCATTGTCCGGAAATTCACGTTACACGACTGATGATAAACTGCATCCGCTGCCGGCAAGTCGCTTACACATTCAAGCCGTGCCCGAACATCGTCCACCCACTCATCATATCGATCTCTGCATAGTTTGAAAATGCAAGATTGAAAGTCTAAAGTCCTTACAGGGAACACGTCAATGCCACGCTTTTTGTCAGATAGTTTTGCAAATTGGCCACAAAACATCCACCGTTCGCTAAAGCTGAATTGTTCATTTTTTTATCTTAGAGTTCGTGGACTTGTGATCGGTTCTACCGGAGTTTTCCTATTTCTTTCAATCACATTAGGATTACAATAGTTTTTCCGACATTGGGTATGTACTACATGTAATTGTCCAGGAATAGTACATATAGTGTCACCTCGCTCTTTGCTTGCATTATTAATGCCGTTACATCCTTTCAGTCTTAATGTAACAATAGCATGTCCGTTATGTAAGTCTTCACAACACAGTGCACAGGATATCGCCATTCTGGAAAAAAATATTTATAATAAGCAAATATACATACTTTCACAGCAAACAACGCATTTTCTTTCTTATTTATCTTATTATCTAAAATTTAAAAAATATATGGCACGAACGGCCTTCCGTATTTTTAAAAACTGTTAAACCTTTGACGTCATTTAAAAACAATTTTTTTTCTGATTTCCCGGTTATTTCTACATAATTGCAGTTCCTTAAATGCTTAAAAGTTATTTCATGTAAAACAAATACTCATTTCTTACATATAGTTTTACGTTTAAATCTTCCCACGAAAACCAACATAACAACACGTCGTCCATATAATGATTTGTTTTTATTTTTTTATCATATAAAAGCCTGGCATTTAAATCTACAATAATACATTAAAATATTTCAATCATGAAAAACATTTAAATAATCACATCTTACCTATCTAAATCCGATTATCCGACTTCTCTTATGTTTGTTGACATTTTCATTTCAGTAAAGTAGCTAGAGAACAGTTGATTACGTCATGAAACGTCACGATAAACACGCGCTCATCTTACAGCGTTATGCTACGGTGGCTTGTAAGCGCCAGTAGAATTTGACAGAAAATAGAGATTTTTAAATCGAAATAAACCGTATTTCCTTTATCTAGATTTTTCTACACTTTTTATATGTTGATCACAGGATCAAGATCAACATTATTTATGCAAAACCATTTCTTTTGCAATTAGTTTTAGGTATATTAACAGACTGACTGGACTATACTCAGTCTGATTCAATCTGAATTCTTCCTCCACCAGTAATACTGGATATGCCATATACAACCTGAGATGTGTTGAAAATGGCATTAAAACCAATTAAAAAAACAATATAGTTTCATATATGTACATATCATATAACAAAACAGATATATGAACGTGTGAACCTATGTATAATCATTCTTGTATGATAATTTATTAAGCAGATCGGTAGTGTAGTGGATAGAGAGATTGTTTGCCGCTCAGCAATATGATGTGGATTCGAAATGATAACTATCGAAAGCCACACACAATATTGGTTCTACCGGGGAAGACGACTCGAGAGTGGTTCATATAAGCTACAAGCTTTTCTAGCGTATTAGCGTATGTTTAAATAATGAATATAGCCTTTGAACAGATCAGCTAAAACTGAAATAGCAATATTTTCATGGATGCAGCAACGTAATTCATATAGAAAGCACTATTATCTACATATGCGTAATATGTATATTCCAGGCAGGCGTAATAGTGTTGGTGTGTCGGTAAGATTGACAAACAAGTTCATGTTAACACAAAGTGCATGTTTAAGTTAATACTTCAGTTATACCAAATATGTCGTTTAACGATGTAATAATGGATTAATTAAAGCAATATAATATGGATAACTAGTATTTATTGTGAATGATTAAAACATTTGTTGTTACCATCTCGGTAAACTCTACATCTGTGCCATCTCTGTTTCTATGGTTTTGCCATTGCTTCCTTGTGTAAAAGATGCATCTATATGAAAATGTGTTTATAGCAGTGTATATCTAAACCTACGAGACACTAAAACATTCCCGAATAGGCACACATTTATATTGATGAAAAACTGTTATAATTTAAGTCAATACAATATATGTCTTCCTTTCTATTCCGCAAACTATCGTGTAACGTATACAGTATCACACCAGCTACATTTTTATGTAAGGTGAATACCACGCTTTTGTTTTTGTCCAAACGATGGCAGCTTTTTATTTGTCTATTTTTCATCTCAAAATACGTAGTTCGTCCTTCTACAAAAGTCACCGCAGCTTAATAAAACTGATAATGAAAACAATACAACTTGAATGACATCGGATATAAGTGAAATTCATTTAATACCAGCTATTGTATATTCTTAGACGTTTACTATGCAGTGGATTGATCAAATTCCTATCATCAAATTTAGCTGTGTAGTCGCGTAAAACTATCGTTAGAATTGAAATTATAAATTTTATATTATTAATATACTCGGTTAATATCACCATGGTTTGGTTTCCCTTTGATCCAGTCCCGATAAACCAGTGACTTATGTCTCATTGAACAACTGTAACTGATTAATTAATCTAAAGTGTTTGAATTTATAGATTAGATGTTTAACGAAATGTCCATGTAACTAACCGACTTTGATGCTGATATACTTTCTCGTTTCTGGAGCCCATCGGCAGGGGAAATAGGTCAACATCTATTGACGGTCATAACATTCTATGTAAAATGGAATGTTTCTATTTTGAAAAAAAACCTGTGTGACTGCTTTTACTGAGAAAGTAGGACAACATCTAACATCATTTAGTTTGGAATACTATGCTCCCTGCTCTGTATTGTCATTTTATCTGGATAATCATCGGCAAGTTAATTGTTTTCAACGTCATACTATGGAAGTTCACTGTAACAAATATATTCCGCGGTAAATTGACCATCATGTTGGCAGCATATACAGTACCTAATGATTGTAAAATAAACAAATCTGACTGTGGGAATTACTTTAAATCATTTTGAGCGTTTTTATTGAAATTCTAATCACAGTATATTCAGCACGATCAAGCGTTGTATCTGGACTAATATCTCTGTAAAATTACATTTTGGTAGTATATATAGTTATTATTCTAACACATACTTGCGGAAATATTCTGTTAATGAGAAAATAAAGAACGGAACCAGCTGAACCTCCAGATGTAGTTGTCCTTAATTGAACTCCGATTGCACATGTGTTTCACTAAATGAGGGGAATTCGTCGTGGTGCCGACTATTGATCGAATCATCCGTGTAATTAAATTACAGGAAAGAATGGGGAAATGAGTAAAGTCAATATAATTGACCGCAATGTGACTGTTAATGTAGAATTGAACATCATGTCCGCAATGTTCAGGATAGTGAACAAATTGACAATACCATACAGATGCTATACAATATTCTACGTAATTCAAAGATAAAACTAGTTTAAATATAAAATTATTTATGTGGGAAAGGCTTTCGAACCAGTAATAGTTTTATTAAAAGTAATATATATTTTTTTAAAAAAATGCATGTTTTCTGTTTTCTCTTTTGCAGGGTATTCTTGGTTCTGGTTTCGCCTTAAAAGTACAACAAAAACAGAGACAAAAGCATTTTAACCGACAGATACCAGCCGCCGCTACTTTAATACAGGTAGATATCTGATAACGTTAAAGCGTCTGTGCGTTTTACTGAAAATCAATGTTATTTAATGTGGTGTAAAGCCATTTTCAACAGCTTTCAGTTTATATATGACATACATCGTTTTAATGGTGGAGAAAGACCTCAGAATGAATAATTGAACCACCGTATTTCCTAGTAACTGGCAAATTTCTCACATAAAGTTTTTGAACTAGCGGGACACGAACATACGACATAAGCGTTGAGAGATAAACGATCTTCAGACGGCGCCTTAGACCTCTCGGCCACGGAGGACCCGCTAAAATAAATCAAACTGATATCATTTTGTAACCACCGTTTAGCCTCCCCGTCATATATGTGAGAGCCATCCTCCTTTACACCTTACACAAAGGAAAAACAATCATGTTTAAATGTATACTGGTGTAGAATTTTGCTCTTTCAATCATCTCATTTTTCATTCTTAGTACGGTACTTCTTCTATAATGTAAAATTAATGACAAAAAAACCCAGATGATGTCTGTTAATCACCAATGTAAAAACAGGGAGTATTATGGAGGTCCCACAATTAATAGCAGTTGAACTCTTACTAACCGGGTTGTAATTAAGTTTTTTGAAACAACTGACCAATCAACGTGCTTAAAAGTGTCTTTCCCAACATTGCTGCACTGAAATACTTTAGAACACATCACTCAGATAAACAGCAATAAAACATTGAGTTCTTTGTCGATTTATTTTGATTAATTTTATTATATAATAAAATATTTCTTTTACTTTTCCTGAAAAGTTTTATGAAAATCTATTGCGAGAATCACTTCTTTTTATTGATTTGAAACATAACACCCCATTTAACTAAATTCACAAAATCAGTATCCTGTAAAGCCTCTTTCCACGTTGATGCACACACGACAACGACTTCTCATTGGATGAATAATATTTGAAATCCGGGATTGTGGTATGTTTTTTACTCTTGAACTAACGCTCGACGAATGATGAATTCTATAACGTTATTGCGAAATTGAAATAAATACCATAGAAACAAAATCTGAATATCAAAATACAGACAAACCAATTCTAAACGAAAGTATGCAAACAATAAAGTGTTGCGGTGTTGTTTTTTTTCGAATTTAGGTTAAGAGGGTTGTATGTTTCAAATCAATAGATAATAATGATAAATGCAATATATTGTGATGAAACCTTCTAGGAAAAGACAAACGATGCTATTTTATCAAATAAAATAAATTTCAAAAGAATCGATAAAGAACTCAATGTTTTATTGCAGCAGCTGTTTATGTGAGTATTTGGGTGTATTTAATTTACCCAATCGGAAGAGCTGGGTTCGATCTGATGACAAAATGATAACGTTTATCATTCGTCAATGTTTTAGCCAAAAGTTTCACTATTTTAAATGACGCGGTAACAAAGCAGGGGAAACAATTTTCAATGCGATATTACACTTTTGATTTTAGATATAAACATTGCCTACAGCGTGTGTGGATACATCTGAGCTTATTTTTCAAAAATTGCAAGATTTTAATTACAATTAAATAAGTGTTATATAATACACAATCGTCGTGTTATTTATCAAACCTTCCATTCACCATGTCAAGGGTAATTTATCAGGATTTTCAAACTTTTAAAATTGGCTAAAACTATTTTTTCCAATACATCATGCATATATATATATATTATGAAATTAAATATATATGAATTCACTGTATCTATATGATCCAACGGGTTTATAAATCTGTCCTTTATATAGCATGTGAGTAGTCATGAATCCTTAACTGGATCATACTCATATAAAGCTATCACTTCATGTATGTAAATTTGTCCACACTGTCCAGATGTGTTGCATGTAATTCCATAGTATATAAGTCATGGTCGACACCAAATTTATTGGTTTGGCAGAGGCCTTGATATTGTATCTATGGTTTGCATTGTAGCTAGGCGCACTCGCAGTAGTCTGGTCTGTACATTTATGTCTTGGTTATTTACAAATAATTATCTCCATATAAAAAAAAAATTATATATATATATATATATATATATTCAAACATGCCAAAATAATATATTAAAAAGGGATATCCTAGCATGTGCTACACGCCTGCGTTAGAATAAAATATATTTCTCGCTTAAAAGTTAAACATATTTTTTGACGTATTAAACAAGTCACGTGACTTCATTAAATTTCAATTTGATTCGTTGACAAAGATCGAGGAGTTAAGAGGAGCACAACACAAAATCTGAACGGGCACACATGTTTTTCAATAGAATTATAGTGAATTTTAATAAAATATACATAGTTTGTGGAGGGGGTGGGGGAGGGGGTGGGGTCGTACGCAACATTCTACAAATTAGATCCGTAATTGATACAGGCTCACAGGTAATACAAATCGTTTCTTATGAGATGGGGTCCAAATGACATTAAGAAGTAGTTAAGTGTTGTCTATCGTTAGAATGGGGCTTTTCGTTTACCACTCAAATTTGTGATATCGAATTTATCACGTTAAGTAGGATTGGACATACCAAACCATTCAAATTTTATTTATTGATTATCCATTTTAATAATTATTTTATTTATTATGACATTTATAGTGGTTTTCCTGATATATTCCCTTTAATACCTTTGGTTTACTTCATACAAATATTTCAGTCTGTGATATTAAATCTTGTTATTCAGAAGTCGGCTTGTGTAAATGTATCTCTTAATTGCAACAAGTAAAATATTTTCTGTTAATAATTTGTTTACATTTCTTCTGCAAATTCATTGGATGTCATCAAAGTGAAATTAAACATGCTGTTAACTAGATGTTAAGTTATATCTGAACAAAAAATCTGGCGTATATGATTAAACTGCCAAAACAAATGTCAGTTTGATTATGCCAATGGTATATTTTCTATCAGATTTGATATTTATTAAAGTTAAGTATCGTTTTGTTGGGAAACTCCTGCGTATACGCCTATATTGAAACTATTGAAACTGGGTGTCTTTAGTTTTTTCGAATGGACTGTTGTTGTATATATTCCAGTCAGTGGCATATATATTATAGATTTCATTCAATTTACGTGTGACCTGTAATATTTATTTTTTTTATTCCCTATATTGTAAACTGGTTTATTTCTCGACTTGTTCTGTATCACTTGGTAGATATGAGGTGGGATAAATGGCGCGGATTATTTCGTATTAGCATGTACAAAATGTATTTAAACTTTTAAAGAAAAAAAAATTGAACTTATATCATTAGATTATGATTGTAAAAGGTTGGCATCATAGTGTACTTTTTGTATATATCAATTTTGATAAAATCTTGTAGATTGAACTTTCAAATTTAACTTGGGGGAAAAAAGCTGTAATATTAAAAATATTACAGGTAAAAATACACTGCCGCCATACAATAAATAAGATTCGTCATTACTAACAGCTCAGTTAAACCATAACACTAATACCAAAGTTAAAATTACAGACAGTATATTGAAGTACATAGAACATATTTTCTATTCCGTGAAACACCAAATAAATCCAGAAAGTTCAGTTTATATAAAATTGGATAAAAAAGTGCGTTTTTAACAGCTTTTTGAACATACTCAGTTCAGACGCATCTCGGTGTATCTATTATTTTTCATGACAGGAATATAGCGTGTGGCCAAAATATTTTGTTTCTTTTAAAACATGTCTTACTTTATATTATATCACTGTTTTAGTTTTCTATATTTGGTATTGATTTACTGACATAGTTATATTAACTACAAAAATGGATTGGTCTTCAGGTTACTCAATTCATTTTGCTTTGGTCGTAGAATATAACCTTTTAAGTTAATTGTTCAATACAATTTTCAAATTTGATTTTTAAAATATTTATTTTAAGCTTTGCTACTCGTTTTTAGCCTATTGTCTAACTTCTGTAGGCAATATGGATTTACCTCATATATGCAAGGATATTATTTCCAAATATTATGGGCCATTTATAACAAATAGTATATCATTATTGATATAACATGTAAGTTTTATATTTTGTAGAAAAATCAAAAAAAAATCTATTTCACATATCTATACGTCGGTTTGCTCAGTCACTAGAGTGTCTGACTCGCTATTTAGGGGTCATGAATTCGATCCTTTACCCAGCCACAGTCTCTGTGTTGATTGTTATACAACAAAGAGCATGCCTGGTTACTCTCGAAGGCAACTGACACTACATATCAAAAAGAATGTGTAGATGCATCATCTGGTCTTGTGTCTTAGATCAATTTCAATTGCATGCGCTTTAAAATTGTTGGGATCTTTATAATTACATTATCAGTTTTAATATTAACAGTTTCCCCGTAGGAGCTCAATTTCAGTCTAACTTCGTCAACATAGACATAGTATGAAATTAGGCATATTAAAGATTGCACACCTTGGCGTGTTTGATAAAAATGATTATGGAGATTTAAACAGGCTTACGAGGCTGTGTATGTCTCACTACAAAGTTGGATGTGCACGTCTCACTACAAATTTGAATTTGTTCTTTGTTCTAAATAACATTAAGTCTAGGATTTCCATGGTAAAACAAAATTCCACATGGAAGATTTTTAAGTATATTTTTATAGTAGGAATATACACCCACGTAAAAATACACAGTATCTGATATGTTGGCAAGCTTGTTTTGTTAAAAATGACGTCCTCAAATGCTCGTAAATACATGCATTGTATAAAAGTCACTTTTTAACACCAGTGATGTCTTATTGCATTATATGCTATGCCAGCATTTGCTCAACACATCTGCAGCAAGAAATCACAACCACTATGAACCATTTTGAAAATATTTCAAAACCGAATTAATAGGACTTTTTAAGCGTAAGAATCATGTTAACGAACCTAGGAAAAAAAGGGTAGCAACTGTGTAGTGAGACGTGTACATGTAAATAATAACTCAGCTAGACTATCATTTTACAGGCGTATTAGATTCACAAGTGTATAATGGAAAGTTAAGGTAACATAAACATATGCTTAGTTACAAGTCTTTAGGGTGGGACTTTTCGTCGTCATCGAGTTCCTAGTCCATTCCAAACTTTCAGTCGTCGTATAAACAATGAGTAAAATCAGATTGTTACCTGTACAAGGTTGGCCAACAATCATGCAGTGCGTTGCAGATTAAAACATAAAAAATGCGAAATCCTATAGTGTAAGGTTCTTGAATAAGTCACTTTGTATGTGAAAGTAGATTGGTGAATAAAGTGTAAAGACTTGTAATTGTAATAACTCATTTTGCTGGCAGTCTTGGTAATCCGAAATATGCTGAACAGAACAGCTAACCTACCCCTTGAAATTTAAGGTTGTTTCTCAAAATGTATCACTAAGTATTTATCATAAAATTTGACAGTATTTGGAATAACTTCATAATTATTGAAATGGATAATCAAATCAGTTTTCACACGATAGTCAAAATTTATTTGAAATACAAACGTGGCGGGTTTGGTGTTTTGTTAAGAAATATGTTAAATATAAGATTGATACCAGTTAACACCATTTCAAACCTATCTTCTGTTTTCTTCAGTGCCTATGGCGATGCCATGCTGCGGAACCCGCGTCAAGGTCAGAGGCTACATGGAGGATACATATTCATGAACAAAGTAATGACGAAACCATGCTGGCTAGAATGGCTCGTCGGGCAAGTTTGACTATCAGAAAACGGCGGTTCTCGACGCGCATGGACGCAAGTTCTCTTTCTGGGCATATACCGCCAGGAAGGGAGAGCGTTTCTTCTGTCAACTATGGCGAAGAGAAAATAGGTAATAGAACAAAGAAATTCACGTGATGTATGTGTAAATATTTGAATATGTTAACCATAAGTACAGTAGACAAAACCAATACGGCTACTTGCAATAATATAAAGTGGTTAATCGCAACGTGTTTTCCCAGATGAAGTCCCTAGCTCTGATTGGGTTGTGTACTTAGAAACATAACTTACCGATTTTGGTTAGTTAATATGGTGCCGGGTTGTTAGAAGACATGAACTTTTTAAATAAATACGTGCTCATAAATTGTCACTTATATCACATCTCCTTTAAAACCAAATGTTAATAAAAATTCACGTAAATATTTTAAACACATAGAGGTATATTTGTGAATGCTATGTTAATTATGAAACTTAACAAACATATATATAAACTTCGTTCTCATTTATTATGGATAGGAAATAGTGCTGGCCATGTTTGATATACATAAAGATAGCCGCTCTCTTATATTCAACAAAACACTTAAAGCAATGCAAAGTACAATAGAAATTCGATGGCTCGAACCCGGCAGGACTGGACACAATAGTTCGAGTTAAGCGTTGTTCGAGCCGAGTATTGTTCAACATAATACCATACATGTACGTGTAGATGCACCGAAATAGGAATTCGGCTCGGACTAGATAAGTTGTTCGAGTTATATACTGTTTTCAAGCCATTCGTTTTTATTATAATTATTTTTCATCAATAAGCGTTGAGGGTAAAGTGACGTCACTAAATAAACTTGTAACGTCAGTGATGGGCACTTCCATTTTGTGTTCCGACATAGTCCGGACTTAACCAATCAATAATGTCACAACAAAACTATCCAATGATAAGAACGAAAGAATATATACAGACAGTTTTTTTTTTGTTCTTCGTTTTGTGTTCGTATTGTTCAATTTTCTTTTGTGTTTGTTGTTTTTATGTTATGTCCTTATATTTGAGTCTTATAATGTTTAATTTTTATCGAATTAGTGTTTGTTGATTTGTAATATGTTTGTTGCGGGATTTTTTATAAATGGTGGTTAAAAAGAATGAGAAATGAAGAACACAAATATGAAAATCGACAACATATATTCTCTTCGTACAATACAAATGTTAGTTATTGAACAAAATACTGTGCCAAAGGGAATATTTGTACTTCGTGTTAATAACACGTTAATGACAAACATCAATATGTTGTCAACTAGAAGGGGGTAGTTCGTTATTTTTACGTTCATGTTTCTTTCATATTAATTAATATTTAGATAATATGAGTTTCCAGTTGTCGACCGTGTAGCACAAATTGGTACTGATTTACAATACCGTTCTATAGTATATATTATTGTTATGGCAGTGTATGCCTGTAAGTTAATCAAGTGGTATATAGTTTCATAACATAAGTATATGAAGAAAACACGTCTCGCTTTATTGCTTCATGTAATAATTCACCGTTGAACGCCTGTAATTGTTGTTTTTTTTCCAGTAAACTGCTCAATTTTAAGAATAAGTAAAACATAGAAAACGACAAATAGAATACTCGTCAAGGTGGCTATATGCAATCTTTCTTCCATTTGAGACTGTGAAGGTCAGCCGAACTGACAATTATTTCAAACTATGTAGTCGATATTCATATTCATATGACTGTTAAAGTCTTTTTTAGTATTTCATTCGTTGTAGATAAAGTGCTTAAAATTACCAAATATATGTGCAGTAAATAAATAAACCGAGTGGGACTGTTTTTCACCGAACAAACTTCGATATATTAAGCGACATGTTCCTACTTGGTTATGTAATAATACCATAAACACGCACCTCGATAAGAGGTTTTAACATGTCCTTAAGTAGATATTTCATTTAAATGACCCATATGTTGCCTCATCAGTAGAAAGCATAAAATCATTGAAAGCGAAGCCTTGAAAGGTCTGGGAGGCCTATAATACGGTGTTGACAAAAAAAGTTATACAATTAAAACATGATATAAACAATAAGAAACTCATTGAATTCAAATAAATAAACAAAATGTTTATATTTGATATGAACGTGCTTTACTCTTGATTTATAAGCTAATGAACAAAGATTACTCGATATAGTTCTGTTGCAAGCGTAAGTGTAAGTGTAAGTTAAGGCCAGAGCAGATATGTCGAGAGTAGCTTTTATGCAAATATAACTAGAAATCGATTGAGAAAATATAGTGTAGAATACACATTACAATTTGAAAAGTAATGAAATAAGCGAAGATGGGTATAACAGATTTCAATCCGAATGCTTACTCCATCTTAATAAAGCATATATTAACACATATGTCAGTTTGCCATTGCTTTTGAAATATCGTTAGATTTTTAATAAAGTACAGTGCTGAAATATGGCATTTTGACAAGGTTATTTGAAAATGTTTTTTATTTAGGGTTTGTATTGACAAATCATCAAGATTTACCACATGTACATTTGACGTCTAACACGGCAACGTTAATTTATGAAACAAAATGTAAAGTCAGTGCTTGTGGATGTTACCAGCACTAATGTTAGCGACATGTGATGTTTTTGCCAATAAGATGTGATGCTTTATGTCTTGTTATTGATAACAGAAGCAACAAGCGTTCAATTTAAAATGGACACCGAGAATGTCGGAACACGTGGTCCAGTGATAGAAAACCGAACCCATGATCGTTGGTTATGTATGGTGTTACTTTTTGCGCGTATGCTTATTACTGGTTTTGTCCAGGAAGACTTCGGGCGTGGTTTGTCTAAGTTGTAAGAGCATGTTTTACAATGGAAGAAAAATAAAAACGTTTATACTAAGAAGAGTGCAATGCTAGATATACCAGCCATTTACTAATAATTGTATTAAATTAACTTTCGAACAACTGCAAACGCCGGCGTTTCTACACGTAGGCAATTCAGATCCGGATCATTTCTGCAATTTTCTCCAGAAAAAAGAATCTGATATAACTGAAATTGCTGTAAGTAATTGACAAGTTCTACACTATTGGCCATTTACATTTAAAAAGATATCCTCCTTGTAATGTCTCCCTAAAACTACCTTATTGGCAAACCTATGTTCTTTAGACATGACAATATCTACCGTTACACCAGAACATTAATACATGTATAATACAAAATACTAGTAGAAAAATACCAATAATTCCGATTGATTTTCATTCATAAAATCAAGAAATGCTCCGCTAGCTCGTAATACCTTCGTGTTGGAGCGTATGGGAATCTCATTAGTGAACATAATGGAAAACATAGTTTAACCTAACCGCCTTTGTGAAACTATTTATTGACAATTAAGAATGTGCCGGAGGACCCGCTGACAACTGTGGCGATAAACTAACCGACAACATATTACTCATGGTTGAATCAGAATATCAGAAGAGCTCTGAGTCATACAGTAGAAACATCGTCCATCCGTAAGTTACTAGAAATTTTCTCACATAAAGTTTTTTTGGAGCGAGCGGGACTCGAACTTACGACATAAGCGGTGAGAGGTAAGTGATGTTGAGACGACACCTTGGACCACTCGGCCATGGAGGACCCCTCATCTTCTCTTATGTTGTCCTAGATATAGAACACTTAGAAATATATTCATTAAACATAGTGCTATCAAAATATTAATATCTTTGAAAACATGTCATCAAGGGGGAAAAAATATATTTGTAATCTGGCAAAATTTATAACCGAAGTCCAAATGCTAAGGCAAGAAACTTCAACAAGTGGATTCTTTGATACGATTTTATTTTTTTTTTTGTAATTATAGATGTATAAATACCATGACTGTATCTGTTTGATTATGTGATTTGTGTGTATTTGTTTGTATTTCATATTAGTGTATGTCTATGCCATATTTAAATTAATATTAATTTGTAAATAGCCTTCGGTAATTATTTGCTGACATGACAATAATCTTGTAAACTTGTAATCTCAAAATAGAAAAGAGCATTTGTTGAAAAGAATTGCCATGCTTTTTTTTTCAAATGAAAGTATATTAGTATTAATATGAAAGTTATTTGGTCGCCTTGTCGTAAAATATATTAACGTCTCCTATCTATTTAACTGTGCATTGTATAATTAAATAATTAGCATGTAGCGTTTATACAAAGAAAAAATTGTAGCTGTGATTTAATTGTAAATATAAATACAGTTATTGTACTGGGTCATTACTCTACAAAATGAGATTTCATATTAAAAGATAACGTTCATTATACATACATTAAACAGCTGAGTTTAAGATAACGTTAATTAAACATACATTAAAAAGGTAAGTTTAAGATAACGTTCATTATACATACATGTACATTAAACAGGTGAGTTTAGATAACGTTCATTATACATAATTTTATACATACATTAAACAGGTGAGTTTAAAATAACGTTCATTATACATACATTAAACAGGTGAGTTTAAGATAACGTTCATTATACATAATTTTATACATACATTAAACAGGAGCGTTTAAAATAACGTTCATTATACATACATTAAACAGGTGAGTTTAAAATAACGTTCATTATACATACATTAAACAAGTGATTTAAGAAAAGCTGCTTGAAGTTGAGCCTTCTTTCTGTAATTAAAATTAAGACAATCTTGTAATAAATGATAAAATATTTCTCAGTTTTTATGCCTTCTTTCTGATGTTTATCATTGTACTTATTAACTAATTACACCAGCAAGTCGTAAATGATTTCATAGTATTTCCTAAAAACACACGTGGTTGGATACTATAGCGGTAATCACGCTGTCGGCCATGCTGTTTAGTTTCAGGTGCATTAAATAAGGTATTCGTACGTTTTGTTGGTGCACGATTGGGTTATGTTTGAGACATACATGAATAATTGTTAAAAATTAATTAATATACATGTGTAGAATTAAAATTAAGATATATATGCAGAAACCTCTTAAAAGAACATCGTTATGTCTCCATTTTTAAACATTTTAGTTTTGCATGTTTTTCATTAATTATTTATTTTTTGGACAAAAGTAATGTACTAAAGGCTCGAAGCTGGCTCATATATAGAGTCACGAGTTATTTTATTTTTTTTAATATGATTTTAGGAACACCCAAAGGTCATCGACGAGATAGCTTTTGGAGTCATAGACCAAGTATAATCGGATTCGGTTTTAATCGGAATAATGATTATGACAACGATGATACTGATATGGAGATGGAGGAGATGGAAAAGGTCGTAGTGTAAGTATATTATATATACGGGTTGGGGGTAGGGGTCAGCGCAATAATGCTTATGACAACGATAATACTGATATGGAGATGGAGGAGATGGAAAAGGTCGTAGTGTTAGTATATAACATATCTGGTGTGGGGTGGGGGGGTGGGGGCTGGGTCAGCGCAATAATGCTTATGACAACGATGATACTGATATGGAGATGGATGAGATGGAAAAGGTCGTAGTGTTAGTATATAACATATCCGGTGGTGGGGTGGGGGGGGGGGGGGGCTGGGTCAGCGCAATAATGCTTATAACAACGATGATACTGATATGGAGATGGAGGAGATGGAAAAGGTCGTAGTGTTGTTATATTACATATCAGGTCGTGGAGTGGGGGGGGGGGGGGGGGGGGCGGGGTCAGCGCAATAATGATTATGACAACGATGATACTGATATGGAGATAGACAAGATGGTAAAGGTTCAAGTGTAATTATATCATATATCCGGGGGGTGGGGATGTCAGTGTAACACTGTTCTATCTACATATAAGTAAATACGGCAATACAGCAGTGTTGTGTTAAACCATCTAAATCAACTGCAGACGTATTAAGTGTGTATTTATCTCGGTCATTTGAATATAGGCACTTCCTATATAACGAAGAAAAATAAAAAAAACATGCTTCAGTTTCAGTCATCAGCATGTTTAGGTATATACTTAAATACTTAAAAACTTAAATCATGATATTTAAGAAAATCATCCTGATTATCATGAATTTAAACTGGTGAAAGTACAACTGTTTAGTGTTTCATTGACATTGATTATATGATAAATGAATAACCAGTTAATACTTATTAAGTTTCTAAGCTTTAAGATAAACTTTAAAAATGTTGGTAAAACAGAAGTATTAAAAAAATAGCTGCCAATTTAATATCTGGAGCTAAATGTATTTTTATTATTTAAATGTATAATGTTTTAAATGCAAATGCAGCCTTATAGACAACGTTTAGTTAGGATAGTTTGCAATTGATAGGTCCCCGTTTTTCTTGCATTTTGGTCTGCCTATATAATGCATCGGTCACGTGTCATCATTTAAGTGTAGTAAAATAAATACCAATAAATTATTAGACGCTTTATTATGCACTTATTCATTGAGTGACTGATAAAAAAAACAGCCTACATATACCAAACGATTGCTTTTACTCGCAAGGTATATTCAGTTGTTGTTTTTTACGTAACCCATAGACGGACACAGTCTGATCGACGTCACTGTGAAACGCATAGCATATACTTTTAATTTAAAACATATACATTTATTTATATGTGATCCTGTTGACTGTGAACTGTACTAAAATATATTGTTTGGAAAAATAAGTATGATGAAACGATAAAAAGAAACTTATGCTTTGTGCCATACTTCCAAGAAATAAAAAAGTACTAAGATTGAGTAAGAATTCGGGACTCGTTTTTTTTGTGGCCGCAACACAGTACGTAAGACGGCTGTTGCGAAAGACAACATTTTCTGATAAATTAGTCTATTGGAAGAGAAGAACACATTAAAAAAGAAGTAAATATCAGACACGGTTTTATTGAGTCTGTTCATAAAAAGAACTGAATCTTTCAACACCACTCATGGCCCAAAGCACAGGTCAGGTTTCGCTGAAACAATACTACAGAGCAGACAATTTTCTCATAATGTATTATAATAAAATATTCCAGAGCACAATATATAATCAATTTTACACCTTTTTACAGATTAACAGAGGCACATAAAACAGCAATAAGAGTATTACGAAAAATAAAATATTTTGTGGCAAGAAGAAAGTTTCAGGTTTGTGCTTAGTTTAATCAATTAATTAACGTTATTTATTTATTTCACATCCTATGTTGAATTTGTGATAAAATGACCTTCAAATGCCTTAGTAATTTTAACTTACTTTATACACACAAAATAAACAGAATACCTAATTAAACGAATATTAATATAAAAACAAGACATATCAAGGTTACCTTTTCATTATTTGTACTGAGGATTGATTAAAACTGTGAAATCTCGTTTAATTGTCATTGGGTTAAATTTGAGTTTGGACCACGTGTCCATTTCTTTCTCCTCATCTGAAGTTTCCTTCGAATCCGTACTACTTTCTTTAATTCCATCTGTAATGTCAAAAATAAATGTTCGTATATTACATTACATTAATTTGTTTATGTAATAATTAGAAAATAACAACTGTGTTAAACCGCAGTTGTTGTTTTGTTAATTTACATAATTGTGGCTTCCCTTTGGAACATATTTCTGAGATATCGTATTTGATTATACTTGAAGAATAGTAATTACTTTTCAAAACCTAACATTATCTGTTTCTCAATATTGGTAAATTAAATTACAAATAACGAAAAAAGGCTGATCAAGAAATCGAATAATTTTCGCGTACTTTTGTAAAGCTTTTTTTTTTCAAATATTTTGAAAATTATTTTTTAAATAATAGCATTAACACAAATATATATATTCCTTATTATATGCACTGCACTGGTCGTTTAACATTAATTTGTACGATGAAATAAGATATAGTGTTGTTTAAACATTGATTTGTAGGACTAAATTGGAAATAGTGTAGTTTAAACATTTATTTGCAAGATGAAAAAAGAAATAGTGTTGTTTAAACATTGATTTGTAGGATGGTATAAGAAATATTGTAGTTTAAACAATTATTTGAATGATAAATTAAGAAATAGTATAGTATAAATATTAACTTGAAGGATGACATAAAATAAAGTGTCGTTTAAACATCGATTTTTAGGATGAAATAGGAAAAAGCGTAGTTTAATCATTGATTCGTATGATGAAAAAGGAAATATTGTATTTTAAACATTGGTGTATAGGATGAAATAGAAAAAAAAATAGTTTAAACATTGATCTGTCGAATGAAAATGGAAATATTGTAGTTTAAACATTTAACAGAAGGGTGAAAAAAGAAATAGTTTAGTTTTAATTGATTTGTAGGATGAAATTAAACATAGTCCAGTTTTAACCTTGTTAAGTAGGATGAAATTATATATAGTGTAGTTTAAATATTAATGTGCAAGATGAAAAAGGAAATAGTGTAGTTTAAACATTGATTCCTATGTTGAAAATGAAAATAGTGTAGTTAAAACATTGATTTGTAGGTTGAAAAAAGAAATAGAGTAGTTTAAACAATTATATGTAGGCTGGAATAAGAAAAAATGTAGTTTAAAAATTGATTTGCCAGGCTCGATTAGCTCAGTCGGTTGCGCGTCTGACTATCAATCCAAGGGTTACGAGTTCGAATCCTCGCCCGGTAACAGTCTCCGTGATAATAATATACAACATTGTGTCTCATTATCATTTTTCTCTCACCGCTGATTTAAGTGGCAAAGTTAACAGTTACTTGCAGAGATGGGGTATGCTCGATTACTGGCTAAGTTTTCAGGATCCTAGGAATCATTGGTTAGGTTAATTGATCGTCTGTAAGCCATCAATTACATAAAAATGACGCTCAATTTTCAATCAATCAACTAAACATTGATTTAAAAGATGAAATAAGAAATAATGTAGTTTAAACATTGACTTGTAGGATGAAATAGGAAAACGTGTAGTTTAAACATTGATTTGTAAGATGACATAAGAAATAGTATAGTTAAAACACTGATTTGTAGGATGAAATAAGAAAAATAGTAGTTCAAACATTGATTTGTAGTATGAAAAAAGAAACTGTGTAGTTCAAACATTGATTTGTAGGATGAAATAGGAAATAGTCTAGATTAAACATTGATATGTTAGATGAAATTATATATAGTGTAGTTTAAATATTAATTTGTAAAATGAAATAGGAAAAAGTGTAGTTCACACATTGATGTGTCAGATGAAATAAGATAAAAATGTACTTTAAACATTGATGTGTAGGATGAAATAGGAAATAGTGTAGTGCACACATTGATGTGTCAGATGAAATAAGAAAAAGTGTAATTGAAACATTGATGTGTAGGATGAAATAGGAACTAGTGTAGTTCAAACATTGACTTGTAGGATGAAATAAGAAACAGTGTAGTTCAGATATTGATTAGTAGGATGAAATAGTGTAGTTTAAACATTTATTTGTAGGATGAAAAAAGAAGTAATGTAGTTCAAACATTAATGTTTAAGATGAGATATTAAAAAGTGTAGTTTAAACATTGATTTTAAGAATGAGATACTAAATAGTAAACTATTTGTTTAAACATTGATGTGTAGGATGAAGTAAGAAACAGTGTAGTTCAAACATTGATAAGTAGGATGAATTAGAAAATAGTGTAGTTTAAACATTTATTTGTAGGATGAAATTAAACATAGTCTAGATTAAACATTGATATGTGAGATGCAATTATATATAGTGTAGAATGAAATAGGAAAAAGTGTTGTTCACACATTGATGTGTCAGATGAAATAAGAAAAAGTGTACTTGAAACATTGATGTGTATAATGAAATAAGAAATAGTGTAGTTCACACATTGATTTGTAGGATGAAATAAGAAATAGAGAAGTTTAAACATTTATGTGTAAGATGGAATAAGAAATAGTGTAATTCAAACATTTATGTGTAGGATGAAAAAAGAAATAGTGTAGTTCAAACATGTATGTGTATTATAAAATAAGAGATCGTGTAGTTTAAACATTTATGTGTAGGATGAAATAAGAAAAAATGTAGTTTAATCATTTATGTGTAGGATGAAATAAGAAAAAGTGTAGTTCAAACATTTATGTGTATGATGAAATAAGAAATAGTGTAGTTTAAACATTGATTTGTAGTATGAAATAGGAAAAAGTGTTGTTTAAACATTGATGTGTTGGAGGAAAAAGGAAATAGTGTAGTTTAATCATTGAATTGTAGGATGGGTTAAGAGATAGTGTAGTTCAAACATTGATTTGTAGTATGAATTAAGAATTTGTGTTGTTCGAACATAGATGTATATATTAGGCATTGATGTGTAGGATGAAATAGGAAATAGTGCAGAATACACAATGATTTGTTTGATAAATTGGAAGTGTTGTTTAAACATCGATGTGTACGGTGAAATATGAAATAGTGAAGTTCAAACATTGTTTTGTAGGATGAAATAGGAAAATGAGTTAAAACATCGATGTGTAAGTAGATATAGGTAATAGTGTAGTTTAAACATTGGTTTGTAGAATAAAATAGGAAATAGTGTTGCTCAAACATTGATGTGTAGGATGGAGTTGAAAAAGTTCAGTTATAACATTGATGTGTAGGATTTGTATTTGTATAATAAATGTAACTTACGAAAAATGTTCAAAATGACACACGGCATTGTGAAATCAGATATGTCATTGACATGGAACAAGCCTTCATCTCGGAGTTGTTCTTGAACTGGTTGTATTTGGTGTCAAACAGACATTCGTCTTAGCGTTTTTCTTGAACTGGTTGTCTTTGGCATATAACAGACATTCATCTTGGAGTTGTTCTTGAACTGGTTGTCTTTGGTATATAACTGTCATTCATCTGGGAGTTGTTCTTGAACTGGCTGCCATTGGTATATAACAAACATTCATCTGGTTGTTGTTCTTGAACTAGTTTTATTTGATATATAAGAGACATTCATCTGGGAGTTGCTCCTGAACTGGTTGTTTTTTGTATATAACAGTCATTCATCTTGTTGTTTTTTAACTAGTTGTTTTTGGTATATACTCGACATTCATCTGGGAGTTGTTCTTGAACTGGTTGTCTTTGGTATACAACAGGCATTTTTCTTGGTGTTGTTCCTGAACAAATTGTCTTTGGTATATAACAGACATTCATATGAGAGTTGTTCTTGAACTTGTTGTCCTTGGTTTATAATAGACATTCATCTTAGAGTTGTTTTAGAAGTGGTGGCCTTTGGTATATAACAGACATTCAAACGGGAGTTGTTTTTGGATTTGTTGCCTTTGGTATATAACAGACCTTGATATGGAAGTTGTTTTTGAACTTGTTGCCTTTGGTATATAACAGAAATCATCTTAGAGTTGTTCGTGAAGTGGTTCTCTTTGTTTTATAACAGACATTTATCTTTGAGAAGTTCTTGAACTGGTTGCCTTAGGTATATAACAGAAATTGATATGGGAGTTGTTTTTGAACTTGTTGCCTTTGGTATATAACAGACATTCATCTTAGAGTTGTTCGTGAAGTGGTTCTCTTTGTTATATAACAGCCATTCATCTTAGAGTTGTTCGTGAAGTGGTTCTCTTTGTTATATAACAGACATTCATCTTAGAGTTGTTCTTGAACTTGTTGCCTTTGGTATATAACAGACATTGATATGGGAGTTGTTCTTGAACTGGTTGCCTTTGGTATATAACAGATATTCATCTTAGAGTTGTTCGTGAAGTGGTTCTCTTTGTTATATAACAGACATTCATCTTACAGTTGTTCTTCAACTGGTTGCTTTTGGTATATAACAGACATTGATATGGAAGTTGTTTTTGAACTTGTTGCCTTTGGTATATAACAGACATTCATCTTAGAGTTGTTCGTGAAGTGGTTCTCTTTGTTTTATAACAGACATTTATCTTAGAGTTGTTCTTGAACTGGTTGCCTTTGGTATATAACAGACATTGATATGGGGTTGTTTTTGAACGTGTTACCTTTGGTATATAACAGACATTCATCTTAGAGTTGTTCGTGAAGTGGTTCTCTTTGTTATATAACAGACATTCATCTTAGAGCTGTTCTTGAACTTGTTGCCTTTGGTATATAACAGACATTGATATGGGAGTTGTTTTTTAACTTGTTGCCTTTGGTATATAACAGACATTCATCTTAGAGTTGTTCGTGAAGTGGTTCTCTTTGTTAAATAACAGACATTCATCTCAGAGTTGTCCTTGAACTGGTTGCTTTTGGTATATAACAGACATTGATATGGAAGTTGTTTTTGAACTTGTTGCCTTTGGTATATAACAGACATTCATCTTAGAGTTGTTCGTGAAGTGGTTCTCTTTGTTTTATAACAGACATTTATCTTAGAGTAGTTCTTGAACTGGTTGCCTTAGGTATATAACAGAAATTGATATGGGAGTTGTTTTTGAACTTGTTGCCTTTGGTATATAACAGACATTCATCTTAGAGTTGTTCGTGAAGTGGTTCTCTTTGTTATATAACAGCCATTCATCTTAGAGTTGTTCGTGAAGTGGTTCTCTTTGTTATATAACAGACATTCATCTTAGAGTTGTTCTTGAACTTGTTACCTTTGGTATATAACAGACATTGATATGGGAGTTGTTTTTGAACTTGTTGCCTTCGGTATATAACAGACATTTATCTTAGAGTTGTTCGTGAAGTGATTCTCTTTGTTATATAACAGACATTCATCTTAGAGTTGTTCTTGAACTGGTTGCTTTTAGTATATAACAGACATTGATATGGAAGTTGTTTTTGAACTTGTTGCCTTTGGTATATAACAGACATTCATCTTAGAGTTGTTCGTGAAGTGGTTCTCTTTGTTATATAACAGACATTCATCTTAGAGTTGTTCTTGAACTTGTTGCCTTTGGTATATAACAGAAATTGATATGGGAGTTGTTTTTGAACTTGTTGCATTTGGTATATAACAGACATTCATCTTAGAGTTGTTCGTGAAGTGGTTCTCTTTGTTATATAACAGCCATTCATCTTAGAGTTGTTTTAGAATGGTGGCCTTTGGTATATAACAGACATTCATACGGGAGTTGTTTTTGGACTTGTTGCCTTTGGTATATAACAGACATTCATCTTAGAGTTGTTCTTGAACTGGTTGCCTTTGGTATATAACAGACATTCATCTTAGAGTTGTTCGTGAAGTGGTTCTCTTTGTTATATAACAGACATTCATCTTAAAGTTGTTCTTGAACTGGTTGCCTTTGGTATAAAACAGACATTCATATGAGAGTTGTTTTTGAACTTGTTGCCTTTGGTATATAACAGACATTCATCTTAGAGTTGTTCGTGAAGTGGTTCTCTTTGTTATATAACAGACATTCATCTCAGAGTTGTTCTTGAACTGGTTGTCTTTAGTATATAACAGACATTGATATGGGAGTTGTTTTTGAACTTGTTGCCTTTGGTATATAACAGACATTCATCTTAGAGTTGATCGTGAAGTTGTTCTCTTTGTTATATAACAGCCATTCATCTTAGTGTTGTTCTTGAAGTGGTTGTCTTTGATATATAACAGACATTCCTATCAGCGTCGTGTATTTGGTATGTAATGTATACGTTCTCATCATTACGTTTACACCATTCATGGCAGGTGTTATTATTCAAGTCATTACGTTTCTATCTGAGATTTGCCGGGAAACGCAATACAAATAACGTTGTAAATATAGTATGACATGTAATAATTAGCTTCATTAAGACGTAATAAGAAAATTTCTAAGTAAATATCAAAAGTAGTTTAGCCCAGACTTTTAATGGATGACATTAAACTTCAAGATTACAAACACGCCATAGAGCCATTTAAAATTGTCTGGAATCAAACACAATTTTATGTCAAAGCAACATTTGCGGAAGAGTTCGAATGTGTCATTGCAGTCTTTTATCTCGGTTACCTATAGTCCATATATTCCTTCTAATGGGTGTGTTCGAGTACTGGTTAACGTTCCAGGATCCCAGGAAAGAGTGTTTAGGTTAATTTATCACCTGTTAGCTATTGATTCAATTTTAAAGGGTCGTAACGCCATTTTTCAACACATTTAGTTTTTTTTATAGAATATCCAGTTTTACTGGTAAAGGAAGACCTCTGAATTAATGAGTTCAATCACCTTCCTTCCTTAAGTAACTAGCAAACTTGTACACATGCAATTGATGGAGTGAGTTGAACTCAAACCTACGACCTTAACGGTGAGAAGTACGTGACGTTGGTACGGTGACTTAGACCACACGGCCACGGAGGATCCTACTTGATGTCATAAAATAACGCCAAATATTCAAACAAGGAAATTGCCTTCAATCATGTTTCTTGGAGTTGGGGTGAGAAGAAGTGTAGAAAATAAAATATATAATAACTAGTGCATAAAGTACTACCCTTTCCTCTAAATAATACTAGATGCATATGGCTACAGCAATGTGAATATAGCAAATTGTAGATCATAAGTTAGTAAAAATAAAAGATAAATATACATTTTGTAGAAAGGAAGCTTATGTGATTTTTTTTAGTAATTAATATGTGTTTAACCTATGGAGTTGCATTGACTGTAGTCTATCACAGGACGTGATACCTCCCGAAACTGGGACCTGTTTCACTAACGTTTTGTAAATTTACTTTTTAGTGTACAATTTGAATTCATGAAAAAAGTCGGAAAAATCATTTAGTATTCGGCTTACTTATTTGACGACCTTTTGTTAGCTTTATAAAATCATTCTTTCTAAAATTAAGACTTAACGAAGGTTAATGAAATGGGTTCCAAGTCTATTAACCTCAAATGCTAAAAAAACAGGGATTTGTATGCCTGTCCGTGAATTCATAGCAACAACAACAACAACAACAACAACAACAACAACAACAACAACAACAACAACAACAACAACAACAACAACAACAACAGTATGCATAACCAGGAAGCAATCAACGTCAATTTGAAAGTTCGCTGTTCTTCTATCAAGTTGCTCTTCTATCTTCCCCTTAAAATAAAAACAATAATAATGATCTAGAAATAAATACAATAAAAGGAAAAAGAAAAAAATTGATTAATATAAAATTCAAGCACACGATAAACCATCTGATAAATACTTGTATGGCGCAGATTCATAAAAAGAACACATTTCTGAAACCTAATTCATTTGTTTTAATTACAAACATGTATGCGTGTATTTCAGAATATGTTTGAACTTTAACGAGACTTTGTATGTTTTCAGCAAGCAAGGAAGCCATACGATGTTCGTGACGTCATAGAGCAATATTCTCAAGGTCATTTAAACATGATGGTCAGAATTAAAGAATTACAAAGACGGTACGTGTTATTCAGTACAAAGCTTTCTTATGACCTATATTTTCTTTTTCTTTAGAGTTTGCTTGTACATTTTGAGGGGTAAAAGTGAAAAAGGTCTAGTGTATATAAATAAAGAAGCACTAAGACTATTTTCGCTTTCACCCCTCGATTTCTTCCCCCTGACGTAGTCCTCATTCATATATGTTTTAGATGGTTTGTTAGTTTTGCTGACAATGGATTTTAGCTTTAGATTATAAGTATCATAATTACTGACTGTAAACACAGATTATTTTATCTTATCCTATCTTATCTTATTTGAAAGCAACTCAACATACAAGTCCATACTCCAGTGCTTGAAATAGCTCTGTGACTAGATGAACTTAGACGAGGTCATATAATTACATTTCTATAATTGTATTAAACGTCATTTTGGGTATCTTTTTAAAAGCGAACTTAATAGGGTAGTTTCAATTAATATTAAAAAAATCAGGTCCATATTACAATACATTCTCACTAACTCGACCTGCATGGTGAGTATATGTTTTAATTGAAATTGTCTACGTTAGGTACACTTTTTTTAAATAGCATGTACATGGATCTGTACACGTGTTATTCTGCATATTGATAATTAACATATGCAATATAGAAAAAATTCTCGTAATATTCGTCGTATTAAAACACGTATGTGACTTCGTATATAAAACATAGCATATGTCGCCAAATTGGGACAAGTCAAT
Organism: Panopea generosa; assembly: GCA_029582155.1. NCBI lineage: Eukaryota > Metazoa > Mollusca > Bivalvia > Adapedonta > Hiatellidae > Panopea > Panopea generosa. The sequence goes on from CM055898.1 coordinate 5,023,671, forward strand.
TTCCTCTCCTATAGTATCTACAGCGACTAGTACACAAATTGTAGCTTGTAGTCGACTTAAATTTATTCTGTTTCACAATGTAAATTTTTATTAATTTCAGAATTGACCAGTCGCTAGGAAAACCTGGTATACTAACTTCCAAAAACTACAAGGAACGTGAGAGACAAACTATAAGTGCTAGAGTGGTGCGAATAGAAAATCAGGTACATTCAGTCACCTGTTTTAAATCTATTATAGGCGGATAATTATATCTTATTAAGAAAATGTTCATTAAATAATCCTCCTATTGGTTATTAAAGTACTTTTAAACAGAACATATTTGGAAGATGTCACAATGCTAAGAATGGAACAAAATGCTAACATATATAAATTGCTAGCCACGCATGATGAGTCGCTATTAGCAAAACACTTTTGATAATAAATCGCTTACATACATAATATATTATAATGATTTATGCAGCATGTATACGTGATGTTGTCATATACACATGATTGAGTGTTACGTTTAACCTAAAGTATTCTCTTTTCAGGTAAACAAGATGGACCAAAAACTGGACCAGTGTTTAATTTTGTTACATTCGCTAGTCAAGAAACGCCAGATTGTCAATCAGGAATCCCGGGAAGAGGAAGTATGATGTCATTGAAAATTATGTAGGGACGATCCCCTGATACTGTGATACCTCCTGCTCAAAAACTATCCGAATCGCGCTCTACCATTACCAAGCTCCGCCATGTCCATTACGAGCGCAGGCTCCAACAAACCCAACAGTGTTTATCGAGGGGTAAATGCAAAACAGGCTTAAGTGCATTTAAATAAAGAAGCACTTAGACCTTTTGTGCTTTCATCCCTCGAAAAATACTTAATCATAACTTATCCAAAAAGGAACATATAAGTATATCATGTATGCCAAATAAAATAAACTTGATTGTATAAGCTTAGACGTGAAAATCTATCTTTTACTAGTATTCAACTTATGTAAGTTTTTACATTGTACATACACAAAATGAAAACCCCTGATTGAAATGATACATTTTTCGAATCAAAATGCGTTGTCAAATGTAATTCTATTAAAATTTTATGAATTACATCCAAAGTTCTAATATTTTTAGGCCAGTAGGGATTGGATCAGATCATGTTAATATATTGTCAAATGTATAACGAAAACAAAAGTTGAACTTATTATATGTCGTAACTTTTTGATTATTTAATGGAGTATTTGTAATATTTACCTTATTATATACATGTATGTCCGTTTCACTGCACCTATTTTTATGAATTTCCATCAGTACGATTCACGGTTCTTATCGCGCAATCAACTTATATACATGCTAGTTTTGTTTGATGGTAAAATACAGAATATAACATCAGTGAATATTAATAGAATAACTACCATACATGAACGTATATTTTACACTAGTTATCGACATAATAGTGGAATAACAGGCTGGTATTACATTTTTATGTCCATAACATCTTGGTTTTGTTTAACAGTGAAACACAGAATATAACATCATTGCATTTAAAAGAATAACTACCATACTTGTCAGTTATATTTTGCATTAGTTATCGACATAATAGTAGAATAACAGGCTGGTATTACATTGTTACGTCAATAAGATGTTGGGTTTCTTTAATAGTAAAACACAGAATATAACATCAGTGCATTTTAAAAGAATAACTAACATACATGTACCATTATTTTACACTAGTTATCGACATAATAGTGGAATAACATGCTGGTATTACATTATAATGGCCGTAACATGTTGGTTTTGTTTAATAATAAAAAAAAGAATATAACATGAGTGCATTTTAAAAGAATAACTAACATACATGTACCTTTATTTTACACTAGTTATCGACATAATAGTGGAATAACAGGCTGGTATTACATTATTATGGCCATAACATCTTAGTTTTGTTTAATAGTAAAAAAACAGAATATAACATCAGTGCATTTCAAAAGAATAACTAACATACATTTACGTATATGCTTCACTAGTTATCGACATAATAGTGGAATAACGGGCTGGTTTTACATTATAACTTCCATTACATGTTGGTTTTGTATAATAGAAATACACAGAATATAACATCAGTGCATTTTACTAGAATAACTTACATACATGTACATATATTTTACAATAGTTATCGACATAATAGATGAATACTAGGCAGGTATTACATTATTTCGTTCATAAAATGTTGGTATTTTGTAACAGTAAAACACAGAACATAACATCAGTGCATTTTACTAGAATGACTTATATATATGTTCGTTATATTTTACACTATTTATCGATATACTAGTAGAATTACAGGCCGGCATTACATTATGACGCCCTTAACATCTTGGTTTGTTTAAAAGTAATACACAGATTAAAAACATCAGTGCATTTTAATAGAATAACTGCAATACATGTACGTGCATTTTACACTAGTTATCGACATAATAATGGAATAACAGGTTGGTATTACATTATTATAGCCATATCATCTTGGTTTTGTTCAATAGTAAAATACAGAATATAACATCAGTGTATTTTACTAAAATAATTCACATACATGTACGTATATTTTACACTTGATATAGACATAATAACGGAATAACAGGCTGGTATTATATTATTACGACCATAACATGTTGGTTTTGTTTAACAGTAAAACACAGAATATAACATCAGTGCATTTTAATAGAATAACTAAATAACATGTACCTATATCGTACACTATTTATCGATCTAATAGTGAAATAACAGGCTGGTATTACATTATTACGTCCACAACATCTTGGTTTTGTTCAACATTAAAACAAAGAATATAACATCAGTGAATATTCATAAAATAACTAATATACATGTACGTACATTTTGCGCTAGTTATCCAGTACGGATAGACTGATGATTTTGTTGTATCGCCTTGACCATGAAATATTCTATGTAAGTATTATATCTTGGGTTTAAATTTTACATTATCAAACTAAAAACTAAAAACTAAAAATCAATAATTACTGAGTGACAATAACACAATACATGTTTTCGAATGTTATGCCTTACATTAGATGTCGACATAACAGTGGAATAACAGTATAGTATTGCATAATTATGTCATTCACATTGATATCGACGTGTATGATACAATACAATTAAAACGCTTAATTGATTTAAACAATTTAACAAACTTATTTATCTGGTGATGAAGTAACGACTTAAAGTATAAAAAAGTGGTTTGGTTCCGTACTACCATACAAAAAATAGTATTAAAATTTTATAATACTAGTCGACGCTATAGTGGAATAACAGGCTGGTATTGCATTGCTACGTCCATAACGTGTTGTTCTTGTTCGATATCACAGATTTAATAATATTAGGATAATTTACCGTGTTATATACAATATGAGAATATATTGTACGAGTACGTATTGCGGTGAAAACCATATTGGACGAGACACTGTAGTCTAATATGGTTTTCACCACAATGCCTACGAGTACAATTTATTCCAATATTTTACAAAAAACTGTAAAATTATCTTTTTTTTTTCTATGCCTCAATCTGATAGTTATTAATTAAAAGGGTAAAGATCGTTTCAAATTAATAAAACGTGTGTTCAAAGCAGCAGACGAATAGCGTAGATATTTGGATTTTTCAACGTCATCGTCATGCGGAGTATTTTGTCGGTTGTTTGTTTTTATCGTTGAAATTTCTACTAAATTGATTTCCTTTTGTTTAGTCGCCATCTTGAATTTGAAATGTACGATATAAATTGAATTGATACAATAATTTTCTACATAGTATATGGTCGTGCGGAAACATCTCGAGTAGGTGATTGGTTATACACGTGCATATATAGAATAAGTTTATTGCAATTAACGTCATATTTGACAAATTAAATAACCATCAACCTAAAAGTCTAAGGCTGATGCTGCATTACTCCACCAATATCCTATTGTTTTGTTCAATATCACGATACATGTCATAATAATAAGGCAAAGTATGTTACATTTTAAGTTAGCGGGCTGAAAATAAAGTATGACGTCCATATAATGTTGTATTTAATCCATTTTCTAATACAGAATACATAGTTTATTTTTACAAAATATATCAACATAACAGTGAAAAAATGTTCCATTGTACATTGCAGGATATAATACCAAGTGTTTTGTATTGGAATGACACGACACACGTATTATTTTACACTTACAGTTATCAATATTAAAGTGGAATAACAAGCGGTTGATATAGAGAATACTATGTTAATGCATTTCCGTACAATGTTTATAAGGTGAGGGTCCATTATCATGTTGAATAAGCAAATAACATTTTGATAGAACAAAAGATTGAGCTAGCAGAACTAAACTGCTAATCAAAATAACGATCAAGTCAGTTTATTTGTTATGTAGTTTTATAAATGATTGAACAAAAGAATTTATTTTTGTTTGTTTTTATAATATATTTATCGTACATGACAACTTGGAAATTGACTTGACGTCATGTTCTTAGTCGATAGTGCCAGTGTCCTGCCTATACCTCGGACGTTAAAATTACACCAAGAAATTCAAGTAATCTGAAATTGAGGCTTATTTGGTTACGTGCCAAAAAACTAAATTGATTCGGTCACTCCTTTATTATGTCTAATAATGACTGATGATAGTATATATTAATAAAATACGTCAGTAACTTGATGATTTTGTTCAATAATCATGATACAGATTATAGCATTAAAGCATTTGTTAGAATGTCTCGACATGCATCATATTTTACAATAGTTATTTACATAACAGTGTAATAACAGGCTGATATTGCATTGTTATGTCCATAACATGTTGTTTTTATCCTATATTACGACACATGATATAATTTCAAAACATGTCATTAGGATAAAATTGACAAACGTTGCATTTTGCAATAGTTATCGACAAACTTGTAGAATAGCGTGCAGATATTTCCTTCTTATGTCATCAACGTTTTGCCTGTCTGAAATTGTATATTAACCAAATCAAAGCATATTATTAAAACAACTTGACATACTAGTACGTTATACTTACCAAAGTAATCTACGTAATAATGGAATAGCAGATTTATATTGCATTGTTACGTGCATATATGTTGTTTTTTTTGTGCCATATTGCGATAGAATATAGAAAAAAAGGCAAAATTTTCTTAATTACCCTCGTAATATGTTGTGTTGTTGTTTTCGTGTTTAATATGACTGGACAGAATATAGTATTTAAACATTTTATCAACGTGCGTAATATTTCACTACAGTAATTGACATAATAATGAAAAACCAGATACCAGGTTGGTATTTCATTGTCACGTCAATAATATATAGATGTTGTTGTTTTGATAAAAACATAAGATACAGCGTGTAATACAAATACATTTTATCAGAGTATCTTGACATAGTTTGTTTTAGAATATATTGATTAATTTAGTTATATCATTATTTTATGCCATAAAGGGCTAACAGACCATCAGGTAATCTGATCAATGGTTTCTGGGATCCTAGAAAGTTTACCAGTACACGGACACACCACATATACGAAAATAGCTGATACATTTTCCTCTTGAATCAGCGGTGAGAGACCAACGGTAATATGACGCAATGTGGTATATCAATCATCACTGATACATTTTTAGAATACTCTTTGACGTAAAGTTAAAATAGTAGGCTGGTATTGCATTGTTTTGCATAAAAAAAGGATTGTAAGATAGTAATATCGATATGTAATCTCGGTATATTTTGTTCATATTAGTGACTGTATTATTCTCTGATAACATTTTATATCACCAGTTTCAAACAAATTGTCGCCGTATTGATCATTGAGCGGTTTTGCATGTTGGTGCATAATTATGTATGTTTAAATTATACATTAAATATACATTAGGGTATAAAAGGGGCATTGTAGCGTTGAAACGAACTTCCACTGAGACATAATAGAGAAAATTGGAAAACAATGCCGACCTTGATACCAATCCTCAGCTCGACTCGATGTCTCTCAAAGGTAAAACTCAGTATTGCTTCTGCCGTGGAAGCGGACTCGATAGTGGATCGCATAGGCCCTGAGATGTCTTTACAGTTGAGCTAAAATAAACGAGTTTAAACTAACTATTTCACATGCATGCATGCACTATTGTATATAGAATATATGGGCAATGTATGTGTTTTCATTATAATAAGTATATCTATGTTTACATCTTGTTATATATTCATTTAAGATACTTCTTACATCTGTATATAAAACCGTTGTTAACACGTTGCTTTATAACAATAAAAAAACATTTCTGTATGACTGGTAAGTAGTACAAAGACAAAAGTGTTGTTATATCAGTTATCACACAGCTATATTTTGAAACTTTAAATTTGAAATATTGTATGTATTTTATATGGTAAAGATATAATACTGACCCACTAAATATGGATACCATCCTTGGGGACTACTTCTGTAACAGCTCTATGTTATACTGCGAAGTCCGATACTCACACCGAATAACACTGCGCTTGCTCAGGGATGCTACAATTGATGAGTCAACTAATATTTAGTTTTGTGTATTGTTGCGATTACGCAATTAGCCTCTGTGAAAATATGCTTTAAAATATCAAAATCGCAAGTTGGTATATATTTTTTAAATTTATATCTCATGTCGATACAATTTTGGTGAAGATAAAACATTTGTAAGTAATACATTTTTATATGACCACGATAAAGCGAAATATGATGTTTCGTAAATATTTACTAGATGTGTATCCTTTGCAAACTTAAAAAAAAAAGAAACTAAAGTCTGCACACATAGGGAGGTATTCCAGTTTCATATGAGCATCATGTATACATCGGAAATAGAGAGAATTACTCGAAATTGCCGTTCGCTCCTTTAAATATCTCGAATACCTCGAATTTCGGTATTACAATAATAACGTTTTAATCAATATATTTTTAGATGTAAATGTAACTTTTTCGTGTATCAATTATACATAATACACCAGGCTTCTGTTTCGCTAACATGGCTACTTCAAAACTTAAACCAAAATCAAATCATCCAAGTATTCATGATTTTAGACTGGCTCCAACAAAAATGCATATGGTTTCACTGGTTTGTGGAGTTATTTACTAAGTTAAAACTTATCAAAGCATAAAAGTACGAAAGATATCGCTTGCTTATGTACATACATGTATATAATACAGACGTACAAGAAAAAAATGTTGTACCATTTTGCTTATGTATATACATGTGACTTGGTAATAATATCACAGCATATAAAATGCAAAAGGTATCACGTGTTTACATGCATACATGTATTTAGAGTTTACTTAGTATATGATATTACAGCATATACAATACAAAATATATCACGTGTTTATGTACATTCATGTATATGGAGTCATTAAGTATATGATCACGTATTTCATACTTGTGTATGTATATTCATGCATATGGATATGTAAACAAGTCTTTCTATTTTTTAGTGAAACTTATTTTAAAGCAAATTGCGGTTCTCATGCTCAAGCAATTAATGAATTAAATTCCCACGTTATATTGCAGAAATGTGGGTGTTGTAATGTGAGTATTTGCTTGTTATTGATTGCTTTATTTGTTCAACATGACTTTTATTAATTAAAACACGTATTGATTGATGTAGTGGTATCTTGTTCTGCGATATTGCCGACGTTTATTGCGTATAATCCGTTGCTATATTATTAACTGTTTACTTTTTGTATGGGGAAAATGTCTTTTTAAGCTAAACATATACAGTGAAACCTGTCTTAAGCAGCCAGTCAAGGGAATGAACAAAATTGGCCTGTTAGACAGGTTGTTGCTTAATACAGGTTATTATGCTCTAAAGGCATATGAATGGGGAAAAGCAAATATGGCTTCTTAAGCGGCTGCTAAATAGCTGTGACTGCTTATACACGTTTGACTGTATATTTATATATATATATAGTCGACCAATATGCATAAGAATGGAATATGTATAGAACATGAATTAAGATTATATAATATGAATGAAAAACAATATACCGTACCATATAAATGAAAGAAAAGTCATTTCATATAAATAAACTATTTATAGAATTGTGAATGATATATATTACATATAAATTACGTTTTATCATATAAAATATAAAACTAAAAGAATATTACAACGGAATACACGTCGTAGTCGTTCATCAGAAACAGATGACTGGGTGTTTTTTCAATGCATGGTTACACGTACTTCTTTCGAAATTTGAAATGTAAATATATGTATAAAGGTCTTCTGAATTAGTGAAATAACGTAATTGTCATCATGAAATAATATTGTAACTAATTGAATATAATTGTGTCGATAACAAATTAATCAATTAAATGTAATTGTGTCGATAGCAATGTAATTAATTAAATGTTAAAGTGTCAATATTTTTTTATTGTATTTATTGATATCAAGGTTGTGTATTGTATGTTACAATGAAACATGTTTTAATCAGATAATAGCTCGATAATGGGTTATTATTTTGAATTATAACTAATGTTGATAATAAATTATTATTTTGTAAATTACGATGCTGTTTTATTTCTTTTTTTTTGTTCCAAATAATCCCCTGTATAAAGTGTCAACAATTACACAATGTTAATACAAGTTCACACCTTGCACAACTTTCTAGTAGACGAATACGTCTGTGATTTTTATTATTTATTGGTTTCCAGGTGACGATAAAGAGTCAAAGGTCGTATCTATAGAGTTCTTTAACTTCAGAGAAATTATAAGAGATAGAGGGTATTGTTCCAATACTGTTTCTCTGCCTTGAACATTTTGTATATAAATGCAAAGGCTAATTACTCTGTATCAGTTTTACATTTCATTAATTCCTTAGGTAGATTACATCTTCTTATTCTGGTCTTTATAGTGTAGCTTAGAACTCAGTGTGATTATGCTCTCAGATTGTGTACACCTGTTCAGTACCTTTTATTGTTAGTCTATATCTGCATTTAAAGCTTACCAAACAGGTGTGTGTTGTGTCTTAATTTCGAAGACAACAGTTTTATAACAGTCTACTTTTTATCCATATTATCGTTACAATACATTCTAATATCGGCAGTCAAAGAGTTCGGACGCAATATAATTATACCATCTCTAAGAAGTGGATATGTTCCGTTCTTGCTAAGATTTCAAAAACATTAAATTTTATATATTCTAAATTCAAGCTGGATAACCGTAACTGACTTCATATTACATTTACTTCAATGAAAAACATTTGGAAATACTCCAATTATTTATTTAGACATCAATACTACATTCATCACGATTACTATATTTATAATTCGTTTTTAATACGTGCCTTACTTGATCTATTAACATTTGCAAATAAAGAATGCTTTTTATAAACTTCATAAAGTGCTGATTACTTCTTCCGAATACCACAACAGTACAAATCAGCGTTCAATTTGTATCTCGTGATGTCTGAGTGGCCCAAGATGCTGGCTAATCATCGTGAACCTCTTGCTGTCGAGGTCGTGGGTTCAATCCTAAATCGGTTCAATAAAACTGGTTATGTCGAACAAAGCCATTATGAATGGGAAAAATCAGTTGTGCAATATTAGCAATTATCATATAATCATTAAATAAATGTATTCTGATTGGTCAGAATGATCCCTCATTGAATAAAATACTATATATTGTAAAGTTTTTACTTTGGGTTTTGCTAAACTGTACATACATTTACGATATACCACGGTTATTTAAAATAGATATTGGGAATTCCAAGTGTTAGTTGTACGCAACGATGAAAACTGAGGTGTTCCGAATGTGGCGTTGTTTTCAAATGGCTGCCAACAAGAGATTCGCATCAGATTTCAGCAAAATTATCTATGATAAAGATGCCGATACGACAAAGAAGGCAATTGTTCAAACAACAATATTTTCTATTTAAATACTAGCTCTATTGTTACATCAACTGTATGATCTTAACTTGGTGACTATTTGTCATTTCCCGTAAGAAAAAGCTAGTAAATGCTCAGAATTTATTTATTTATAATTTATACATTAAAAACAGTTATGGACTTTTCAGCTATGCAATATGATGTTCTTTGCACAATAAAAACATGAATATTGACCGAGGCGGTGAATTTTCTGGTGCATAGCACAACATATTGCACAACTGAAAAGTCCATAATAGTATAACAACATTTAGAATAATAAATATTAAGCCGTAATAGGTATGAATAGATTGGTTATCGAGACCAACCTTCGTGATCTAGTCATGCTATTTGAACATTACACTTTTAATCATTTAAGATGTAACGATACCATCCCTTTATGTTATCTGTATGCTAACACAAGTCGATGTTAAATCTAATACAATCAATTTAAAGATAACGCAAATATATATTAGCGTTTACCTGATGCAAATTATTAATTACCCATAAATTCGTTGTTCTTAAAGTCTCACTTAAAATTATTTCACTTACACCTAAGAAATTCGAGCTGTATAAAGCGATTGGCTTTTTTTTTGTTGAAAATGAATAAAATTGTCATATTTCCTTGTGCACATGAGAACATTTGAACATTTTCATGATTTCTGCCAAGTTTAGATGCCACTGGATGCTTTTTTGATGAAGCTTTAACAGTTTAATGATGCGTAGTAGTACATTGCAACAAATGGGCAGAATTGTCAAATATGAAGGAATGCCATCAAATGATCGCAATTGTGAAAAAGCAACTTGGTCACTCACATGTTTTCTGCATAATTGGATCAACATATGACTATTATCTGAGATTGTTTCAGAACGATCACTTTGTGTTACAAGTTGGGATTGTTGTTGTTATTGCTGTTGTTGTTATTGTTGTTGTTGTTGTATTATAGCTGTTGTTGTTGTTTTTGATGTTGCTGTTGTAGTTGTTGCTGTTGATGTATTTATTTCATAGGGAGATAATTGAAATTCTACTTTTGGGATATATTCAGATGCACATTCACAATTATTTATGATATATATATGGAGATAATTATTTGTGAACAACCAGACATAAGTCCTCAGCACGAGACTAAGGCAAGCGCGCCTAGCTACAATGCAAACCATAGACACAATATGAAGGCATCTACCAACCCATTTGCATTGATAGGATAATACTGTGTAATACTAATATTATAATAAAACATTGTTTTCCTTTCGTATAGTTAAATCATTACAAATAAATAATTAAATGAAAATATCCCGAAGACGAAAGAACAATATGGATTCCTATCAATATGATATGAGTATATTCAGATTGTGTTCCTCTTCAGTTACTGAATAACATTATAAAAAAAAGCAAACATTGATATTGATCACTGCGATGTAACATGTACTAGACAGATATTAATGAAGGGTACAGGCATACACTCTCACATTGGATCATTCTAAAAACATTCTGTACGACAGTAGCTTAGAATGTCAGCTGTATTTTGGCCAGTGTAAGAAAAGTAATTAATGCGAGATTTTGTCATGGAACACTGTATTGTATCACCCCTCTTCGTTTTACAGGTGAAATAATATTATTTTATTTCATTGCACTACCTCTTTAACAACTTACGGATGTTAGCGGATGCATTTTAGGTATGCCATCGCATGCTGGCGAGTCCCCTACTGCAAAGAAATAGGTCGTTAATCGGATCAAATGTTCAGCGGTTTTGAGTTTGCTGTGTGTATTTAATCATTCTAAATAAAAAATATATATTTTACATAGTGATTCAATCGCAAAAAGAACATCAACTTTAATTTAAAAAAGTATTTCTGGTTTCTAGCATAACACATCTTGGAAAATATTATGCTAGTAGTGGGGCAATATTGTGCAGTATATTGAGAGAATTGTGCCTTTTCCGAGAAAAGCACCTAGCTTAGCACAAACATAATACAAGGTTAGCTGATTATTTTAACACCGAGATACACTTTCAAAATGGCAGAAAAATCCAAGATAGCCGCTAAATTTTAAAAATTTCACGTTTGTCCTTATATTTACAGTATTTTATGATATCAACTAATGTAATCAAATTATACTTATATTTAATAATTCTAATGCTTTTATTGCGACAAATATTCTATTAGACATACAAAATGCAAACTAATGGCTAAGATCGACAAAATAAGCAAACATTCCTATTATTTAGATATTGTTTTATACTTTTGCACAACGTTTTCATCGAATTTTACAAAACGATATGCTTGGACACGTAAAATACAAAATTGCAAAAATAATGCACGGAAAGATTTTTATCTACATGCAACTTAAAGTAGGTGGGGTAAATCAATATGACATCATGTACCAGCATCAGTTAATGCTAGAACAAAGCAAAGATTACATTTTAGAAATATCCAACAGCTACAGGTATATTACTATAATGTAAACAATACTTTAGCCTTTGTAAGTTTACATCTTTTGAAATATCATTTGTCAGCATGTAGAGAGACACCAGACCGGTTTCCATATTTTTTTAAATCTGTTTTTTTTTAGGATCCAATGATGACAGAAAAAAATACCTGATAAGCTGTTCGATTGGTGCGTTATAGCTGAGGTGTCGATATAAAGGCTGGTCTCCTTTATGTGTGAACATTTACATTTGGAAAACTCATTGTTCGGCCAAATACAACTCACTTGTAGAGCACGTGGTTCACCGGTAAAGCACCGAACCCATCGTCCACCACAGCCATGTGTGGTTACCTTGAGCAACCGCGTTTTCCGCATATACGTAGTTCTGGTTGTACCCAGGAATACTTCGAACGTAAAAGTTGTAAGAACTTGTTTTGCAATCGAAGGAAAATAAATAAATGTAAACTAAACTTTAACTACAAATCACTCTACAAATGGCATTCCACCTTTATGGATTCTTTAGAGATAGAAGTGATTATGGTTTCAAATGCCGTATTGTTCAGCGTTTCCCCTGATCTAATGTTTTCCTTTCCTACTAAATAATGATGAAGTTTGGTCACATACCGTGAATGAATGAAATGCTGGCAGGGACCTCGTCTTATCTTTATAAAGTTGATATGAAACGGTATTCATGCGAGACGTATCTTCTAGTTCCAAACTCATCCCAATTCACACTCAAATCAGTTTGTCAACTTAGATCAATGGCTAATACCATGACATATGTATCAGCTTCTTTCTATCATGACCTTTCATATACATTTAGTGGCAGACCATATCTGTGATTGTTTGAAATATATATACTATTTATTTTTGTACAGACTTGTCAGAAGTTATTTCTTGTCGTCATCAACCCCAAGAAATGCGTCCCTGAAGTTTGAAGCTTTACATGACTTTCTATGTATCCCATTACCTACCGTAAATCATGTTTAAAACTACAATGCACATACTCATCCCTACCAATCTGCTTACTTCGGAGAGTTATTTTATTATTCTTAGTTTTAATACATTTTAACCATAATTTTGGGATGTTTGCCAGGTTATGGATTTCATTTAGACTGTGTCACCGAGAATAACATGTTGTGTTTTCTTAGTTGTACACTGGGTTTAGTTTGGAGGTCAGATTTGATCCAATGCGCATATTTCACTTGATGAAGTAAAACGGATGTTTTTAACTGCCTTTCGTATAAGATTTCACAAGCGGAGTAGTAGTATTGCCTTGGATATCATTGGTCGCTTATGCAAAATTTTTAATCCAAACTCGACCCTCTTGTCTCTCAAAATCAATTCTGGTTCTACCTAGAAAAGGGACTCAAGAGTGATACATATAAATTCTGATCTTACTTTGTAGTCTAGCTATATAAATTGTTATAGTCTAAACCTATATCATTGTAGTATACCAAAATATCTCCAGAGTGCTTTACACATGGATTGACCATTGCTTCCATAGTCACACGGAGGTCATTGATTTCAGGCCTAAATTTAACACATTTGACCTGTTTGTATTATTGAACATTTGCTCTTTTTTTCTATGTTATTTTTTATTTATTTTCCAGTGTCGTCTTAAATTCATTAACTGCAAATATCACCCATATGAGAAGTCAACACCACTCCCTCTCATTTTACAAGCTTGTTATCTTATTCATGTGTTTGGTCTGGTTGTACTCAAGAAAACAATGATATGCTTATGTTTGCCAAAATTGTCATAAATGTCAACAAAGAACCAAAGTAAAAATTCCAGGTGAATCTTCAAGGTAACAGATCAGTTAATTTGTTTGCGGTGATGCAAACAACAAGAAAAAAAAGTTTACTGCTGCCATCATCTGTTTTTTTTTTGGTTTCTTAATTTCAAATTCATTTTACATAAGTATGTGAAATGCGCAAGCAATCACCTGATAGGCGAAAAATTGAATTTTTATGTGGATGGCCTTGAGGAATGACCTGGTCCTATAATACATTATCTGACTTTTCCAGAGTACTAATGCAGTCATGACCTCAAAGCCAGTTGCCAAGATTGTTCAATGAAGCCTTCCTAATGTGAAGCTTTCCAAACAAAACTGACTTCTAGTATCGTTGAACGTACCTGGTCAGTTTATTGAATTTGCTGGTCACAAGCAATAAAGGTCGTTTGCTCGGGATTGAAAAGGGTTATAGACGCCCTGCGATGTTTACTGACTGACGAACAAACTGAACAGATTGAGGTAGAAGGGTGCATTAGTTAGTTTTGTCAATGATTGAATTTGTAGCTGATGCTTCCAACATATTGACGTGTAACAAAACGACAATGGTTATTGTGCATTCTGTTAAAAAAGTTAATCATGAAACTAATAATGCTTTTAAATTCTAGATCTATAAAACAATGAAAACACAACAACTTGTAACTGGTAGTTTTGAGACTCCAAAACCAATTAATATCAACCCCCTTAACTTATATATGTATACGCATGTGTTATCTTTTGAGTTTTGATACTTTTATTGCATAGAAATTATATGAATCAGTACAGGAAAGCATTAAAACAATAAAAACATAACCGGCATTATTAGTTGTTTTTTAACATTTTAAACCAATGTATACGATACAAACAGCATCCATCGTAGTTTTAATATCACTCACTTAAATACTATAATACATTACAATGTTTTTAAATTTGATTATGAACTTTAAATAAATTTGTAAAAATTACATGGTAAAGTACGTTAAATCATGTAAACATAAGGTCACTTTAGTATTTCTATACATTTAGTATTGATTTACCCCACCCGCCGTATTTTGCATATATGATACAATGTTTTGCTTTATATCATTAGAAACTTTATTTCAATATGTTTATAAAGTGTGTAACTGTTATTTTGTAAAATATCTATGAAATATTTCGGCAAAAGTATAAAAGAGTATTCAAATTATAGAAAGTGTTGCCATTTTTTAAGATTGAATGTCTGTATTTTTGCATATTTTTATATTTTGAAATATTCTTTCGCAACGAGAGCATTAAAATCAACAAATATAAAAGATAAATATGTTTTAATAACATAAACCATAAATAGCTATCAAATATATCTAACTACTGTAAATATAATGACAAAATACGAATTTTGTCAATTTGGCGACCATTTTGGCGCCATCTTGGATTTTCCGCCATTTTGTAAGTGGATATCGGTGTCAAAATAATCAGCTAACCTTGCTCTTTGTTTGTTCCAAGTTTGGTGCTTTTCTCAAAAATGGACAATTTTTTCACGAAATGACTCCACTATAGTAGCAATAAGTAGAGTTAAAAATGTACACGATAAACTAGTCGAACCGCGCAATCGACGTTCGTGACAGTAACTGTTAAGCGTATTGCCTGTCAGTAGCTCACATTCAGTTGGTTTAAATGATAAATGTAAATGTAATAATAACATACACATAATGATAATTACTGCTGATGGCGTGAAAGATTATTAAAAATTTTTTTAATTAAACGTCAACCGTCAATTTCATTTTATATGCAGCATCTAACGAAATGATACAGGTACACCGAGTTATCGCGCTCTTCAAATAAATGATATGCTGGTATATGTTCCGATTGTAAAAACACTTATACGCTTAACAGAGACGCACAATTCACATTTTGAATTAAAAGAAAAACACTTAAAAACACGTGAATTTAATAAGAAGTTGAAATCAAGCTAAGTAATGAATAATAACCGAATGGTCTAAGGCGCCGTCTCAAAATAACTTACTCTCACCGTTAAGGTCGTAGGTTCGAATCCCGCTCGCTCCAAAATATCTGCCAGTTACTCGCGGAAGAAAGCATGTTTTATGATATTCATCCTGAGATCTTCTTCCAACAATAAAACTGGATATGTCATATATATCCTGAAATGTGTTGAAAATGGCGTTATCCCCGTTAAAAAGAAATTCAATTCGAATAGTAACAATGATCTTTTATACTATATACTATCGAAACAAAGTATTTTGAAGCTGAGCGCAAAACCAACTGTGTTGTGATTTTAGAGAGACATATGATCATTTTTGCATTATTTTCGCTATTTATCAATCAATATATATATGGAGATCATTATTTGTGAATCACCAGACATAAATGTACAGATCAGACTACGGCGAGCGCGCCAAGCTACAATGCAAACATATATACAATATCAAGGAAAACTTTTAACCAGCATTTCTAAGTCCAACAATGGCCATAATTTGCATTAAACCAATAGTTTATTTACTTTATTGCTTGATAACCCTGAAGACCTCGGAAATTTCAGAAAATCCAGTAGGTGATTACTGAGATAGTTTCATGATAGTTACTTGCATGCAAAATTCTAACCGAAAGTGTGTCGCCGATATTCGGGTAACAATGAGAGAGAAAGACGGAGATAGAGAGAGAAAGACGGAGATAGAGAGAGAGAGAGACGGAGATAGAGAGAGAAAGGTAACTTAACTTGTTAATCAACAACCACACTAACGAATGTCAAATACAACAAACAACATTCTGATACTTCACGTGCTTTCACCAATGTTACAACGTATCTATAACATACCGGCCAATGTTTTTTTATATATCATGTTTTATCATGTGTGGGTGGGTCATTAAATAACGGTTGGGGTCAGTTTTCAATATTAAAATTGGATCACTCATCCATTGATAATGTTACATAGTTGCAATTGAAAAGGTTATATTTGATTTTTGGTAAATACTGTTTAGGTGTTAACAGTTTTGTTGATAACAATGTTGCGTTAGGTGAACTGCATAAAATATTGGTGTAAACTTTTACATATGCATATTATCGTAAGCCCAAATTTTGTTACAAATGTCATTAATCTAAATTAAACTGGCAGACCT
Organism: Panopea generosa; assembly: GCA_029582155.1. Taxonomy (NCBI): domain Eukaryota; kingdom Metazoa; phylum Mollusca; class Bivalvia; order Adapedonta; family Hiatellidae; genus Panopea; species Panopea generosa. Next base: position 5,040,883 of record CM055898.1, read on the forward strand.
ACTTGGACTTTACATGTTATCAACTCTTTTTAGATATGATTACGGCTTTATATGGTTGTCTTAAGAAATAGGAGATATAAATAATTGTATTATTCATATTAAGCAGCGATCATAGATAGATGACACTAAACAATACTGACATGGCGGTTTTGATCATTCACCCCGTTGTGACGACTAGAAATATGTTAAAGTCTTAATAAATCCAAAGAGCTAGTTATGTGTTGACTTGACATTCACTTTATAAAAAAAGCAATGACCCGTTTACGATGCTCCAGTAACAGTCTAGAAATGTGTTTGAAATGTGTTTAAACTAGAGAAATATGTATATACATAAAAATGCCCCAGTTACAAATTAAACAAATGGAAACTGGTCATCATCAAATTAATGATCGTGAAGATCGTCTCTGTCTGGCAAACAACCGAACACTTTCATAAATTAAAAGATGAATATCATTTTTAAACGTCCTAGTTACTCAGATTTACTTCATATCCTTCTAATTTCTTGGTTCCGTGATGAAACTGAATTATTTACTTTTAAATATTCCATATGTGAGAGACACATATAAAAACGGTTAATCTCTTGTTACAATTATTATCTAATAAAAGAAATTAGCTAAATATATGTATTACATGCAAACATAACAATTTTCTGTAAAAAAGTGGTATGCATTTCAGACCGGAGGACTTTGTTTACGAAATAAAACATTGAATCTTGTATCTGTCCTGTGCGATAGGTTTTATAAAGGTAAGCTATCCTATTAATACTGGTTCATGAGTGTATTCAAGAGTTACCTCCCGTATAACTTTTACTGCTTTAACTATGGTGTGTAAAACATCTCGGTTCATTTAATAATGAATAATGCGACCAATCGGTAATAATTTTTTTTTTCTTGCAAAACTTTTAGTTGTAAAACGAAAATAGAATCAGGTAAGATATACGAATGTTCGTTATATGTGAAGTAGTCATTCATCAAGATGTCCTGAGCGGTGGTCTAGTGGTAGAGTGTCCGTCTAGCATGTTTAAGGTCATAGGTTAGATCCCCGGCCGGGACATACCAAAATCTTGGAAAATTGTATTGGAATCTTCATAGCTTGACGTTCAGCATTTAGAGAGTATATATAGGGTTGGTCGTTTTGGTGGTGTATCATACTATGTGCCAACAGTCTGTGGCATCATCAAATACTCCATTATCTACGACAACTACCATATACTGTTTCGTAATGACAGACGTTTTGGCGCTAATGGAGGGATTCTTGTATATATAAGTAACAGACTACATGATATAATAAGATATGATCTAGAGATACCTGGTATTGAATGCCTTTGGTTAGAAATTCACCTAAAAAATACAGTCATTTTGTGTGGTAGATTTTATAGACCACCGAACCCGTCTGTCGCTATTCTTTCATCTATAGACGTTTCTATTGGTCTTGCATACGACACTAACATATCCGACATAATAATAACCGGTGACTTCAATTTCAATACACTCAACCAACCATTTTTAGACCAGAATGTACGTTATCATTGTCCAATATTTTGTATTCTAAAGTATACTTAATCAAATACCTATTGCTTCAAGCGTAAAATATGGAAATATAAGGAAGGAAATTACCCTCTTTTAAAACAAAAAGCATCACTTTATGACTGGAACTCCATCTTTGATAGTGATATTGATATTTATGCCCTTAACATGTCTAATGCAATAAAACCATTAGATGAAGAAACGATACCGTCAAAAATTGTAAACATTAGACCGTCTTACCCCCCATGGCTTCATAATGAAATAAGAAAAAAAATGCGACTGAGAAAACGAACTTATGACAAAGCAAAAAAGACGAACATAGAAAATAATAATATACAGAAAAATACGCAACGAAGTCACATTATAAGTACGAAATAGTAAAAACGATTAATTTAACAAACTTGCACACAAACTCAAAACTCAAAATATTTCAAGTTCGGACTGCTGGAAAACACTTAAAACTTATATCAAACCAAAATAACAATCAAATCCAATCCCAACATTAAAAATAAACGATCAGTTATACACTGACGACTACGAAAAGACTAATATTTTAAACGACCTTTTCACATCACACAATTTTCTTAACGACGAACATAAAACTTTACCTGATATTCCTATTTGTCAAACAAGACCTTAATAAAATACTATCAAAATTACACCTTCAGAGGTTAAATCTCTTCTTCAGACCTTAAAACTGGAAAGGCATCTGGCCCAGACTCTATGAATAATTATATAATCGAAGAGCTTTCACATGAATTATCTGTTCCACTTTGTAATTTTTTCAACAGATCCGTTCAAACATGTTCTGTTCCAAATGTATGGAAAGCTGCAAATGTTAGTGCAATTTTTAATTAAAAAACGACCCTTCCGATGTATCAAAATATCGTCCCATTTCTCTTCTTTGTTGCATAGAAAAGGTTATGGAAAAAATATTAATAAACATATATTTAACTTTTTCACTAAACATAACATTATAACAGCCCTTCAGTCTGGCTTTTCAACTGTTAACCAGTTAGTTGATATATACAGTACCTTTTGTAAGGCCCCGGATGAAGGTAAAGCAATACGTATTGTCTTTTGTGATATATCTAAAGTTTTCGACAGGGTTTGGCACAATGAACTCCTTATTAAATTAAACTAAATGCTGCTGGAATAACAGGAACTCTCTTATCATGGATAAACAATTACCTAGAAAAGCGTAATCAATGTGTTGTCGTATCCGGCTGTACATCTAATATGTCTAGTTTGAAAGCCGGGGTACCCCAGGGATCTATCCTAGGGCCTCTGTTGTTCCTGTTCTATATAAATGATATTGTAGAAAATATGAGCTCATCCATAAGATAGAAAATCACTTGAGATTATATGTATATACTACTTTTATACGTCTAATTCTAGAATATGCTAACATTGTCTGAGATAATTGCACTTTGTATGAAGTTAATGAAATAGCAAATATTCAATTGGAAACAGCAATAATAGTAACGGGAGTAACAAAACTTGTTTCTATATCAGCTCTGTACAAAGAGACCTGTTGGGAATCCTTAAAATAAGAAGACAAAAACACAAACTTATACTTAATCACAAAATGAATAAGGGATTATTTCCTTCGTACCTATGTTCACTATTATCTTAAAATGTTGAGAATCTTATTGGCTATAACTTTCAAAATGCACAAGACCTTAGGACGTTTTCATGTAAAATTATATTTTAAAATCAGTCATACCTTCTTCTGTGCGTGAATGGAATAATTTACCACACCACATAAGAGAGTCACCTTTACATATTCAAATCAAATATTAATGCTATAAACAAAATGTTCAAAATCACAATTATACAGAAAACCGAACTGATCAAATATATCATACACGACTTCATACAAATTGCAGTAACTTGAATCAACATTTAGTGAATCAAAACATAGTTGCAAGTCCAAATTGTCTTTTGTGGTGAAATTGAGGACACATATCATTATTTATTCAGGTGCAGATTATTTCACAAATATAGACAAAGAATGATAACTGAAATAAAATAAGCTTATCCCTCCTTGAATGATCTTCTGTATGGTAATAAAAATCTTACACTAACTGACAACAACTCGATTTTTATGACAGTTTAAAATTATATTATACAGACCAAACGTTATGAGTATCGCACACAGTTTAATAAATAATGACTTGTCATGTTTTCACTAACTTAATTATAACGACACGCTTCTATTTGATCTTGGATAGTAAGAAACAATGGTTAATGAATTGATTGGATTGATAAACATAAACTTGCACATTACCTATCCCCTGTATCGGAATGAATCGATAAAGAAACTAAAATCAGTGGAGTTTCTTTCTTTCCTTGCTATAAGAAATGTAAAATAACTGTTATGGAAGTAGATTTACCCAAGCTTCGAAAGCATTTCTGTATCCTTTCCACATAATTCGTTAAACGTATGACATTATGCTTTAATGTTAAATGTATGCTGAATATATGCACTTAATATGTGAATAAATATTGTTTAAACTAAATGCTCCATTGTGAATAGAATACTGTCTCAAATAGTCACAGTCGTGATATGACTGTAACAATGTTGAAAGCGGCACTATTCACCATAAAACAGAAACATTAAGTCATGAAGAGATTTTCTTACACCACACTTAATTACAAAACTTTAAATTAAAAATTTTGTGAATTTCTGAAAAGTGGATAAATATATGACTTTAAAGTTAGTAGGTAGTTCGCAGTTGGTAGTTGGGAATTCGAATAATCAACTACCGACCAACTGTCAGTTGGGGATTCGGATTCATTATTATAATTACTATTTGATTTACATATTTTACTCGTGTTAATATGTTTAAAAATATAATTAATAAAAAATGTATATAAATTAATAAAAATCTGAATCCCCAACTGGCAGCTGGTTGGTAGTTGGCGATTCGCAGCGAATCCCCAACTTAACATTTTGAATCGCCGTCTGGTGAGTATATTCGTTATATTGAAGAACCAACCCGGTAAAAGTGTGTTATATATTATCATAAACTTATTTTTAATTAAATTGATTTGTTAAAAATATAAAACAGCGATTTAAAAAAAAAAACGAATCCCCAACTGGTTGCTGGTTTGAAGTTAGCGATTCTCTGCGAATCACCAACTGCAAATTTTGACTCACCTCCTGATGAATATACTCATGATATTGAAGGAACAACGCGGAAATGGTGTTTATTTGTTGTTTTCAACTGTTAATTTTGATGTATTGATATGTTAAAATATTAAAACAGCGATTTTAAAAAAAAATCCGAATCCCCAACTGGCAGCTGGTTGGTAGTTGGCGTTTCGCGGCGAATCCCCAACTGGAAATTTTGAATCACCTCCTGATGAATATACAAAAAACTGACAAAACTGTTTTCTTCCTGCACAACTAGGCATCAGTAGCAGTAATCCCTGAAATTTTGAATCAATTCCGTCCAATAATGAATGAGGAGTTGCGGTCACAAAAATGTTGCACAGACGCACGCACGGACACACGCACGGACGGGTGCCTACCATATTCTCCTCTGATGCCTTTCGGAGGAGGATAATTATGTTTTAAGTGTACCTAAGATGGGATAGGGTTAGGGTTTGGGTTAGAGGGTCGTTATTCTATAGGGGGTCACAATTTTATGTAAGGGTCATTTTTCTACGTGTGTGTGGGGGGGGGGGGAGTCATAATATTATCCCCAGGTTACAACGTTACACCGGCCGTCAAACGTAATCACCATGCCGCACACGCACGTTATGTTGTCTTCTCAGTCACGTGATACTGGTAACACGTTGACCAATCAAATGTCCAGTTATTATTTAATCTATTCATTTGATGTAGATGCGAGGAAGACCTCTGGAGAGAAAAACAGATATCTTTATGAGGACTGACTCTCGAAAACAAACATGAATCACATGAGAAATTATCTAGCTACCATATATCATATATCACGGTACAGACATTGTTTAATTATCTAGCTACTATATATCATATATCACGGTACGGACATTGTTTAATTATCCAGCTACCGTATATCATTTATCACGGTACGGACATTGTTTAAATATCTAGCTACTATGTATCATATATCACGGTACGAACATTGCTTGATTATCTAGCTACTATATATCATATATCACGGTACGGACACTGTTTAATTATCTAGCTACTATAAATCATATATATTTATATAGTTTCACTTTGTTTTGAATATTATTATTCATGATATGATTTAATATTCTTGTTCTTTGTAGTCTTAATTTTTGATTTATATATAGCTAAATTTATTACAAGTCATATATCTTCAAAAATAATGTTTTATCTGTTACTTTATTAAATTAATGAAATGCTTAAACCTGATATTATCTAATACAAATGTTATTATTTTTGGATTAATGCGGCATGTTATAAGCTTGTGTTCACTTTAATATGCGAATTCTGTAATACTGATTTGTATAAATGTATAATATTCAATTTGTGTCACTCTATATGATGCGTTTACATATTGTATTTTTGGCCGGTGGCCTATATTACTTAATAAATGTCTATGTCTAGTATATATTGTTGTCTATTGAACAAATATGTTTTATCGAGAATACAAAATATCTACATATGTTTATAAACTGTCACAGGAATATTGAAACAAATTGTCAGAAATGTATATTATATTTCCTATATTTTGTTGTCTATTGAGCAAATATGTTTTTATCAGGAATTACACAAGAAACAATAGAAAGAATATGCAGCAATACACTTGAGGTCAATGTCAAACAGAAATTGCATACTTCTAAAAGATAGAAATGGAATAATAATAAGTAGGAAATCTAGTATAATCAATCATGTACTCTTGAAAATATGTTTTTCTTTACCATAAAACACATAAAAACAAATTAAACACTTTACAGTGTTAAGTTGTTTTCCTTAGATTCTATAAACACAATACCATTCAACAATATAAAGATACAGCAAAATGCAAAATTGAATGTTTACGTACAGTAATTTGCATTTTAAAAAATATTATCAAGAACATTACATTCACTAAAACACACATAGAGAGAGAGAAAGGGGGGGGGGTATGGGGAGAGAGAAGAAGAAGAAGAGAGAAAAATGTACATACATGCGTGAATGAGTGTTGAAGTGTTGAAACCGGAATCTGCGAAAGACTCTCAACATACATGTAATACCTCACCTGACTGTCAGTCTTCATTTTCTTCTAATAATCAATTGTAGTTAAAATATTTACACTGGTTACATCATCACTTGAAACACATATGTCGAAGCTGAAAGTATCGCATAAGTATATCTTCTAGTGCGGGATTTAACTGTGAAATAGTTATGTTTATTGATTTAAGTATAGGTTATAAATCATTTATTGATATTCAACCGAAATAAAGTTTGCGATAAAGAAGCGTATCGGAATGAACGCATAACTAAATCAGATAGAAGATCAATAAAGTAAAATATTTGGACAGATCGATTGGCGGATGAACGGCGATCCCCGATGAAATGGGAGGTTTAGGTAGTATGGATTAGTGATCTCCCTATTTTAACATGGTGGTCGTCTAATGGACAAATGATCTACAGATTTATTACAAGACGACTTGCCTGTCACAGCTGATGCCTAGGTTCATGCTTATAAACTGAAAACAATTAACCGGTAATTTGCTGAATGGCGTTGGTTTGATTTACTATATTCGGTCTGAGGTCTTGCTAAATTTTAAAAACTGGTTGCGTATATAAGTCAGTCTGTAATATATTGTAGGTGACGTTAATTCAAATACCGTTATCCCTCATCTGATTCCCTGAAATTGTGGAATGCATTTATTGTTGCTCAATAATAGTACATTAAGGGACATTTAAACGCACCACTTACATACAGGTAACTCTAGTGTAAAACATGCCATCAGATTTCAAATATATAAGCCTGCTGAAATAATATGTTTAAAAAGTACACTATATATGGAACTACAATGTACAGCTTCGCTGGTAAAAGTTATAGGACACACGGGCCCCATATTGATTTCAAATAGAGACCCTTATCGCTTAAAAGTTGGGAGTGTTAATTGAAATTTGTTAATTTTTATATTTTATAAAGCTTTATCTTAATAAAATTTCAATTACTTCGTTGTGTGTTCAGCTGGCATATGTATTACGTTCTTAGTTATATATAATATCTAATATTAACAGATTGTGTTCCGCAATGCTGTGAAACAGTAATATAATTTCATTTACTTATATATATTTCATCTAATCAATTAAGGTTTGACTTGAATTTTCTTAAATAATTGGATTTACAAGAAATTGATGCCAATAAATAATTACTCATAGTCAATGGTCAAACTTTTTTAAATAATTTTAATTAGTAAAACTATATAATTATATAAATAAAATATAATGCTTGTTACAGATACTTGATTGTTTTTATTTAAATGCTACTGTATAACTGAATTTGTTCAGTAATCTACCGAATGTTAAATGCGATATAAAAATCACTGAATGAGTCAATTGTGTTCTCTATCAGTTTTCATAACGAAATCCTTTGTTTAGAAATTGAAAAGATACTTATAATTCCTAACAGGATAGATGTTCAATTGTGGAATCATCATCAACATAATTATTTTAACGACTATTTCACAACATAGTTAATTCACTAGCTCTAGCAAATGACTTGTCGTTTATATTAAGCCATCAATGCTAACATGTGTACGTAAGGCCAATCAAGTTTACCAATCACATCATGTCATTGTTGGTGAAAACTAGTGCCTGAGAATGCACAACGTTACCAAGCAAAATTATCACAGAAGGGTTAAGGGACCTCGCGGTCGACAGACGGCCTGCCGGATTGAACACTACCACAACAAAATGCTGAATCGCTTAATGATGCGTACAACTCAGGTATAGTATGTATAAATAATTTTATTGTTTTACGTATGTCCTTTTTTAGTAATGTGGAAATACAACCTGATCTTAAAATTCAAAAATAAAATCTTTTTTTGAAACTACGTCATTCTATTTTTAGATGAAACCTTCCGTATTAGAGATCTGTGACATACATAATATAATACAATAGTGTCACCTTTATTGGACGAGGCTACTTATAAATAGAATGACGTTGTTTCACAATAGCGTATTCGGTTTATACAGGGAATACCCGTTTATCGATAAAGCTTTGTACTTATGTACTATTATACTGGTATAAATAGAACCGGGTTGCGTGGGTTAACTACGTGCCATTGATTGTCAATAGAAGTGACTCAATGAGATTGAATATTTGAACCCGTTTGTAAATCCATAATAATTTAAACATTGTCCACAAAGAGAGGAAAAATTCCCAAATTAATAATGATAGTTCAACTTATCATTGTGATAGTTTGGTAATCATATTCAATAATTACACAAATAAGTCACTGATCACTGACGTATCGCTTTAAGCATGGTGTAAAAGGTTGAAAGTTTTAATTGTAGTTCATACACTATTACCATACCTTCTAAATGGTTAACACCATACCTCAATGCTATTAAAGACGATATTGTCATGTTATTTACACAATGTAAGTGGAGCGGTAGTAAAGTGGATAGAGTGTTGCCCGCTCACGTCAGAGGTTGTAGGTTCGAAACTTAGCTCGACCCGATTTCTCTGTAAACAACACTTAGTACTTGTTTTATCCAGGCAACGGACTCGAGAACGGTTCAAATAAGCTTTGAGCATTTTCTGCAATTGAGTAAAATTAATAGGCAAACGTGAATTATATTAAATAACCGGATATATCAAAATTAAAATAGGTACGAGGCACTGCACACAGCAGCATGGTTTTTGAACATGGTACATTCATAATTTACCACGTGCTTTAATTAAACGGAAACATCCCTTTGACGAAAGATGTTTACCGCAGAAAACAGTTACAATGCTGACCTGTAGACCAATGAAGAATCAGTGTTTGTTACGCTTACATCCATAACACCAGTGCTATACAAATTGTTCATCAACTCTCCTCCGGGGTCCCGTCAGGTGCCATTAAATAGATGTTATACTTTAAGTTCAACCAGTAGACCAGTGAGGCATTTCCTATTGATGTTAAGTTAACATGTACTGGATTTGGTTTAAACATTTAAAAAATGAAAAGTATGATACAAGTAATAATAATTTAAAAATATCACACTCAAATTCTTCCTGGATAGAGCCAAGCTCATGCGGATAGCGTAGCTTCCCAAATGACACTACGCATACCGTGGTTGTTGGATCTAATCAGCAACTATCCGATCCTTGGATCATGAAATACTTCGAGTTGATGCAATGGTAGCCCCTTCAAGTGGAAAAATGAAATACCAGTTGTAGTTACAACTCAAATCCTTTCCAGTGGCTCTAACGTAATACTCAGTGGCTATTTACATAAACCTTAATTGGTTGATCAACTTAAATGCCAAGTGTAGATTCTATGTGATTATCCAGTGCATCGGTGCAGTATCAAATAATCTTGAACGAATATCCATATATTAGCATATTTTATTTTACCGTTATTCTGAAATTTTGTGTATAAATTGGCAATTAAACAACAGCACAAAGACAGTTCGCATAAAAAATAGTTTATTAGAATGTATAAAAACGGATGATGAACAAGTTTTACAAATTCACTGTTTAACTCTTAAATGATTACTTATTAATATTTATATATTACCCCCACCCTCGTGAACGGTTCATACAATGTGCACCACTTTAAATATAGAAACTATATCTGGTTCACAACATGATAATATAAAAATGTAAAATATAAAATGTAACAAACAATAACACATGATATTTGATGAACAAAGTTCAGACTAGTGAAAAGTTATTAACGCACCACTAATTGTAAATAATCGAAAATCCATCAAAAATCGATGAATCAAGACTAAATGCTGTAAATAATACAAATAACATAACAATATCCTAACAAAATGGAACACAATATCAAGTATTTCAGTTAACCAGACCAGCATCTTTAGCCATGCTGTAAAACACAGAATTCGTATCCTTGAGTAATGTCTTTGGTTTGTCAAATTCTTTTACTTCTCCTTGGGCAAGTACCAGTATCCTGCAAAATAAGAATAGAAGATTCACATTACAATAGTGGGCCTATTTTACAGATCATATTTTGTTGTTTTTATTCAGAAATAAAAAATGTCTACGTACATAATATGGAATACAAAACAACGTGCAACGTTTGTTGATAAATCTCACTACACAGTTGAACTTTATTATATTTCCATGGTAAAAAACGGAATTTCACACAGAATTTTGTTTTAAGTATTTTATTTTCATTGCAGGAATGTATACTGACAGAAAAATGCACAATAACTGGAAGGTCCTATTGCAGTATATGCAATGCAAACTGTTGTTTTACTCATCTGCAGCAAGAAATCACAATCAATATGAACCACTTTCAAAAATATTTCAAAACTAAATTACATAGGACTTTATTTAAGCGTAACAATCACTACCGTGGAAGAAAAAGGGCGTAACTGTGAAGTGAGACGTATATTTTCTGAACATCCAATGGGTATTTTATCAGCTATCACATTTAAACTAATATGTATAAATGTGAGTGATTGGATAAAAAAGCGTATATCAGATGTTGTTGTAGATTTGAAATTCATATTCATGTATATGTATTACAATATTTATTCTGAAGAACCTACACATTAACATTTGACAAGATAAAGATTACATGAGCATAAGCCATATAGAACAAAATAACCGCATTGAAACAATTAATCCCATTGAATGTTGTGTTGTGTTTAGCGTCGCTTTCAACAACTCTTCAGTCATATCGCGACGGTGTCTGCTTGAGAACTATTCTAATTGCTGCCACACTAGAATATCATAACGAAGACACATGATATGGTACACAACTTAGTCACAATATACTGACACAGGGATGACCAGATCTAGAATTATACTGTAAATGCTGAGCGCCAAGCGAAAACGATTCTTATACTTTTTTTCAAGTCTTTGGTATAACCCGACCGGGGATCGAACCCATGACATTTCGCATGCGAGTCGGACGCTTTAACACTTGACCACGCCGTTGTCTCCAATCGCAAAGAAAATACAATTATGTTATGCTACTAAACGATTTGACTTCTCACCTGTCATAATCTATAATGGTATTCAATCTATGGGCAATGGTAAGAACGGTGCACTCTTTGAACTCAGATTTGATAGTGTTTTGAATCAGTTCGTCCGTCTTCATATCTACAGCAGAAGTGGCCTCATCCAGAACGAGGACTTTACTTTTACGTAGCAGACTTCTGGCAAGACAAATTAACTGACGCTGTCCAACACTGAAAATATGATACAATATTTTGTGAATGGAAGAAGTTGCAGAAACATTGTCATCGCTGTAACGTCGAGTATTTTATGTTTTACATCAAATATTACAATCAGAAGTAAATATGACTATAATGCTGTCTGAAGGAAGAACATGAGACATGCTGTTATGATGTTTCTAACCATATGTCACATTTATTTAGTTAATTGCTAGTACTTAATAGCATAGCAATAAATGATTGTATGATTCGGCATTGTGTATCGTTTAATTTAATTTTTGAGGTTACCTGAGGTTTTGACCGCCCTCGCCACACTCGTAATTAAGTTTATCTGGTAGCGACTCGATAAACGTCTTGAGATGAGCATGTTCCAGTGCTGTATTGAGAGCCTCGTCAGTATGATCGTCTAATGGATCGAGGTTTGTTCGTAGCGAACCAGAGAATAACACAGGTTCCTGTAAACAGATATCATGCATGTAGTAGAATAAGTTATCCAAATTGTATATTTTTATTATTTCAGTAAAGTTTACAAAGTATTTCTTACTTTATTGAATTGCATTTCTACAGATATGATGCTATGGGCAAATCACTGTTTTTAAATATCACGAACTTATTTCTTAATTTATGTTTACCAAATTTTATATTTAAAACGTTACCAAGTCTTCGTCACATTTTACCTGTGGTAAGATTGTAAGGTTTGACCGAAGATCAAACAATCCTAGATCACTGATGTCATGTCCATCTATGTGTATACTGCCTGTGGCTGGTTCAATCAACCGGAACAAGCCCAATGTCAACGAACTTTTTCCAGCACCAGTTCTTCCAACAATGCCAATCTATGGATAAACATATGATATTGGTCAAACATAATGTACTTAAATTATTTATTCCACATATTTAAATATGTCAATGAATTTTGATACAAACTCGTAAATATTAGCCTTAAGAAACACCGATGTACGCTAATTTTAAAATAAACATCATGTGTATTTATGCTTTGATATATTTAGTACAGAATATATGATGATGTACTTTTCTCACCTTCTCCCCTGGTTTGACAGACACGGTGATGTCTTTAAGAACGAGGTCCAGTCCATCTCTGTATCTAACAGAGTAGTTGGACATGTCTACGTTTCCGCTGCTTGGCCAGTCTTTAGCCGGCTTAACTGATGTGTGAAGAGGGGCCTGTAATACAAAGAAACTAAATACATATCATAACTAACATCAAACATGAACGCGTATATGAATATGAAATAATCATAGAAATCACAATAGAAATGATGGCCAATATAGTCGCCGTCACAACATAGTATTCAGAAATTACGTTCACCATTTTCCACTCTACATGACAAATTCTGCTGTTTTATTTGCAAAACAATAATGCATTTCATAAAAAAAACTATCGAGTACGTACCTCAGTCTTTCTTGTAGAGTATTGTCCAATTCTTTCCATTGCAACCATACTATGCTCGAGTTCACTGGTCAATCTAACAAGTCCTTGTAAACTACCGCTCATCTGAAATTATCATTAAATAAAATTTCAGTCATAATTGTCTTAAAAAGCCAGTCAAGAGTGGCAGCAATATTTGACATTTAAGAAAGTTGTTGCTTAATATAAATTGATATACTCAGAAAACATAGAACGCAGAAATAACAAATATGGCTGCTTGAGACAAGCGACTGCTCAATAAAGAGACTGCTTGCACAAGATAGTCTGTATGTGAATTTCGAACATCAATGGCGCATCTTTTGTTCCACTTCTAACATGTTTGAACCGAACATATTTTCAAGTTCGACTGATGTAAAGAATAGAAAACGGCCTTTATATCAATTAATAAATCACTCTCCTACCACTAAAGATTAAAGAATACTTACTTCTAATGCATATTGGAAGACAAAACCAACCACAGCACCACTCAAGTAATCTCGTCCCATAATGGTGAAGAAAGCAATGGTACAGAATGAAACAAGATTCACCAAGTTCAGCCTGACGTCAAGCCATCTGAAACAACGAGATGTGCAATACTAGTAAGATTATATGTATGATTCAAAGTATTGCATGCTACTTAGTCGAAAAAGTAGTATAACCCAGTAACTGACCTCTTCCGACTCATGTGTGTTATTATTTTATTTGTTTATAATTCTAATGAGGCTTCCGATCTAAAAGTATAATAAAGCAGATTTACATAGATTTACATAGAATATAATGAATCAAGAAATTACATGAATCAAAATGATAGATCGTTGCTTCACAGAGTCCGGAATTTTTTTAGGCGAATTAGTGCTTTGCATTAAGATTTTCTTATGTAAAAGCATGGTCTTTCCTGCCTGTTCCATAATTTATACATCTGTAATCAATCGTGAAACATCGGGTATTTCCGTATCCTCCGTATAATACACCTCGTGTATAGCTCTAGAATAAACCAACGCTATTCACCTGTTTACAAGTCTGTGTTCATTCGCGTGAAAGTAACAAATTATGTATTCGTCATTAAAATGAATATATGGAGTTATTATATCGATTTTTTTATTTATACACTCGACATGGGTCATGTTTATAGGGAAATTTAAAGTATCAGTCTTGATTAATCAATGTTTATATTTTCAACGTACATGTATATAAACAACATAAAGGTGGCATAAGGGGGCCGCCATTTTATTTTATCATGTGACTGAAAGTAGTTTAAAAATGGCGCCTTATTATGTCAAAGGTCTATAGCGTAGCATAAAGGCTGAGGTGATCAGGTTGATCTCTAATGCGACTACCGAACTGAGACGTCATTCAACTTCCAATCAGTGTGCCCTTAAATCACTGCGGTGTAATAGCCTTAATTGAGACGATGGGAGTAGTACATGCATGTTATTTAAGTTAGTTAGTGGTATAACGTTTTCAAAGTTTAATTTCTAATTTGGTAATATTTCTTTTTATCAGATAGCATTTCAGAGATAGAGCAAATATGGTAAAAAACATGAGAGAGTTTCTGTAGTGTTACATTTTTTATCAAAGTACACTGTCAGCACCAGACTTTCTTAAGTCAATTTTATTAAACTGTATATTTTCAAATGTTCCTTTCAAATAATAATGAATGTCACGAATAGTTTAATATATACTAATTTATTATAGTTTATCTGAACCGTCTTCTTTGGTAGAACCAGTAATGAGTGTGGTTTTTTTTGAGAGGTCGAGCTCGGGATAGAACCCACAATCTCTGGCATGAGCGGTCAGCACTATATCCACTATACTACTGTTCCGGTTATCATGTATAATATATATATATAATAGTCGTACTTGTCAATAACTCTTTGTAGGAAGAGCACCTCCTGGTAAGAATCCACTTTATTTGCAGATTCCTGGGCAAATCGTGCCTGGCTGTTGTAAGCTCTGATGATTGGTGTTCCGTTTAAGCATTCGCTGAAGTGACCAAATATTGGCGATCTCTTCTTACTTTCTATTCTGCTAAGTTGGCGTCTTGTTGGTACAAAATAAATCTAAATTGGAAAATGATCAACATGAGAAAGGTTAGTAGCATTTAGGTATGAATTGTGTTTTAGTTTATCACATAATTTACGGTGCAGGAGTGTAATAAACCCATGACATAGTCTATATTAACCTAGTGTAATATCATTTCCGATTTATCACTCCGTGTTTTCGGTATAATCCGATATTTTTACCGTAAAATGCCGAATTACTTTCCGACTTACTCGAATATATAAATGACGTTGGTTTGTAATGGCAATTGACGTTATTTTGAGATGTTGACTTATACGATATTCGATAAATAGCACTCATTTTTGATCCTCTATATTATAATATAAGTTTAAATTTCAAACTCTAAGACTTGCGCTTACATACAAGCGTTTATCAATACCTTCAAT
This sequence comes from Panopea generosa, assembly GCA_029582155.1. NCBI lineage: Eukaryota > Metazoa > Mollusca > Bivalvia > Adapedonta > Hiatellidae > Panopea > Panopea generosa. The sequence goes on from CM055898.1 coordinate 5,056,603, forward strand.
AACTGAAACATCCCTGCTACAGGTATAATAACGATAGCAAACTGCGGAACGGTTATCAGGACAACGATGATGATGGTGATGAGATCCAAAATACAACTAGCAAAACCTTCGAACTGACCAGAGATATGACCGTCAAGTTTTTCCATGTCCTGAGAAAATCTGAAATAAAACATATACAGTTAATATTAAACTGTTATAGTGCTCTTATTTGACAGTGACTATATGTAAACATATGTTATTATTGATACATGTTCGTTATATTAAAGAAGAAAGAATGTGTCTTTATAAATATACACTAAGGCTTCGATGGCTCAACACCATACTTTACATGTACATGTATATACATCGAAATAAGAATTCGGTTGGGACCACATTTGATTTGAGCTATACATGGTGTTCCAGCCACACGTGTTCGATCAAACGAAGTGCTTCTGTAGTTTACATTTATTTGAAATACCTAACAATTACAATTAACAATCATTTGCATACCTATAACGAAAGTAATTTGCAAGAACATGTTAATATCCGGAAGACATAACACATGCTAGTGCCATGGCGTGAGGTATAATACATATATCGCGTTGATTTTGAGAAGACAGAAAGGTCTGTCTAACTCATATGGCTATGCTATTTTGGAAATATGTTATGCTTTATAAAATATATGCAAACATGCTACACAAATTTGCACAAATATAAATAGTTTTATATTTATGAAAGGACCAGACATTGTAAACACACTTATTACTTACCTGTTTACGATTCTTCCTACAGGCGTAGTGTCAAAGAACGACATTGGTCCACGAAACGTGTTGTGTAACATTTTCTGATGAATAAATTTTGCAGCTCTAACAACACCAAATGCTAGTATAGTCTCTTTGAAAAGCATCATGAACGCTGTAAGTAAAACAATGATTTATATATAGTTTCTTGTCGTCTAATGCCTGCAATAAAACACAATATGCACACACTCACACACGGACACGCATACACGCAAAGCAATAAGGTTGAAAAACATTTCAATATACGTACTGAATTTCTATTTATATGCAGGATATATCGAATTGAAAGAGAAATGTACTCACCATTTATAAATCCGAATAGGGCGTATATTCCAACATAGTAGTAATTCATTGATTGCCGTTCGTCACTGTGGCTTGGCATGGCTGTTAAATTGTGCAGATCATTGTTGTCCGTCCACTCTCTCAACCATATATCTTTACCGGTCGTAGATATCCTTTCTGCTACATAAAATACCAGTATCATTACACAAGAAAGAACGCCGAGTGCTCCGAAATAGGGTTCTATGTTCTTCCATTCGACCTGGAGTATAAAAATCATGAAATATAAAAAAAACATATAACAGAGTGGTATCCCGAGATTATTATAAAGTAAATAAAAGAAGTCGTCAAATACGAGATATGATTAATAAAACAGCGGCCGAACCACGTGTGACTATGTCACAAGACACAAGCAACAGAATAAAATTATGATTCCCATTAATTAATTATTTTAATGACATTGGATATTGAAAAATTGTATTTCAGATCTGTAAACTGTAGTATCACAATATGTATCTTATACATGTACTTACAATGTAATATGTGAAATATAACACGATGTGGTGACATAGTGTGTGATACGAGTATTAGCAGTATGTTACATGTGTAAAGTAATATGAGATATGATATATGATAACGTGATTCGAGAATAAAGAATAGAAGGCAGAAATGTTTTACCTTTCCTTCTTCCATTTCCTCTTCTTCCATGAGTTTTCCAGAGTCGGTTTCTCTCTTTATACGTTCTTCTGTTAACTTTTCAGTGTTGTCAAATGAAGGAAGCTTTATAAGTTTTTCGTTTTTATCGTCATAGTCTGCGTCAACATCACTGTGTTGGTCTTCGTGTGACAGTGCGCAAGATATGGATCTTCGCACGAATCGCTTACTCTTTGAGACCTCAGAATTGGAGCGTGACCTATAAAAGAAAGAATTGAGAATATAACAAGTATATCAACTAAAAGATATAGATGTCCATTTTAAGGAATCAAATATTAATAATCGCAAGTGATATTAAACTTTACTTTTGCTTGCCTTTAAAACGCATGTTTCAGAGCTACAGATATCGTAGTTTTATTAGTTTTATACCGCACCGAGATAAATTGGAATATGGACATATTTTTAAATTGTGAAATGTTTTAACAGGAACAGGATATCAAACTACATACTGCATATTCAAAAAACATTATATCCCAGAACTTACCTAATCTCCTCTTTGTCGGAAGTCTCGTAAGCCGAGTTATATCCACTGTCTGTCGTTAGATTTTGGAATGGTATAATCTTAGACGAACTATCACCTATGGTACAAAAAATTTTCATGTAATAGTCTATTACAAAGTGTATATAGAAAGGAACGTTCTAACAATTTTTACGCAATTTTGAACAATTTACATATGTTTGCTATAGACAAATAAATGTATAGATAAGGGTGAATCCTCTTAATGAAATGTTGAATTCCTCCCAGAAATAAGACTCAAAAAGATGTATTAGTAACACAGACTTTATGACACATATTCCATTTTGATATTTTATAATGATACAGATAGAATTGAAAATGAAATATCTTTAAATTATAGGTGAAATGTCTATCTAAAATAATAGTATAACACAATGTTACCATACGCTCAATATATATGAATTTCAGACAAAAAACTCAAGTTCAAATACAAAGTTGTGACTGTTCGTTCACTAGTTAAGTACTTCCGAAACGCTCACACACACCATTATTGGACACTTACCATGCAAGGTGACAAACAATCAAACACATAGTCATATCAATCACCACTTTCAAAATCTGCCACTGCACCAAGCATACTTCTTATGAACAGCATCTACATGATCTTACATGAACCCATACTCGTATATACAGAAACAGTCAAAATACATATTCACAGGGTATCAGAGTATTGGTCAGTTTATATATAAACATCGTTCTTATTGATATCAACTACAAAGTCATAATAATTCAACCATTCATCCATAAACACAAACACTCACACGTAACCAAATATTATTTCTGGGTATAATTTTCTAAACGTCACTCGTATTTTAGTTTGTTTATGTTCTGAATCGTGGCCTTTCCTTCCATATAATATCAAAATGATCCGTACCTTCAATACTGTCGTCTTCCACATTTTCTGACGCCTTTCCATCTTGGCTGTATTCTTTGATAAATTTGGCAAATGCACCATTTCTCGTCATTAGATCCTTGTATGATCCGATTTCTGTGATAGCACCTTTTTCCATAGTAACAATTGTATCACACTTTTGAAGCCATGTTATTCCATGTGTTACCAAAACTCGAGTCTGTTATTAAAAATGTTAAAAGCATTTTTATGTATAACTTACACCAATGATTGTGTCCCGATCAACACACATGAGTAAGTTTAACTTCAAAATTGTAAACCTTTTCAATTGCAGGTACCACGTGCATTCATAATTCTAAATATCAAATTGACTTATATTACTGGTTTGACATTTAAGCTTATATGAAATATATTTTAACGTAAAATATTAATTTAGATTTAGACTTATTTCCATAACAACTATAAGTATATAGTGTGTAGTATCAGTTGTATATGTTTATTTCAATATGTGTTGTCTTTGAATTTTGTAACTATAATTACCTTATTTCGTAATAAGCCGTTTTCGCCAATGACATGGTCGAATATATTTTTGCCAACATGAGCATCGACGGCACTCAGAGGATCATCAAGAAGGTATATATCGGCGTTGTAATAGACGGATCTTGCCATACTTACTCGCTGTTTCTGGCCGCCACTCAAGTTGATTCCCTTTTGTATAAATAGATATATAATTCGTTAATTATATCACAGTGCTAAAACACAATTGGCAGAAATCAGTGATTAATAAGTCGTATTATTGTATTATTTGATAGTTTATTTTATTTTAATTCGAATATTTCGAAATGGTGTTTTGCCATAGGTTTCTCTAGTCTGGACTCGGCTCTCCCCAACAAGTAACACGTTTACAATGTAAAACAGAGACAATATTAATAGAAATGATTGTAAGTATTGTTCAGGTTGTTGAGAGAGAGAGAGAGAGAGAGAGAGAGAGAGAGAGAGAGAGAGAGAGAGAGAGAGTGTGTGTGTGTGTGTGTGTGTGTGTGTGTGTGTGAGAGAGAGAGAGAGAGAGAGAGAGAGAGAGAGAGAGCACACACGTGAGAATTTGTCTGTGATATATATATATATATATATATATATATATATATATATATATAGAGAGAGAGAGAGAGAGAGAGAGAGAGAGAGAGAGAGAGAGAGAGAGTGTGTGTGTGTGTATGTGTGTGTGTGTGTGTGTGTGTGTGTGTGTGTGTGTGTGTGATAGAGAGAGAGAGAGAGAGAGAGAGGTATATGTGTAACTTTTATTGTCTTCTTTTACTGCTATAGTGTATGCAATTAAATACCAAACTGCAAACACTATCTATAAGATTTTTAAGTATGTTTTATCATTACATAATTAATTTCATCAATATGTTCAAGATCTATTAAAATTCCAACACATATTGGGTTTATACCTTTTCTCCGATTTCTGTTTTGTCAGCGCCTGGTAATATTTTTAAGTCGGTTTTGAGCTCACATGCATCGATGACATCTTCATACGTGCTTTGTCGCATTTTATTTCCAAATAAAATGTTGTTTTGCAAGGTGTCATTCTGGATCCATGCTTGTTGGGGGACGTATGCGAAGTTTCCCTGTATAACATAACATTAAAACTGGTTTATAACAAAAAAAAGAATGTGTCGATGGACTAACACAAATAGGTACATGTGTCCCTTTTTTAAATCTTTTAAAAGAACGTCTATTTGTTATAAAATAGCATTTTCTACACATTTATAAACTGAAGTTATATGTGATATTCGTATAGAATAAGTACATATGTAGCTTACATCGACATTAATTTCGCCTTCTTGTTTTTCCATTTCACCTAATATTGCCGACAACAAAGACGATTTTCCCGACCCGACAGTTCCAACCACCGCTACTAAACTACCTTTGGGTATAGTTAAATCAATCCTGAAAACGAAAAAGATCTGATAAATTGGTATTGATGACAACACAACACTTAAGCTAATGATAATCTTTTACAGATTCTACAAGACGTGGTGTACGCGCATATCTTTATCTATTCATGAATTTTACAAGCAATTTACTAACTGAAGTTCAAACAATAGAATGCCTAATGAATCAAAATTTGAGTCACTCACATACTGGTAATAGTATTTATTGATCAAGAATAATGTCAGTAACGTGATCGTCAACCAATAGTAATTAAAGATCAAAATATAAAATTGTTTATGCTATAGTATTTAAAAATATGTATACCTACCCTTTTAAACATGCTCCCAGATTCTCGTTCCATAAAAATGTTCCATTTTTTATAGATATGGCATCAGCTAAATAAAAAGAAAAAAAACGAGTTGTTAGTGACTTTCATAATATGTACGTGTCATCTGTCGACTGTAAAAAGAACTACGACTGTATGACGTGTTTATTATTTCTGGCCTTTATGGTTCATAAGAAATAGAGTGATAATGATCAAGGCGATCCGGGTATATCATTAACACTGGATATACTGACCATGACTACAGAACATGTACATAGTGCAAAACCGAGTTAGTGGAGGAATATATGCGATGCATAAAGGAAATATAAATATTTTGCTACTGTATATAAAAGCAACAAATGTAGACTTACCAGAAGGAAAATTAGTAATATTATCTTCGTTAATATCGTCGTTGTTTAAGAACTTCTGTACACGTTTCAACGACACATACGCTTTCATCATATGAGAAATAATATGAGGAGTTCCCGCAAATGCACCATTCATGATGCCAAACACCACCATAGAACTGAAAGCCGTCTTGGCATCAAGAGCATGGTCTTCGCTTATGTAAACGTAGGTTCCGAATGTTGCAAGCGCGATCTGTTAAAATGTAATCAAAACATTTAAATCAATTCACAAAGAGTCAAAATGTTCAGTTTATTTCTACATTCATTTTCACAGTCATTACGGTCGCCTAACGAATCCATGTTAATGATAAGGTGCCCAGATCACTGTCATAAAAGGGAAAACAACATGCAAACAAAACCAAATAATTTATTTCCACTTTATATAGTTTCAGTTTCGATTTTAAGATGCGAATAAGCGATTGGAGGAACATTTGGAATGATTTTATAATTGATAATTAAATTAGATTAGCAGCGGTACAAATAACTAGTATCTTAAACATGATATTGCACTACTTATTGCTTACCATAAATGGAGTAATACGCCATGCCAGTGATCCAATCATGCCAAATAAACGCTGATTCATTAAAATCGAAAGTTCTTTGCTTCTCAGATCGTTTATTTTCTCACCAAAGGCCAGTTCCCATGCGTACAGTTTCAATATCTATATAAATATATGTCACAAAAGTTGAACAAATAATACACGTGGTACAAGGTATGCGCAAGAGGGACATTTTTAACGTTGATAATAAGCAGGTGAAATGTATTGGTGCCGATTTTATCTTGTTCAAGCTTTAAATCCTGATCATAATGGGAAGAAAATCTAAATCAGTATACGTTATAATTTTTTTTATCTTACATATTTTGATGATGTCAAATTAATGTTTTCCACAATATAGCTATTGGCAATAGTGTCATCTAGAATAAATATACATATATATATAAGAAACGTATTTTCATTATTATTATTATACCGAAGAAGTTTCATTTAAATACGTATTTGTTGTATTACGATTGAGAATAGATCTTCTTTACATTAATCCATTTTAGATATAAAAAAAACCTTCAATCACATCTTTACAGTCTAACTATTTAGAATAAAAATTTGTAGGGTAAAATTTTACATTCAATTTATTACATTTTAGAACTGAGCAAACTTCAGTTACGTTTTTACATTACAACTGGTTAGAATAAATGTCTGTAGGTAACGTCTATATATTATTCATTATCACATTTTTAACTAATATAATATTTTAGAATATACAACCTTTTAGTAAGTTTTACATTTTAACTATTTAGAGTAACTATATGCCAGTTACGTCTTTACATTAATGCATTTTAAAGAATAAACGACCCCTAATGGATATTAATGGCTTTATATATATATAATAATGAAACATTGGCAATATTAGCAACAGACACTTGTGTTTACTAAACCAATTTCTTAATGGTTACTTTTGAACTCTTGTCGACTATACATGTTCATATTTTATTTTTTCAAGACCAATATTCATTAGAATATATATTTTCCAATTGGAATTGTATCTTGAATAATTTATATAGGAATGCAAATCTGATATAATAAAAAAACATAATTAGTTGTATTAATATTATCTATTGAGGTTAACCGTAAATCTCCTCTTATGTAACAATGACATTATAACGTAAGTGAAAAATAGTAAGTAATCTCCTGCCTACCTTTATTCCGTTCAGAATTTCTGTCATCAACTTAATTCTTGAGTCTTTGATATCCATTCTCTGTCTATGACGTTGGAGACCATGTTTTGCTAAATAGGCGTTTATTGGCAGGACTAGTAGCATAACGGCAACCCCGCTAAACACTGCCATGCCGACGGTGTTATATAGAAAGCCGAAACCCAGGAACACTTGGGCAGGACACGACCAGATAAGCCAAAAGAATGCGACCCAGTGTTTAATGCTCTCAACATCGTTTGACAATAGATTGACGATCTCTCCAACTGTTGATTCTGTACGGGCCTTGTTTGTCATTCTCAACGACTAATAATGTGAACAATAAAACCCAGAGTTATAACATGGCTTAACGTGTCTTATACTCCCTTAAGTCGTTTTTTTATTAAATAATAGCATTACCGTTCACGTGTTGTTTTTTAATTATTATACACTATCCATTCAAGAGACATATCGTATATTCATATAATCAACTTTTAGATGGATTTCTTTCTGTTTTTCGAAATAATTCTACATGTAGATGAATAAATACAGCATTGTCAAGCACGTGAATGCCAATACAATATAATATACAAAAATATTGAAAGTGAGTATGGCACAACATATATAAGTAGTAATCATAGGGAATATTGTATGAACATGAATGATAATTAGTGCATTAAAACGGTGGATGAATTCATACAGACGAGAATTTCTTTTTAGATAGTAAATGACCTGACACGGGATATCACTCAAACAAGTCGGTAATCAAATTAGCGATCGACATTGTTTTCTTCGTCGTCATTTTCCTTAGACAAGTCGACGGTGTCTAAGTACATTGTATTTACTTGAAAAAAACAACAACACAATATCAGTGAATAGTGGGCGGAGCGATATTCTTTCTCGTGTCATTTTCATTAAACGACTTTCTTACCTTAAAATGATACACGGTAATTTTGTTCCATGTTCACTCATTAATATTTTGATTTGAATACTTTAAACCTTAATAAAACAAATATGGAAATTAAATACTGCAGTAAGTGTAGACTCTGAATATCGTTATTACTACATGACTTTATATCAAATAATTAAAAACATTCTATTTCGCACTTTTGTTAGGACTTTCTGGCAAATGATAAAAAACATCCTTGTTCTCACTTTTGTTGGGACATCATAGCAAATGATAAAAAAAACATGCAAATGTTAAATAAAAATCCTAGTTCTCACTTTTGTTGGGACTTTCTAGCAAATGATAAAAAACGCATCCTAGTTCGCACTTTTGTTGCCATCTATGAATAAAATCAGTTATAACATTGTCATGTTTTCATAATTTTCATATTAAAACAATTAAAATAAATATCTTTACCTTTTTAAAGATTGTGTTGATGAGGGCTGACCTTACCCGGAAGGCTATCGATTCCGACAGGTGACACAAGTACTGAATTGTTAAATTCTGTATGAGTAAACACACAACAAACGCCACCAGATACACGTGTCCCTTCCATTTTGGTTGGTTCTGGTCTTCAGCAAAACCAATAAGGTTCCTAAACGATAATGGACTCCAGATAAAAAGTTTATAGACATCAGTCAGACTACCTTACATTAACGTCATTTAATCTATAGCTACCATAGAACAATAATACACGTACTTATATGAACACTCTGTGTAATAGTATAATCACAATATATGTAGGCGGACCCAAGAAGTTTTGTTAAGTGGATCCAAAAAGTAAAACTCTTTTTTTCCCTGAAGTTTTGTCATTAAGCAATATTTCAGGTATATTTGTAAGGGTCTGAAACCGCTTCCAACCCCCTTTAGGATCCGCCAGTAAAATACATGTTAAATATGTAGTTAATACATATAATATGTATCAATAAAAGCAAAAGAATACTATTATATTTGTCTTACCCAAGGATGACTGGTCCAAGAAACAATACTGCATTAAAGACGACTTTTAACAAATTGCTACTGATAAGATCGAATCCATAACTTTTCACCAGAACTTTCAGCAAGGACACTTTCACCTTCGAGTCTTTGTCTTCATTCCTTCTGGAAGATGCATATTACAATTAATACAATATATGTCAATCTTATGAAATGTTTTAAATAAAATATGCATGTGTCCACACACACACACACACACACACACACACGCACATTTACATAAATGCGACCCATCTGCACTGTTAGGACAATTTACATACAAAAGCTGATAGCTTTATATGAGTAGAATCCGGTTAAGGATGTATAACTACTCACGCTCTATATAAAGGACATACTTTGAAATCAGCTGGATCATAAAGATACAGTGAAATCATAGTACTTTTATTTCATAAAGGGAGATAATTGAAATCAAATTTTAAAGCTACTTTTATATTATACAGTTATTAAACATAGTTTAATATTGTTAATCAATATTAGACACTTCGCGTCGACAAATATAGGGACTTAAAACGTGGGTGTTGTCCACACACCCTAAAGGTCGAATGGTCGATCTCAGACTTCACGCTATGGCCTAACAAAACCTACACCAAATACTCAGAAAATGGACTCGAAAGCGGTTTTCAAGAAGCTCTGAGTTTAAATTTACTTTGCATTCCAGCTGAAGTATTTTAGTAAATACATATATCACTATTTACTTTGGAATGCATTGTTAATTATTTTAAGCAAAATTTTCATTCCAAAGTCGGAACATTTTATAAATATAACGTGCAAAACATACTTGCAATTCGCCCTCTGTTTTTGTTCTTCCTGTTTCCATAACAATTCAAAATGGCTATTAGCAATGGCCGATTGTTCCGTCGGCATTAAACGCGGGAAATCTTCGTCTGTAAAATTCTTCTGGTATCCTACATTTAAAACACTGAAACAGAAAAAAAAATCCATTTCATTGAACGAACGTCTTATAAAAACGTGGATAACACATTTAGACCATTCAGGGATATTCATAGCTGATCTTGCATACAAAGCAATTCATATTAAAAAAGCTTTAAATGTATACTAGATTAAATGGAGTTGGATTACTTTCTTTTTTCACATCGATAAAGAACAAGATACATGAATGTAACTTATTATTGAAGTCAAATTTGTTTGTGTATGTATATTTGGAAGGAGTGGTCCAGTGGTAAAGCATCTGATCCAGGACAAGGGTTGTGGGTTCGATACTTCGCAACGGCTTTATGTGTATGATACCCATACAGTCGCAGCTAAATTTTAAGTCTTCGGTATGACCCGGTCGAGGATCGAACCCACGACCTTTCGCATGCGAGATGAACACTCGACCACTAGACCATGGCTGCGGTTCACGGGTATTGAAACACAACTGTATATAACTGGACGCTAGTATGACTCCGGCTACACTAATATTGTGAGTCTTAATGTAAATACTACTTACCCGCCCATCCAACTGAAAAAGCACCGTGACAAGAACGATGACCTCTGTAAAGGGCAATCTTGCTGTAATATTAAAGACAAATTATATTATGTAACTTTATTACATTACCGTTTAAGAGACAAATCATCAGTAATTTGTTTAAACCAATTTTTAGCTCGATTGTGAAGAAAGATCATGGCTTATATGAACCTCTCCCGGTTCCGTTTCCTGAGTAGAACCAGTACTGAGTTGTTTTTAGAGGCATCGGTCGAACTGGGGATCGAACCTGCAACATCAGTCGTGAGGTCCGCTACATTGACCCGCTTGATCAGTTATAATATGTTCCGTACAAGAATACAGAAAATAAAGATATTCATTGTATTTAACTTGATATCGCACTTAAGATTCAGGAAAATGACTACTTCTAAATGGTCAATTAGCACCATACCTTTCCTGCCTGTTTCGGTAGTTCTTCAGCAAAACAGCTTAGTATCAACTGCACGAACGTAAGAACCAGATAGGAATTGAGTATCGAAGTTTCTGCAGAACTGGCGTCAGAGTTCTGTTAAAAATGATAATACAATAATTATAATACTTATAACAATAATGATAATGATAATGTATCTTATCAACAAGATGAACCTTTTGTATATTACAGTCAAACCTGTCTTAGGCAGCCAGTCAAGGGAAGGAGAAAAAATGGCCTTTCAAGCCAAGTGTTTGTTTAATACAGGTTAAATTTCTCTGAAAGCAAATAAATGGGAAATAGCAAATGTAATTGCTGAAGACAAGTGGCTGCTTAATAGAGGTGGCCGTTTATACAAGCTTGGCTGTACACTCAATCTTCCATGAAGCTCTCAGCATACTTACAAAGTACAACATCAACTTTATTTCCATTTTGTTACATTAACACAGCACTAGTACTACACTTGTCTATATATTGATTATATGAGATAAAAGATAAACTAACACATTGTAAACACAGAACGAACATAAACAAAATAAAATAGAAAACTTGGTTTTCAAGTGTAATGGGAAATACAGCATACCTAACCCTTCAGATCACCGGATTGGGAAGTATTCTAATTTTGGACAACACGGAGTCGTATCCGTATTCCAAACACGTATCGCCGATATATTTTAAGAAAGAACACTAATCTTTTGTTCACCAAATCTATTGTATACATATTTAATTGTTTAAATTCTCCATAACTCGTTTGAAAAAAATCAATGTCTAGGTGCAACAGAACGTGTGATTGATATTGGTGTGCAGTTTCACATACCAGTAAGTATGCTCTACTTCACTTAATTGCGATGCAAAATTGATTAAAACGAACCTGTCGAACCATTCTAGAGTATACAAGAATCGATCCGCAAACGGAAGCCAACAGCCAGTAAATTGATAAAATTCCGGAAGTGACGAATTTTTTCCGTCGTTCTAACTCAACGTAAAACATCACCAGCAACTGTTGATAGAAATACATAACATAAATTAACAAGCTGTTGATTAACATATAAATATTCTTATACTTGTATATAAGTTTTTGTTTGTTTCAATTATTTGTTAACTTCGACTGTGAAATCCCGCTCGAAGTCTTCTTGGGTAGAACAAGATTTAAGCGTATACGGAAAAAGTGTCTTGCTCAAGGACACAACACATAACCGTGGCGTAGAATCGAACTCACGACCCTCCGATCATGGGTGAGGTGCTCTACCACTGGATCATTAATTGTTTGTTAAATGCTCCCTTTGAGTATTCCGAAATTCAATCAACATTGAAAAGATTTTTATAAGATTTTATCTTCCGTTCTAATCCATATGCCGGGCCCGATTAGCTCAGTCGGTTACTCTTCTGACTATCAATCCAGGGGTCGTGAGTTCGAATCCCCCGCCCGGCAACAGTCTCCGTGATGATTGATATACGACGTTGTGTCTCATTAGCATACATCTCTCACCTCTGATTCTAGTGGGAAAGTTATCAGTTACTTGCGGAGATGGGGTGTGCTCGAGTACTGGTTAATCCCAGGAAACAGTGGTTATATTAACTGATCGTCTGTTAGCCGTCGATGGCATAAAAATGACGCTGAATATTCAATCAATCAATCAATCAATCAATCAATCAATCAATCAATCAATCAATCAATCAATCAATCAATCGATCGAATCCATATTTATACCTTAACTTATGTGTATATATGCACATTTGAATTAATAAATATGTTTAAACCAATCAACATGTTATACTTTTCAATGTATTATTACTTTAACAAATATTTACTATATTTCATGAATTAAATTTTAGTGTTAAATTTTCCGTTAATGGCCATTAAATGTTTTAATTTAATTTGTTTTAAAGCGATTGTGTTCTTACAACTTTAACATATCGCACTCGAAGTCGTACTTGGTAGATGCAGTACTACGTATATGTGGATAAAGTGTCTTGCTCAAGGACAACACCCATATTCGTTGCGGAGCATCGAACCCACGACTCCACAGTCCTGGACCCGATGCTTTACCACAGGACCACAAACTCTGTATGGCCTTTAAATAATTTATAGCATCGCTTACCAAAGTTAGTCCTTCTCCAGCCAATCCGACAAAACGGGAATTCCAGTAACTCTTGTTTTCCTCGTCGAGATTTCGGACAAGGGCCGACAACTCCAGACACTTTATTGACAGTTGTAAAACGGCAATACTCTGAAAAAGAAATAACTCACCAAATACATACTTTTCTCCCATATGAACGAAACCGTGATCATCGACATAAATATATGTCTTCGGAACGCATCACATCATCGTCTGTGTGGTTAACGGATATATGGTCAAAAATTGTAAGATATTTATCATTTATTATTATCAATTCTTAGAGTTATTATTTGTACTAGATTGCTTTGTTTATGATTTTTCATATTTATTCTGTAAATGCACATTGATGTGTAAAAAAAGTACAACTTGACTAAATGTTTGAACACGTCATTTTAATGTGTGCACTCTTCACATCAATGTGGGAACTCGCCACTTTAACATGTGTTTAAGTTCGTTGATACGTCAGTGTGAAATTTCCATTTTAATGTATGTACACATTACCTGTGTTTGAACTCGCCACTTTCTATATATAAAGTCCTGCATGACATTTTATGTTATATAAATCCATTTTTATGTATAAATACACCATTTTATTTGTTGTACTCGCCATTTTTTACACACACACACACCACTTTTTTACGTTTATATCCGCGACCTTATATGTTGTACTTACCTCTTTTAATAGACTTTTCCAGCTTTTCGGCAGAGGTTCGGTTTTTAACTGCTTCAGTGCATATATGTATATGGGGGCCGAGAGCCACAACCAGGCACTGGCAAAACATAGCAGCACTGTGTCTTCGAAACATTCCGTGAACTCCGGATATTCCCGATGGTTTCCCCATGTCAGATTCGAGTCCTGAAGTTAAATTGACGATACTCGTGTGTGTATTGATAACAAATCATATGATCACTAATGATATAACTGTTTCAATATTCAGAAAATATACAATTGCGAGAAGTAATGAATTATAATTAATAACTGACCATTTTCTAGTGAAAAAGTAATTGAATTTTGTTAGATGTCACACATACTCGTATTTGAAATGAATTATTAAATACCACATGTACATTTAAGAATATTACCCAAAATGCATCAATACAGTACGGCATAGTGGCCATACTGGAGTATGAATATTTTTTGTTCACAATAAGGGCCAGATATAGACGTGACACCGATGACTCAGGGCTATCTATTAAATAAAAATACTAAAAGGAAAAAGAAACGCCGGTTAAATTTCAGAGCCATATTATTACAGTTTAACGTAATTCAATTTATTGCGGCACAAGTTGTGACAACTTAAATATAAATTACGCTCGAGGTCTTCTTGGGTGGAACCAGTACTAAACTTGTGCGGTAAAAAATGTCTTGCTGAAGAACACTGCACAAAGCCGTGTGGGAGGGGGGTGAGTCGAACACAAGTATCCGATCCTGTGTTCGTCGCTATTATATACTTTTTGTAAACGATATTTACACTTATAGTAGTATATGTATGTAAAAGTAATTGAGTAATTAATGCATTGAAAAAATACCGCTACATAAATATTCCAAAACTGTATTATCGCTTACAATATCGTTACAGTATAGATAGAACGAGGTTGTCTCCGTATTTTCTAAATTTAAACATTTCTCATCGATTGTCGTACAAATAGGTGGGAGTGTAGCTTTATCTTTGTAAATGCAACTTACAAGTGATGGTGAAATACAATACACTCCTGGGGAACCTGTACAAAACTGGGGCAGCGATGCTCTTATCATGAATTAGTGTAGTCATTAAACATAGCGACATAACAGAAGACATACAAACATGATGGAATAGAAAGTATATTGTGTCAGCAAAATCAAAGAGAGAGAGAGAGAGAGAGAAAGAGAGGAAGAGAGAGTAGACTAACCGAAGAACAAATGAAACAAAAGAAATAAAAACATGGCTAAATTGATAGATTGAAAACATTACTCAAAATGCACCCTGACAGACAGACAGACAGACAGACAGACAGACAGACAGACAGACAGACAGACAGACTAAACTTATCGCTTGATATTTTTTAAGACATTTATAGCGTTTTGTTCTGATACACGCCCTTTAACATGCAGTATGTATTAACTATACTAAATATAATCAATACTACATAAATACAAACGAAATAAAAAATAAAATTAATAAATCAATAAATTTATAACGTTACCCAAAATGCATCCTTGCAGAATGTATTAAGCATCTTTAATTAATAATTCTCTCTCAACGCGATTTCTAGTTTGTTACTGATTTACTTGTGTGAGAAGTATTTATACCCGATTTGCAGTTAGTAAGTTCGATAAAAATAGAAGGGACTTACCCGGCATTGGTATTAATCATTACTGGCGTTAATATAGGTAAACGGTTATATGTGGCCTTGTACAGTATAATATCGATCCGTTTGGGATAACGATTTAAAGTAGATAGAACATAGCAAAGAAATAAAATCCCCTTTAACGTAAAGTATGTGTCAGTAAGTATGTCAACTAGTGTGCTGGAGTTGAGAAAATATTAATAAAGTTTATATTTGCAATTATTATAAAATACCCAAACGGGGGTTTTAGGTTTGACCTCTTCTGTAATAACGTAAACCGCACAAGCTGTATTAACCTGTCGATATATTTTCTTTTTTAATGGCAGTTTAACGCCAATTTCAACACATTTCAGGTTATATATAACATTTCCAGTTTTATTGGTGGAGGAAGATATCAGCATGAATATGAGTAGAACCACCGTCTTCCGCAGGTAACTGGCAAACTTTTTCACATAAATTTTTTTTGCAGCGAGCGTGACTCGAACCTACGACCTTAGCGGTAAGAGTGACGTGCTATTGAGACGGTGCCTTAGACCAATCGGCCATGGCGAATTACCTGTACATTCTTAAATGATTCCTAAGAGTAGTATTAAAATGACTTTAATGATAATTTATGAAGTATGATATGACAGGTGTTGTATTTAGGACATTTTTACAATGTTATAATAACGCTAAAATGAAAAATCCTGTAGTATACATTCAACAACTTTAATGGTGTCATTACAATTTCTTTAAATAAATGATGAAAGATTTCAGATGAATAATCATAGAACATAAATTGTTGTTAATTTATCAGACATAATACAAAATATAACGTGTTATCTTTTCAAAACCATTGTATTCCGTTTAGTGTAAACATAAACAGCTAGACGTTTAGTTTTTCCCTTGTGTGGCTGCTTAAGACAGGTTTGACTGTACATTTACTTGCACACTAATACACGGCAATTTATTCTTCCTGGACAAGGATGGTGAAATGGATACATTAACCATTGCCAAATTAAGTTAATCTTGGTTCAGTAGATGTAGAAACCACAGGCAACAGTATTGGTGTTTAGACCACCCAATTTTCCTGATCTCAAAAAACAGAAGACAATTTTACTCCACCCACCCACCAAGACTCCACCTCTCCACCTCTCCACCCATCCACTCATTTTTTATTTCATATGTTAAAAGCTACATAAATTTTGATATATTTTATATGATTATAAATCATATAAAAATTATGTATAAAAACAATAAAATAAATGAAAGTATGTGTTATAAGTGTATAATATATATACACTATAACTCATACTCTTAGTTTTTTATTTGACACATTTTCTATTTACCATTTTTATAAAAAAAAAAATAATCAAAACCTGTATTAAGCAGCTGTCTGCCTTAAGGTGTCATGTTCGCCCATTCCCTTGAGTGACTGCTTAAGACAACATTGACTGTAAATCAAATGTGTAGCATGCAATAAAATCATTAGATAAGAAACATTACAGACAGCTTAAATGTCCTTCATTGTAAAACGAAAACTGGGAGAAAATAACCAAAAATAAAACAACAAAAAGCAAACACCTTATTAATGTATCGTGTCAATATAGAATATCTCGGTCTCGTTTTTTTTTCTAAATAAAAAACAGCTTTTACGACAAAACAAAAAGTGTGTGGCGTTCTTTCAATGTTTTTTTGGCAAATACACTCTTAATCTTAATCTTAAACACTCAAGTTCAAAAACCGATAATAAGCAGTGTTGCACAACAGCGTTATGCGACTGGGAATACCCCAGATCGATCAAGCATTGATTGAATTCGTCGCTGGCTTTTGATATTAGATTATATAAATATTTGCATATATCATCCGTAAGGTTTTACCTGACACTAATGAATATTCCGTGTTATACGTATATGTACATATGTAGGTGTCACACAGTGTATGGTTTATTATTGATTATCGTGCTAATTATATATACACACAGTACTGATTGATTTATTGAATTTACAGTTTTGAAAAATAAAGATAAAATAATTAATGCCTATTTTGTATAAATATACGGTGTCCTGTTGGGGGCCATCGCGGAATATTTTTTTAAATTAGGTCAAGTCCGTGTGGTTCCGAATAGAATCACTGTCGATCTCTGCAGAGGGGTAGGAATCCTCCGAATGTGTGTCATGTTCATTTTATAATTTTCTGTCATGTTCATTACTGTGGGTAAATTATCAACCCCTGCGTGGTTCCAGGGAGCCATTTGAATGATGGCAAGAATAGGATCACTGTGACTCATACATGTCGTAAGAAGCGACACTTTGAGTAATACGACAGAATTTGCTGCAACTCTGCTGTTATGCAGGTATCAAGGATCTAAGTTCATTCTGCATATTTATTTGTTGATATGTTTTTGATATGTATGTTAATTTGTTGTTTTTGTACATTTTAAGTGAACCTGGAATCTTCCTTTCTGTTGGCGTCAAATAACCTATAATGTGTTGGTACACCGTAAAACCCTTTTCATTCATTCATTAAATAAGGTCAAGTCGAAACACTAAAACAACACAACTACGATGATGAAAAGCGGAAACAATGGAACTACGATGGTGAAAAGTCAAAAAGCCGAAACTACGATGGTAAAAAGTCAAAAAGTCGAAACTACGACAGTGAAATGTTGAAATCATTTCGACTTTTTACCATCGTAGTTTCGATGTTTCGACTTTTCACCATCGTAGTTTTGACTTTTCACCATCGTTGTATCGACTTTCACCATCGTAGTTTCGACTTTTCACTATCGTAGTTTCGACTTTTCACCATCGTAGTTTCAACTTTTTACCATCGTTTTTTTTATTTTTTACCATGTTTCACCATCGTTGTTTCCATTTTTCACCATCGTAGTTTCGATTTTTCACCACCGTTATTTTGACTTTTCACCTATGGTGCGATAGCCCCAATGGGGTACCGTAGCTATACTGATATATTATTTTGTCATGTTAATAGATACTTACACTTTCGGTGATCATACAGTTTATTTCGAAAGGTATAATCTTGAATCAGTCATTTAATATGGATCGCGTGTTCCAGTGGAAGAGCATAGACCCCATAAGCGGAGGATCGTGGGTTCGATCCTTCACCACGGCTATGTGTGGTGTCCTTGAGCAAGACATTGTTTCCGCATATGCTTAGTACTTGTTCTAAATGTACCCACGAAGGTTATTTGTATAAGTTGTAATATTTATTTTTCGCAATCGAAGAAGCGTGTTAAATAAGTTTATATCAATTAATTAATGGCATATCGACGTATTCATCTTTGATAACCCACCACGTTAGTTAATTAAAGAAATTATTTATTATTTTGTTAATAATTATATAAGTCATTCAGAACTGCACGACATACATAATACTGGATTATATTACGTATGATAAGTCAGCATTTACAGAGTTTCGACAAATTTGTTTGAGCTTGTAATCTCATGATAATTCAGAATAGCAATTATTATTGTTACCATTAATAATAAGTTTAAACTTCTATTTTACTTCGATTTTGTAACACGTAACAATTATAACAAATCACGCTGGAAGTCTTCCTAGGTAGAACCAGTACTAAATATATGCGAAAAAAGTGTCTTGCTCGACGACACCAAACATAGCCATGGGGGAGGATCGTACCAACGACTCTCCGATCTTAGGTTCGATGCTCTACTACTGGATCACGTGATCCACACTATTTTATTTTATTATATGTATCTCCGATTATCAATTATTTACTACATTGCGTTATTTAATTATTTCAAACCGAAGCAAACACTATTTTACAAAAATCTTGTTGTTGTCTTATGTTTTTTTTTTACGTCAACTATTCAGGTAGATATGTGATTTAATAATATTACACGAGATAGTCGATTTGTTGTTTTGAATTTTTGCTACTTATAACTTTATATTGTTTTACATATTAAAGTATGTGCACACATAAGATTGCCATAAAAAGGTCCACATGTATGTATTTGTCACACTGTCATACAAATAATAAATCATGGTGAATCTTTATTTCTTTTTTATTATTGGATAATGGAACAGTCATTGTGTATGGTACTTCTCGTATTCAGTGGAAGGACGTTGACTTTGTTTATGTCATTTCTTTGCGAAATCATTTTTAAATGGATCAACGACAGTTTTCGACAACTTCAACCTGGATTATATTGTACTTGTCTTAACAGGAATGCGTATTATATTTTGTACTACGTTAACACAATTCCCCGACAATAGTCAGACAGCGAATAAAGCACATAAAGCAAATATCATATTATTACATTTATACTTAAATATATTTTATGTAACAAAAATAGAACGTTTTTAACAAAACATGTTTAACATCTCGCGCCAGTATTGGGGCCTTGGGATCAATACCGAGACCAATATGGAACATATGGATTTTCGGCCCCGGTACGAATCCATATTGGCCTCCGTGTTGGACAGACTGCGAACATGATATTTCGTGTAAAATGACTTCGATTTCCAATGAACCATTATAAATAACCCGTCAACGCCATAGCAACCGAATGCCATCACGGGAAAAGCGGATACATTAAAAATGGCAGTAAAGACGTTTGAAAGCTAAAGAAAATCGCCTTTTGGCTTTAGATGGAGCCATTATACGTAATTATTCACAAAATCCAGACAGGTTAGGAAAGCGAGGAGGACACCCGCAGATTTATAGAAAATATGAACAACAAGTACAATAAACTAAAGACAAGGAGCGACGTTGAAAAATTTCAAAACTAGCTGTGCATTTTGACTGTTCATTTTGAAGAAAGTCACTGAAACGAACTGGACATGGAAACATTGGTCGACGAATTACAGATGATAAGATTAACATAATATAATAGAAGGACTTGTTAAAAATATATTGTACACCCGTTTCGTTTATTTAATGTTATTGTTATTATCAATAAAAAACATAACACGCTTCGTATTTATATCAGAGTCATTCAATCGGCGCTGGTTTCCAGTGGTAGAGCGTTCGCTGTAAATCTGGAGATCCTATTTGTTCTATTGTTAACTCTTTACTTTTGAATAAAAAAGAGACCAGATTATATCACGGAAATTCAAAGTCGTCAAATACGCATATACGAAGGATGATCCAGAAATAAACGGACTGCCTCTGTATCTTGTTCATTTTACGGATTTCTAACATGACAATTTCAGCAAGTACACCTCAATTCATGCCAATTCTCTAACTTGAACGATTTTCCTTTCATAAAAAGTAATTGTCATTTTATTCGTTACTAAAGCAACCCACTGACGTTAAAGTGGGGCTCGTGTCTTTTTATGCTTTAAAGTGTATAATTATAGTTAAATTGATCAACTTCTTAATGTGATATTTTGGCGCTTAAAAAGCACGATTATTACTTGACGTCTTCGGCGTAATATAACACAATCTCAACTTCATTCCTGTTTCCGTTAGTAAACAAGACATTAAGGAATACTACCGGTTGTATATTACGGCGTCATTTAAGTTACAAGAAACGCGCGCAATTGTTGTCAGCTTTGACATTCGACAAACAAACGAATGAAATCATACAGCAGGCGTATACGGGAAAATACTGTCACAAATGCAGGATTTTGAATGGCATCAGAGATTCCGACACCGAAGAGTGCCACTAGAAGATGGGAAGGGGCGGGCCGTAAGACCGCTATGGTAAGTAAGTTTCATTTGAAACACAAAATAAACATATTTGCGATGAAATGTTATTCTTTTTTAAATTATATGTTCAGTGTATACTACGCAATTGTCATCAAATTGAATTAAAACTCTTTTGATTTTAGGTTCTGCGTAGATATATAACGCGTGCGTTGCAGAATAGGAGGCCTACTCTAGACTATTCTGGAGATCGGTCTGCTTGGCTTTGTGTTAATGGAACACCCTACCTACTCACCAGATTTTCCCCCCAAGGACTTCCACGTGTTTCCTGTCATGAAATCAGCTTTGAAGGGTTACAGGTTTGATTCCTTTAAGGAACTGTCTTATGCGGTATATCGTGTAGTGTCTGGTTTAGACTCTGAATGGTATACGGATATGTGTGAACAGTGGATCGCTCGGCACGCGAAATGTATTACATTCAAAAGATATTACAGAGAGAAATGACTGATATACGTATTGTGACTGAAAATATCACATCACCCGACGTTATTTTGTGTTTGATGACGCTCCCCAATGTCTGTTACAGGCAGTGTGTTTATGTATGTAGTTTCGTTGTTTCGAAAGCAAACATCTTGAAACTTTCAGGTGTCGTGTATTAAAGATTGAACATAATGCGTAATGTTTCTCATTAAAGTAACACATAACATACAAAAGAAATAGGTATAAATGTAATAAAAAAGTTATAGTATGACTGAAGTGTGCCTGTTGGTCATACTGATCCTGGTCTTCCACAATATCACAGTATGGAACACCAGGGCCAATATGACCAACAGTTACACCTCTACCATACAATAACCTCTAACTATTGTCACACGGACTAGCAACATTGCCTACCAACTGGAGCATGCCTGCTACACATACAGCGTCCGTGTTCGCTATCAAGCTAATGGAATCTCTCACAATTGCGATAGCTCAAAGACTATTTTGTGGAACGATACTCTCAAGCCTGCAATATATAAGTCTACCTGTTGTCGTGTTAGGTGTCATTGTATTCGTTGCCGAGCATTGTGACCATTTCATCAAACTATCTAAAGGCAGTGGAATAGCATTCGCGTCAAATATTTGTCTTGCTCTGAGAAACGTCGTCATTAAGAACTAACATACATCACAAAGTGTAATAGCATTTTCTAAAAGATGGACATGGTGATGTCTGTTTGGAACGCAATGTATATGATTAACATATGTTTACTTTCTCGAGAATGAAAGTTTCCTGGCGAAACTACATGCCTGTTTTGCTTGGTAGTGATGTCATCATTATTCCATATGATGTACACTTACATATCCACAGGAATTATTCCATCGTTATGTAGTTATACGTCTCACACTACTATAACATTTCCCATAGAGCTCCATTGCAACATTTATGTCCATAACACAGTGAAAATAAAAATATGTAGCATATATCTAAAAAGGATACCTTCACCATGTTTTTTTTCTAGTTCAATGGTTTTGTGACACCTATCAGTTTCCAGAGTAATAATATGTCAACTATTCGCCCAAGACGCAGTTCGAACCAACACTTCTGAAATGACACAGAATCTGTTATCAGCATCAAATTTTCAGTGGCGATTTCTTAAATTCTGACCATTCAACAAATGGTAAATAATCCACTGCAATACAAAACCTTGAAAACCTTGAAAAAGTGAACTAAAGTTTTATTTCTGCTTCCTTCATCTGTAGGTTCGGAGTATTCAAGGGGAATAATAATGGTGTGAGTCCTAAACTAAGAATTTGGAAGCCAAAAACACAACCAAGAAATGAATTAAAAAAAAAGTTTTGTGTTTTTTTTTGGTAATCATAATGGATAATTACTCAAATATGTAGCTGATCGCTGACGTATCGTTAAAAGCATGGTGTAAAGGTTTAAAATTCAAATTGTAGTTCATACACTATTACTATTCTAAATTGTTAACACCCTTCCTCAATGCTGTTAAAGACGATATTGTCATGTTATATACGTCATGTAAGCGGAGCGGTAGTAAAGTGGAAAGAGTGTTGCCCGCTCACGCCAGAGGTTGCGGGTTCGAAACTTAGCTCGACCCGATTCCTGTATAAACAACACTGAGTACAGGTTTTATCTAGGCAAAGGAATCGAGAGCGGTTCATATAAGCTCTGAGCTTTCTTTGCAATCGAGTAAAGTTAAAAGGCAAACGAGAACTCCTATTAAACAACCGGATATATAAACATGTGAACATGGTACACTCATAATTTACAACTCGTTTTAATTAAACGGAAACATCCCTTTAACAAAAGATGTTTACCGTAGAAAACAGTTACAATGTTGACCTGTAGACCAATGAAGAAACAGTGTTTGTTACGCTTACATCCATAAAGCCAGTGCTATACAAATTGTTCATCAACTCTCCTCTTGGGTCCCGTGAGGTGCCATTAAATATATGTTATACTTTAAGTTCAACAAGTGGACCAGTGAGGCATTTAAAATTGATGTTAAGTTAACATGTACTGGATTTGGTTTAAACTTGTAAAAAATAAAAATTATGATACAAGTTATTATAATTTAAAAATATCACACTCAAATTCTTTCCTGATAGAACCAATACCAAGTTCATGTGGATAAAGTAGCTTACCAAATGACACTACGCATACCGTGGTTGTTGGATCTAATCAACAACTATCCGATCCTGGGAGCATGAAATACTTAGAGTTGATACAATGGTAGCTCCTTCAAGTGGAAAAATGAAATACCAGTTGTCGTTACAATTCAAATCCTTTCGTGTGGCTCGACCGTAATACACAGTGGGTATTTACATAAACCTTAATTGGTTAATCAATTTAAATACCCAGTGTAGATTCTATGTGATTATCCAGTTTATCAGTGCAGTATCAATTATCTTGAACGTATATCCATATATTAACATATTTTATTTTATCGTTATTCTAAAATTTGGTATATAAATTGGCAATAAAAAAACGGCACAAAGACAGTTCGCATATAAAATAGTTTATTAGAATGTATAAAAACGGATGATGAACAAGTTTTACTAATGCATTGTTTAACACTCAAATGATTACTAATTATCATTTATATATAATCCCCACCCTCCTGAACGGTTCATACAAAGTTCACCACTTTAAATATAGAAATTATATCTGGTTCACAACATTATAATATAAAAATGTAAAATATAAAATGTAACAAACAATAACACATGACCTTTGATGAACAAAGTTCAGACTAGTGAAAACTTACTAACGCACCATTAATTGTAAATATTCGAGAATCCACCAAAAATCGATGAATCAAAACTAAACGCTTTAAATATTATAAAGAACATAGCTATATTCTAACAAAATGGAACACAATATCAAGTATTTCAGTTAACCAGACCAGCATCTTTAGCCATGCTGTAAAACACCGAATTCGTATCCTTGAGTAATGTCTTTGGTTTGTCAAATTCTTTTACTTCTCCTTGGGCAAGTACCAGTATCCTAGAATAAAGAATAGAAGATGCACATTACAATAGTGTGTTCTATTTTACAGATCACATTTTGTTGTATTATTCAGAAATAGAAAATGTGTACGTACATACTATGGAATACAAAACAAAGTTAAACGTTTGTTTATAGGTCTCACTACACAGTTGAACTTTGTTATATTTCCATGGTAAATCAGCTATCTCATTTAAACTAATATGTATCATTGTGAGTGATTGGATAAAAAAGCGTATATCAGATGTTGTAGATTTGAAATTCATATTCATGTACATGTATTACACTATTTATTCTGAAAAACCTACACATTAACATTTACTAAGATAAAAGAAACATGATCATAAGCCATATATAACAAAATAACCGCATTGAAACAATTAATCCCATTGCATGTTGTATTGTGTTTAGCGTGGCTTTCAACAATTCTTCAGTCATATCGCGACTGTGTCTGCCTGAGTACTATTCTAAGCGCTGCCACACTGCAATATCATAACGAAGACACATGGTATGGTACCCAACTAAGTCACAATATACTGACACAGAGATGACCAGACCTTGAACTATACTGTATATGCTGAACGCCAAGCGTAAAAGCTTCTAATACTTTTATTCAAGTCTTTGGTATGACCCGACCGGTGATCGAATCCATGACATTTCTCATGCGAGTCGGACGCTTTAATACTTGATCACGCCGTGATCTCCACTAGCGAAGGAAATATGATTATGTTGTGTTACTAAACAATTTGACTGCTCACCTGTCATAATCTATAATGGTATTCAACCTATGGGCAATGGTAAGAACGGTGCACTCTTTGAACTCAGATTTGATAGTGTTTTGAATCAGTTCGTCCGTCTTCATATCTACAGCAGCAGTGGCCTCATCCAGAACGAGGACTTTACTTTTACGTAGCAGACTTCTGGCAAGACAAATTAACTGACGCTGTCCAACACTGAAAATATGATATACTATTTTGTGAATGAAAGAAGTTGCAGTAACATTGTCATCGCTGTAACGTCGAGTATTTTATGTTTTAAATCAAATATTACAATCAGAAGTAAATATGACTATATTGCTGTCTGAAGGAAGAACATGAGCCATGCTGTTTTGATGTTTCTAACCATATGTCAAACCCGTTATCACTTTTATTTAGTTAATTGCTAGTACTTAATAGCATGTCAATAAATGATTTTATGATTCGGCATTGTGTATCGTTTAATTTAATTTTTGAGGTTACCTGAGGTTTTGACCGCCCTCGCCACATTCGTATTTAAGTTTATCTGGTAGCGACTCGATAAACGTCTTGAGATGAGCATGCTCCAGTGCTGTATAGAGAGCCTCGTCAGTATGATCGTCTAATGGATCGAGGTTTGTTCGTAGCGAACCAGAGAATAACACAGGTTCCTGTAAACAGATATCATACATGTAGTGGAATAAGTAATCCAAATTGTCTATTTTTATTTTTTCAGTAAAGTTGGCAAAGTATTTCTTACTTTACTGAATCGCATTTCTACAGATATGATGCCATTGGCACATCACTGTTTTTAAATATCACGAACTCTGTCGTTGTTTAATGCAGTTATTTTTGTCTAGTTCTTCTTAAACTTATTTTTATTTCATGTTTACCAAAATTTATATTTAAAACGTTATCAAGACTTCATCACATTTTACCTGTGGTAAGATTGTAAGGTTTGACCGAAGATCAAACAATCCTAGATCACTGATGTCATGGCCATCTATGTCTATACTGCCTGTGGCTGGTTCAATCAACCGGAACAAGCCCAATGTCAACGAACTCTTTCCAGCACCAGTTCTTCCAACAATGCCAATCTATGGATAAACATATGATATTGATCAAACATAATGTACCTAAATTATTTATTCCACATATTTAAATATGTCTATGAATTTTGATACAAACTCGTAAATATAAGCCTTAAGAAACACCGATGTACGCTAATCTAAAAATAAACATCATGTGATTTTATGCTTTGAGATATTGAATACAGATTATATGATGTGCAATTCTCACCTTCTCCCCTGGTTTGACAGACACGGTGATGTCTTTAAGAACGAGATCCAGTCCATCTCTGTATCTAACAGAGTAGTTGGACATTTCTACATTTCCGCTGCTTGGCCAGTCTTTAGCCGGCTTAACTGATGTGTGAAGAGGGGCCTGTAATATAAATAAACCAAATAAATACCATAACTAACACCAAACATGAATGTGCATATAAATATGAAATAGTTATAGAAAACACAATAGAAATGATGGCCAATACTGTCGCCGTCACAACATAGTATTCAGGAATTACGTTCACCATTTTCCAAAAGAAAACTCTGCATGAATTCTGCTGTTTTATTTGTTAATTTTATAATCAATATAGTGACTACATTTGCAAAGTAATAATGCATTTCATTATAAACTATCGGGTACGTACCTCAGTCTTTCTTGTAGAGTATTGTCCAATTCTTTCCATTGCAACCATACTATGCTCGAGTTCACTGGTCAATCTAACAAGTCCTTGTAAACTACCGCTCATCTGAAATTATCATTAAATAAAGATACAGTCATAATTGTCTTAAACAGCCAGTCAAGAGTAGCAGTAATACTTGACATTTTGGAGTTGCTTAATAAAGATTGATATTCTCTGAAATCGTAGAAGGCTGATATAACAAAATGTGGCTGCTTGAGACAAGTGACTGCTTAATAAAGTGACCGCTTGCACAATATGGTCTGTATGTGAATTTCGAACATCAATGGCACAACTTTCGTTTCACTTCTAACATGTTTGAACCGAATATATTTTCAAATTTGACTAACGTAAAGTATAGAAAAAGGCCTTTAAATTAATAAATCACTCTTATACCAGTAAAGATTAAAAAATACTTACTTCTAATGCATATTGGAAGACAAAACCAACCACAGCACCACTCAAGTAATCTCGTCCCATAATAGTGAAGAAAGCAATGGTACAGAAAGAAACTAGATTCACCAAGTTCAGCCTGACGTCAAGCCATCTGAAACAACAAAATGTGCAATACTAGTAAGATTATATGTATGATTCAAAGTATTGCATGCTATCTAGTGAAGAAATTAGTATATCCCAGTAACTGACCTCTTCCGACTCATGTGTGTTATTGTTTTATTTGTTTATAATTCTAATGAGGCTTCCGATCTAAAAATATAATAAAGCCGAGTGATATAGATTGTAATGAATCAAGAAATTACATGAATGGATTGATAGAAGATTATCGAACTATTAGATTGTTGCTTCAGAGAGTCCTGGAATTTTAAGGCGAATTAGTGCTTTGAATTAAAATTTTCTTGTACCCTCATGTAAAAGCATGGTCTTTCCTGCCTGTACCATAATTCATACATCTCTAATGCGACTACCGAACTGAGACGTCATTCATCTTCCGCTGAAGTAACTGACCAATCAGTGTGCCCTTATATCGCTGCAGTGAAATAGCCTTTCTTAATTGAGACGATAGGAGTAGTACATGCATGTTATTTAGGTTAGTGTTATGACGTTTTCAAAGTTTGATTTCTAATTTGGCAATATTTCTTTTTATCAGATAGCATTTCAGAGATATTGCAAATATGATAAAAAGACATGAGAGAATTTCTGTAATATTACATTTTTCATCAAAGTACACTGTCAGCACCAGACTTTCTTAAGTCAATTTTATTAAACTGTATATTTTCAAATGTTCCTTTCAAATAATAGTAAATGTCACGAAAAGTTTAATATATACTAATTTATTATAGTTGATCTGAAACATCTTCTTCGGTAGAACCAGTACTGAGTGGGTTTTTTTTGAGAGATCGAGTTCGGGATAGAACCCACAATCTCTGGCATGAGCGGTCAGCACTATATCCACTATACTACCGTTCCGCTTATCATGTATAATATATATATATAATAGTCGTACTTGTCAATAATTCTTTGTAGGAAGAGCACCTCCTGGTAAGAATCCACTTTATTTGCAGATTCCTGGGCAAATCGTGCCTGGCTGTTGTAAGCTCTGATGATTGGTGTTCCATTTAAGCATTCGCTGAAGTGACCAAATATCGGAGATCTCTTCTTACTTTCTATTCTGCTAAGTTGGCGTCTTGTTGGTACAAAATAAATCTAAATAGGAAAATGATAAACATGAGAAAGGTTAGTAGCATTTAGGTATGTTTTAGTTTATCACATAATTTACGATGCAGGAGTGTAACAAACCCATGACATATTCTATATTAACCTAGTGTAATATCATTTCCGATTTATCGCTCTGTGTTTTCCGTATAATTCGGCGTTTGTACCGTAAAATGCCGAATTACATTCCGACTTGCTCGAATATATAAATAAGATTGGTTTGTTATGGCAATTGACGTTATTTTGAGATGTTGACTAATATGATATTCGATAAATAGCACTCATTTTCGGTCCTCTATATAATACTATAACTTTAAATTTCAAACTTTAAGACTTGCGCTTACATACAAGCGTTTATCAATACCTTCAATAATTGAAACATCCCTGCTACAGGTATAATGACGATAGCAAACTGCGGAACGGTTATCAGGACAACGATGATGATGGTGACGAGATCCAAAATACAACTAGCAAAACCTTCGAACTGACCAGAGATATGACCGTCAAGTTTTTCCATGTCCTGAGAAAATCTGAAATTTTTACATAAGTTTTACATACTGTAAATATTAAACTGATATAGTGCTCTTATTTGACAGTGACTATATGTAAACATGTGTTATTACTGACACATGTTCGTTATATTAAAGAAGATACAATGTGTCTTTATAAACATACACTAAGTCTTCGATAGCTCAACATCATACCTTACGTGTACATGTATATACATCGAAATAGGAATTCGGTTGGGACCAAGTTCTTCTGTAGTTAACAATTATTTGAAATACCTAACAATTATAATTAACAATCATTTGCATACCTATAACGAAAGTCATGTGCAAGAACATGTTAATATCCGGAAGACATAACACATGCTAGTGCCATGTCGTAACGTATAATACATATATTGCGTTTATTTTGTGAAGACCGAAAGGTCTGTCTAACTCTTATGGCTATACTATTTTGGAAATATGTTATGCTGTATAAAATATATGCAAACATGCTAAATGTTACACGAATTTGCACAACTATAAATAGTTTCATATTGATGAAAGTACCAGACATTGTAAACACACTTATTACTTACCTGTTTACGATTCTTCCTACAGGCGTAGTGTCAAAGAACGACATTGGTCCACGAAACGTGTTGTGTAACATTTTCTGATGAATAAATTTTGCAGCTCTAACAACACCAAATGCCAGTATAGTCTCTTTAAAAAGCATCATGAACGCTGTAAGTAAAACAATGATTTATATTTTAAGGTTTCTTGTCGTGTAATGCCTGCAATAAAACACAATATGCACACACTCACACACGCACACGCACGCCTGCAGAGCAATAAGATTGACAAACATTTCAATCGACGTACTGAATTTCTATTTATATGCAGGATATATTGAATTGAAAGAGTAATGTACTCACCATTTATAAATCCGAATAGGGCGTAAATTCCAACATAGTAGTAATTCATTGATTGCCGTTCGTCACTGTGGCTTGGCATGGCTGTTAAATTGTGCAGATCATTGTTGTCTGTCCACTCTCTCAACCATATATCTTTACCGGTCGTAGATATCCTTTCTGCTACATAAAATACCAGTATCATTACACACGAAAGAATGCCGAGTGCTCCGAAATAGGGTTCTATGTTCTTCCATTCGACCTGGAGTATAAAAATCATGAAATATAAAAAAAAACATATAACAGAGTGGTGTTCTGAGATTAATATAAAGCAAATAAAAGAAGTCGTCAAATACGAGATATGATTAATAAAACAGCGGACGAACCACGTGTGACTATGTCACAAGACACAAGCAACAGAATAAAACTATGATTCCCATTAACTACTTATTTTAATGACATTGAATATTGAAACATTGTATTTCAGATCTGTAAACTGTAGTATCGCAATATGTTTCATATACATATACTTACAATGTAATATGTGAAATATAACACGTTGTGGTGACAAAGTGTGTAATACGAGTACTTGCAGTATGTTACATGTGTAAAGTGATATGATATATGATTACGTGATTCGAGAATAAAGAATAGAAGGCAGAAATGTTTTACCTTTCCTTCTTCCATTTCCTCTTCTTCCATGAGTTTTCCAGAGTCGGTTTCTCTCTTTATACGTTCTTCTGTTAACTTGTCAGTGTTGTCAAATGAAGGAAGCTTTATATTTTTTTTGTTTATATCATCATAATCTGCGTCTTCATCACTGTGTTTGTCTTCGTGTGACAGTGCACAAGATATGGATCTTCGCACGAATCGCTTACTCTTTGATACCTCAGAATTGGAGCGTGACCTGTGAAAGAAAGAATTGAGAATATAAGACGTATATGAACTAAAAGATATAGATGTCTATTTTAAGGAATCAAATATTAATAATCGCAAGTGATGTTAAACTTTACCTTTGCTTGCCTTTAAAACGCATGTTTCAGAGCTACACATACCGTAGTTTTATTAGTTTTACACCGCACCAAGATAAGTTGGAATATGGACATATTTCGAAGTTGTGAAATGTTTTAACAGGAACAGGATATCAAACTACACACTGCATATTAACATGATATTATATCCCAGAACTTACCTAATCTCCTCTTTGTCGGAAGACGAGTTATATCCACTGTCTGTCGTTAGATTTTGGAATGGCATAATCTTAGACGAACTATCACCTATGGTACAAAATAATTTCATGTAAGAGTCTATTACAAAGTATATATAGAAAGGAACGTTCTAACAATTTTGACGCAATTTTAAACAATTTACATGTGTTTGTTTTAGACAAATAAATGTATAGATAAGGGTGTATCATCTGAATGAAATGTTGAATTCCTCCCAGAAATAAGACGCAAAAAGCTGTATTAATAACACAGACTTTATGACACATATTCCATTTTGATATTTTATAATGATAAAGATAGAATTGAAAATGAAATATCTTGAAAGTGTAGATGAAATGTCGATCTTAAATGAAATTATAACACAATGTTATCATACGCTCAATATATATATGAATTTTAGACAATAACTCAAGATCAAATACAAAGCTTTGACTGTTCGTTCACTAGTTAAGTACTTCCGAAACGCTCACACACAGCATTATTGCACACTTACCATGCAAGGTGACAAACAATCAAACACATAGTCACATCAAGCCCCACTTTCAAAATCTGCCACTGCCACAAGCATACTTCTTATGAACAGCATCTACATGATCTTACATGCACCCATACTTGTATATACAGAAACAGTCAAACTACATATTCACAGGGTATAAGAGTCTTGGTTAGTTTATATATAAACATCCTTCATATTGATATCAACTACAAAGTCATAATGATTCAACTGTTCATCCAAATACACAAACACTCACACGTACCC
This sequence comes from Panopea generosa, assembly GCA_029582155.1. Taxonomy (NCBI): domain Eukaryota; kingdom Metazoa; phylum Mollusca; class Bivalvia; order Adapedonta; family Hiatellidae; genus Panopea; species Panopea generosa. The sequence continues at coordinate 5,089,037 of CM055898.1, forward strand.
AAATATTATTTCTAGGGATAATTTTCTAAACGCCACTCGTATTATCGTTTGTTTATATTCTGAAGCGTGGCATTTCCTTCCATATTATATCAAAACGATCCTTACCTTCAATACTTTCGTCCTCCACATTTTCTGACGCCTTTCCATCTTGGCTGTATTCTTGGATAAATTTGGCAAATGCACCATTTCTCGTCATCAGATCCTTGTATGATCCGATTTCTGTGATAGCACCTTTTTCCATAGCAACAATTGTATCACACTTTTGAAGCCATGTTATTCCATGTGTTACCAAAACTCGAGTCTGGTATAAAAAAAATGTTTAATACATCTTTATGTATAACTTACACCATTGATTCTGTCCCGATCAACACACATGAGCAAGTTCAACTTCAATATTGTAAACGTATTCAATTGCAGGTACATATTTTACCGTAAAATATTAATTTATATTTAGACCGATTTCCATAACAACTATAAGAATATATTGTGTAGTGTGAGTTATATATGTTTATTTCAATATGTGTTGTCTTTGCCATATTTTTTTGTATAAAAATGTAAATGGCCGAAAGCAAAACTTTGCCATTTACTGAATAATCTTGAAATTTGTAACTATTATTACCTTATTTCGTAATAAGCCGTTTTCGCCAATGACATGGTCGAATATATTTTTGCCAACATGAGCATCGACTGCACTCAGAGGATCATCGAGAAGGTATATATCGGCGTTGTAATAGACGGCTCTGGCCATACTGACTCGCTGTTTCTGGCCGCCACTCAAGTTGATTCCCTTTTGAATAAATATATATATAATTCTTTAATTATAGTACAGTGCTGAAACACAATTGGCACCAATCAGTGATTAATAAATCGTATTATAGTATTCTTTGATAATTTATTTCATTTTATTTTAATTCGAATGATTCGAAATGGTGTTTTGCCATAGGTTTTTCTTATCTGGACTCGGCTCTCCCCAACAAGTAACGCGTTTACAATGGAAAACAGAGTCAATATTAATACTAAAATTTGTAAGTATGTAGCAGGTGGTTGAGAGAAATAATGAGAGAGAAAGAGAATGAGAGAGAGCACGCACGAGAGAGTTTGTCTGTGATATATATATATATATAGAGAGAGAGAGAGAGAGAGAGAGAGAGAGAGAGAGTGCGTGCGTGCGTGCGTGCGTGCGTGCGTGCGTGCGTGTGTGTGTGTGTGATAGAGAGAGAGTGAGAGAGATATATAAGTAAATTGTATTGTCTTCCCATATTACTCATATCTTATAACTTTGTATTTAAGACATTTATACTTTTAACCATTTCTTAATGCTATAGGTATGCAATTAAATACCAAACTGCAAACTCTATATTTAAATTTCTAAGTATTTCATTTCTCATTTTCATCGATACAAAATTAGTTTCATAAATATATTCAAGATCTTTTAAAAATCCAACACATATTTGGTTTATACCTTTTCTCCGATTTCTGTTTTGTCAGCGCCTGGTAAAATTTTTAAGTCGGTTTTGAGCTCACATGCATCGATGACATCTTCATACGTGCTTTGTCGCAACTTATTTCCAAATAAAATATTGTTCTGCAAGGTGTCATTCTGAATCCATGCTTGTTGGGGGACGTATGCGAAGTTTCCCTGTATAACATGACATTTAAACTGGTTTATAACAAAAACAAGAATATGTCGATTTTACTAACACAAATAGGTACATGTGTTCCTTTTTAAATCTTTTAAAAGCACGTCTATTTGTTATAAAATAGCATTTTTTACACATTTATAAACTGAAGTTATATGTGATATTCGTATAGAACAAGTACATATGTAGCTTACATCGACATTAATTTCGCCTTCTTGTTTTTCCATTTCACCTAATATTGCCGACAACAAAGACGATTTTCCCGACCCGACAGTTCCAACCACCGCTACTAAACTACCTTTGGGTATAGATAAATCAATCCTGAAAACGAAAATGATCTGATAAATTGGTATTAATGACAACACAAATCTTATGTTAATGATAATATTTAACAGATTCTACAAGACGTGGTGTATGCACATATCTGTATCCATTAATAAGTTTTACAAGCAATTTACTAACTGAAGTTCAAACAATAGAATGCTTAATGAATCAAAATTTGAGTCACTCACATACTGGTAATAGTATTCATTGATCTAGAATAATGTCATTAACGTGATCGTCAACCAACATTAATTAAAAATCAAAATATAAAATTGTTTATGCTATAGAATTTATAAATATGTATACCTACCCTTTTAAACATGCTCCCAGATTCTCGTTCCACAAAAATGTTCCATTTTTTATCGATATGGCATCAGCTAAATAAAAAGAAAAAAAATGAGTCGTCAGTCACTTTCATAACATGTACGTGTCATCTGTCGACTGTAAAAAGAACTATGACTGTATGGTTTGTTTGTTATTTATGGCCTTAATGGTTCATGGGATAAATGAATGAGGCGCGGAAATAGAGTGATAATGCTCAAGGCAGTTCTTTCGGGTGTATTATTAACACTGGATAGACTGAACATGACTATAGAACATGTGCATAGTGCAAAACCGAGTTATGGGAGGAATATATGCGATGCATAAAGGAAATATAAATATTTTGCTACTGTATATAAAAGAAACAAATGTAGACTTACCAGAAGGAAAATTAGTTATATTATCTTCGTCAATATCGTCGTTGTTTAAGAACTTCTGTACACGTTTCAACGACACATACGCTTTCATCATATGAGAAATAATATGAGGAGTTCCCGCAAATGCACCATTCATGATGCCAAACACAACCATAGAACTGAAAGCCGTCTTGGCATCAAGAGCATGGTCTTCACTTATGTAAACGTAGGTTCCGAATGTTGCAAGCGCGATCTGTTAAAACGTAATCAAAACATTTAGATGAATTCACAAAGAGTCAAAATGCTCAGTTTATTTATACATTCATTTTCACAGTCCCTTACGGTCGCCTAACGGATCCATGTTAATGATAAAGTGCCCTGATCGCGGTCATAAAAGGGAAAACAACATACAAATAAAACCAAATGATTTATTTCCATTTTATATAGTTAAAGTTTCGATTTTCGAAGATGCGAATAAGCGATTGGAGAAACATTTTAAATAATCTTATAATTGATATTTAAATTAGATTAACAGCGGTTCATATAGTTAGTGTCTTAAACATGATATTGCACTACTTATTGCTTACCATAAATGGAGTAATACGCCATGCCAGTGATCCAATCATGCCAAACAAACGTTGATTCATTAAAATGGAAAGTTCTTTGCTTCTCAGATCGTTTATTTTCTCACCAAAAGCCAGTTCCCATGCGTACAGTTTCAATATCTATATAAATATATGTCACAAAAGTTGAACAAATAATACACGTGGTACAAGGTATGCACATGAGGGACATTTTTAACGTTGATAATAAGCAGGTGAAATGTATTGTTGCCGATTTTATCTTGTTTAAACCTTAATTCTTGATCATGATGGGAAGACAATTTAAATCAGTATAGGTTATAATTTTTATTATTTTACATATTTTGATAATGCCAAATTAGCGTTTTCCACAATATAGCTATTGTCAATAGTGTCATGTAGAATAAATATACATAAAAAACGTATTTTCATTATTACTATACCGAAGAAGTATCATTCATATACGTTTTTGTTGTATTACTATTGATATTAGATCTTCATTACATTGATCAATTTTAGAGATAAACAACCTTCAATCACATTTTTACATTCTACCTATTTAGAATAAATATTTGAAGGGTAACATTTTACATTCAATTTATTACATTTTGGAACTGAGCAACCTTCAGTTACCTTTTTACATTACAACTGGTTAGAATACATATCTGTAGGTAACGTCTATACATTATTCATTATCAGATTTTTAATTAAAATAATTTAGAATAAATGTATGTAAGTCACAATTTTATATGATAATTACATTTTAGAATATACAACATTTTAGTAAGTTTTACAGTTTAACTATTTAGAGTTAATATATGCCAGTAACGTCTTTACATTAATGCATTTTAAAAAATAAACCACCCCTAATGGATAATAATGGATTTGATATATATATATATATATATATATATATATATATATATATATATATATATATATTAATATATATTAATGAAACATTGGCAATATTAGCAACAGACACTTGTGTTTACTAAACCAATCTCTATATGGTTACTTTTGAACTCTTGTCGACTATACATGTTCATATTTTATTTTTTCAAGACCAATATTCATTAGAATATATATTTTCCAATTGGCATTGTATCTTGAATAATTTATATAGGAATGCAAATCTGGTATAATAAAAAACATGATTAGTTGTATTAATATCATCTATTGAGGTTAACCGTGAATCTCCTCTTATGTAACTATGGCATTATAATGTAAGTGAAAACTAGTAAGTAATCTCGTGCCTACCTTTATTCCGTTCAGAATTTCTGTCATCAGCTTAATTCTTGAGTCTTTGATATCCATTCTCTGCCTGTGACGTTGGAGACCATGTTTTGCTAAGTAAGCGTTTATTGGCAGGACTAGTAGCATAACGGCAACCCCGCTAAACACTGCCATACCGACGGTGTTATATAGAAAGCCGAAACCCAGGAGCACTTGGGCAGGACACGACCAGATAAGCCAAAAGAATGCGACCCAGTGTTTAATGCTCTCAACATCGTTTGACAATAGATTGACGATCTCTCCAACTGTTGATTCTGTACGGGCCTTGTTTGTCATTCTCAACGACTATTAATGTAAACAATAAAACCCAGAGTTATAACATGACTAAACGTGTCTGATACTCTCTTAAGTCGGTTATTATAAAATTATAGCATTACCGTTCACGTGTTGTTGTTTTTTTTTAATTATTATACACTATCCATTCAAGAGACATATCGTATATTCATATAATCAACTTTTAGATGGAGTTCTCTCTGTTTTTCAAAATAATTTTACATGTAGGGGAATAAATACAGCATTGTCAAGCACGTGAATGCTAATACAATAAAGTATACAAAAATATTGAAAGTCAGTATGGCACGACAGATATAAGTAGTAATCATAGGAAATATTGTATGAACATGAAATACATAACATCATTATTTTATACAGCAGACCAGAGAGTGTCATCAACTTAAAAAATATATATATAAATTAGACGGACCAGAAGTTAAATTGTGTAAGTTGAATTAAAGAATTGCATACAAATACAACTTGAAGTTAATGTGAATTGATTATAATTAGTGCATTAAAACGGTGGATGAATTCATACAGACGAGAATTTCTTTCTAGATAGTAAATGACCTGACACGGGATATCACTCAACCAAGTCGGTAATCAAGTTAGCGATCGACACTGTTTTCTTCGTCGTCATTTTCCTTAGACAAGTCGACGGTGTCTAAGTACATTGTATTTACTTGAAAAAACAACCAAAAAAACAATATCAGTGAATAGTCGGGGGAGCGATATTCTTTCTCGCGTCATTTTCATTAAACGATAAAAAAAAACATCCTAGTTCGGACTCTGTTGGGACTTTCTAACAAAGGTTAAAAAAACCATCCTAGTTCGCACTTTTGTTGCCAACTATGATTAAAATCGGTTATAACATTGCCATGTTTTCACAATGTTCACATTAAAACAAATCAAATAAATATCTTTACCTTTTTAAAGATGGTGTTGATGAGAGCTGACCTTACCCGGAAGGCTATCGATTCCGACAGGTGACACAAGTACTGAATTGTTAAATTCTGTATGAGTAAACACACAACAAAGGCCACCAGATACACGTGTCCCTTCCATTTGGGTTGGTTCTGGTCTTCAGCAAAACCAATAAGGTTCCTAAAAGATAATGGACTCCAGATAAAAAGTTTATAAACATCAGTCAGACTACCTTACATTTACGTCATTTAATCTATAGCTACCATAGAACATTAATACACGTACTAATATAAACACTCAGTGTAATAGTATAATCACAATATATGTAGGCGGAGCCAAGAAGTTTAGTTTAGTGGATCCAAATATATTGGCAATATTTTAAGTAAGGGTCAGAAACCCCTTCCCACCCCCTTCTGGATCCACCAGTGACATGCATCATAAGTATACAGTTAATACGCATAATATGTATCAATAAAGGCAAAAGAATACTATTATATTTTTCTTACCCAAGGATGATTGGTCCAAGAAACAATACTGCATTGAAGACGACTTTTAACAAATTGCTACTGATAAGATCGAATCCATAACTTTTCACCAGAACTTTCAGCAAGGACACTTTCACCTTCGAGTCTTTGTCTTCATTCCTTCTGGAAGATGCATATTACAATTAATACAATATATGTCAATCTTATGAAATGTTTTAAATAAAATATGCATGTGTCCACACACACACACGCACATTTAAATACATGCGACCCTTCTGCCCTGTTAGGACAATTCACATACATAAACTGATAGCGCTATATGAGTAGAATCCGGTTAAGGATGTATAACTACTCACGCTCTATATAAAGGACACACTTTGAAATCAGCTGGATCATAAAGATACAGTGAAATCATAGTACTATTATTTCATAAAGGGAGATAATTGTAATCAAATTTTATAGCTACTTTTATATTATACAGTTATTAAAACAAAGTTGAATATTGTTCATCAATATTAGACACTTCGCGTCGATAAATATATGGACTTAAAACGCGGGTGTTGTCCACACACCCTAAAGGTCGATTGGTCGATCTCAGACACCACCCTATGGCCTATCAAAAGCAACTCCAAATACTCAGAAAATGGACTCGAGAGTGGTTTTCAAAAAGCTCTGAGTTTAAATTTACTTTGCATTCCAGCTGAAGTATTTTAGTAAATACATATATCACTGTTTACTTTGGAATGCATAATTAATTATTTTAAGCCAAATTTTCATTCCAAAGTCGGAACATTTTATAAATATAACGTGCAAAACATACTTGCAATTCGCCCTCTGTTCTTGTTCTTCCTGTTTCCATAACGATTCAAAATGGCTATTAGCAATGGCCGATTGTTCCGTCGGCATTAAACGCGGGAAATCTTCGTCTGTAAAATTCTTCTGGTATCCTACATTCAAAACACTGAAACAGAAATAAAACCTCCATATCATTGCACGAACGTCTTAGAAAAATGTGAATAAAACATTTAGACCATTCAGGGACTTTCATAGCTGACCTTGCATACAAAGCAATTCATGTTAAAGTAGTTTTAAATGTATACTAGATTAAATGGAGTTAGATTTCTTTCTTTTTTCACATTGATAAAGAACCAGTTACATGAATGTAGCTTAATATTCAAATCGGAGTGGTCCAGTGGTAGAGCATTTGACCCAGGATCGAATGGTGTGCGTTCGATACTTCGCCACGGCTATATGTGTATGATACCCATAACATCGCAGCTAAATTTTAAGTCTTCGGTATGACTCGGTCGATGATCGAAACCGCGACCTTCCGCATGCGAGATGAACACTCGACCACTAGACCACCGCTGCGGTTTACGGGTATTGAAACACAACTGTATATAGTTGGACGCTAGTATGACTCCGGCTACACTAATATTGTGACAGTCTTAATGTAAATACTACTTACCCGCCCATCCAACTGAAAAAGCACCGTGACAAGAACGATGACCTCTGTAAAGGGCAATCTTGCTGTAATATTAAAGAACAATTATATTATGTTTCTTTATTACATTACCGTCTAAGAGACATATCATCAGTAATTTGTTTATACACATTTTTAGCTCGATTGTGAAGAAAGATCATGGCTTATATGAACCTCTCCTCAGTCCGTTTCCTGAGTAGAACCAGTACTGAGTTGTTTTAGAGGCATCGGTCGAACTGGGGATCGAACCTGCAACCTCAGTCGTGAGGTCCGCTACACTATTGACCCGCTTGATCAGTCATAATACGTTCCGTACAAGAATACAGAAAATAAAGATATTTATTGTATTTAACATGATATCGCACCTAAGGTTCAGGAAAATGACTACTTTTAAATAGTCAATTTATAATTTAGCACCATACCTTTCCTGCCTGTTTGGGTAGTTCTTCAGCAAAACAGCTTAGTATCAACTGCAGGAACGTAAGAACCAGATATGAATTGAGTATCGAAGTTTCTGCAGAACTTGCGTCAGAGTTCTGTTAAAAATGATAATACAATAATTATAATACTAATACTTATAATAATAATGATACTGTATTTTATCAACAAGATAAACCTTTTGTATATTACAGTCAAACCTGTCTTAGGCAGCCAGTCAAGGGTAGGAGAAAAAATGGCCTTTCAAGACAGGTGTTTGTTTAATACAGGTTAAATTTCTCTGAAAGCATAAACATAGGAAATAGCAAATGTGACTGCCGAAAACAGGTGGCTACTTAAATGAAGTGGCCGTTTATATAGGCTTGACTGTACAGTCAATCTTCCATGAGGCCCTCAGCATACTTACAAAGTACAACATCAACTTTATTTCCATTTTATTACATTAACTCAGCTTTTAGTACTACACTTGTCTATAATTGATAATGTGAGATAGAAGATAAACTAACCTATTTCAAACACGGAACGAAACTAAACAAAATAAAATAGTAAACTTGGTTTTCAAGTGTAATGGGATATACAGCATACCTAACCCTCCAGACCACCAGATAAGGAGGTATTCTAGTTTTGGGCAACACGGAGTCGTATCCATATTCCAAACACGTACCGCCGATATATTTTAAGAAAGAACACTAATCATTTTTTCACCAAATCTATTGTATGCATATTTTATTGTTTAAATTCTCCATAGCTCGTTTGAAAAATCAATATCTGGGTGCAATAGAATGTGTAATTGATATTTGTTTGCAGTTTCTCATACCAGTAAGTATGCTTTACTTCATTTAATTGCGATGCAAAATCAATTATAACGAACCTGTCGAACCATTCTAGAATATACGATAACCGATCCGCAAACCGAAGCCAGCAGCCAGTAAATTGATAAAATTCCGGAAGTGACGAATTTTTTCCGTCGTTCTAACTCAACGTAAAACATCACCAGCAACTGTTTATAGAAATACATAACATAAATTAATAAGCTGTTGATTAACATATAAATATTCTTATATTTGTATATAAGTTTTTGTTTGTTTCAATTATTTGTTAACTTCGACTGTGAAATCACGCTTGAAGTCTTCCTGGGTAGAACAAGTACTAAGCGTATACGGAAAAAGTGTCTTGCTCAAGGACACAACACATGGCCGTGGCGTAGGATCGAACTCACGACCCTCCGATCATGGGTGAGGTGCTCTACCACTGGATCATCAATTGTTTGTTAAATGTTCCTTTTGAGTATTCCGAAATTCAATCAACATTTCATAGTTTTCAATGTATCATTACTTGAATAAATATTTACTATATTTCAGGAAATAAATTTTAGTGTTAACTGTGTATTTTTTAAATTTTCAAAAAATGGCAATTATTTTTTTTTAATTTATTTGTTTTAAATCGATTGTGCTTTTACAACTTACAAATCATGCTCGAAGTTGTACTGGGTACTGAGGCAGTACTAGGTATATGTGGATAAAGTGTCTTGCTCAAGGACAACACCCATAGTCGCGGCGGAGCATCGAACCCAAGACTCCCCAGTCTGGGACCCGATGCGTTACCACAGGACCACAAACACTGTATGGCCTTTAAATAATTTATAGCATCGCTTACCAAAGATAGTCCTTCTCCGGCCAATCCGACAAGACGGGAATTCCAGTAACTCTTGTTTTCTTCGTCGAGATTTCGGACAAGGGTCGATAATTCCAGACACTTTATTGACAGTTGTAACACGGCAATACTCTGAAAAATAAATAACTCACCAAATACATACTTTTCCCCCATATGAAGGAAACCGTTCTTATCGACATGAATACCTGTCTTCGGAAAGCATCACATCGTCTTTGTGGTTAACGGATATATTGTCAAAAATTGTCAGATATTTATCATATATTATTACCAATTCTTAGAGTTATTATTTGTGCTAAATTGTTTTGTTTATGATTTGTTCATATTTATTCTGTAAATGCACATTGATGTGTAAAAAATTTACAACTTGACTAAATGTTTGAACACGTCATTTTAATGTGTGCACTCTTCACTTCAATGTGGGAACTCGCCACTTTAACATGTGTTTAAGTTCGTTGATACTTGTGTGTGAAATGTCCATTTTAATGTATGCACACATTACCTGTGCTTGAACTCGCCACTTTTTATATATAAAGTTTTGCATGACATTTTATGTTATATAAATCCATTTTTATGTATAAATTCACCATTTTATATGTTGCACTCGCCATTTTTTACACACACATTTTTTTACGTATATATCCACGACCTTATATGTTGTACTTACCTCTTTTAATAGACTTTTCCAGCTTCTCGGCAGAGGTTCGTTTTTTAACTGCTTCAGTACATATATATATATTGGAGCCGAGAGCCACAACCAGACACTGGCAAAAAATAGCAGCACTGTGTCTTCGAAACATTCCGTGAACTCCGGATATTCCCGATGGTTTCCCCATGTCAGATTCGAGTCCTGAAGTTTATTGACGATACTCGTGTGTGTGTTGATAACAAATCATATGATCACTTATGATATAACTGTTTCAATATTCAGAAAATATACAATTGCGAGAAGTAATTAAATTCTAATTAATAACTGACCTTTTTCCAGTGAAAAAGTAATTAAATTTTGTTAGATGTCACACATACTCGTATTTGAAATGAATTATTAAATACCACATGTACATTTAAGAATATTACCCAAAATGCATCAATACAGTACGGCGTAGAGGCCATACTGGAGTATGAATGATTTTTGTTCACAATCAAGGCCAGATATAGACGTGACACCGATGACTCGGGGCTATCTATTAAATACAAATAATAGATGGAAAAAGAAACAGCGGTTAAATTTCAGAGTCATATTATTACAGTTCAACGTAATTCAATTTATTGTGACACAAGCTGTGACATCTTAAATATAAATCACGCTCAAGTTCTTCTTGGGTGGAACCAGTACTAAGCTAGTGCGGTAAAAAATGTCTTGCTCAAAGACACTACACAAAGCCATTGGGGTGGTGGGTGGGGTGGGGGGGGGGAGGGGGGGGGGGGGGGGGGGAGTCAAACGATATTTACACTTATAGTAGTATATGTATGTAAAGGTAATTCAGTATTCAATGCATTGAAAAAATACCGTTGCATACATATTCCAAAACTGTGATATGGCTTACAATAAGATGATGACGCAGCTATAAAATACCCCGCGTTTCTTTATCGTTACAGTATAGATAGAACTAGGTTGTCTCAGTATTTTCTAAATTTAAACATTTCTCATCGATTGTCGTACAAATAGGTGGGAGTGTAGTTTTATCTTTGTAAATGCAACTTACAAGTGATGGTGAAATACAATACACTCCAGGGGAACCTTTACAGAACTGGGGTAGCGATGAATTAGTGTAACAAAGTAACGCTTACTCATTAAATATAGCGATGTTAATCAGCACACATACCAGAAAACATATAAACATGATGGAATAGAAAGTATATTGTATCAGCAAATTCAAAGAGAGAGAGAGAGAGAGAGAGAGAGAGAGAGAGAGAGAGAGAGTATGCTAACAGAAGAACAAGACAGACAGACAGACAGACAGACAGACAGACATACAGACAGACAGACAGACAGACAGACAGACAGACAGACAGACAGACAGACAGACTAATCGCTATATATTTTTTAAGATATTTAAAGCGTTTTATTTTGATACACGCCCTTTAACATGTATTAACTATACTAAATATAATCAATACAAAATTAATACAAACGAAATAAAAAAGAAAATTAATAAATTGATAAGTTGACAACATTACCCAAAACGCATCCTTGCAGAATGTATTTAGCATCGTTAATCAATAATTCTCTCTAAACGCTATTTCCAGTTGTTTGACTGGTTTACATGTGAGAGAAGTATTTATACCCGACTTGCAGTTAGTAAATTCGATAAAAATAGATGGGACTTACCCATTGGTATTAATCAATACTCGCGTTAATATAAGTGTGACCTTGTACAGTATATTATCGATCTAATTGTGACAAATAATTGTATAGTGCTTATTAAAACTATCTAGCGTAGAGATAAAAACCCCCTTTAACGTAGAATATGTGTCAGTAAGTATGTCAACTAGTGTGCGGGAGTCGATTAATATTACTATGACTTATATTTGCACTTTTCAAAAAAAATACCCAAACGGGGATTTTAGGATAGACCTTTTAATTACTGACGTAAATCGCACAAGCTGTATTAACCTCGATATATGCTTTCTTTTTAATAGGGTTTAACGCCATTTTCAACACATTTCAGGTTTTATTGGTGGAGCAGCATGAATCTGAGAAGAACCACCGTATTCCGGAGGTAACTAGCACATTTTCTCACATAAAGTTTTTTTGCAGGAAGCAGGATTCGAACCTACGATCTTAGCGTTGGGAGGTAAGTAGCTGAATAATTAAAAACCCATATCTGGTAATTCATTGAATCGATTTAATGGAAAATATAAAGTTTTAATATGGTATTTTCAAAAAAACAGTTTATTCTTTTAATTTAATCTATTCGTAAACAGCTAGACGTTAAATATTTGTTTTACGTTTTTCGATATTTTAGTGAAAACCTCTTCAGTATTGGAGGTAGCGAAGGTTAAGATTATGGTTAGTTTCATGTCGAATATCGAAAAAAAATATCAAACTGGAGTTCACAAAAAAGTATTTATCCATTTACCACCTTTAGTTTAACGTGTTGATACGACAGTATTGAAAATAGAATAAAACTTATTGATATTTTATTGAAATTGTTTCCATCATACCGATACATGTACAGGTCAAATTTGTATCAAGCAGCCCACTCAAGGGAAATATAAAAAAAATGACTCGATAAGACAGGTGACTGCTTAATACAGGTTGATTATAACTGATATTATAAAAATGGTAAATAGATAATGTGGCTGTTAAAGACAAGTGTATGTTTAATAGAAGTGACCATTAGCACAAACTTGACTCTACATAATTTTCCAAAAAAGAGAGTTAAGTAATTATTTTATCAAAAGTGCCGTTTGCTCCCCAATATATACAACATATTCGTATGGGGGATTTATTGTAATCTCGAATTGATTTTTTTTTTTTGGCGAGCACTATCCATACAATTCTACTAGGTTAAAGGTTGATCGATTTAGTTTAAACTTTTAAGTTATTTAATTTACTTCTATTGTGAAACAAGTTATTAAAACTTATACAAACCACGCACGAATTATTCCTTGATAAGTACTAAGCATATACATCGAAATAGGAATCGGCCGTGACCAAATGCGTGGTTAGAGTAACAGCGGCAGGTCATATTATTTTAAACAAATTGTCAACGTCACAATACAATGCATGACGTTCTAGACATAATTGATGGCGATCAACAACAATAGAACAACATTATTCAATGATATTTTACCTTATTACTTTGTTATATGGCCTTTTTAGCATTCGCTCGGTAGAGATGATTATAAACATCTTATATGGGTTAACGGAATGTTACTCCAGATATCCTTAATTTCATGTTCAAGTTCTACTGCACTTTGATTCTCTCTATTCGTTTTCTGAGAATGTTTTTCAACAGAAGCTAACAGTTTTCAATAATAATGGCATCTAGGGACTGGGCAGGCCATAACATACCCGACATACTGTTTTCCTGTTTGAATGCCTGAACATGTCTTGCCCTGTGTACGGGGTCATTGTCATCCTGGAATATGTAATTATTTGCCTGAGAATGTCTGGCAATAACTGGCAAAAAGTTATTGTTGCAGCTTCGATACCCTGATGGATGTCTCTCAATTGTTTTAAAATGTTAAAGGCCGAGCGGTCTAAGACGTCGTCTCAAGATCACTTACCTCTCACTGCTAATGTCATAGGTTCGAGTCCCGCTTGGTCCAACAACTTTATGTGAGAAATTTGCCGGTTACTTGCGGGAGTACGGAGGTTCTACTCAATCCATGCTGCGGTTCTCCTCTTTGAGTAAAACTGGACACACCATATATAGTATGAAATGTGTTGAAAATAGCGTTAAACCCGATTTAATTGTTTGTAAAATAATTATGGGATAGGAACATGGGAATTTAACCGGAAGATGTGGGGAGCAGCTCAGTCTAAAGATTAACATTCAGATACTACTTACAGAACGGTTTCAAACTAACTCCATTATTTACCAAAAAAAAGTTTTGCATTTTAATGTATTCAACAAAGCATCATTAGTGTCAAAAGATGATTGAAATCGCCACAAAGAAGCAGATATCAGGGAGTCGAGGTAACGAGTTGAATAAAGCAATTCTATGATTTAGCTTAAAACTTATTCATTTTACATCGATTGTTAAAAACGTTATTACAACTTATACAAAACACGGGTGATTGTCACACCAAATGACCAAACATATGTATGCTTAACACAGTATTGACTGTATTTCAAATGTGTAGCATACAACATGATCATCAGAAAACAAACATTACAGAACGGTTCATTTATTGTAGAACGATTGATTGATTGATTGGAAATTTAGCGTCATCTTTATGCCATCGAGGGCTAACAGACGATCAGTTAACCTAACAACTGTTTCATGGGATTAATTAGTACTCGAGCACACCCCATCTCCGCAAGTAACTGATAACTTTCCCACTTAAATCAGTGGTGAGAGACGAATGATAATGAAACACGATATCGTATATAAATCATCATGGAGACTGTTGCTGGGCAGGGGATTCGGACTCACGACCCCTAGATTAATAGTCAGACGCGTAACATACTGAGCTTTACGGGCCCGGATTTGTAAAACGAAAACTGGGGAAAAATAACAAACAAATGAAACAACAAATAAAACACACACCAGAATTAACCACCTTATTAATGTAAAAAGTCGATATAAGATATCTCAGACTCGTTTCTTTCTAAATAAAATACAGTTTTTACGACAAAACAAAAAAATGTGTGGTTCTCTTAATGTTTATTTGGCCAATACCTCTTAATATTTAAGCGTAGTTAAACGATAACAAATAACGAAACGCGACCGGGAATACCCCTTGCTTGAAGTCGTCAATGGCATTAACTATAATCTATGTTCCGACATTAGAATATATAAATATTTGCACATATTGTCCGTAAGATTTTACCTGGTGCTCATGAATATTCAGTGTATAAACTCAATACGTTATTTTGAAACTATGTCATTCTATTTTTAGATGGAACCTACCGTATTAGGGATGACAGCATATTTATCTGTTATATACATTATACCATGCAATAGATTGAATATTAATGTTTTACCTGCATTGGACGAGTCTAACTATCAATAGAATGACGTAGTTTCACAATAGCATATTTGGTTTAAATATCGATTTCCGGTGTCCGAACGTAAATATTGATATAACTGTTGATAAACCGATAAAACCTAATACATTTTTAAATCGGCATCGTTACTCATTCACGAATAGCCGCATGAAGAGGGTGTTTAAATATCCGGACATATTAACGAAGATTAAAGTGTACCAGATAAAACCTTACGGGCACCACACTTCTATAATATTCAATTCACACTAGAAAGCATTTGTTGTTTAAAAGATATAAGATATAAGAAATTGTAAATGGAACCATCGGGAATGGCACGATTAGACATTTCATTTATATTGTAATTGGAATTATATAAAACAAATTGTTTTGACAATTTCTTGGGAAATACAGGCAATATAGTTCATATTTACACTATATAGAGAGCCGAACACTGATGTGTGTGCATGCGTATATGCGTGTGCATGTGTGTGTTTGTATGTGCGTGCGTGCGTGTGTGTATGTGTGTGGGTGTGTGTGCCGGTGTGTGCGTGAGAGTGCGTGTCCGTGCACATGTTGTTTAGCTCATGTGTACATCTACATACATGAATATGTACACATGTAGGTATGAATGGGTAAGTATTGAATATCTAATTAAAAATATGCTAATGGTAAATTTAACAATTTTGAAAATAAAAAATAAAGTATAAATTTCTATCTATGATATACATTATATTATTTTTTGTGTTTAAATGTGAGATAAAATGGGACAGCTGATGATCCTGTCACTACTTTACACCATGGGAGGATTTTTTGCACATGCGTCTGTATGTGTGTTGTGAGCGTGTGTGCATACGTGCGTGTGATTTTTAACTCATGTGCACATGCTAATAAATGAATTTGTACATAATTATCTAGGTGTGTATAATTTATTGTTGATTATCGTGCTAGTATACAGTTCTGATTGTTATTGAACTTACAGTTTAAAAAACAAAAATACAATAATTAATTCCTATTTTGCATAAATACGATATACCGACATATTATATTGTCATGTTACTAGACATTTACAATTCCGGTGAGCACACAGTTTATCTGGTAGTCTATACTCTTATCTTATAGATCAGGTGGCCCAGCTGTATAGCAACAGCTAAATAATCGGATTTCGGTTTGAATTTCACAACTACGACTTATATAAAGTTTTTGTCACATTTTCACGGATATGAAACTTCAGACCATTAATTTTCATAATTATCAATTTAATTAAATAATTATAAAACTATAACTTATCAGGAGACCAATCGTTTTAGTGGCAGATCTTCTTTTTTTATGGTAAATAAAAATGCTTTACTCTTGAAAATCTATCAATTAAAACGAATTTTACCTTTAATTGAAATGGGAAAACATATAACTTTCATGTAAATTTATCATTTCCAAAAAAGATTAACATTTAGATAGTTTGTAATAATTTCTGATATATTTTTATTATAATGGTAATACTTTCAGCATTTTACACATATTAACATAACTTCTATTCAAAATATAGTTCATCCACCATAAAAACCTTTTTAATAAATATTCTAACTATTTTGAAACAAAACTAAATACATAAAATACAGTTCATTTGATACAAAATGTATACAAAACGTATGTTTTCCTTCATAAGAATGGTTGAATGTCGAAAAGGTCGAAGTAAAAATAACTTATCATGAAAAATGCTGTTGGAAACTTTTTGCAATATCACAAAGAAATGGTTTTGGCGAGTGGCAAATCGAAATGCAATTTTTTATGGATGAAATTATTTTATTCTTCTTACCAGAACGTTATTTTGAAAACGTGTATGGAATGCTTATTATCAAGAAAGGCTGATGCTTTATTACAATACTGACCACATTTCAGATGTTATAGCGAAATTGATAAAAGATGCGGTTAAGTTTGTATATATTATTAAACTAAATTTGTGATAAATCAATTATTCATCACGATATAATTCCTCACCGGTTTCTCTGTCACTTGAAACACATGTGGCCAGACTTCAGGACGCGTAAAATTGTATTTACTGGTTGGCAATTTAACTTAAACACAGGATACAAAATTTTGTTTATTGATTCTAATCAAAGTCACAGGGCTGTTACAATGAACCTGGCGCGTGTACATGTAACACATCTAGTGACATACGGTCGTTGATTACCGACAGAAGTTTCACACATGTTAGATTCGATCTGAAGCCTCGCTAAACTTTTACCCCCCCCCCCCCCCCCCCCCCCCCCTTGCAAGTATCACATGTAATATGTTGACGATTGCGTAAAACTAAATACTTCATGATCTGAATCCTTGGAATCGCGGTGCTAGGGAATGTGAGGGGTGTTTCATGTTTTATTAGTCCTCATGAACAGATTCAATAAAACCGAATCTGCTATTTACTTCGTTTGATTGCGTTCTGGGCTTTCGAGGGAACTCTTTTAACGGAAAGTCTCTAATGCAGTATTTTAATGACACTCCTTATATATCTAATCGTCTAAATAAAATTAGTTTAAACATATCTATTCAATTCATTTATAAATACATAGAAATCAACATAAATACAAATATGGATTAGAACGGAAGATATTATCTTATAAAGTTCTTCTCCAAGAAAAATTGAATCGTATATACATTGGTAAGGAAAATATTTGTGTTTTGAATATGTCCACTATCTACATTGTATACTTTGATGTCTTATTTGAAGAAAAAAACAATAAATATACCTCAGTACCAACAAATCACTGCTTTGATGTTATTAAAAAGAAGATGAATATTTAATTGTAGGAAGTGAATATTTTAAGTGCACATTTTTTTCTGAAAAAGTCCATTAGTCGCCTTTGTTGGCATGGAATCGTTATAACATAGCCATTAATCTTTGAAATAAACTTGTCTCAGCATTTCATATACTTGGCACACTAAGTTGAAGGTTATTTATTTCGTCAGCAACAACTATATTGTTGTATAAACAACATAGTCTGAGGCTGGTCTTAAATGCTTACAATATATATCTGACCTATTTAATCATTTATTCATGACTTAAGCACCGAATATTTGACATTAATTTTATCAAAATATCTGACATATCTGTAACCTTACCATTTTCAGAGGTGCTATATCAGTGTTATTCACTTCGCAATAAAGCTCTAGTATTTTTAAAAATTCACTTGCTTGCTTTCTAGAATTTTTCATTTCGATCTGTTTTTTCTAGAATAATTTTGATGATGTAATGATTAAATTTCTTTTTTTTTGTTTGTTTTATCAAAGGATATCTACTGAGGATACCATGCATGTTTGTATAATGTACTTTTTTGTCAGCTTTAGAAATATCCATAACATAATCTGATAGGAAAGCTGTTATGATATACTTTAGTTTGTCATATTCTACCTAACATTAATATAACCTCATTTTTACACGATGTCTACAGTGAACCATGCCTTGTTCATTAATATTAATGACATCACGCTAAGGCGAGTTTATCAAATGGCGTGTTTCCATGGTCGATAACGAGACTCTTTATCATTATATTATATGTCATTTTTAAGACAATATACTATATGATTTTCGTCATATATTTTAAACATTACGTCATAAATGAGTTTTAACGTCATAGATCGAGAATTTTATATCAGCCCAAGGGTGAAAATGCAAATATCCTTATCCGTTGTGTAAGAAAAAACACGATCTATGATCCACGGTAAAAAATATTTCACATATAATTTCTATGAAGTATTTTATTCATAGCAGGAAGGTATCCCCACATAAAAAATGCACGATACCTTGTAGATATTTAAAGTAGTTTTTTTTAATATTTACATTTTTTAAGACACAGGACCGGAGGATGCTGGTTTCGATCCTCCCCCACGGCTATATGTGATGTCCCAGAGTAAGACACTTTTTTTCTGCACACGCTTAGTACTGGGTATGCCAAAGAAGAGTTCGGTGTGATTTGTATAAGTTGTAATAACCTTTTTTCCAATCGATGTAAAACAAATACTTTTAAATTAAGATACCGACTGTTCAACTCCTTTTTTTCAATTTTCTTTATATGAAACTTTATATACTGTCGTGTTTAGACTCACTGTGTAATATATATAATACCATAACCGAATATTGTCAGATACTTCGATATATATGACAGTATGTCCATATACAATACGTCATTATGTCGATATTAAAATGCAATAACACAACATGTCTATATTACTATTTTTTTAAAAAGAGATTATTCAACATTTAATTTTCTAAATGAGGCAGCAGGATGTCGTCATTGTCTTTCTTCTGCGGGTCGACACCTTAATCCCCACAAGACAGCATTTTGATGTATTCACGAAACTCGGGTTACATCCTGTCAGCAATTAAATAATTCGAATAAAGATTGATAAGTTCATATATCGATGTATACATCAATAAACAATAAGTTTATGAATAAATAAGAATATTTTCTCTATTTTCTCTTATTTAAGATTAAACGCATAATGTGTTATATTTTACAGGTGAATATGTAACAAAAAACATGCATTTTCTTCTTCATAAAATGCAAACCTATTGTATTTGAAATGAAAACAATGGAATTAAAATAATAATGAGACAATTCTTAAAATTGGTGACAAAAATTGTATAACACTGAATGTATAAGTTCATTCTCATTGAAAGATAACAGTATTCCATTTGTAGCTAGGTGCATGTGGTACTGTTAAAGCTAAAACTTGAATGTCTATACAGCTTTCATTGGAATCTACTTACCGTTAATTTCATCAACAGCTCCACTCGTTTGTCCTTTATAATCGTCAGGTAGATATTCAGGTGGTAGAAGAGACTCATCGATATGTTTATACACATATGTCATATTCTTGCCGACAAACTTCAACTGTTATGATATAACAGAGTTTATATTTTGTTTAATTGTCTTTAATCACATTATTCTTTATCATTTGGTGAACTTGGGTCCCACCATGACTGAATAATCTACGTTGCTGTAAAAATTGTTTTGAGCTTTTTTATATCTCACCGCTGAAGCTAATGGTTTATATTCATGTTAGCTCGGTTCAATACAACTGGATGCAATATGGTAGTTACTTGTGAAAGAGCCACGGTTCTACTACGATTCATTCTGATGTATTCTTCCAACAATAAAATTGACGCCATATAACCAGTATTGATCTGTTGAAAATGGCGTTAAACAAATTCACTATAATAAACAAAAGATCTTAGAAGAATCCACCTTTATTCCAAAGGACCAATAATTTTCAAAGGAAACACACATTTATTATGAACTTTAAGCATAAAACATTAAACATCAAATTACTGGAAATTACTGCAGGGATCATCATATAAAGGACACATACTATGCACATAATTAATTAAACCTTTCATTTAAATCTGACATATGTTTTAGAAACAAAAATAAAAAAAATATATATCCAGGAGAAGATGCAATAGTCAAAGGACTGGGCAACCACAACAGCGTTAGGACATTTATTGCAATGGCTGAGAAAAATAATTTGCAACATCCCAACCCCGTCTAAAAAGGTTTAGGCAGTATAGTATTTTAGAACAATACTGGATGCATTCTATAGTTTCGGAGAACTGCACAGTATAAACAATGGCAGATTGTTCATGAAGTACTTAATGATGGGGTTTGTACATGTAGTATTCTATTGGTTGCTTAGTATTACT
Organism: Panopea generosa; assembly: GCA_029582155.1. Classification (NCBI taxonomy): domain Eukaryota; kingdom Metazoa; phylum Mollusca; class Bivalvia; order Adapedonta; family Hiatellidae; genus Panopea; species Panopea generosa. Next base: position 5,110,190 of record CM055898.1, read on the forward strand.
TGTTCTCAAAATAAATTAAGATATTTACTTCGATTGGTTTAATTACATATGTTTACATTTATTGATTTTGTAGTACTCGTAATTTAATTATAATTCAGTATTTTCTCTTTTTAATTAATATCCCATTATTCATTATTACTGAATCAAACTATTTCTATGATCGAAATGTTTAATAGATATCGATTTTTACCATTTTGTTATTTACAAATTCATATCATGTATAAAAATTGTCTTAATGTAAGTGTGAGTAAACAATGAATAACCCTGTCTTTAGTTTTTCTGTTTCAAAATTGGTCTAAGCATTGCAAATAAGACGTCGAAGAAGGTTGGTTCATTGTGCAGATGATTTCCCTTCATTCTACATGGCAATGAGTGCTGGAAATGTTATTTTATGACATAATTTGGTATGAAAAAATAGTTTGTAGTACAGACCTAACTCTCCTGATTGGGTCTGTTAAATAGCAATGTTTGAAACACCGCATTTGAGCACGTTGATTGGTCAGTTGCTTCAACTGAAAGTTTGAATGATGTTACAGTTTAATAATCGTTCAATTGCTATGGATAGTAGGACAAGAATAGAATTTCCTGGTTTACATTGGTGGTTAATAGACGTAATTAAGATGATATCAGATTCTGTGATAGACTTTATGAACAATGCATAGTAAATGCAAATAAATATTTTAAAACTTATTAGAACTGCAGATTATTTTTTTTGTAGGTGTTTAACGGAGTTTTTTATTCTTAAACAGAGACAAGGCGACCACTGCATGGTCATTGCACTGACACTTGCCAAAGAGAACGCAGATAACTCTAAGTGTAAGTGTCAGTGAGCATGGTCTTTATCATGTCCTTTAAAACTTAACGTCCTGTATAACAAGGCGAAAGTACAACTTGGTAAACATCATATCAGTAATGTGTCATCCTTTAGTATTTGCGCTATTATTAAATGATATTGTATATACCTTTGCTTTTTCATTGTTAACGTGTGCTTGTCGTCATTTCAATATTTGAATAATTGTAAATATTTTAGAACTGGTGGCACAACAACATTATGTGCCGGCTTTGTGAAACAAAATAACAATGGTATAGTATTAGTTATCTTGATGTGTTGTCCTGTCTGTCTTTTGTTGATAATTGCTTTATGATAGCAAACATTTTGCATGCCACTAAATACTCTGCGGAATATACTGTCCACTCACTCCGGGCAGTTTATCTTGCATAGGTTATATAGCTTGAGTTACAAGGGCAGATGTCTATTACAATACTCATTTTACTTTTGAGACATCAATTAAAATAAAATAATCCATGATAAACATTCGTTGTATGACTATGTACATGTGAAAATATTATTATTATTATTATTATTATTATCATTATCACTTTTATCATTATTATTATTATTATCATTATCATTACTATTATCATTATTATTATTATAATTATTATTATTATTATTATTATTATTATTATTATTATCGTCATCGTCATCGTCACCGTCACCGTCACCATCATCATCATCATCATCATCATCATCATCATAATTATTATTATTTTTATTATTATTATTATTATCATTATTATTATAATTATTATTTTTATTATTATAATTATTGTCAATATTATCATTATTATTATTATTATTCCAAATTTATATAACACTCGTTTCATGTATACACGGTCTAGGGTGACTTACATAATAGATATACATGCAACCTCTTATAAACGATATAAGCTAAATAAAACATTTACTCAACTAGGATAGCAAATTGCTTATTTGATTTAATTATCTCAAATAAATTGTACATGCAGCATAATAGAAAATTTTGCATATAAAACATTGCAAGACTTGTAGCAAACAAAATTGCATATCTGAATAAGCTAACATATTTAAAGGCAATCTTACTTCATTAGTTTAAATAGTTCTGAATCAATGAAAATACACGGTTAAGGCATAGTGCCACCATTGCAAAAAGGAAGTGCTTCCGTGGGGTAGTCGCATAATGGCGGTTGTAAATAATCCTCAATTCTTCTTCTTTAAAAATGCATTTTCCTATTTTTAATGCTCATTTTTTTATTTGAATGGCATTATTGATGTATTTTGAACATTTTGATAGCATTGTCATGTTTGAATTGTGAATTTAGAAAAAAAAAATGATGCTTGGAAATTGGGGTATGAATTCATGATTTTGGAAGTCTACTTTCACTTTGTCACCAGTGTACACACTGACCAGAAAAAAAATCTCTTATATGACACATGACCCCTACTTTTCTCATCATATTTTGATAGTGCAGAGGTTGACAAACAGTAAAATGTAGGTTTCACTTCTTTCATTTGGGACCCTCTATGAATGACAAGCCTTCAAACTTTTGTTATTTACTATAGAATAAAGAACAAAAATCAATAGTGGGGTTACACCTTAAACATGATTATGAGGCAATCAATGTACTGACATCCCTGATGTTGCTAGGCGAGCATTTTATAACTATGGTTGATCGATATGTGTTTGAAATAAGCAATATTGACATTATAACACCAAATATACTAATTAAAACTTGTTATATAAAACACAGTCCTGTGTTATGTTCATCTCAAAGAGCGTACTGGGACACAATTTTTCGTTGAAATGAGATCTAATTGAATTTTTTACTCAATCTAAATAATATCATATATAAACTTTTAGATGCAAATTAGAATATAACATAGCACGTATAACATATTTTCTTACTAACCTCATAATATCATAAAGTTTATGAGTGGACCATTTGCAGATAACAACCGAAACGTTCCGAATTCAAAGTTTGAATAATCAAAAAATGTGACTATGCCATTTACTTGTGTGTTTTCATCATATGCGATCCACTCACAAAACAAAACATATGCCTTGTAGATGTTATCTACGCCCCATTGGGTCTTTATCAGTTTAGAATCTAAACGACCTGTAATTTTAATGAGTATTTTTGATTATTAATTTTGCAATACCAGTATTTATTTGATTTACATAAAATGTATGTGAGCATCGTGCATTAATTATAATCGTAATATATAAAAAATATTTACTCTGTTCCATGGTCTTAGGTCTAAGGTTCGAGTCTTGCTTGCTCCAAAAACTTCACGTGAGACAATTTGTCAGTTACTTGCGGAAAGACGGTGGTTCTACGCAGATGCAGTCAGAGGTCTTCCTCCATCCGCAAAACTGGATATGCCATACATGACCTTGAATGTTTTGAATGAATGAATAGGGTTTTACGGCATACCAACACATTATAGGTTGTTTGAAGCCAACAGGAAGGAAGATTCTAGGTTCACTCTACATGTACAAAAACAACAAATTAACATGCAGATTAAAAAAAATACATTAACAAATGAATATGCAGAATGAACCTAGAACCTTGATACCTGCAGAACTATCGTATTACTCAATTTGTCACTTCTTACGACATGCATAAGCCACAGTGATCTTATTCTTGCCATCACTCTTGGCTCCCTGGAACCACACATGGGTTGATAATTTAATAACAATAATAAACAAAATGTAATGACAAAACATTATACAATGAACATGACACCCATTCGGAGGGTTCCTACCCTTATGCAGAGATCGACAGTGATTCTATTCTTAGCCGGAACCATACGGGCTTGAATGTTTTGAAAATGGCGCTTAGTCCCATTCAAAACAAAATAAATATTACATAAATGGGAAGTTATGTCTACTGGTATGATACGAACATGGGGTAGAAGATTTAGTATTAAATGACATAGTTCTGTAGCGAAATGTAACCACAACGGCGGTCTAGGATAGAGCTGACGGTCGCATGCGGAAGTTCGATCCCCGTTCGGGTCATACCAAGGTACTGGAGGCTTCGTCTATTTGCGCTAAGCATTTAGAGGATAGTTCTAGGTGTGGTCGACCCGATGTCAGTAAATTGTGACTGGGCTTGGTATCATTAGATGTGTCTGCGGCATGATACACCAGTGCAGCAGGGCTTAAGTAGACACCGTCGCGATATAACTGAAACATTGTTAAACCATACAACCAACCAACCAACTGTAGCGAAATGAACTACACACTATTATGTGCCCAGCATTAACTCTTTTGCGACGCTTATTACATGGACACACTATTTACCGGTATGAAACGAACATGAGGTAGAACGTTCGTTTTAACTGACATATTAATGTGGCGAAGAGGTGAACTTCAAACTAATCTATGAGTGGTAAGGATTCATGCAACTCGTCAGTGAAATGATATGCATTGGTATGAAACGAACATGAGGTAGAAAGATTAGTGTTAACTGACATTGTAATGTAGCGAAGTGGTGAACATCAAACTATGCTATGGGAGGCAAGGAACTCATGCAACCCGTAAGCGAAATGATATTTATCGGTATGAAACGAACATGAGGTAGAGATATTCGTGTTAACTGAAATAGTGATGTAGCGAAGTGACAAACTAGGCTATGAGTGGTTAGGGACTCATAAAACCTGTAAGCTAAACGATATTTATAGGTATGAAATCAACATCAGGTAGAAATGTTCGCGTTTACTGACATAGTAATGTAGCTAAGTGAATTTCAAACTAGGCTATGAGTGGTACGGGTCTCATGCAACCCGTTAACGAAATTATATTTATCGGTATGCAACACACATGAGGTAGAAGTTTTCGTGTTAACATACATAGGGATGTGGCGATGTGGACTTCAAACTAGGCAATGAGTGGTAATGGACTCATATATGTATGTGTATGAAACGGACATGACGTAGAAAGGTCCGTGTTTACTGACAAAGTGATGCTGCAAAGTGAGCTATTCTTGTAACACGAAAGGGATTTATAAACACGTTTGCGGCGCAATATCTACCGTTATGGAAATAAAGGCCATGTAATCATACCACTATGTTTTATTCCACATAATAGAGCGGGGATAAGATAACATTTTGTTTTAGGTTTATCATACAGCAACACAATTGATGACGTCATTGTTTTGATTTGTGTTAAACCCACGTTTAAATGCGTTTTCGATCGTAGATAAACTGTTAAATAATTTCAATAAATATATTTCAAACTAACAAATTATTACCGAGTCGAACAGATTCCATACTTATATATTTGTTTTTGCTTTAATTTCATCAAATTTCCAATCAAATTTGAAACTGTTTCTAGCGCATATACTATATAGATGTACATGTACACACGTGCATTTGGACTAAAATCTTTTTTTTTTTTTAAATACAAAGAAATAAAACACGCAAACAATGATAAATAAATGGCCAAGTTACGTGGTCTCTACCTTATGTCTCTACCTCACGTGGTCACTAGCTCACCTGATATATTATAGATTTAAACATAAGTATACGATTTCACTTACACTTTTTTATGTATATATTTCATGCATATTATCACTTGCCATTTATCAATGACATATATATGATTGTAATTGAAATAAGTATGTACAGGCCATGTTTGGCTTGATAAACGAAAACAATAATTACAATAAATTACATTTTACACATGCACTTACATGATGGTCTACAAACTTTCACAACAAAATATATATACAACACAATATATTTCAATTTGATTTAGACGGATGTGTTTTATCCACATCCTGTCTCCTGTAATTAAGTTACCTGGTAGACTTATTATTATACGACGCCCTTATGCATCTCGTCGTTCTGGACTGCAGCTGAAACATGAACATATGTATGCCTATGCATGCACGTGCAAATTTCTCTTTTATACACAATTAGGTTAACGTAAGTGATAGTTAATGCAACTTAATCGGGCTAAGATAGTATTACATTTTGTAGCAGAATGAATTTAAAGGTAGAAGTATACAGTTGTTTCAATTACTAGATAATAAATATGTGACCAGGAATCTACACAAAAATATATTTAAGCCAATTTTGACCTTAATTTCTTGTATAATGGAAATTGTTTTTTATACAAAACATTGTCTTTTAGAATTGATTTTAATTAATAGGCACCTGTAAGATCATTTTTGGCACCTATTAGATCATTTTCGTGCTTCGTCGTATGCGCATTGCAAAAGGACATCATCGCATTCACCTCCTTTATTGCTAAAATTAATATATTAAATGTTGATATGAGTTATCGCAAGGTTAAACATGTTAGGTGCTGGGCTTAAGGTATATAAACGGATTGTTTAGCTAAAACAAAAGGAAACGAGTTCTATTCGTCATCATAATACATGTTTAATGAAAGCAAAAAAGGCATATCATGTTTTTTATGTATACCTTGTCTTGAAGATTGCTTGCATCGTTTCATCTGCAAGGTCAATATTGCTATGCCAATAAGAATATTTTGTTTTACAAGTCCAGTTTATTTCGTAAATGTTTGTGGCACACAATTGGATATGTTTACAGGCCCTCAGAAAACGGAGAAGAAATCCAAAATCTGACATAATGGTATTAATATATTGCTATCAGTAAGCCGAGCCCGGTTAGCTCAGACGGTAACGCATCTGACTATCAATCCAGGGGTCGTGAGTTCGAATTCCCGCCCGGAAACAGTGTCCGTGATGACTCATATACGACATTGTGTCTCCTTATCATTCGTCTCTTTACGCTGATTCTAGTAGGAAAGTAATCAGTTACTTGTGGAGATTGATGTACTCGAGCATTGGTTTACCTTTCAGTACACAAGGTTTATCAATCAATCAGTCAATCAATGACGATTAGTCGATATCATCATCGTATGCTATAATCTCATTATTTAAATAAGTTAACATTATATATTTATATACCTATTCAAGGTTGTCAGTCAGCTAGAGAGGTAAATAGTCGGACCCGGTTAACTTGGTCGGTAGCGTGTCTGGCTATTAATTCAGTGGTCGTGAGTTTCCGTGATGATTGAAATACGACATTGCGTTTTATTGCCATTCATCTCCCACATCCCGTTGGAGTGAGAAAGCTATTAGATTCTTGCGAAGATTGGTGTGCTCGAGTACTGGTTAACCTTCCAGGATCCCACAAAAGAGTGGCTAGGTTAACTGATCGTCTGATAGCACTCGATAGCGTAAAATGATGTTAAATAATCAATCAATCAAAAAACGTAAATGTATTTTAAACAATACACCGTTGTTTAAATAAAGATCAACAAATTTTACAAAATATCAAACACATTGTTAATTATTTTTTGTTAGTTTGTTAATGGATTTGATTTTAGCAGTATCTTATAAAATGAAATATGTAGTACATAAAATAGTGTATGTGACGTATTTAGAAAAGATAAACATGTATATGTATAATGGATTGCAATCTACATGTATAACCGATATGATTAATAACCTCACCTGTTGGTGTTTTCAGCCTATTTTGCTGCATTATCCATTGTCTGAAAGCTTTCACTGTTAGTGCTCTATCTGTATCATTCAACCCATTCAACTCCTCTTTGACCTTTTTCTTACTCGTCTCGTCGAGTTTGCCTTTGAAGGCAACACCGGCTGTAAACATACATGTATCCCATTATACCTAATTTTCTTCTTTTATGCTTCTAACTGATCTTATATTAATTACTATTAGAGATCATATTCACCAACCGTTCTTAACAATACTTTTATACTTGAACACAAGAATATTAATTGAAAAAGAAAACACACTTTAAGGCCATCTTTAGACCAAAGTTGTAAAGCATGGAGCGACACATAATATAGAATCATATAAACTCTCACAAATACTCCATCTGTCACGGTTAAATATATAAGGTTAATTTTGGATTTTCAAGCTCAAGTCTTAGATTTTTGTTAAGTATGGTTGGTGAATACGACCCAAGGTATAACAGCAGCAGTCTTAGATGCTATGTGGCTGACGGAGTCAAAGTCTCGCCGTACTTTGACTTGGTGTTGTTATTATTTCTGTTTCCTGAAAACCATCAAGTTCATCCAGTGTTGTTTGTGAATAGAATTTCGTATTAACCGTTACTATTGTGCGTGACTGAGTCCTGTTGTCTATTGTATTACCCCTCAAAAATAGACCAGTCTTTAGTACGAACCCAGCTTTCCCGATAAGTTCTGTTAAAAAAACAAAGATGGGAATGCCACATTTGAGCATGGTGATTTGTCAGTTTCTTAAACCGAAAGTTTTAATGACGTCACAGTTTAGTAAGCGTTCAATTGCTATGAATTGTGGGACAGGTATAGAATTCTCTGTTGTTTCACTGTGGGTAAATAGACCTGAATCGGGAGATATCAGGTTCTGGGATGGACTAAGAATAGATTCAACGTGACAGTGTCTGGTATGTTCTTCTTTTGTTAACATTACTAGTTTGTGCTTCAAATGGATTTTATATAATGTTTTATTCAGTCGTGTGTCAAATAAATAGTTAGATCTACCAATTTAGTTAGATTCACACAATTGTGATGCCGAGACCTTTTATCACTAGTACAGTACATATAACTAGTAAACCTAGATGCGAATAGAAAATTGGTCAAAATACAATTTGAGAGTACACATAATATCACTAGAACTAAAATGTAGAAAACCACATTGAAAACCTGTTAAATGACAGGTAAGTCTTAATCATCTGTACATATATTCTGTAGAAAGGATTTAAATATATGATATAAAGAGTGATGCTTAACTATCACAAATTCGGGTAATATTATTACGGATACTACTAACTTCTAATTTATTTGTCACTATTAAAGACGTCCTTATACAAGTTCAGAATTTACCAATGTGTGATGTTTTCCAACGCTCCTATCCCATATATTCCTAATATTGTTCTTCCTGACTGAAACATAAATTGCTTCATTGTCTTTTATATTGATGACGCCTTTGTGTTTATTTTTCCTCTTAGTTTCTGCTGTTCTAGTTAATAGAGCTTGTGATTAATTTACCGTCAGCTATATTGTCTTTCTGTATATAAATAGATACAAAGTCAATATAATTTGATGGTAAATAGATTAATGGACTGCAAATCCCATTAAATAGACTGCATACAAAATGAAACTACACTGACCCTAAATAAAAACTTTATATGTTTAAATATTTTTTTTTGTTAACATACATGTTCGGAAATGTGTTATATATGGCTATCAGGATATAATTGCAGATAATCATTATGCATTTCTTTTTCAATATATCCGAAGCATTCATGCGTCCGAGCACAAAAACGCAGTTTTCTTACTTTGCACGTGCGCAACATTCGTTTTTTCACTTAAAGGTTTCACACCGACAAATTACCATTTGTTGCTTCGCACAGACAAAAGCACTTCAATTTGTTTTAATAAAAACACACACTTTAGTTTAGCGATGCCACGTCTTTCTAAAACTGAGATAAATCAGTCTATTGGTATGCTGTGGGCCGGGTCATTGATAAATAGCGTTGCACGTCATTTTGGTTGTTCCAGATAGACTAGTGATATTCTTGCGAACCGGTACAATACTACTGGATATGTCAGTGATCGTGTCAGACCCGGTCGCATACGTGCAACAACATTAAGTACACATCGCGCTGTTACATTCACTCACCTACGTAATCGTTTCTTACATGCAACAAGTACTCAGTGGTCACGACAGATATAAAAATTATGTAAGTATCTCATTTGTCTTTGTTTTAACATGAGGTGGTTTACAAACGTACTATGGCATTACTATAGGTATTTTTGTAATATTAGTATCACAGAATATGTTGCATAAAATATATTACAATTTAGAAATATGTCAAAACAATACGAGTCTTCAAAGTAAAATATATGGTGTTAGTTTTATGTTATTTTCCTTTTTTAAAGGGCTAGGGAGCGATTTGCATTAGGTTTTGTACCTTCTTTTCAACATAAGTTGTTACATAATGGTGGTCAGCGAGACTCGTGGCCGTAAGACAAAATTCATGATAAATAGTCACAGATACTGTGGTCGGTCGGGGATTTGTACTCATGACCCCTCGATTAACACAAATATACTGTTATTGCAATAATTTACTTGCCTTTTCGTTGAAGTTAGACAAAGAATCGAAGAAACAAGCAAAGCATCGGCGTAATTTAATTTTGAAATTGTAGGTTAAGCGATATGAAACCAATTGAATGTCATATGTATTTTTTGGTCAGGCACATAGCATTTCCTTTAATATTCACATCTTGTATATCGTTTCTTTACAATGCTTGAATTAGAGCTAGGTAATAGTATACCATATTGTAAGTTTCTTTAATTCCAAACGTTTTAAAGTCTATTCAGAAGAAGTGTTTATAATATATGGCTTCAAGGGCAATGACCTCTTACCATTTAGGTTGTTGGTTCGAGCCCAGCTCAGTACTCATATATTTTGTTTAAGAATATGTTATAGTTGCCTGGAGAAATTCGGTAGCTATAAGCATATTTACTTTCTCCAATAAATAAGTGTTAAATAAAACCTGTGATTATATTAGAAGAACATGAACAAGCGAAAAATAAACCTTAAACATTAATCTTACCTGGTTCAACATTTCCTTTAATGTATCCGGTATGCTTCAAAATGAAGCTAGATAAACTTTATAAAAGTAATGTAACTACTTTGTCAAACTAGTATGTAGTTTGTGTGATGTATAAACTTTACAATGGTTAAATGACATATGTATGTGCACTATCGATCATCCATGCTCATCTGATATATATACTAATTTTATAGCTAATTTTCAAATCTGAGGTCAGCAACTCATCCATGATGACATGAAGCCTACAGCTATACACGCTTTGAACTGGAAGCCAAGGTAATGATTGAGAAACAAAGGTATAATAATTTAGTTTAAGCGTTGTATTATCCCGTTTGGCGAAGTTTCAATGTTGCTGCGTCATTAAAGAAAATGAATTGTAACAACTTGTAGTTTCTTAGCTTATTAAGCCGTTAAACTAACGTTTAAAAGACACATTTCCACAGTGGTATAGATTGAATTACATTTAACCTCAAATATTTACTTGGGCTGACGAACGAACAATGAACGAAGAACGACATATTTAATTATATCTATATCGCCGCTGATTCAAGTGGGAAAGTAACTTGAGGGGATTGGTGTGCTCGAGTACTGGTTAGCCTTCCAGGATTAGGTGATCGTCTGTAAAACCTCGATAAAACAAAATTGACGATAATTATTCCAACAAACAAGCTATATACATATAATGTTCTCTTAAATTGCAATACTTGTTGGTACTGACAGCTGCGTTCCCAATTATTGTGTCTTATAAAACACCAATTATATATATACTTACTGATCAACGCAGTATATTGCGATCAATTAATTGTTCTGTGTTTCTACTGCTGAAATCAAATTGTCGTATTCAATTCTTAATGCATTGTGCCGGAAAAATTCGGCCCACTCTGGGGTTTTGTATTTAACCAAATAAGTAATGTTCGATAAGAATACAATTCCATACAAGTTTTCCCAATACATTTTGTTCCATGTACCTTCAAACACATAATATGTAGAAAGTCTTGTATTCAGTCACTGCACAAGTGAATATTTAACTGACCACTCTTTGCTCTACATTAATTCAGACTTAATATTTTGTCAAATATAATAGAAATAATATGATTCTATATAACTATAAACGAAGTGAAAGTTAAGTATTTAACTGGGGATTTAGCCAATTTGCCGAATAAAACATGATACTCCGTATATCTTTAGTGTTCAACACAGCAAGTTTGAATTTTAAACTGACCACTCATTGCCTCATACCATATGATCCAACAATGTTGCCAAATATAACTGGCAACATATGGTGCCATATAACTACAAAGTAAGAGTGTGGGTACTACGGCCTTTTCGCGATGATCCTAACAATCAGTTGTTCACCTAATTTAATAACGTCGATATTGATAGAACCCCAAGCCAAGGTCCCGAAAATCATCTGAGCTATTCAACGAGATGGTCGGTGGATAAACCTAGCAGCTTTTCTCTGGATCTTTTCATTGTGTACGTTTCAGTGGTTGTGTGCGCATTACACTTTAAAGAAACGTTTTATAGTGTGGATCTCACCATTGTCGTATGAGCAGCAACAATGAAATACTTGGAGCAGTCGGCAAAATTAGATCTCACAAACCAAAGTGTTAAGTTGAGTTCAAGTGAGATTTACATGACTTTTCTGGTGTTTTCATCGTGATCCAAAGGCATTTACTGATGTATGATACGTTGGGGTTTTGGTCATGAAAATATACATCTTGTCTCTATGATATGTTGCCTCTCATTTGCTATGCGTATATCAGAACATTTCCCACAGTGGAATTGCATTCTCTCTTGCTCATCGAAGCTAGGATATCAGATCTTTCTGGAGAAGAGATCAATTCTCTTGGTTTTGGTTGTGTCATTATAGGAGATTGCCATCTGCAAAAAGGGTTGTTTGTAGTAGTGTGATGCACTTAGATGCATATCTATGCATACCCATAAGAGTTAAGGAGCCAATAATTTGTTCTAAGGGATAACTTTTGAAATGAACGTGGCTGTGAAATTGGTCAATGGACTTTGCCAAGTCTGGAATGATTATGTTTACCGGTCAATCTCCTTGTAATGTATTATTAACTGCGAGGTCATGTTTCTAGGGACCTGGTAGAAACTCAACTATTAATTTTCCATATTCCCCTCAATGCTATCAAACTTTTCAGTTTATTTGAGACATTAAAATGTTTCTTCTTCTTCTTATAGACATTTCGGTTGCCTCTGAACTATTCAAAGACGATTTAAATAGCAAAGATTATGCGGCAAATAACACGTAGTCGTCAAAGTGAAATTAAAAGTCATAACATTTTGCATGTTTGTTGTTTTTCCGTGATTAAGATCAGTCATCTTCCTACTGGCAGACATTTAATGTACTAAATACATTTACTATATACTCTACTATTACGATATAATGCTGATAAGCACTTTTTTAAGGAAATGTGTTCAGACCTCACGTAAGCATTCGTCAATTGATACGTATTCTGGTGTGCTATAAAAAACAAACAAATGTATACCGGAATAGCTATAAGAACGGATTAAAACCAAACAAAAGTTTTTAGGTTTCAATTATGGAAATGTTATGTTACAGTGATGTTAATGATATGTATTGACGCGTATACATAGATATGTAACGACAGAGCTATAGATTATAAGAACATTTCCAAATGTTAAATTACAATATGCACTCAGGCGTAGTTATATGATATTAAACGTTGCTTTCAACCCTTTTGTCGTTGTAGCTTTATAATATGGCTTTTAACCTATATTTTTTGGCACTGAATGGTTGTGTGTTGAAAAGATAATATACTGTGTGTTTATTAACACTGTTATAGAAGACACATATAAAATATCGCATTACATTAGTTTTGGTACCAAAAACTTGAAATATTTATTTATTTATTATTTATTTCAAAGTTTTTTTTTCAAATTTTACCGTTGCAAGAAAAATCGAAAGTAAACTTTTCACCCCGTTGTGTACCTCGCTGACAACATGTTGTGCGCCTAGCTAACACTAACCGAGAATATCTTCTGAAGCTTGTCGGAGAACGCCGAAATATAATGATTGTTTTACATATTATTTTATAGCAAATTTGAACTCTATAATTATACTTAAATATATAACTAAAAACATATTTCTTTAATATTCCAAAAATGATCAGTGTTAAAGAAAATATAACCAAATACGTTGGAACTATTTTATATCGTATTAATTTATGCATTGTTTCGGTTTTACTGCGGTCTCACTCCCGCATTCCGAAAACCTTTTCTTCTACCAACTTGAGCTTACATCGTCCACCAATTTGATTTGATCCCGCCCATGCATACAAACTCCGCCTTTTACTTCAATATTATATAACTGTAAATTGACAAGAATGCCTGAAATATTAAGATGTTGCATCAACTTGATTTGATCCCGCCCATGCATACAAACTCCGCCTCTTACTTCAATATTATATAACTGTAAATTAGACATTGGTTGACAAGAAAGCCTGAATTACGCGGTTGTTACATCAGCCCAGTTATAAAGCAGTTTTAATTTTGTTTCATTTATATTATTTTACATTTTAATAATTAAACCTGGGTTAATAATTCTCATATTCCAGCCGATGTATGTTTTTATTCCATATGTGTAGGGGCAGCCTAATAAAAAATAGTTTTACCATCGTCAAGTGATTTGCTTGATGGTAGGGATAATTGTTTTGACAATATTCATTGCATGTTATAACAGATAAATCTATAGCTTAAAGTAAATATTTGCAAATTGATCATGTTGACCATTGTTACAGAAATGTTTCTTAGATATCCACATATCTTCAGTCTGTTAGTAAATTGATTTCAGACTTAGCTGTAGTGCTACTTTCTGTTTAATTCTGATTTAACATACGACAAACAATATTCATTACTACACCGCCGATTATCTTTTTTAAAGATATTGTTTGTTCATTTACATCGTGACTGCCTACTTATGACAGTATTCTAAGCGCCTATTTAACAGCCTATGATGGACGATGGGACGAAAAAAACAAAAACTCAAGGTTTATAAATACTATATATTTTCTGCTTTATGATACATTAAATTGTATTCAATTGTACATATTTTTTAGTGAATCATTTTGATTTTTAAAATGTAATATAACTGTTCAAAATACTGATAGTTTTTTTTCTACTGTTTCCAACCATTTATATTTTTAAAATCAGAATTGATGAAGTATCAATAAAAATCCTTCCACTAAAATAACCATGCCTACTTTTTGTATAGCTGATCGCGATAATACAGATTCAGTGTTCTCTCGATATAATTTATAAATGTAATTGACAGAAATCGACATAATATTCTACATGTAGTACCAGTCCTTTAATTTTTCAACAGAATTGGTATAAAATGTTTTGTTGTAAGTATTATAGGTGTAACCCCACCATTGATTTGTGTTCTTTATTCTATAGTAAATAATAAAAGTTTGAAGGCTTGTCATTCATAGAGGGTCCCAAATGAAAGAAGTGAAACCTACATTTTACTATTTGTCAACCTCTGCACTATCAAAATATGATGAGAAAAGTAGGGGTCATGTGTCATATAAGAGATTTTTTTTCTGCTCAGTGTGTACACTGGTGACAAAGTGAAAGTAGACTTCCAAAATCATGAATTCATACCCCAATTTCCAAGCATCATCTTTTTTTTCTAAATTCACAATTCAAACATGACAATGCTATCAAAATGTTCAAAATACATCAATAATGCCATTCAAATAAAAAAATGAGCATTAAAATAAGGAAAATGCATTTTTAAAGAAGAAGAATTGAGGATTATTTATAACCGCCATTATGCGACTACCCCACGGAAGCACTTCCTTTTTGCAATGGTGGCACTATGCCTATATGAAAAAAGATACCTATATTGAATTGAGTTTACGAAATATTAGTAAAATACTGTGATAAGATATTTTATTAAGCAGTTCTATACTCGCATTTGTCTGTTGCTGATTTTTCTTCAGCTTTAGTTTTAACTAATTGTTATTATCGTATACTGTGGTTATACTGTGGTAAGTGGTATATTTTGGCCTTCTAGTCCCCAGTAAGGTTTTATTTCACACGCTGAAATATTTTTGTTTATTGTACTAGTGTTCTATTAGTTAGTTTTACTGCAGGCTAATAGTTAGAAACCATAACGTATTAAAGACTTACGAGCGGTCTGACAACGCCAACAGGTAATTCGACAATTTTTCCCCAAACTTTAATACCCCCAATCAAATACTTGCTTGATTATATGAAAGAAATAGTTATTTTTAGGTCGAAAATAATCCTGCAAACGTGAAACAAGACTCTTAGATATAACCGGATGTGCTCGACCTTTATGTGAACCCAAACACGTCATTTCAGAGCCATCTCCCTTTGATTTCAAACAGTATTTCCCTTTTGCCTTATTTAGGACAAATCTATCCTGAGTGAAATATGAACCTATGTCTAAAAATTCTTCAATTTTATTCAATTCTTCTGAAGGATTTGTCTCCAGATTTTGACCATCAACAAAATGAATTTGTTTTAAACCAAACATCTGTATCCATGGTTTTATATAATTTGCGTAAATAGACCATTTGATAATATAACCACGGTTACTTTGAATTTTACCGTTGTCTCTATTTGTAACCATGTTTTCAAATGATGGAAAATTACTGTGTCCTCTTCTCACCATGGCATACATAGACAATGACCTTATAACTGGGTCTTTTACTGTTATTATGATTTTAGTTTTGGGGTTCATTTTGCGAATTCGACTAGCAGTGTATGCTCTAAAATAATATGGAGGGGACTTTTCAATTGTAATTTGGTTTGAAAAACTACATTTCATTAAATTTCTGTACCATCCCATACCACGGTTGTAATATAATGAAAAAAACTTAGCTTCTTGAGGTGTCGTGAGTGCAGCTATTTGAGGATGAGTTTTTAAGAAAAAAAGCAATGCAGTTGTTCCACATTTTTGTATTCCTATAACAATGGCCTGTGGTAAACGCTTTCGACATACTTCATCGGGTTGGTGTTTCTTAATTGCTTTAACATATGTTTGCCGACCAGCTGACTGTGTGCTATTTTTACCCTTTCTAAAGTCATTTACAAGTGTCGTTGATGAATTTCTGGTTGCAGTTTTGCCGTTCGTTTTATTTCCTCGAATAAAGTTTCCATTTGTTTTATCATTAACCGGTTTAATAGATTTATCCGCTGCTGTATCTTTTAAACGCGTCCATCGTGAAGTTCTGGTTACAGTTCTGTCTGTTTTATATTTTCTCTGAGCAAAAGGTCCATTTGGTTTGCTTAAAATGCTCTTTTCAATAATCATATCTTTTGAAAGTTTCAGTTCTGATTGTGTTTCATTATGCTTGCGATTAACTCCTTTTATGAACAAGTCTCTCTTTGACTCAAAATCAGTGTGAGTATATACGTATGGCAGGAAAATTCCGAAAAATGCAACTAATGAACATATGATCACTGCGAAGAAGAATCTTTTATACATATCTGGTCGTCCAGATTTCCTTCTGAAATAGAAAACATAAAGAACATTTGTTAAAAAATACATTTTATTTGTTTAATCTAAGAAAGAAGAAAGTAAAAATATTAAAAAACCTTTGTTTTACATTTAAGAAAAAACATTTTGCTGTGTTTTGTTCCAGTAACTCCTATTTAGGCAGATTGTTTCTCTAAAATATTTATGAGCAATTGACTGCTATTCCCTGCAATGCAAGTTTCAAAAGCACATAAAAATTGAGTCATGACATGCGTTAAACATTCAATACCTAAGTATTTAATGTAAATGATAAACTGTTACTCTGTTTTAGTGAGCATTCTTTGTAAAAATAATTATTTATATAACTTGACGCCTTTTACCATTTAAGTATATTAACAACATCATATCTAGATATGCCATGAATGATAAACCTAGACAACATTTCTTACTCGGCTTGTTTTTCAATTTTATTCAAACAATTTCATTAATTTAAAACACAAATTTGAAACATATATGTATATGGACCAATATCAATAATAGCAAATCTGGGATAATTTTTTTTAATATTATATCATGCAGTTTTAAAGTTTTAAGTAGATTATAAAACATCTCTTGTAGGCGGGGAACGAGTAAAATATACACGAGAAGTCTCGGGTTTGTTGAGTCAATATTGATATTAATATTCACTGTTACATCAGTATTCGTTTGACAATCGTATAAATATGAGAAAAAAATGTATCAGTTGCAGTTGTATCAGTTTCAGATGATGTTAAAAGACTAAAAATAAGTAAAGGTTACATGAAGTTAATAAAACGACCTGAAAAATGTGTCCTTAATTTACAAATATGAAAATTTTATATCATAAATTTTGTATATTCTATATCATAATTTCCATCATTACATCTGATATTGTTGAATACAGAATTACAAAAAAAGTAACAATCTTATAGACGAACCATAGTTCTTGAAACTTTTACCTATATTTAGTTAAATACACAAAAAATACCGACTCTGCGCAACATTTCTCGAATACCCATTAAAACTATTTTCGGCAAGAAACTAAATGCATCAAATTGTCATATTTCACTAATTTTAACTTAGTCAATAATTTCATTATACTTTACCGAGAGCGTTATTATGTAATATTTTTATACAGTATTTTTCTAACAAATTCTTATTGAAAAATTGTGATAAACTTTTAAGCCTTTAAAATGAAATAAACTGTATGAAGAATATAAGTATCGTAACGTTCATATAATACGACAATGGGACATCTACCGTAACATATATATAATACAACAATCGGACACCTACCGTAACGTATATTTAAGACAACAATCGGAAGCCGACCGTAACGCATATATTATACAACAAACGGACACCTACCGTTACGAATATATCATGCAACAATCGGACACCTACCGTAACGTATATATCATACAACAATCGGCCACCTTTCGTGAAGTTTATATTATACATCAATCGGACACCAACGTTGACATATATATTATACAACAATCGGACACATACGTTGACGTATATATTACAACAATCGGACACATACGTTGACGTATATATTATACAACAATCGGACACCTACCGTAACGTACATATAAGACAACAATCGGACACCAACCGTGACGTATATATTATACAACAATCGGACACCTACGGTGACGTATATATTATACAAAACGGACACCTACGGTGACGTATATATTATACAACAATCGGACACCTTCTGTAACGATATATGTTATACGAAAATCGGACACCTACGTTGACATTTATATTATACAAAAATCGGACACCTTCGGTTACGTATATGTTATACAACAATCTGACACCTACGGTGACGTGTATATATCACAAAAATCTGACACCTACTGTGACGTATATTTTATACACAATCGGACTCCTACGGTGACGTTTATATTATACAAAAATCGGACACCTACGGTGACGTTTTTATTATACATCAATCGGACACCTTCTGTAACATATATACCATACAAAAATCGAACACCTACGTTGACGTATATATTATACAAAAATTGGAAACCTGCGGTGACGTAAATATTATTATACAGTCGGACACCTACTGTAACGTATATATTATATAACAATATGACACTTACCATAACATACATATAATGCAACAATCGGATACCTACCGTTACGTTTATATAATACAACAATCGGACATCTATCGTAACGTATATATAAGACAACAATCGGACGCCTACCGTAACGTATATATTATACAACAATCGGACACCTGTCGTAACGTTTATATAATACAACAATCGGACACCTATCGTAACGTATATATAAGACAACAATCGGACGCCTACCGTAACGTATATGTTATACAACAATCGGACACCTATCGTAACGTATATATAAGACAGCAAACGGATAACTGCCAAAATGTTATATTATACAACAATCGGATACTTATCGTAACGTATATAATAAAAAAATATAATAATACTCTCGGACACCTACCGTAACGTATATATAATACAACAATCGGACACCTATCGTAACGTTTATATAATACAACAATCGGATACCTACCGTAACGTATATATTATACAACATTCGGACACCTACTGTAACGTATATATTATACAACAATCGGACACCTACCGTTATGTATATATAATACTACAGTTGGACATCTATCATAATGTATATATTATAAAACAAAAAAATAATATGCCTACCATAACGTTTATATAATACAATAATTGGACACCTACCGTAACTTATAAATCATACAACAATCGGACACCTACCGTAAGATATATATAAGACAACCATCAGACACCTACTGTAAAGTATATATAAGACAGCAATCGGACACCTACCATAACGTTTATATAAGACAATAATCATACATCTACCGTAACGTATATATAATATAAAAATCGGACGCTTACCAAAACGTATATGTAATACAACAATTGGACACCTACTGTAACGTATATATAAGACAACAATCGGACACCTACCATAACGTTTATACAAGACAATAATCAAACATCGACCGTTACGTATATATAATACAACCATCAGGCACCTTCCGTAATGTATATATAATACAACAATCGGACACCTACCGTAATGTTCATATAATACAACAATTGGGCACCTACCGTAACGTATATATCATACAACAATCGGACATCAACCGTAACGTATATATAAGACAACCATCGGACACCTATCGTAATGTATATATATATATAATACAACAATCGGACACCTACTGTAACGTTTATATTATACAACAAATGGACATCTACCTTAACGTAAATATAATGCAACAATCAGACGCCTACCATAACGTATATATAAGACAACAATCGGACGCGTACCGTAACATATATATAATACAACAATCAGACACCTACAGTAACGTATATATAATACAATCCTCGGATACCTACTGTAACGTGTATATAAGTGAGCAATCGGACACCTACCGTAAAGTATATTTAAGACAACAATCAGACACCTACAGTAACGTATATATAATACAATCCTCGGATACCTACTGTAACGTGTATATAAGTGAGCAATCGGACACATACCGTAAAGTATATTTAAGACAACCATCAGACACCTACCGTAACGTATATATTATACAAAAATCGGACACCTACCATAACGAATATATAATACAACTATCGGACACCTACCGCAACGTATATTTAAGATAACAATCAGACACCTACCGTAACGTATATTTAACACAACAATTGGGCACCAACTGTAACTTATATATAAAACAATGAACGGACACCTACCGTAACGTATATAGAATACAACAATCGGACACCTACCTTAACGTATATATACAAAACAACAATCGGACACCTACCATAACTTTTCTATATATATAAGACAACAATCGGACACCAAATGTAACGTATGTATAAGACAACAATCGGACACCTACCGTAACGTATATATACAAGACAACAGCCGGACACCTACTGTAACGTATAAATTATACAACAATCGGACACCTACCGTAACGTATATATGAGACAACAATCGGACACCTACCATAACGTATATATTATACAACAATCGGACACCTACCGTAACGTATATATTATACAACAATCGGACACCTACCGTAACGTATATATAAGACAACAATCGGGCACCTAAGTATAATAAAATACGTGTTCTTTTCTGTACATAAAAACATACTATTATGCTAATAATATATTCTTGACTAGTTCAACAAGTTAGTGCTCCCTCTATTGCGTCTCTCTAGTGACTTCTTTCGAAATCCGTAGCAAAAAGATTAAATTAAAAAGATGGAGGCAAGTAGCAGCAGGATTAGTAGCATCCAGCAGTAATAAAAGCAGCTATTATAGAAGTGAAAACACCAATTATATCAGTAGCACATACAATAGCAAAGGTTGTAATTACAACAACAGCAGAAGCGTTAATTGCAGGTACTTTAGCAGTGAAAAGAGCAATTAGATTAGTAGCATATACACTAGCAAAAGTTGTAATTACAACAATAGTATTAGCTTTAATAGAAACTTCAGTAAACATAGTAGCAAATTTAACAACAATGTCAATATCTTGAAATAGTATTTCATTTTATTTTTTGTTTATTAATTTTTGATGTTTTATTTTCCCCCGTTATTTTATGTTGTATTCTATTTCATTTATCTGATGTAAAATTAATACATTAACTTGTAAATTATAGTTGTAGCATGTATGACAAATAATGACAAAGTAATAGGTTTTACGTACCCTCTATCTCGTGCAGGTTGGCTTATTATATTCCGGTTTTATATGAAAGCAATGAAAAGCAATGCTATAAGTATCGTTTAATTAGTTCCGCTATAGAATATATATATCGATTTTATGTAGGTAAAGAATGTATAGATAAACGCTAACTAAAAGGCGTATATCGGCAAGTTAATTGAAAAAAAATAGCCCTTTGGCTATTTCAATTTAAATCATAGGGCATTTATTTTATATCATAAAATAATTTGATTCTATCTCGCCAAAAATATGCTTCATTGTTAAAAATATATATTGCAAACTAATTATTATCATAATAATAATAATAATCATAAATTCAGTAAAGTAAAGATAAACTTCATGAACAAATACTTAAAATTTATGTGAGTTTCATTTAATTACTGTGCGAATTCATATAGTGTAATACAGCGTGAGTTTCGCGATTCAAAATAGTGCAGATAAAATTAATCTAGAATTACAGACAAGTTTTCTTAGTGTTGAAAACATTTACAAGTCGGCAATTATACATAACAAAATATCTAACAAAATCCATATAATTGTAAGTGAAATAAAAGTGTACAAGTGCGATATGGCACCATATCTAAAGTGAATTTAAAACTATAAAAAAACATAACATTACCTTTTATTATTACATAAGTATTATATTTATGAGTATACGAATGCATAAACAGATAAAATCAAAGTTAAGAACAAATGAATCGTTTTATTGTGTTTCGGGGGCCGTGTCTTTCACACGCGCACATGGCCAAAATAAACACTTACATATTTATATTTGAAATTGCTTCATTATTTATCTGTTAAGAAAATTATATACCAGGGATTGTATCTGTAAAAGCACGTATCTCATTGGACATCTACATAATAATATATGCTAAGTTAGTGTAGATAATATCACATTATTTTACAAAATAAATTGAAAATAAAGTTAATTATGGTTTTAATTGAAATAGCCAAAGGCATTTTTACTAACTTGACTCCACAACTGACACGGTGTTAAATTGTTCTGTAAAATTTTCATTTTAGTCGTATCTAAATGTAGTTAAGAAATAGACAAAAGATATGTGAATAGGGAACATTAAAATATCTGCATAATAGATAAGGTATGTAAAACATTATAGTAATTGATTACTTTTCCATACCCACTGCTGTGTTGATATATTACTTTACTGTTGGAGAAAGTTACAATAACGATAACATATAATAAGAGAAAATAAACAATGTAAAATGAAATAACTTTAATAATTGTGAATTAATTTTAATACTATTTTGAAAATAATATTATAGTATAACACTATTAAATGATATTCATAATGTTTCTATTGTCTTGATATTACTCTCTATAAAAAAAAATGTTATTGTTGCTGCTGTTGCTGTATATTGTGGTTATGCCAGTTGCTCATCTGTTTTATGTTTATTTATTGCTATTGGTTTAGTTACTGCCTTTGCAGTGGCCAGTGTTTCTACTGCAACTAATTTCATTATAAAATTATTATAAAAGTCAATATCTAAATACTGTATGATATTTTACTTTGGGTTTTGCAAAATTGTGCATAAATTAACGATATACCACGGTTACTTAAAACAGCCGCTGGGAATTCTAAGTGTTGACTGAACGCAACGATGAAAACTGAGTTGTTCCGAATGCGGGTGTTGTCAAACAGCTGCCAACAAGAGATTCGCGTCCGATTTCAGCAAATTAGCTATACTCAATATGCCGATACGACAAAGAAGGCAACTGTTCAATCAATTAATATATTTCGTCATTATTTACGAAAGAAGCAATTGAATGATTAGTTTTAATATAAAAACAACAAATGTTTATCAAGATGTGTCAATGGCCGGGTGGTGTTTAGACGTTGAGCGTATGCAATGTTTTTTTCTGCCATGTTTCGAATCCCACCCGAGAATATTTTTTTTATATCTTTTTTATATTAAGTTAAATTTTATTCATTTTTTTATTTAAAACTAGCTCTATTATAATATCAACTGTATAATCTTACCTTGATGACTTTTTGTCATTTCCCGTAAGAAAAAGCTAGTAAATGCTCAGTATTCATGTATTTATATTTTATATAATAAAACAGTTATGGACTATATAGCTGTGCAATATGATGTGCTATGCATCAGAAAACCATAAGTATTGCACATCATATTGCACAGCTGAAAAGTCCGTAATTGTATATTATGTTGCTATTGTTGCTGATAGTATTTTCTTTTAAACATAATGTAATTAGTGCACTGTTGTTGTGGCATATTTTGATAAAATGATAGTGCTTACTGATTGGCTGCTTCCACAGCTTCATTAAATTCCAATTGTTTTGCAACGTCAACCACATTTCTACTGTAATTGGCCTGTTTTATTCTTCTCTTAAAATTACTGTCATTGCCATTGCGAATGCTATTGATTTAGTTACGGTGTCTGTCTTCGCAATGGCCAATGTTGCTACAGTACATCGTTTTTTACTGCTTTCGCCTGTGCAACTGCAATTGCTACTGCTTCCGATTGTTTTACTTGTAGTCCTACTAATACTAACACTGTCTCTGTATATGTAATTTTAATTGCTACTGACAATGTTGCTATACTCCTATTTTTACTGCATTTGCATATATTGTTCACATTATTACTAATACTGTCAAAGAGTATATCTGTCCAGTCTTAGTTACTGTCATTGATTCTACTACAGATCTAGTTGCTGCTAATGCTTATCATTTTGATCAATGTTTCTACCAAATCAAATGTCAATGCTTCTATATGTGCAACTTCAATTGCAACAGCTACTGACACTGTTGATTTTCTGTAATTGTACTTATACCATTGCTGCTGCTGCTTCTGTCGCAGGTGATACTTTGTAACTGCCATTTATTATGTTACATATTTGGTTGCAGCTAATGCTTATCATTTCTCATGTTTTTACCAAAACAAATGTCAATGTCTCAACAAAAGCAAATGCCAATGTATCTACCAAAGCAAATGCCATTGTTTCTTCCTGTATGACTACAATTGTAACTGCGTCTGACAATGCTGCTTTATTCATGCTATAACTGTGACTGAATTTAGCTTTGGAATTGCCATTGGTTCCGCTGTAAACAGCTGCCATCGATGTAAATCTTGACATTGTCTTTGGAACTGCCGTTGGTTCCGCTGTAAACAGCTGCCAACGATGTAAATCTTTACATTGTCTTTGGAACTGCCATTGGTTCCGCTGTAAACAGCTGCCAACGATGTAAACCTTGACATTGTCTTTGTTAAAACAATGTTATTGCTACAAGTATTGCTCTAACTGTAGCGGTATCCACCACCATTGAGCGAGTGGAGAGTAAGTGAGTGAATGGAGAGTTAATGAGTAAGTGAGTGTGTGAATAAATGAG
Organism: Panopea generosa; assembly: GCA_029582155.1. Classification (NCBI taxonomy): domain Eukaryota; kingdom Metazoa; phylum Mollusca; class Bivalvia; order Adapedonta; family Hiatellidae; genus Panopea; species Panopea generosa. The sequence goes on from CM055898.1 coordinate 5,135,280, forward strand.
TGAATGAGTGAGTGAGCGAGTTAGAGTGAACGAATGAATCAGTTAGTCAGTGAGTGAGTCAGTGAGCAAGTTAGAATAAACGAATGAGTGAGTGAGTGTGTATTAAGTGAATGAATAATTGGCCGGGTGATTTAGTGAGTGGATAGTGTCTTAAATATTTTATGATTGATTTTGTCTTCGCGTTAAACATTTGCCCTGCGTAAATGTTCTAATTAAGTCAATTATTCAATTGACCCTATTATGTTGTTTCTGATCTGTTTCTCTCGGGTTTGTAAATTTGTCTCGGAGCCTAAATTTTCTATTTGATCCAAACGTTTTACAGTTCATCTGTTCCAAAAAGAAGTATTAGTTACAAATAGATAAGGTTGAAGTATTATTCGATAAGGATTCGTTTTATTTTTCTGTTTATGAATACTGAATGGAATAATTTACAATTCTGATAAATCTGTATTCTGTTAATCCAGACAATCCAAATAATTTTCTAAATAATACGTTTTAATGGTACTGAGTTCATTCTTTCCGTTTATATAAAAACAATATATTCACGATAAATAATAATAGTTAATGTTGTTTATACTAGTCTACAGTACAACCCACACTCTCCCGATTAGGTCCGTCAAATAGTTATGTTGAGAAAGTCAAATTTGAGTACGTTGATTGGAAAATTACTTCAACTAAAAATTAGAATGACGTCACAGTATAGTAAGCGTTCAATTGCTATGCATTGTGAAACAGGCATAGAATTCCCTGCTTTATCATATCACGATTACAACCAGGACTGGCAACCTCTAGAAGTAGCAGCCGGCACTCTACCCACTGTGCTACCGCTCCGCTTTGACAAATGTTAATTTTATATACCATTATGAATTCACGAATATGATTGGTTGGAAGCTTAACAAAACTGGTCAAATAAAATGAACTATTGACCACTTATTCCTTCAAAAATGAACTATTGACCACTTATTCTGTCGAAACCGATTTCATCCGGTTACCTAGTCAATAGTTCAAATGAAACGTTATTTTCGTTCTCATGCTGATAGACCATTCAAGCTCCATTTGCGCTAAATAAAACATCTGTTTATTACTTTCCGAAAATTAAAACTGACACTGAAAAACCACTTTTTAAACTCTTAAATACAAATAACTATTTTCCACAACTGATATGTTTTTATAAAAACGTCAGGTTGCATACGTATTGGCGTTGAAGTTTTAATCAAGAGTGGATCCAGAATGTAGAGCTTAATAATGGCGACATTGCACTCTGAATAGTTGGAAATATTCCGGGGAAATATTTCAAGTCAGAGTTCATCGTAAGGAATGCAGGTCTAGTAGCCGAATTTGTAATGGAGAAAAGACATACAAAAGCTACGAAAAACATCACACCTTTGTTAAAACGCAGTGAAAGTATTAATGAAGTGGGGGGAAAACCTTCTCATATATTAATTTTTATGCAATTTACTACTTCTTGATTTACTTTTTTAATTGTTATTCAGTATAACAAAACAACTATCTACCTTTAAGTGGTCATTGGTTAAAACTATAATCCTCGAAAAATGACTATTGACCCAAAGCAGTCAACTATTAACCTCGATTGCGTCTCGGTCAATAGTTTCCTGCTTTTGGTCAACAGTCCTTTTCTCTTGGATATATTTTTTTTAACCATTGACCACTAAAATGTAGATAGTTTTATAATATTAACTTTTAAAGTACCTTCTTTTGTGTCTATTTCAGATAAGAATAATGGCAGTGACATCTAAACCACGGCTTACAATGCACCAGACTGGTTGTTGCGTACGGTTTCTCGCATTGACTATGTGTGCCCTGGTTATATTATTCGGAGTCATTAACGTCATGCCATATACACACATTCCAACGAATTCAAACAGAAGTAAAAACAATAACAAAGGACCAAAATTAGGACTAAAGTCTTCGCAAAATGCTATTCGAGGACGCATAGCAGATGTAAGCGGAGAGCCTCAACCATTTTTTAATGTTAAAGATAGTTGGAGATTTGCAGAAGTTACAACCTCATATAAATCAAGTACAACTTCCAATGACGTGAAAGATTATAAAAGAACAGGAATACAGGGTATTACAACGATGGATAGTAATAAAACAAACGGAAATTCTTCTCGTGGGAAAATTACAAACGACAACCCTGCAGCCAGAATTTCATCAGTGACGCAATCAGCAGGTCGGCAAAAATATGTAAAAGAAGTTCAGACTCACCAACCCGATGAAGTATGCCGAAAGCGTCTACCACAGGCCATTGTTGTAGGCGTACAGAAATGCGGCACAGGTGCATTGCTTTTTTTCTTAAAAACTCATCCTCAAATAGCTGCACTCATGAAACCTCAAGAAGCAAAGTTTTTTTCATTATATTACAAACGTGGTCTGGAATGGTACAGAAATTTAATGAAATGTAGTTTTTCAAACCAAATTACAATCGAAAAGTCCCCTCCATATTATTTTAGAGCATACACTGCTGATCGAATTCGCAAAATGGACCCTAAAACTAAAATTATAATAACAGTAAAAGATCCAGTGATAAGGTCATTATCTATGTATGCCATGGTGAAGAGAGGTTATAAAAATTTGCTACCATTTGAAGAGCTAGTTTCAAATCAAGTCGACGGCAAAATAAAGAATAAACACTATGTAATCAAGTGGTCCATTTATGTAAACTACATCAAGCCATGGATAGAGAAGTTCGGTTTGCGCCAAATTCATTTTGTAGATGGTCAAAATCTGGAAAAGAACCCAGCAGAAGAATTTAATAAGATAGAAGAGTTTTTAAACATAGGTTCATACTTTAAAGAAGACAATTTTATCTTTAATGCTACAAAAGGAAAATTCTGTTTGAAATCGGGGAATACCGAATCGGATATGTTGTGTATGGGAAGTAATAAAGGCCGAGCACATCCGGTTATATCTGACAGTCTTGTTTCAAGGTTGCAGAATTATTTTCGACCTAAAAATAACGATTTCTTTAATATCATTGGACAAGAATTTGATTGGGGATATTAGAGTTCGTATATTGCAGATCGATTTTACGCATTTATTTCAAATCCTTGTCGCAAATGAAATGGTGTTTATCTGTCTGCAACTAGTCTATCACAGAGCCTGATACCTCCCGAAAAAAATGTTTTAACCACCAATGGAAAAAGCAGGGAATTCTATGCCATTCATAGCCATTTACCGCATACTAAATTATGACGCCATTCGAACTTAACCTGAAGCAACTGACCAATCGGCGTGCTCGTTACAATTGCTATTGAACGGACCCAATCGGGAGAGCTGTGTTCGTTCTACAGACTAGTCTGAAACTCATAACGTATTGTCATTGCTATTCTAAAAATAACTATAATTCCAACTGTATATTGTATATTGAAACTATATGTTATATATAAATCTGTATAGTAATGTGGTGTTAATTATCCGTAACATAAGTAATAGAATAGGTTTAAACTAGTACACAAATATTTATTTCTATTGTTTCTTAATCAGAGAATAAACTATAAAATAGTTTTATAGGCATAGTACCACCATTGCAAAAAAGGAAATGCTTCCGTGGGGTAGTCGCATAATGGCGGTTATAAATAATCTTCATATCTTCTTCTTTAAAAATGCATTTTCCTTATTTTAATTCTCATTTTTTTATTTCAATGGCATTATTGATGTATTTTGAACATTTTGATAGCATTGTAATGTTTGAATTGTGAATTTAGAAAAAAAAATGATGCTTGGAAATTGGGGTATAAAAACATGATTTCGGAAGTCTACTTTCACTTTGTCACCAGTGTACACACTGAGCAGAAAAAAAATCTCTTATATGACACATGACACCTACTTTTCTCATCATATTTTGATAATGCAGAGGTTGACAAACAGTAAAATATAGGTTTCACATCTTTCAGTTGGGGTTCTCTATGAATGACAAGCCTTCAAACTTTTATTATTTACTATAGAATAAAGAACAAAAATCAATGGTGTGGTTACACCTACACACGTGACCGAACATTCATTAATTAACTCTGTTGAATGCCATTTATCCCATTGTTCTGTGTTGAAAAAAACGTTAAACCCTTTGAAATTACAATGGAGTGCGTGGTCCAGTAGGAGAGCATCGACCCCATTATCGGAGGGTCGTGGTTTCGGTCATCCGCAAAGGGACCATGTGTGATGTCCATGAGCAAGACCCTTTTTCCGCATATGTTTATTCATGTTCTACCAAATAGGACTTCGAACGTGATTTGTCTTAGTTGTTAGAACTTGTTTCTCAGTCGAAGTAAAATCAATATGTTGAAACTATTGTTAAATTATAGGTTTTGAAATTACGAAATTGAAAACTGAACTGGATAAACATGAAAAACGCAATCAATACAAAGCGGAACAAGTCCGTACAATTATTTCCGGTTGCTGATTATTAACTGTTACATGAATTATCAAGTTAATACATATTAGCACAATAACCTGACCCATGGCCTACAGTGTAATAGTTGGTCAAATAACTGGACAATTATGTATAGAATAGCTGTTCGCCTGTTATTTATACTATTATTATATCAGATATATCAGGTAATAATATACATATAATGTAGATGCGAACTTTTTTAGTAGCGTGTTCTCAATATAAACCATTTTTTAATTAATAGTCTATTTCGTGAGTGGTATTTTGTTTCATGATTAAAACTCTATGTTAAGAAATATTAAAATTCATGAGTACTTTTCAATTTCTTGAGTTATATTCTATTCATGTGTAGTATTTTTTTCATGAATAATATTCTATCTCGTTAGTAATATTCGGTTTCATGAGTTATATTATCTTTCTTGAGAAATACTCTATTCTAACATTCTATTCCATGAGTTATATTTTATTTCTTGAGTAATATTCTATTTTAGGAATAATATTCTATTTCAGAAGTAATATTCTATTTCATGAGTAATATTCTGTTTCATGAGTAATAGAGTAATATTCTATTTCATTAGTTATATTATTTTTCATGAGTGATATTCTATTTCAGAAGTAATATTCTATTTCATGAGTAATTCTCTATTTCATGAGTAATATTCTTTTTCAGAAGTAATATTCTATTTCATGAGTAATATTCTTTTTCATATGTGATATTCTATTACTTGAGTAATATTTTATTTTGTTAGTATAGAGCAATATTCTTTTTCTTAAGTAATATCCTATTACGTGAGTAATATTCTATTTCATGAGTAATATTCTTTTTCTTCAGTAATATTTTTGTTTTTCATGAATAATATTCTATTTCTTCAGTTATGATATTCTTTTTCATCAGTTATATCTTATTACTCGAGTAATGTTCTATTTCGTTAGTATTGGGCAATATTCTTTTTCAGGAGTAATATTCTATTTCGTGAGTAATATTCTATCTCATGAGTAATATTCATTTTCTTGAGTAATATCATATAACTTGAGCAATAGTCTTTTTCATGAGTAATGTTCTTTCTCTTGAGATATATTCTATTTCATGAGTTATATTCTATTTCGTTTGTAATATTCAATTTCATGAGTAATATTCTATTTCAACAAGGCCATGTTTATGTTTTCTGTGGCACTGGAACTCGTTATTCATTTACCTTTAAATATAATGATAATTTATATTGATCGTTTGTGTCTTAGATGATGATTTGCAATGATTTAGGCAATATTTGCTGTCGTGAAATTGTTTATTGTTATACTCAACTCTTGAATACGGCGTGTGAGTTTGTATTGTTTATGTTCTGGTGGACGTTGATTACACGACATAAGCAATGTTAAATTTCATGCAAATACAAGTAAAAAGATGGAATGAATATTAATTGTCATAGGCTTAGCTATGTGCGCATATGCTATGTTTTATTTGTTTATGTGTTGGTGGACCGGTTACAATTATCGCCAGTAGAGAAATTGAAATTTAAAAAGTATCATAATCAATAAAAATAATTGTAGAGTCATTTTTAATAAAAACATAATTTGTATCTTATTTATTTTTATTTATTACATATATATTTAGAAATTTACAGTTTACATTATTATTATACAATAGCATATTAATACATATATGCATAATGCTAATACATAATATGTAATACCCTGGTATTTAACAAAACTGTAAAACCAGTTCTTCTCTACGAGTGTAAGTTATGGAAGTACGGTACATTGTAATACTGATATGATAGAAAGAGTACAATTTAAATTCTTAAAATATATACTTAACGTATGTTCTTTAACTCTAAATTGTATTACTTTCAGAGAAACAGGCGTTTTGACATACAAACAAGAACCGCTTCTTACTGGTCTAAAATTGTCCTACTTCATATGAGCAAATTATCTTCCAATAACATCATACATAACACCATGCACACACTACATTATAATACTCGACCTGAAATAACTAAATAAAACATTTTTGGCTGGTTTGATATTACTAAAACAATTTCAATTAAATGTGGCCATATTGCTATCTAGTAATCCTATCTTTTCCCCAAATGGGAAATGACTTAACGCATCAGTAAATGAAAAACTCAAAGGTTTATTTCTAAATGAATGGAACAGCACAATTGAAAATTTAACTTACAGATTGTTCAAAAAATGTTTTTGTTTTGAAAAATACCTTATCAATACCCAACCTTGGTACGATATGTAACAAAGATATTGGTGACGAATTTTACTATTTACTTGTATGCAATGGACTAACTATTGCTTGCAAAACATTCTTAAAATCAAGGAACTATGTATGGTGAAATATACTTATTTTTAAAAACGTAATGCATATATCAGATAAAGTTTATATGAATTTATCAAACTGATAATAGGTGACTTTAAATAACTATGGTTCTCAAAGTATATAGCTATATATATATATATATATATATATATATATATGGAGATAATTATTTGTGGATAACCAAGACATAAATATATATATCGGAAGCGGGAGGTCGGAGGTTCGAATCCCGGTGAAAGCACTTGGATTTTTTTCTGATGCGGCTGGTTGCTCGTCCAGCAGTTAGTTAAATTGAGGGGTACCGAATGTCTAACAGCCTGACACCTGGCAATGATAGCTTTCGGGAAGTAACTGTGTACAACATAAAGGTGTCGCATAAGCCCAGTGTGTCTGCCCCTTTCAATAGGGATGACATTATAATAAACAAACACTTTACTTTTCTTTTACTTTTATTAATGTGCTACCTGTATTGGACGAGTCTAATTATCAATAGAATGACGTAGTTTCACAATAATGTATTCGGTTTATACCAGTATATTTATGAGAATGAGTGTGTGGTTTTGAACGAAATATGATAAAACTTATATAATTTCTGAAAATGCAATCATTTTAAATGTCGATCAAAATTTGAACACACAACGGAGAAATTGTCAAATTGACTTACGTCGATTTGTATTGTAAGTTATTTTGTTAAACGCAGCCCTTTTCTATGTATTGGTATGATAATGCACCGTGACCACTGCTTCGGAAAAGTTTTACAGACTAATATTCTATCAAATATTCTCTCTAATTTAGGTAATGTTATGTTTAAAGTTTCTATAAAGTATTCGTTCATCAGACAATCTTCTGCAGCACTTGTGATTTATTAATACTGTTCACCAAGGATTGAGTTTCCGAATGTGAAATCGGATTATCGAGCTCCGGGAAAATATCCTCATCCTCATCTTCATCAAACTCATTCAATACTTTTTCTTTTTTAACGTCCTCTGATATAATCAATTCGGACGCCACATTTTTTTAAAATGGTAATAAAAATCCATTAAAGGCACACTGGCTGCATTTTTTGTTTTATTTTGACAATTTGAAAGAAATCGCGTCGTCCATTTTTAAATAGCGATCTCCGTTAAACTTCTGTTTTTGTTTTCAGATAAAATATTTGTAGTCTTTTTTCCTTTGCATTAAGATATTCTTATTTTACACAAATATGTTTGTAATGCCTCATTATAAACTTTTTCCGTTTACAATCGTCGTCAAACCATCGCATCTCTTTCATATTACAAGCAGTGAACGCGCAGTGATCTCGTAATTTGAATTATTTTTAAAGTATGGGTCCGCTCTGCACGTCACAAAATCGGTGAATTATTTGATTATATTCTCTAAGCCCTCGTTTCTGTATGGTTAATAAAATGGATGGGCTGTGATTTTATAATTTGTTCGCAGTTGAGAAATTTTATTCAGAAAAACAAGGTGTAATTATTCGCACCATTCGGTTGGAAGACATTGTCTGGTTGACATTAAAAGCGTTATAGTTTAATGGATACATATAAAATATTATTTTAAATTGTAAATTTTGTAATACGTACATTAACAAGGACTTATACCGGGGAAAATACACATATTCACTGACATTTTGTCGAAATCGCGTGAATCTTAATCATTTACAAAATTTCACTAAAATGAACATAATCCCATTACATCAAAACATAATTTCGTTAATCTTACTCAATTTCTTTCTCTTTAACTCACCCTCGATATTCACTAATGTTCTCTCTATCATTCTACTATTCCCTCTCCCACTACATGGTTTAATTCTTTCTATGCCCCCAATCCCATATTCCATCTTTAATCCTCCCTCCCTCACTTTTTCATTCTCCCTGTAGCTTTCTTATTTTCGTTTTACTCATTTTCCTTCTATTTTTGTCTCCCTTCAACTTTTACATTCTTTCTTTCATTCTTCCTTTCTTTATTTGAAATTCGTTAAATCGATAAGATATAACACCTAAAATACTCTTCTTGACTGCGCAAAATACGACATTAGAATTTATATAGAAGTTTTAAAGCATAATCATTATATCGATCATTATCCGCAACTACCCGTGGAGGGTTTAAGACAACTATCAGTTATTATATATATATAACATCGGTTGACTGAATGACGAACACATATACTTTAGTTTACATTTGTGTAATACTGTGGAAATGTACTTGATATATTAGTGGAAAACGTACATGTTGATATTACCGTATTTATATATGACTGGAAACAAACGTTTAAGTATAACTGTGTAATTCTGAAAGGACTAGTAACGGTGGTTTTAAAAGTTTTATTTTTAAAAATTGATTTTCGAGTGCACGTATGTAATATATAACAGGTATTTATGTTGTATTAATGTTGAAGAGCTTGTTTGTGTAAAGAGAATTGCTAAGTATATTTAAAATACCAAAAACATGTTTCTTTTTAAAGTGGTAATGAAGAATAGAATTGTTCAATATGGCATTGTCGTTATAGTCATTACGGCGTTTGTTACATTTATAAATCAGTACCAGTATATATATCGACATACAAATTTTAAACCAGTAGACAATGGCATATTTAACCTTTTTAATGAATCAACATTAAAAGAAATTCGCACATTCGTAGATGGTTATATTAAACGGGTCGACTCAACAACCAAATCGGAAACAGCTCCAACACATTTCAAGAAAAATAACGATATTGTTAAACAGGACAGTTCAGTTATCAACGGCAGTAAAGGAACGTATTTTCCGAAAGCTATCATTAAACCTACCTTTCTGGTAAAAGAGCCACACATCGGTGTAAACATTGAACATTCTCAATTAAAAATTTATCATGAGAATAATACAGAACTTAAATTGGTTATCAACAGAATCCATGATGACCATTCACGTGAACTTAGACTATTTAAAGATCAGCGATGTGTTAAACGCCATCCTCAAGGCATCGTTATTGGAGTAGCAAAAGCTGGCACGGATGAAATTCGTGACTTTTTGATGCTCCATCCGTATATTGTTGCATATCCAAAGGAATCTAATTATTTTAATCATAATTTCAACAGAGGATTGCAATGGTACCAAAACCAAATGCCATGTAGCTATAACAAGCAGATTACACTTGAAAAAACACCCGGTTACTTCCCATCAGAGGATGTTCCGAAACGAATACATGCAATGGACAAAAAAACAAAATTTATTCTTATGATCCGTGAACCCGTATCTGCAGCAATATCGCTGTTTACATATTTTAATCCTGTTGCTAGCTTTGAACTTTTTGAAAATTGTGTGTTTAAACACGGCCACGTGGACGTTACGTGTAGCTACATATCCCAATATATGTATGGTAAATGGATGAAAATATGGTTGAATTATTTTGACATCCGACAGTTTCTAATCATCGAAAATATTGAACTACGAAATGATCCAGTATCCGTTGTGCGCAGGGCAGAATCGTTCTTCCAACTAGAGCACTTGATACAGAACGATAGTTTCATCTTTAATTCGAAGAAGGGATTTTACTGTATAAGGAATGGGCACAAATCAAAGACAGACGATATGTTGTGTTACTCTAAGATACGAGGGCGACCGGAAACCACTAGGACAGCTGTTAATGAAACAATTTTGAACGCTCTTAGACGTTTTTTCCAACCACAAAATGAAATGTTCTTTGAAGTTATAGGAAAACGATTCGATTGGTAGCAATCTGAACTTAGCGACCACTTTAAGAGTAGAAACTTAGTGATGTGAACATCGGACTGCAGAAGAAAGGATACATTTATGTAAATTAAATTTGCCATTTGGTTGAAGACGAAAGTCATGCCATGTAAAACGCCTCGTATTCAACGGTGATATATATATACATATATAAATATGTTGTTTGTAATAAAATATTGATCGAGCACAATGTTGATTATCTTTCAAGTGTCGGAAAACTAATTGTTCTTTTTTTTACTTTCACATAGCTCACAATGCTTGATTATTCTACTGCCGATACATAACATATTATTTTTATAACAATGTTGTTTCACTGTTAAAAATATATGTCTAAGAGGTTAATACACGACAGAGCCAGGCCAGGATGTGGTAATCAGCCCGGAAAATGAATAATGGCCCGAGGGCTAAATATGAATTCGGACCGAATATCACATTCTGGCCCGGCTCTGTCGTGTATTAATGTCTTTAATGTCCGGTTGCGCCGATTACGTTTTCACTCACCGGGACTGTTACCACTACAAGGCAATGCTCATGATGTCCATTTATCAACCTCTTTATTACACGTGCTTCTAAATTATATGTACACATACTTTATTAATATTTTAACCGAGTATAAAATGAAAGAAAAATAATAAAAACAATTTTAATTTTATAACAAAAAAAAAAAAACGTCAATGACACGTCTTAAACACACGACGTTCAGATTGATCAAACATAATATGAAGTGTACGTTAACAAACTGAGCTTTTGCGCCATTGTGACTTATTTCTAGTTGCGTACACTTGTAATATATTCCATCACAAATTTGGAATTCGTCCCCGAGTTTCCATAGAGACCAGGTATCATGTGAATGTTTCTCTAAACATACAACAGTCACATCCTCACGATGGGCGCTTATGTCACAGGACGACAATATATGCAGTCAGTCCGGGACTTGGATCAGGGACCTTTTGTTTACAGGACGAATGTTTTACCGACTGAACTAGCCGAACTGCTTACATACGTTTCTCTCTTAACAGGTTACGTACACACTGTGAATATATAGCCATCCAGGTAGCGTAGTAAATGTGACAATAATTGTAACCCCAGTTTAGATATTGAAATACATAGTGGCCATATTAATTGTTACAAATGACCACCTACAACGTGTCACTGAGATGTTTTCTTCAAGGAATAAAGTATAACGATTTGTATATTCTTCATATTGGACTGGTAGCCAACATGGCTGGGATACCAAATTAGTTTTTCTTTAAATGGTATAATTTGAATGTATGGTGCAGACTGTTAATGTAAACTCTGAAGTTTTGTAGTTACCCTGAGTATATTAAGTACCTGAGTATATTAAGTACCTGAGTATATTAAGTACTTTAGTATTTTAAGAACTTAAGATAATTAAGTACACATTAAAGTTGATCTGATTTCCATTGATTATTGCTAGTATTGGAACACTTTGGGAGTACTAAGTCTTTAACATGTGGCATGTTAGGTGATGTATTGACTTTAATTAAGTTGACGTATCTTGTGTAGTTTAACAATTAATACGGGCATCATGGATGTATTTCAATGTTTAAGATCAGAGTTACAATTATTTTGTCATATATTTCATCACTATACTATGCTACGCATGAATACTATGGCAGTATGTCGGCTGTATCTTACAATCTTTAAACACATTTACTCATGTAACAACATATTTGAGTGCTATATTACTGATGTATATTGAATGTGTCATCTCTATGTGTTTCACGTCGTTGCGCTTCATCTTCAATATACGTATATGTCGTCCGGTCTGTTGCACAATGAACAAAAGAACCTTTATAGTTTTGCATGAGTGCATTCAAGTATCATAAACCGTGTAACTGTGGCATAGTTATGTTGTACAGAATACTAAAGCAAAGTAATTCATATGTAATGGCATATGTAACAAGTTCTGATTTTGATGACATTAGACACACATTGCAAACTTACAAACATTATAAATCATAACTACATTCGTTTATTCAGTATTATATGTTAAAAACACATTTATATATACTTTAACCACCTTGTATATTTATTTAAATTTAAAATCACAATTACTGTTTATGTCATGTTTTAGATATGATACTTTGTATTGTCGATAGTGACTTATAGGCCCATCAGGCCGGTGCTTCATTCTCATTTATTGCTTATATGCGTTTTATTGATTTATTAATGCAAATGCCACATATTTTGATCATTGTTCCTATATGAAGATAAAACAAATCAAAATTATGTCGTTCTTCAAGCAAATTCTTCAATACTTCGCTGACCTTTGGACCGGTGAAATGACCGACGCGTGTACTGCGCCTTGGTGATTTATAACTTTATAATTCAGTAAAGACGTGAAATATTCTAACAACTAACTGAACGTCTCACATACCAATTAATTTTGTACTGTTCTACATATAGAGATATGCACTTCTGGAACACTGGATAAATTACCAATGGTTCTAAAAGTGCCTTATTCCAATAGATAGTCCTCTGTTGGTCCAAATATTCAGGGGAAAAAACATGGGGTTGACCAGGTTGCTTTTTCACAAATTCGATGGTTTGAATACACCCTTTCTTTTTTGACAATTCTGCCCATTTGTTGCAGTGTATCACTACGCATCTTTAAACTGTTATAGCATCATCAAACATTTCCCAATGTCACCCAAACTTTGCAGAAATCAAGAAAATGGTCCGATGTTCCCATATGCACAAAGAATTATGACATTTTATGCATTTTTAACCAAAAAAATGCCCAACCGCTTTACACAGCTCTAATTTCTTTGGCGTAATAATCCGTCGTGTAAGGGAGGTAATTCTTCAGTGAGATTTAATGGTTACTAATGCATGACGTATCGGTAGACATATTTAGACTCATGGGTGTAGGAGCATTTTTAATTTGGGGGTGGGGAGGGGGCAACCTGATGAGAGAGTGTATGAGGGGGTATTTCCAGGCCCTAAAGTATATACTGAATATGAATATTAGGGTAGGGCCCCCTTGTCCCCCACCCCTGGTTCCTGCGCCTATGATACTGACGACAGTGACAGAACACGTGGTGACTCGTGTATCGGCGTATTACAGATTATATATGACGACAGTGACTGAACACGTCGTGACTCGTGTATCGACGTTTTACAGATTATATATGGCAGCAGTGACTGAACACATCATGATTCGTGTATCGACGTATTACATATTATATATGGTGACAATGACTGAACAGGTGGTGACTCATGTATCGACATATTACATATTATATATGACGACAGTGACTTAACACGTGGTGACTCGTGTATCGCCATACTACATATTATATATGGCGACAGTGACTGAACATTTGGTGACCCGTGTATCGACGTATTACATATTATATATGGCGACAGTTATTGAACACATCGTGACTAGTGTATCGACTTATCATAGGTTATGTTCGGCGTCAATGACTGAACACCTCGTTACTCATGTATCGGCGTATTACATATTATATATGGCGACAGTAACTGAACGCGTCATGATTCGTGTATCGGCATATTACATATTAGATATGGTGACATTAACTGAACACGTCGTGACTCGTGTATCGACGTTTTGCATATTATATATGGCGACTTTGACTGAACACGTCGTGATTTGTGTATCGACGTGCTACAGATTAAATATGGCGACAGTTACTGAGCACGTGGTGACTCGTGTATCGGGGTATTACAGATTATATATGGCGACAGTGAACGAACTCTGGTGACTCCTGTATCGACGTATTACATATAATATATGGCAACAATGACTGAACAGGTGGGGACTCATGTATCGAGGTATGGCGACAATGACTTAACACTTGGTGACTCGTGTATCAACGTATTAGAGATTATATATGGCAACATCGACTGAACACGTGGTGTATCGACCAATTACAGATTATATATGGCGGCAGTGACTGAACACGTCGTGACTCGTTTATCGGCGTATTACAAATTATATATGGCGACAGTGACTGAACACGTCGTGAGTCGTTTATCGGCGTATTACAAATTATATATGGCGACAGTGACTGAACACGTGGTGACTCGTGTATCGGCGTATTACAGATTATAAATGGCGACTGTGAACGAACTCGTGGTGACTCCTGTATGGACGTATTACAGATTATATATGGCGACAATGACTGAACATGTGTTAACTCATGTAGCGACGTATTACTGATTATATATGGCGACAATAACTGAACACGTGGTGATTCGTGTATCGACGTATTACAAAGTATATTTGGCGACAGTAACTTAACAAATGGTTACTCGTGTATTGTCGTATTACAGATAATATATGGCGACAGTGACTAAACACACGGTGACTCGTGTATCGACGTATTACAGATTATGTACGGCGGTAGTGACTCGAATATCGACGTATTGCAGAGTGTATATGGCGACAGTGATTGAACATGTGGTGACTCGTGTATCGACATATTGCAGATTATATATGGTGACAGTCACTGAACAATAATTGACTCATGTATCGACGTATTACATATTATATATGGCGACATTAACTGAACACGTCGTGTATCGACGTATTACATAATATATATGGTGACATTAACTGAACACGTCGTGACTCGTGTACCGACGTATGACATATTATAAATGGCAACATTAACTGAACACATCGTAACTCGTGTATCGACGTGTTACATATTATATATGGCGTCAGTGACTGAACATCGTCGTGACTCGTGTATCGACGTATGACATTTTATATATTGCTACAGTGACTGAACACGTCGTAACTCGTGTATCGGCGTATAACATATTATAAATGGCGACTTTTACTGAACACGTCGTGACTCGTGTATCGACGTATCACTTATTATACATGGCGACATTATGTGAACACGTCGTGACACTTGTATCGACGTATTGCATAATATATATGGCGACA
This sequence comes from Panopea generosa, assembly GCA_029582155.1. Taxonomy (NCBI): domain Eukaryota; kingdom Metazoa; phylum Mollusca; class Bivalvia; order Adapedonta; family Hiatellidae; genus Panopea; species Panopea generosa. Next base: position 5,150,691 of record CM055898.1, read on the forward strand.
GTGACTGAACACGTCGTGATTCGTGTATCGACGAATAACAGAGTGTATATGGCGACAGTGAATGAACAGGTCTTGATTCGTGTATCGAAGTATTACATATTGTTCATTGCGGCAATGACTGAACACGTCGTGATTCGTGTATCGACGAATAACAGAGTGTATATGGCGACAGTGAATGAACAGGTCTTGATTCGTGTATCGAAGTATTACATATTGTTCATTGCGGCAATGACTGAACATGTCGTGATTCGTGTATTGACGGATTGCGGCAGTGACTGAACACGTCGTGACTCGTGTATTGTCGTTTTATAGATTATATATGGCGACATTAACTGAACACGTGGTGACTCGTGTGCCGCCGTTTTACAGATTATATATTGCGACATTAACTGAACACGTCGTGACTCTTGTATCGTAGTATTACATAATATATATGGAGGCAGTGACTGAACTCTTCGTGACTCGTGTGTCGACGTTTTACAGATTATATATGGCGACAGTGACTGAACACGTCGTGACTCTTTTGTCGTCGTTTTACAGATTATATATGGCGACATTAACTGAACACGTCGTGACTCGTGTATCGTAGCATTACATAATATATATGGCGGCAGTGACTGAACAAGTCGTGACTCGTGTGTATACGTTTTACAAATTATATATGGGGATATAAACTGAACACGTCGTGATTCGTGTGCCGACGTTTAACAGATTATATATAGCGACATTAATTGAACACGTCGTGACTCGTTTGTCGACGTTTTACAGATTTTATACGGTGACATTTACTGAACACGTCGTGACTCGTGTGTCGACGTTTTACAGATTATACATGGCGACATTAACTGAACACGTAGTGACACGTGTAGACGTTTCACAGATTATATATGGCGACATTAACTGTACACGTCGTGACTCGTGTGTCGACGGTTTACATATTATATATGGCGACATTAACTGAACACGTCGTGACTCGTCTGTCACCATTTTATAGATTATATATGGTGACATTAACCGAACACGTCGTGACTCGTGTGTCGACGTATTACAGATTATATATGGCGACATTAACAGAACACGTCGTTACTCGTGTGTCGACGTTTTACAGATTACATGTGGCGTCATTAACTGAACACGTCGTGACTCGTGTGTCAACGTTTTACAGATTATATATGGCGACATAAACTGAACATGTCGTGATTCGTGTATCGACGTATTACAGATTATATATGGCGAAAGTGACTGAACACGCGGTGACTCGTGTATCGAGGTATTACAGGTTATATATGTGGACATTAACTGAACACGCCGTGACTCGTGTGTCGACGTTTTGCAGATTATATATGGTGACATTAACTGAACACGCCGTGACTCGTGTGTCGTCGTATTACAGATTATATATGGCGACATTAACAGAACACGTCGTGACTCGTGTGTTGACGTTTTACAGATTACATGTGGCGACATTAACTGAACACGTCGTGACTCATGTGTCAACGTTTTACAGATTATATATGGCGACATAAACTGAACATGTCGTGATTTGTGTATCGACGTATTACAGATTATATATGGCGACAGTGACTGAACACGTGTAGTGACTCGTGTATCGAGGTATTACAGGTTATATTTGGCGACATTAACTGAACACGTCGTGACTCGTGTGTCAACGTTTTGCAGATTATATATGTTGACATTAACTGAACACGTCGTGACTCGTGTATCGACTTTTTACAGATTATATATGGTGACATTAAGTAAACTCGTCGTGATACTTGTATCGAGGTTTTACAGATTATATATGGCGACATAAACTGAACACGTCGTGACTCGTGTGTCGACGTTTTACAGATTATATATGGCGACATAAACTGAACACGTCGTGACTCGTGTGTCGACATTTTACAGATTATATATGGCGACATTAACTTAACACGTCGTGACTCGTGTGTCGACGTTTTACAGATTATATATGGTGACATTAACTTAACACGTCGTGACTCGTGTGTCGACGTTTTACAGATTATATATGGCGACATAAACTGAACACGTCGTGACTCGTGTGTCGACGTTTTACAGATTATATATGGCGACATAAACTGAACACGTCGTGACTCTTGTGTCGACGTTTTACAGATTATATATGGCGACATTAACTTAACACGTCGTGACTCGTGTGTCGACGTTTTACAGATTATATATGGCGACATTAACTTAACACGTCGTGACTCGTGTGTCGACGTTTTACAGATTATATATGGCGACATTAACTTAACACGTCGTGACTCGTGTCTCGACGTTATACAGATTATATATGGTGACATTAACTTAACACGTCGTGACTCGTGTGTCGACGTTTTACAGATTATATATGGTGACATTAACTTAACACGTCGTGACTCGTGTGTCGACGTTTTACAGATTATATGTGGTGATTAGATTTACATTTTTAGAAGCATCTCAGCCTCATGTAATCATGAAACTGTAAATTATCCTTCTTCCACAAGACAAAATTTCTGACATATTTATTCCGTACCGAATTAGGCTCGGATTTACGACCACAGAAATAAGAAGTAGTCCTTGGACAGCACCGTATACCACTCGAAAATCAGAAAAAGCTGAAACTGACACTGATAACATTCAATAAAGTTGTCAGATTTATATTTTCGTCTTGTGTTTTCAATATCGACAGACAATCACGTTTGTAATAATTTATTATTATTGTTTATCCACAAGCTCCGTGATATTAATTTTCGCGATTAACTAACATAACTTTTAAAATGAAATTATTCTAAAATAAATTCAAATGTCATAAATTTGATTCGAAATATAAAGATTGATGAAAATGATAAAGATAAAAAAGAATTGGTATTTATTTAACGAAGCCTCACCTGTACATTTTATGTCCAAGAAATCTTCCAATTTTACATAGTGTAACTTGAAGAAATCGGTGCAATGTTCAACACCAACAATCGTTACTGTCTAGAAATACAAATGTGTTCTTTTATGTTTTTTAGTAGAGGTGTTTAACGCCATTTCAACACATTTCAGGTTATTTGTAGAATATCCAGTTTCACTGGCTGAGGATACCTCAGAATGAGTCAGAATGAGTAAAACCACTTTCCTTCCGCAACTGGCAAACTTTATCACATACAGTTTTTGGATTTAGCGGGACTCGAACCTATGACCTTAGCGGTGAGAGGTAAGTGAGCTTGAGACGGTGCCTTAAACCACTCGGCCACGGAGGATCTTCAAATACAATTGTTTGTGTTTAGAAAGGTATTCTGTAAACAATTTTATTCGTGATTGATTTTCTTGAAACCAATCACAGACAGTTTCCGAACGCACCTCGCTTATTACTGGAAATCCGAAGATTTGGTATTGTTATGAATCCCATTTATAATGAGAGTATATGTTAGCTGGCATGTTATTACCGAGTTTTATATTCTCTAGAAAATTATGTTTCATTTATGTAAGTAAGACTGCGAAAGTATTTATAGCGGATCTTACATGAATGCTGATTTACTATTAAATTTATTAAATGAGTTGGCAAAAACTATTATGTGAGGCTCTATCGAGCATTGTATTATTTTTTTCCAGTGGGTTAATAAAGTCAATGATAAATGTGTACGACTGTCAAATCCCTTTTATAACATTTCTCAGAAAATGATCAATTTACAATTTATTAAACGTATCACCTCTATAAGAAACGAGAATATATCGGACAAATTAATTTCCGTTAGTCGTCGTACTTTACATACGAGAGCCGAAACATACGGAAAAAAACGCCGAGTTAGGATTTGGATGTGATATTACACTAGATTAGTATAACAAACACGCCATGAACTATTTTGTTGGTTATAATGATGATAATGGACATGTTGATAATTATTGTATTGACTTTCATGATAATTCATGGTAATGAGGATGTTGACTATGATGATGATAGATATTCTGATGATTATGTTGATGTTGATTATTATCATGATGGTAATGATGATTCTGAACATGTTGATGACTGGAATGATGATAATGAAGAGGTTGGTTAATGATAATTATGATTATGCTTAATAGTTTGATGATTATAATGAGGATTATATATATGTTAACGATTAGTGTGTTGATTGCTACGATGATATTTGATGATATTAGATATGTTGATGATAATAATAATGCAGTAGCAATAATTATGATATCCTAAAGGTACTTTGATCATAATGATTTATTTATATGGAATGATTACGAAAATTAAGGAAACTAACTTGCTATTTGTTTTAAAATAATAAGGTTGAATCTGATGAAGATATATGATAACGTGGTGAAAGCTTACATGAATACTTAACGAATATGAAACTTATACACATTACTACTGCTGTGCATTAAGTATAATCGTAATAAATGATTATTTACCTTAATTCCTGGACCGACCAATGGGAATAATTGTTTATCTATAATTCATTGAAATATTAGAAGCATAAGGAATACGTTAGAGTTTATTAGAGATGCTTCCATAGAAATCGATATTTTATGTTTTACGGAGACTCACTTAGATCAAGCTGTTACAGATGAATATATTCTATTAACAAATACATTTGATGTTCCCTATAGAAGGGAAATATCAAATCGTGGAGGTGGAATTCTTGTATACTTAAATAAAGGTTTAGGGTACTCAAGAAAAACTGACCTTGAACAATTTTGTAGGGAATCTAAATGGTTTGATATTAAAGTAAATAATGAAATATATTTTATATGTGTATTTTATTGTCCTAAAATATCTGATGAAACTTATTTTATTAAACTCAATAGAAATATAGAATAGGCATTGGAAAATCAAAGAATATAATACTGCTTCGCGACCTAAATGAAGATTTATTAAACAATTCATATCAAATCAATTTAAAAGATAGTTTACTCATTAACCTATTATGTAACGTGATAAACACACCAACAATACAACACGCTATTCTTGACCCTTTTCTTATTCTCAGTGACATGGCAAAGTAATCCGTCAGAAATAAGTGATTATAATGCAACTTTGTCAAGTGATGTGTATTATTAAAATATCTATGTGTTAGGCAAGTCTATTAACCCATATATAATTTAGAAATTCGAAAAATGTCGCGAATAAGAGACGCTATAAAACGAACTGTAAAAAAAACTGGCAAATTAAACGATTGGTCTAAATAAAAAAAAACATAATCAACTAAACAACTTAAAAAACATGCAGAATATATATTTTTAATAACATAGAAATAAATTTAGCTGACATGCAGTATAATGGTAAAAGGGTAATTTGGAAAATAATACGCCATTTTGTAAAGAATAACAAAACGAACATTCCGCTGTTTTTGAGTAACGTCTCTAAATGGTCAAAACAAAATATTTACTACTAATCAAGAAAAAGCAGATTGTTTTAATGATTATTTTTCATAATACTCAAACAGAAAGTAATGATATCTCCTCACTTAATGCAAATAAAGCCAGTCGTCCAGATCAAATAAGTCATAACATGAGAAAGGGATATGCAGATTATATCACAAAACCGTTAGCTTTTATTTTTGATTGTTCTACACAAGAGAGTATTTTCCTAAACTCATGAAAGACAGCTCAAAGTACTCCCATCTTCAAAAATGGAGATCAAAGATTAACTTCTAATTACAGACCTGTTTCACTTCTTAGCTGTTGTGGAATGATTCTTGAAAGATTAACTATTGATGATATGTATAACTTCTTGACAAATAAACTATTGTATAAATATCTATCAGTTTTTTTACCTGGCCACAGTACAACTTATCAATAAGTCGACATATATCATCATATCTGTCAAACGCGAGATAATTATCAGTTTTCATGTACGGTGTGTTGTGATATCTCAAAAACGCTTGACAGAGTACAGTGCTCCCGTTGTTAACGAATCATCTGTGGTACGAATAACTTACAGTTTTTACCTATTAAACATTACAAAGTAATTTGTTGTTCGCATTTTCATTAATATAAGTTTGAAAACGAATCCTTTAACATCAATTTGCAACAATTGTGAAAACGGAAGTTGATGATGTCAATTGTTTATTTAGCTTTAAAGATCTTCACTAAGGAGAGTACGCGGAAAAAATCGTGATAAAATTACCGTCTGTTGAAAAAAACGAACACAGTGCAAGCATGTCTTGGCAAAAAATAAAAGTAGACATATTTAAATATTACCAATCAGGTGTTCAAACCAAAACACAGAAAATAAAATAAATCTGATACATGTTTCTCTGCTAAAACACTTGTTGTGCATTTACCGTTCTTTCAAGAGTAACGCATGAGTAATGTGGATAGGCCAACCGTGCAACTCAGGTGATGAGGGTGTTCAAAATGATTAATATTTTTTTTGGAAATGTTCATCTTGATCTAAGAAGTAACATTATTAGTTTATAACAATAAATCGGTTGGTTTTATACATTGTGTGCCTAATTGATTCATATTTCCTCGTTTAAAAACAGATAGATATGGATATTTATAATGATTTGTAGAAATGAAATCTGGATTATTGCAGTGCTATATCAAAATTGTGGAAAACATTGCTACAGATCTTTAGATCTTTTTCTATAGTAAACTAGTATTTAAGACGCTAAGTGATTCACTTTGATACAGAACTACATGGAACTGTTTTAGAAATGACGGTTTGGTTTCTATTCCCTACAGTCGACACTATAACAGTCATATACCAAACATTATTATTATGATATATCGTTATGTTTTCGGTCTGGCACAAGGAGTTTCAAAAGAAAATATACCAAGCTGTTTCCGATATCACCATCAAAGGAACAGAGAGTGGGAAGAGCTATTATATTCAAATTTAAGGAAGACAAGGTATCTATAAAAAAAAAACAGCTACAAAATATAAATGATCTCTTAGTTATTTATGAAAATGTAATTAGTCCATCAAGAGCGACATATACAGGACAAATCCCCCACATGTCTGGTGGCCACAGCAAACAACGGCTTACAGTTATGTTCTGTGGCAGTACAGCTGGAGTGCTGATGCCACCTTTCTATGTCTACCCAAAACCGTAACTAAAGGGGTCAAAGCCCTTTAAATGGGGGAAAACCTGGGGGCAGTATTGTTTACACATCAAAGGGATGGATGGACGCACCCATAATTCATAGAAACATATGACCATCTTCATTTATTCTGCAGGAGCAGAAACAGTCTTAGGAAAATGACTGGGAATCCAATTCATGTTTCCATATACATGTACAAGCGTTGCCTATACATGCGAACTTGTGTTACAATTTCAACAACAGTTTCTGATTTAAGTGTTAAATTATTTAACATAGGCATTGTTTTAGAAAACTTGGCAACTTTTGATAATTCTAAACTTGTTAAAATTAACCCCGCCTACGAACTTAAGTAAATACAGTTTCTGATTTAAGTGGTAAATTATTTTACATAGGCATTGTTTTAGAAAACCTGGCAACTGCTGATAATTCAAAACTTGTTAAAATTAACCCCGCCTACGAACTTAAGTAAATACAGTTTCTGATTTAAGTGGTAAATTATTTTACATAGGCATTGTTTTAGAAAACTTGGCAACTTTTGATAATTCTAAACTTGTTAAAATTAACCCCGCCTACAAACTTTAGTAAATACCGACACCTCATTTTTTTAAAGACCTTTTTTTTTTCGATGCAATAATACCTTGCAACGGTATAGCAACCAGACAGCGCATGCAACAAACTTGGTTTGCTATGGCTGTCTACAGCTAATATTTCCTGAATGGGTGATCCCCTTAGAAAAAATATATTTAAGGTTTCCTGCGTGTACAGCCTCCATGCATATCTAACCCATGAAATCCAACATTATTTTTATACAGTGAAGTTTTGAAGGTATACGGCGTATGCAGAAATAGTCCCTTTAAAAAATCGGGTTTAAATATCATTGCTAGCTGCAATATGGGTTTTGTATATATATTTAGTTAATTTATATGTATATATTATTTGTTTAATTAGATAGAGATTCCCTGTAGAGTGAACCTGGCACGTGTCAATGAAATAGTTTAATAGGTAACCTATCGTTGTAAGTAAAATATAAGTGCTTCTGTGTATGACAAGTTATGTGTGCATTTTATTCAAATACTTTATATACAAACATACACATACACATAAGGTCATATTGGGGTCGAATCCCATCCCGATGGATGGAGGGTATCGGAATTGACACCAGTGGGGACGTTGCTCGAACCCAAACATTTCTATTTTGTGACACGTACATTGTTTTGATTTTTAATTACAAAGTAATCACAACACTCAGTGAAATATTAAGACAAGTTTTATTCTTTATTTAAATCTCATAATGATTAATATATAGTATATACATCATATAAAACAATCCTTACATCTAACAAATAACCATGCCATTCTATATAGAGAATTATAAGAGACTATAATTAAAACATGTTCTTAACATTTTATCACACATCCGTTTAAAAATCTGCATATTTATTGATAAACATGCATAATATTAAATGCAATCTATTTAACAATACAAGTGTTAACAGCTATATACACAAAAAAAGAGAGGCCGGTGCTAATCTTGACATATAGTCTAAAATGTTATTAAAAGTATATATGATTACAATGTGAGAAGAAAAAGAGTTGTTAATGCAACCACTATTCAAAGCTTAAAAAATGATTTAAAAAATCCAAAATCACTCTAGATCAGATCTACAGTGAACTGATAATACCGACTACTCGTCATAGTATTAAAACGGTTAATATATCTAAATGAGTTATTATATTATTAATTTAAAATTTCATTTCGATTTTGTAGTACAATCTAACTTGTCCTTGCGGCCACATCTTATAAGCGGTCACCTGTGTTAAGCGGCCACTTCAAAATCCCTCGTGTAAATTGCCTATATAAAGTACATGTACATGTTTTAAACTGTCACCTCTTAAACGCGGCCAACGGCCAGTCTATTTCATCCCAAACAGTACCCGTAAGCGGTCAGATTTAGTGGCCGACCCTTATCGCATAGCGGTCACACCTGTTGGCTTGTCGCTATTCCAATCATATTGTATACTCCTGCGATCAATTAACGCTTCTGCTTCTGTTACGAAAACACATCACTTTACCCAGAGCGAGCGTACGTATATACGGTCTAATAAGCAAATAGAATAGCAAGATGTGACATTAATTTGTTTGCGAAACTGTTACCTAGGCTTGATACATGACTGTTAAAAGCGCTTGTGATTACGGTAAGTTTATTTAGGGTTATGACGCGTGTTATAACACATTGGAAGCAAATTTCACTGAGGTGTTAATGCACAATTATCGAACTGGGTAAGATCAAAAAGATAATTGCAATTGGTCAGCTGTTTAAATCATAATTAAAATAAATGATATCGGCTATGAAAGTGGGTGCGAATGAAATGGAAAAACATTACTTTTTCATATCATATTTTTTTTTATTTGCGATTGACTCGATGCATATCGTACACATTATCCGCTAAGAAAAGACATGTGTTTGACTTTGGATGAACGTGTAAGAGTGGTTAAAAGAGTAACTTTTTGGAGAACGTATCAATAAAACACAGAATTAGAATTGAAAAGTCGATACGTTCTAAGCTTATTTGACCATTGTTTCGTCGACCTCCCACTAAATCCAAACTATTTGACCAATCTACAATGTAACTGCTTATCAACCACATCATAAATCCAATTTTTACAGTAATAATTGACTTTTTTAAAACATGAACAATGGGTAGGTAAATAAATGTTTGTCTAATTGGTATTCGTAAACATATAACATTTTAACAACATATACCATTTTAAAAAGAAATCACACGAGACAAAACTGTACAGGTCACTGAAGATCCGCTGTTTTCTTTTATTTATAGGTACTTAAAGCCATTAAATGTTTAACGCTATGGTGACACACATGAATTAAAACAAACACAAATATTTACCAATAAGAAAACTTGAAAAAAATACTGCTTATATTGTATTAAACTGAGTGATTATACAATGATTACCGTAATGGCATTAAGCAGTGAATATGATTGATTGATAGAATATTTAGCATAATTTTATGGCATCGATGGCTAATAGAAGATCAGATAACCTAACAATTCTTTCCCGGGAATTTGGAAGGTTAGGAAGCACTCGAGTAAACTCATCTCTGCAAATACTTGTTGCTGATAGTTTCCCACTTGAATCAGCGTTGAGAAACGAAAGATAAACAGGCACCTTGTCATATATCGAACATCACGGAAAATGTGGCCGGGCGGAGATCCGAACTCACGACCCACAAAATGATAATCAGGAACGCTAACAAGGCCCGGCAAGCAGTAAGCAATGAATAAAAAACATGTTAACATGACTTTACCTTACTTATTTTTTCCCATATTATCATATCTTTTATACGATGGTCGTAGAAAGAATTTAAAAAACAATTCTGAAATACACAAAATTCGCAAAATGCATTAACTATGGGGTAAAGTGTGTGGAAATGGAAAGCCCAACCCACACCCCACGAACAGTTTAATATCAAATTTAATATGTGGCAAAACAGTGGTTTTTAAGATATGTTTATATGTTTCTCATATTAGTTCAATGTCACAAAGCTAACATTATAAACTCGCTAAGGCTCGTCTAAATTCAACCTACTCTATTAACTGACATGCTAACCTAACGGATGTTACTTTCCAACCGAGCAAAACTTTCATCCTACCTACAAATCCATTAAACGTGCCCATATCATAACATAAAACCAACATGTCATATCTACATCATGATAAGCTTAAGGCTACCACTGACTTTCATCTCATTTTCATCTGCCTGACATCTCATTTCATCACCTTGACCTTTGATGGTAATGACCCCTGTATACAATATATTTCATAACTACCGGTATACTTTAACTTTCATCTTTAAAATATTATAACAATTTAAGAAGTTTATACATTATAAGAGTTCTTAACTACCATAATATAAAAAAGTTTACACGTTCACAAGTTTATTGGCATATCAGCAAATCATTGTCTAAGTCCATTCACACATTCAAATTAATTTGAATATGGCATAGATATACAATAATATGAAATACAAACACATATATACATTTCACATATTCAAACTAAAGCAGGCATGGTATTTATACATCTACAATTACAAAATCATTTATAATCATATCAAGAAACAAGCAAATTGTTTAAAGTTCATGCCCAAGCTTTTGAGCTTCGGTTATAAATTTTGCCAGATCACAAATATTTTTTTTTATTCCTTGATGACATAATGTTTTTAAAACTATGATTATTTGGAAAAGCACTATGTTTAATATGTTTATTTCTAATTGTTCTATATGAAGGACAATGTAAGAGAAAATGATACTCCGATTGAACCGACTCCCATTACATACTCTACAAAAACGATTTTACCTTTGTACATTTGTGTATCTCCGATTTCAATTTCTAAATTATGCGCACTCAGTCGAAACTTTAATAATTTTTTTACGGTTTATTTCATTTGAAATATAATCCAAGTAATATTCATATTCAAAACATGTTTTAAATCTTCTCAATTAGTCTAACCATAATATAACAAGACCCATTCATCTAGAAACAATGCTTATGAAGCACTATTATTGAATTAACGAAGGAGTTGATAAACGTTTGGCATCAGATAACGTATCGGTGTATAATGAATGGCAACCTTAATCTTAATTATAATATGTTAGACATGTAAATCTGACATGGCAAAACTGACACATTACTTCTTCTACATTCATATTTTTATATCGCAGAGTATCTACTCTTATATATCAACATCAAAGGGGGCATCGATACATGCAAACATCTCACTGACGGTGCAATATGACTGACAATAAAGTATAGTTGCGATGGTTTAACAAGCAATAAGTGTACATAGATTACTACAACTTCTTCCTTAGCCAGCTTCTATTTTTGGATTAGTACAATACGTATAAAACATTTCTCCAATGTCTCTAAACGTGGTCGGTAAGTTGAGATGCCTGCTGAATTGTTTCTGGTACATATTTTGTTAAACGATCACTTTTACCAATTGAACCGTCTTTTTATAAGTTCAAAGAACATTTCATTTTGTGGTTGGAAAAAACGTTTAAGAGCGTTCAAGATTGTTTCATTAACAGCTCTCCTGGTAGTTTCCGGTCGCCCTCTTTTCTTAGAGTAACATGTCATATCGTCAATCTTTGATTTGTACCCATTTCTTATGCAGTAAAATCCCTTCTTCGAATTGAAGATGAAACTATCGTTCTGTACCAAGTGCTCTAGTTGGAAGAACGATTCTGCCCTGCGCACAACGGATACTGGATCATTTCGTAGTTCAATATTTTCGATGATTAGAAACTGTCTGATGTCAAAATAATTCAACCATAGTTTCATCCATTTACCATACATATACTGGGATATGTAGCTACACGTAACGTCCACGTGGCCGTGTTTAAACACACAATTTTCGAAAGCTTCAAAGCTTGCATCAGTATGAAAAAATGTAAACAGCGATATTGCAGCAGATACGGGTTCACGGATCATAAGAATAAATTTTGTATTTCTGTCCATTGCGTGTATACGTTTCGGAACAGCCCCAGAATTGAAGTAACCGGGTGTTTTTTCAAGTGTTATCTGCTTGTTATAGCTACATGGCATTTGGTTTTGGTACCATTGCAATCCTCTTTTGAACTTCTGATTAAAAAAGTTAGATTCCTTAGGATATGCAACAATATACGGATGAAGCAGCAAAAAGTCTCGGATTTCCGTCGTGCCAGCTTTTGCTACTCCAATAACGATTCCTTGAGGAAGGCATTTAACACATCGCTGATCTTTAAATAGTCTAAGTTCACGTGATTGGTCATCATGGATTCTGTTGATAACCAGTTTAAGTTGGTTTGAATCCTCATTAGAAATGTTTAATTGAGAATGCTCAATGTTAATACTGGTGTGTGGTTCGTTTACCAGAAAAGTGGCTTTAATTTTAGCTTTCGGTAAATACTTTTCACTACTCCTGCTGCTGATAACTGGAGTGTTTTGTTTAACAATATCGTTATTTTTCTTGAATTGTGTTAGAGCTATTTCTGACTTGGTTGACTCGACTCCTTCAACAGAATCTACTGCAAATATGCGAACTTCTTTCATTGTTGATTCATTAAATGTTAATATTTTCTTCAATGTATTTTCAAAACGATCAGATATTCCATTAGGTACTGCTTTAAAATTTATATCTGTATAAAAATATGTGTATCTACTTATATATGTAACAAACACCGTAATAATTATAATGGAAATGAAAAACAGAACAATTTTATTCTTTATTACCATTTTTGAAAGAATATCTTTTTGTATTTTAAATATACTCTGTGTTTTGTTCTACACCGACGTGCTCTTCAACATCATTAAAACCAAATTGTCTGTATATATTCCATATTTTCACTCGGAAATTGAAAATATAACTTGAAAAAGAAACAACCACCAGCGCACTAGTTTCTTTCAGAATTACACAGTTATACTTAAACGTTTGTTAAATATAGTAATGTCAACTTGAATGTCTTCCACTAATATATCCAGTACATTTCTACAGTACAACATACGTTTGTGATAAAGTATATAGTATTCTATTCGTAATTCAGTGAAGCGATCTTTAGAATCATTCAGACATAATTGGTAACAATATCCGTTGGGTAAGACACAGTCAACAATTCTATTTTATCAAATTTCACCAGTACGGAAGCCAATGTCTGCTACATTTTTAGTAAGGAAGTGCATTTCTACTGTCTAATTATAGACCAATATCGTTGCTTTCTTCGATTTAAAAAGTATTTCATAAATATTTTTTAACTATAATCATATAACATCGCTGGAATCCGATTTCATTCCAGGAGATTCCACGACTTATTTACTTATTTTGCCAATATATTTGTTCTGTGATATCAACAGACCTTTGATCGTGTTCGGCACAAGGAACTGAAAACTGCAAGTGTCTCGGGAAAACTATATTCGTGGTTCGAAAATTCTGTTTGTAATAGGAAACAATGCGCAGTGCTACCTGGTGCTACGTCAGATAGGGTTTACATTAAAGCAGGTGCACTGTAAGACCGTATAGAGCTCCTGACTCTCCCGAAATGCCCTATGCGTTAAGCCTCGGCGCATAGAGCTAAAAATATACACGTTAACTTTAAAGGTATAACCCCACCATTGATTTTTGTTCTTTATTCTATAGTAAATATTAAAAGTTTGAAGGCTTGTCATTCATAGAGGGTCCCAAATGAAAGAAGTGAAACCTACATTTTACTGTTTGTCAACCTCTGCACTATCAAAATATGATGAGAAAAGTAGGGGTCATGTGTCATATAAGAGATTTTTTTTCTGCTCAGTGTCTACACTGGTGACTAAGTGAAAGTAGACTTCCGAAATCATGAATTCATACCCCAATTTCCAAGCATCATTTTTTTTTCTAAATTCACAATTCAAACATGACAATGCTATCAAAATGTTCAAAATACATCAATAATGCCATTCAAATAAAAAAATGAGCATTAAAATAAGGAAAATGCATTTTTAAAGAAGAAGAATTGAGGATTATTTACAACCGCCACTATGCGACTACCCCACGGAAGCACTTCCTTTTTGCAATGGTGGCACTATGCCTAAAACGTGTCTGGCATCTTGATGCAAAGATCTCTCGAATAAAAAATGATAGTTATACTGACTGTCACGCAATTTGCTTGACCCTAAACGCCATCATTATAATAATAATAATGCAGTGTTTATATGTCAGCAGCGCTGTTGTTTATTTCTACACTTCCACCCTGCATAAGGACCATCTCAATAATAAATTTCAGATTTTTCCTCTTGTTTAATGATCAGTTTGATTACTTATAACATTGCCATCCCAATATTCGGTATTAGGACCGCTTGTAAGACGACGGATTAGTGTATTTTGTTTTAATTCATCTTGGGCAATTGGACTACCAGTTGATCCCGTCATTCTTATTCACCTCTGCTGGGTTTTTTTATCACGTGATGGTTATTTACAAATCATAGGGCGTTTGTAAAGTGTGTACAAGGGAGCCTTTGTTGATTAGGTGTTAGTTGTTATAAAGCACTTTCTTGAGGAGCTCTATGCGTCAGGAACTCTATACGGTCTCTGAATTCATACACATGAAAGCTATTACTACAACTGTTTTCTACATTCATCCATACGCGAATGGAATAACCTTGCAGACTCTTAGGATATGCGGAACTATAAATCTATCGCACCTTTAAAATATGCACTTAAACGTCAACTTAACGCACCTTCAATTCCAAAGTATTTCCTTTCTGGAACGAAAAAAAACATCAAATTTTACATACACGCCTCCGAAAAAAAAAAGCTTATTCTCGAAAAACAGGACTGATTTCCCTTATTGTCAGTGCAGTACAGAATTACATTAAAATACATAAAGTTTCTAACGACACTTATGTCGTATTAACTAGTATGAACGTTAATAAATCTTCCCATCCCAAATGTCTTCCCCCACCCCTAATATGTACATGTATTTAACGCATTACATTCTATTATATTCATGTTTTCCCAATTTCGTTTTCTCTCATTCATCTTTATATTTGATATCTATTGTACATGTTGTTAACTTGTATACTACACTATAAAATCAACGTTTGTGCAATTATATTGTATTAAAGAGAGGAATTCTATAAGCTTGTCTTTTGTTCCAATCCTTTAGACTAAATTGTTTATATATATATAATACTGTTAAATATTTCAATACAATATGTTTTAACCAATATACGTGTTACACATTTGCAAATAATTTGCAATGTAAGTCCATTATTATAACGCTTTTAATTTAAACCAGGCACTATCTTCAAACAGAAAATAGGTGCGAATAGTTGTACCTTGTTATCAAAACAAAATTACTCAACTGCGAAAACAAAGTCACACCCTGTCAAGTGTATAACTATAGTTAACACGTTTTATGTACGGTATAGAAAATAGCAATAATAACGAATATATTTATTTTTTTCTATTAAGTATTAGTGTTAGAACACACAATTGAATAATTATATTACTTAATACAATTGTTTGTTTTCAAATTAATGGAAGTTTTAAAACGTATGAAAGGAATGTATAAAATGCTCACGTACTTTTAATGGATTTTGAATACATGATTAACAACATATTAAAACACACATTGTAAAAGAATAAACAGCGTTATGATTTTACGATTAAGTATTTAATGGTGTTATTTTAAAGAGTAATTGATTTATGCCCGATGCGGTCAAATATCATTCCGATCGGTAACATGTCGTATCCAACTGATTTATTGCATATTCTATATAGCTATGCTTACATAAACACACACTTACAAAACAACAAAACAACAGTACATTACTATGTTTTTAACTCAGACATTTTACGTTTTCATTTCATAATATTTTTTAATTCTGATCAAAAATATTTTATGATTGCTATTTAAACTTGAAAAAATTATATAAGCTTTACTTTGGTCCATTAATTTTAAATTCAGACATTTGTTTCGAAATGTTATTGCAGAAATGTTAAAGGTGTCTCCCTAAATGTCAGCCATGTGTATTGTATTGTTTATAGCCTCCCCCGATTCTGTGATGCTTTTCGAATGAGACTTATGATTGGCGAATCAAAAATACTCTAGTATAGCGATGTGACGATAGCGGTGCACCGATACATTTTATTTAACAGTGCACCGCTTTAAGATATCGGTGGACTGGTGAATAAATAACGATACAACGATAATATATCATAAGTCAACTGGTACATCAATAAAAATAGAGAAGTGCGTCATTGAATTGTAGCGGGGGACTGATAAAATAAAGCGGTAAACCGTAAAACCGGTAACTTACGGTGCATCATATGCACGATTTACCATAACGATGGACTTTTAACGGTTCACTGATATATTTTCACTGATATATTTTATCTGCGCACCGTGAAAACAAAACTATCGGTGCACCGTCGTAATAGCGATGCACCTGTACCGGCGCTTTTGACCCTGATTGTACTCCATAATAGCATGCGTCTGTTATAGGGTTATACTGTAATTTTGAACTTTGCGACCGAATATGAGATTTTTAATGACGATACAATTGCTGATGGCGACACCGATATACGCAATTATATGTATCATTCGTCTGCTCAACCAAGTTATTCGAGCGACTAGCATTCAAATTGCTATTCATCTAATTTCACACAAGGGGTTGTTATTCGTAATTTAACATCGCCGCTTTCCATTTAACAGTTTTATACATTCAATGCATATTTTACCATACATGCTTTTAAATCTGAATTGACTTAAAGTTACGGCGATGATATTATCTCTTAGTGAAACTGGCTCTGACATTTGCAATTCGTATATCTTGGAGGGTCATGAGTTCAAATTTCCTCTACGGTTATGTTTGGTGCTCCGAGCAAGACACTTTTATCGCATATGCTTAGTACTGGTTCTACCCAGGAAGACGTCGAGCGTGATTTGTCTAAGTTGTAATTACTTG
Organism: Panopea generosa; assembly: GCA_029582155.1. NCBI lineage: Eukaryota > Metazoa > Mollusca > Bivalvia > Adapedonta > Hiatellidae > Panopea > Panopea generosa. The sequence goes on from CM055898.1 coordinate 5,168,238, forward strand.
TTTCTTAATCGAAGTAAAAAAAACAACAAAAAAAACTTTAAAGAAATTCAGGTGGTCGTAGATTAATACTGAATGTAGAGTCAAGTCAAAAATCGTAGATAAACATTTTAAAAATTACTTTCATTTTTTAACGTGTTCCGGTATGGACAATGGCTTGGTAATGACTTTAGTAGAACATCTAAAAGAACTTTACATGCAGCAGGACTTTATTTTCATTCTATATTTTACTTTAACTAGTTTAGTAATGTGGTATTGTGGGCGGGTTGATAATATAAATGCTCATAAGTATGAATACATAATGTTGATTATTTAATGATTTAAATAATTCTACGATAAATATTACGTTTTCGTTACCAATTCAACTAACATAAAATAGATAGAAAATACAGTTATGATAAAATGTTCACCTGGGGGTGGGTGTGGTGGGATAATATAATCATTTGTGGGACACAATGGTAATTAGTTTCAAACTTAAATTTGCTACTCTCGTTTAATAATTTATTTTTTTTATTACCAATTAATTTATTATTTAATTATTGATTAATTAATTTATTTATTTATTCATACATTGAATACAGTACAATACAATACAATATCCTTTATTCACTTAGTCCATAAAATATGAAATCATGAGGTCATACATAATGAAAATATGTTAAGGTTCATATACGATGGTTAGTAACAGTATCTCTTTTTAAGCAATGTATGCTAATATTTATACAAACTTGTTCACAATTTGGTGGGAGAGTTCCATGTCATGTAAATCACCCGAACTACTTAACACATATGCACACATACTATACCTATGTATACACACACATATACATATACTTACTTTGAGAAAAATAGTTATTTAAACTTACTGATTGTCAGCTTGATAAATTCACATAATTTTTTATACTGGTCGTTGTCTGATACTTTCATTATGCTTTTAAATTAGAGCTTATTTGGTCGTACGTGGTTCTTTGGTTTTAAGAATGTTTTGCGAGGAATAGTTAGTCCATTTCCAACTAAATAGTGAACTTTGTCACCAGTATTTTTATAACATATCGTACAAATCCTGTTTGCTCTATATATTGTTCAATCTACCAACTGCAATTTGCCGTTCTTAATTGTACAACATGTTTAAGAAATCATGTTGGGGTAGTGATAAGGTATTGTTCAAAACAAAAACGTTCTTTGAATAGTATGTAAGTTGTATAACTATTTGAATTTTCATTTGTACTATACCATTCATTTAAAACTAAAACTTTGAGTTTTTAGTTAACTGATGCCTTGAGCCATTTAACATTTGGAAAAGTTTGCGAGATAGCAATATGGCCACAATTAATTAAAATTGTTTTAATACTATAAAGTTAGCCAGAATATTTTTAAAGTTATTTCAGGTCAAGTATTATTATAACGTGTGTACTAGATAGATATTGAAAGATAATTTGTTTATATTTTATGTGACAATTTTAAACCCGCATGCAATGGTTCTTATTTGTTTGTCACTGCATATAGGCATAGTGCCTGTTTCTCCGTAAATAATACAATTTGGAGTGGGATTTTTCCTAAGCAGAACCAATATTAAGTGTATGCGGAAAAAGTGTCTTGCTTGTTGACACCACACATATTGTTTGGGAGGATCGAACCTACGACTCTCCGATCATGGACTCGATGCTCTACTACTCAACCACGCGCTCCACATAACACGGCACATGTATTTATTTAACACTAATTTTATTACATGACGTTATGAATGTATTTGTTTGTTTGTATTTATGTTCAACTACCCTTAACTGCGTGACCTTTCTCTCATCCATTCTGTCGTATCGACAATTGTACCTTCGTACTGTTAAACAATTTTCTCTTGGAGCACAATATCACTACTCGCTTTCCGTAACATTTGGCGGCTCCTTAATTTTCTCATTTACATAGTAAACATGCTGGCCAATGACATCTGCTTCATTGTCTTGCTGGATAGTTTCAGCCTTCAGCATTTTGTCAGGGCAGTTATCAGTTTGACCCTTTGAGTAACTACTTTCAGCTGAAGGGCTGTTTGAGCGACAGTTAGACATATTTTTCCCAGAACTTTCTACAACAGAACTGTTGTTGCATTCGTTAAACGTAATACAGTCATAACTACTTCCAATGCTCCCGCGTGCGCCTGTTTGTTGTTTACTTAAATCCTCGTATGTATTATCACGCTTTGTTAGTTCTGTGTCAGAGATTGTATTATGTTTAACAGACTGATGTGAAAATACTATATGATCGTATTCATCGTCTTCCTCCGTTTTATCATTGTTTCGTTTAACACATCTATCAACAATAACGTGAGCATATGTGTCTGTAAGGCAAGCGGGATTGAGACATACGACTTGGGCATAGATATTGTCGGTGTCTTGACCTTGGTTTGGTTCAGAATCTTCAAAATGGACATGCTTATTTTTAAAGGAAACTGTGTTGTTTTTCATGTCTATATTCCTCTCAATATGTATTTCAACATATTCACTATTCTGAGGGTCTGACACTTGTCGCTGTTGTTGTTTGTTATATTCGAGAATGTCGTCGATGCAACCAGTAGATATATATGACCCGTTTGTTATGGCGCTGATGTGATAATCAAGATTGTCACCTGTTGGATCATCATTGTGTAGACATTCATGTTTATTGTGGTTGCGTCGTCGTTTCCTGTCAAAATAAATACCTATACAATATTAAGGAAATACGAATATAAACGATTTCTGATCCCATTAGCCTTTAAGTAAGGCAGATTGTATCACATGCCAGTGTTAGATGTTATCTTTATCCACCTTTACAAAGCGTGTAACATCTTTCAAAATATCTTTTAGTTGATAGTTTTAAAATACTCTAAAAGTATATTTTAACAAATCAATGAAAAAGGAACAAACACACACATAAATTTGAATATATATAACATATTCCAATTTTCAGTTCATGAGATGTACGCCGATAAATCCGTATATAACGATACATTTTCATATGCCATATGCATAATCAAAGTATATCACAGAACTTGCTATACAAACTTACCACCAAAGATATAAAACCATTAAAAGAAATCCAACAATTACTAAAGTTGCCGCCGGGATTAATACAGCTTCAGCGATTTGAAAGTCTTCTGTAAAATAGTAAAATATATATTTAGTTCTAGTACAATATTTTGTTATGTAACATTAGATGGGCTAAATTTGTAAGTACACCAGTCAATCAGAGAAAATGAAGTATTATGCCATTTTTTAGAGGATGAATTTCATTTTATGTAATTTATATATATAATGACTTAAGACACTGTTTTGTTCAAAGTTATTACTAGAAAATACTGAATATCTTATAGAACATTTTAATATCGATAAAGTACAGGTTAAACAAATCTAGGAATGTTTATACATAGAGCTTTGACCTTAAAACCAGTATTTTGCACAACAATGTGCGTAATTAATAATATGAACTGTTGCAACAAATATCACTTTATTATAAAATTTAACCAAGCAAAATATCATATTTAGAATGTAACATATTTCTTTAAGTTGGTCTTATTACAGTCAGTGACAAGACAACTACAAGGATATTTGATATATGAACTCATGAATGAAACCTAGATTATAATGTATCTATTCAATTGTTTGATCTTGTTTTGTATGTTTCGATATCGGACATGATCAAATGGATATAGATTTTACCTACAAAGTCATATTGCACGGCATGTATGTTAAGTCCAATAATATAAATGTTGTCATAGTTTATTATCTTTATAAACTAGATATATACATATATCTTTAAATATAATTGTGTAAGAGACAATCGCCCACTTACTCATTTATATACAAATGTGTAATATATATAAACAAATATGAATTATCAATACCTTGCAGTGTTTGGTTATTTACAATCATTGCTGGGATCTCAGTATTAAACACGGTGGTAGTCGTTGATTTCACGGTAGTTAAACTTGGCATCATTTGGGTGGTAGTTGGCATCATTTGGGTGGTAGTTGGCATCAGTGAGGTGGTTTTGGCCGTTGTAGTTGTCGTTGGTATCGTCTTTGATATTTGCGTGTTGGCTGCTGTAGTTAAAGTTGCAATTGACGATGCCGCTTTAGTTGTTCGATCTAGGAAATATCAGTTAAACATCAATGAATTGACGACGCCTTCTAACTATACAAACCAATAAATGGCTTTGTTTTAAATTTAAAATAGAAATGTGTTCATAAACACTTTATTTATTTGAAATACTTGATTTATACAACTGTGAGTGTCATTTCCACAAAAAATAGAGGCAACGTTCTGCTTGGAATCACAACTCAAGGTGGAACTAAACGCAAGCTATGCATGTTGATCAGGATGTTATGAACATGCATTAATTTTTTATAAATATACATAACCTACTATCTGTAAGACGTTTACTTTTGACCAAACACGATTGTTTTTCTATTGGCATTGCTGTAAATGAGTCTGGCTCGCTTACTATCAAATAATCAGTTAATTAAAATGACATTTACTTATACCTTCATTCATATCAGACATAGTTGCAAGAACGAATGCATTTCGTGAAAACTATGGTAACTCACCGATACATATAAAATTATATTTAAAGTTTTTACTGGGTACATGATTGGAATTTGTAATGGTGCAATTCTTCCTATTGTTACACAAGTCCTCTGCTTCTTGGGGTTTGGTATCATTTGCTGTAACTTTCGCATAACAACACTCTTTGCACATTTCTTCACAAATACAAGTACCATTACATACAATTTCTTTAACTATGAATTTGTTTTCACAACCAGAGCGGGCACCACATTGATACGTTTGTGCATCTTTAAATTTTTCTAAACAGTTATTCCATGTGTCAAGTTGACTCGCGCTATGACCTGAAATGAAATATGCATTTACAGAAAGTTTAACAATTCTTTTGTAAAGCCAATGTTTAATCTAATGAATAGAAGCGAAACAAATATCACCACGTTCACATTTGAAGGATGTGTGAATTTATAACTGCAAAAATGACGACGAACAGCAAATTCTGAAAATACTTGTTCGTTATTTTTAGAAAAACAAAAACCCGGCTTCAAATCAAAATTACCAAAAAACAAGAGCGATGTTCTAATATGTTATAATGATTTTATATATTATCTTTTACCGTGATAGTGAGATGTTCAGAAGAAAAAACTGACAAACTAGATTTTAACAAATATATTTTTCTGTTAAAAATAAGGACGCCAAAAATACCGCACAGAACCATGTTTACGTCACATGTAATATACCGCAAAAACTATACATATTCATATGTGTCGTCCTTGAGCAAGTCACTTTTCCGCATATGCTTAGTACTGGTTCTAACCAGGAAGACTTTGAGCGTGATTTGTCTAAGTTGTAATAACTTGTTTCAGAATCAAAGTAAAATAAATAAGTTTAAACAAAAACTAAATACATATTCACACTGGAAATTACTTCTAGTTTTATTATATACCAAATATACAACTGATTTCGAAAATAATTTAAATGTAAATTCCTCCTTAATATATAATTAGTTTATTGTTTTGGTGAAAAGTTGATCTAAATATTAAATTGGTATATAAACACTATTAAATTTCCATAAGACGTAATGAAAACTTTTAATATAAATATATGGCCTTCTGCTGTCGTGTCATGTATTGAAAATAACTAGTATTGCATAATAAACATTAACATCAGCATTAACATCAACATCAACAAATGCCATTGTGAACTTGAGCATATTGTAGTGTGTAAGGCGCTGTTTGTTTTTGTTTGTAATCTTGCGCTTTCCTTCCGAACAGCCCTGCAGTAAAGTCTAGTTTTAAATATGTTTGATTGTTCTTAATATAAACATATTTTACAAAAAAAGAGACGACCATTCTTTCGAACTAATGTATAAGAAATCAAAATATATGTCCAACAGGACACAGCCATCACAACAACAACACTCATGTATTATGTCATAATAATGATAATCATAATCAGTGACGTTAACGCTATTTCAAAATATTTCTACGCATCTCAATTTTATCTCTGTATCAAATAAAACATAACAAGACATACACGCATTTTAAAACTCTCTGCTTCATTTATACATACAAATTCAATTACTAGTATAACAATTTATTATATTATTATTAAATAATTAGTATTTATAAAGCTTAGTTAAATAATAATCATTATATTATATTTACCTGTGAAAAACGTTACAGCTAACCACAAATATCCGTATTTTTGGTGACACATATTTGCAAAACCGCAGGTATCCTGCTACTCTGTATATGTAATGATTAACGTTAATGATAACGCAGCCGCTAAAACAAAAGTTAAAAGCAGGAAGAAATAGTTGTTTTGTTTTATGTACCATAACAAGTCTTCTTTAGACACAGAATGTGCGAGGCTCCATTCGGGTAAACAAGTTTACAATCAGTGAATGCAGTGATAAATCATGTTTAGGCTTAAGGAAGCAATTAAAGCGCGGACGCACTTTAGTTTTACGCTAAAATGATATAATATTCCAGAAATAACGGAACACGGACGCAGGAACCATTTCGTAACTGTGTACCGCTTTGTAATGACTTCGATTCAAAACTTTTTATAACTAAATTCCATACTTATATATAGTATAAAATATTTCTCCAATGTTAATCATGCAATATAAGAGTTAAATTTCGAACTTTGGAAGTAACATAAAAATGCCACATATATCCTAACAGCACAAAGGTAGTTGATAAATGTAATGATTAAACTAAAATTGAGGCACCCGCGTGGTTGATGGTCCACTTTGATGGATCAGTAACATCTCCATGTCATAGGTTTAATCTCAACTTGATCGTTAAACACCGATGAGATAATTAGCAAATTGTTTTTGGAAGGACGTTAACGGTAGCAGGGCGGTTGAGCAGTGCTGGGATAGAGTGCTGGTCGCTCAATTTGTCAAAAACTAACATTCAAATAACATTTATACTATTTATGTTCGTATATGCAGAAACAAGCAGTTTTAAAGATAGTTCAAAAGATATTATTCCAGGAGCACCTTTATAACCCGTTATTGCATGTTTATAGGGTTTACAAAAATGTAATATAATTATTGCAATTTAAATATCTACTTTATTCGATTTGGATTTATTTTATAAATAGTTTATAGATATTGTCTTTTCTTACTGCAGGTGAGTCAAACAAGAGACGGCATATCAAATACTACACAATAGAAAATGGCTGCAATGTGTTTACCCTGATGACGTCACTAGCTCCGTTTGATCTGTGTGCTTAATTACCAAATCGCTGATGATTAGAAGACATGGACTTATCCAATAAAAATATGCACATAATTGTCTCTTATTCATATTTCCTTGATATCAATGTTAATAAACTTTACTATACATTTTGAATACAGATACATATTTCTAAATAATATATAGGTCATGCATATTAATAAACATATACATTTCGCCCCCAACCATTTTCGTACCGGAACTATTGCCGAACACGACCAAGTTTTCTGCAAGAGATGGCACTGTATCTTGGATTCATCAAACTACTTAAATTAGAATAAAATGAGTGTTTGAAACCTATTTCATGGGAGAAATACTTCATTATAGGAAAACTTCGTCAAAAAATCAAATCCCAGGGTTCATGAACGATAAACAAACTGGACATGGTTTGATTAAACCTGAATTCATAAATTACATCTGTAATTATAGGATTCAAAATCTAAATCACAATATTGCAAATTTAACAAAAAAATGTATACTTTAACTTCACATTCACAGGACATAGGGACACTTACAACCACAGTCGAATAACTGGATCTGACATGGATCGTCATGTCTTATTTATTCTTAAAAAATCGAAATCAATTGATTGTATTTGGACTACATCTCGTTATAAAAGTAGTCGGATTTCGAGGCAAGTGACAATGTTTTACATTGACGCTGGATTATTGTCCAGAACTTATCAGAGATGAAATCGTTGGGAGCAATGAATTCACAGAGATATTGAACTTTCATACGATGAAAAAAGGTCCCGTTTTCAGATGTTTATACATAACCGGGTATGAAACACAAATTCTTATTAACGGAACCAAAGTGGGGAACTTTGAAATCACTGAGACTAAAGCAGAATCCTATTTTATTTTATAAAATGAAAAAAAAAAAGCAACACCTTACTACACACTACCTGTACAATTTAGTTTCTCCTGTTGCTCAAAATCTGTCGAGATACAACAAATACAGTTGAATTATTAATACAAGTACAATATACAAAATAAAAAAGATTAAAATGGAAGAATACAATTCTTATAGGTTTTTCTCCGATATAGCATATGTACAGTGTAACATATTGTAACATAACGTATTGTGGTGTTACACATTTTATTTGCGGCATTTGTGTCTGTATACATAGTTAGATTAAACTAAACTGAATTCTCGACTCCGCATCAGTCTTAGTTAGTTTAAAATACATTTGTCTTTTAAAGTTGAATAAAACAAAATTTATAAATTAAGCATATTGTAATAGATCTGAAATAATAAAGCAGACAGGAGACAGATTTACTAAGGTCTCTTTATTAAGTGAATTATGTTGATATTTTGTAGTAGTATATTCATGTTAATCTCACTATTGAAAATCAAATTAATGAAATTTTATCATAATCTTGTTTACTCTTTTGATTTTATTCTTTGGATAATGTTGCTTATTTAATTTAAGAGTTTATATTTCAAACGGAGTCCGCCTTAGTGTATACTTAGTGTATACTTAGTGTATACTTTAACCAGTTATATACTTGTTAAAAGCACTACTTCAATTTTCATACACATGAGAGGTAGCCGGCTCGGTAACTTCTATAAGTCATTCCTCCCATCTGCTGTTCGTGAATGGAAAATATTAGGGACAAGACGCACCAATCTCCCTCCGTAAATTAAAATACAATCCCTAACCAGCTCACCAGCCACTGTTCCGAAACAAAACAAATAAGGTTATACGTCTCACACACAAATTAATTTTGTACTGTTCTACATATAGAGACATGCACTTCTGGAACACTGGATACATTACCAATGGTTCTAAAAGTGCCTTATTCACATAGATAGTCCTCTGTTGGTCCAAATATGCAGAAAAAAACATGGGGTTGACCAGGTTGCTTTATCACAATTTCGATGGTTTGATGGCACCCCTTCATTTTTGACAATTCTGCCCATTTGTTGCAGTGTATCACTACGCATCTTTAAACTGTTATAGCATCATCAAACAGTTCCCAGGGTCACCCAAACTTTGCAGAAATCATGAAAATGTTTCAATGTTCCCATATGCACAAAGAAATATGACATTTTATGCATTTTTAAAACAGAAATTACCCAACCGCTTTACACAGCTCTAATTTCTTTGGCGTAATAATCTTGCTACCGTCATGTGAGGGAGGTAATTGTTTAGTGAGACCTAATAAGACAAAAAATTCCAATCTTACACACAATACTTTGTAGTTCTTTAAACCACGATTTGTTCATGAAAAATATGTCAGAATCTCCACAATGTACCTGCAGAAAGGTGTAATGTCGAGACTACGATGGTTAAAACCAATTACTGGGGAGCTTGAATCAACGCTTAACTACTTTATAAATGGAAAACTACAACCGGGGAGCTTGACCCTAAGCTTAAATACTTTATAAATAGAAAACAACAACAGGCGAGTTTTTAACCTAAGCTTAAATATTTTATAAATGAAAAACTACTACCGGGGAAATTTAACATAAGCTTAAACTCTTTATCAATACAAAATACTACAACCGGAAAACTTGGACCTAAGCTCAAATACTTTATCGATAGAAAACCACAACTGGAAAGCTTGAAACTAAGCTTAAATACTTTATAAATAGAAAAAAAAACAGAACTCAGGCTTTAACCTACTTTATAAATACAAAAACGCAGCTGTGGAGCTTCAAACAAGGTTTATATATTTATAAATGGAAAACCACAACTCGCGAGCTTGAACCTAAGCTTAAGTACTTTATGAATAGGAAACCACAACTGGCGATCTTGAACCTATGCTTAACTACTTTTTATATGGAAAACCACAACTTGTGAGATTTAGCCTAAGTTGAAATACTCTATCAATATAAAACCACCACTCTTGAGCTTGAACCTAAGCTTAACTACTTTTTAAATGAAAAACTACAACCGGGGAGTTTGAACCTAAGCTTAAATACTTTGTAAATGGAAAACCACTACTGGGGAACTTGAACCTAAGCTCAAATAATTTATAAATGGAACACCACTACTTGGGAACTTGAACCTAAACTTAAGTACTTTATAAATGAAAAACTACAACAAGGGAGCTTGAACCTAAGCTCTTACACTTTATAAATAGAAAAAAGTCATAGTCAGCTTGAACCTAAGCCTAAATACTTTATAAATAGAAAACCACCAGTCTGGAGCTAGAACCTAAGCTTAGCTACTTTATGAAAAGGAAACTACATATGGCAAGATTGAACCTAAGCTTAACTACATTATAAATGGAAAACCACAGTTTGTGAGATTGAGCCTAAGCTTAAATACTTTATAGATAGAAAATCACCACTCTGGAGCTTGATATTAAACTGAACTACTTTATGAATAGGAAACCACAACTGGCGAGCTTGAACCTAAGCTTAACTACTTTAAAAATAGAAAATCACAACTAAGGAGCTCGAACCGATGCTAAACTGCTTTATAAATGGAAAACCACAACTTGTGAGATTGAGCCTAAGCTTAAATACTCTATAAATAAACCACCACTATTGAGCTTGAACCTAAGCTTAACTACTTTTTAAATGAAAAACTACAACCGGGGAGTTTGAAACTAAGCTAAGATACTTTATAAATCGAAAACCACTACTGGGGAACTTGAACCTAAGCTGAATTACTTTTTAAATGAAAAACTACAACCGGGCAGTTTGAACCTAAGCTTAAATACTTTATAAATCGAAAAGCACTACTGGGGAAATTGAACCTAAGCTTAACTACTTTTAAAATTAAAAACTACAACCGGGGAGTTTAAACCTAAGCTTAAATACTTTATAAATGAAAAACCACTACTGGGAAACTTTAACCTAAACTTAACTACTTCATAAATGAAAAACTAAATCAGGGGAGCTTGAACCTAAGCTCTTATACCTTTAAAATAGAAAAAACACAACTGGGAAGTTTGAACTTAAGCTTAAATACTTTATATATGGAAAACCACCACTCTGGAGTTTGAACCTAAGCTTAACTACTTTATGAATAGGAAACAACAAATGGCGAGCTTGAACCTATGCTTAACTACTTTATAAATAGGAAATCACAACCGGCGAGTCGAAAACTAAGCTTAAATACTTCATAAATAAAAAAAAACTAGAGGGCTTGAATCTATCTAAGCTTAAATACTATACACGTTGAAAACCATTACTTGGGAGGTTGAATTTAAGTTTGAATACTATATGAAAGATAAAATATCCATTGAAAACCAATAAAAACATGTGCACGTGTAGAAGAACATTTAGCTATGTTATTTTCAGTAACTACTCGTATAAGTATACACCCGGAACACAAGAATGTGATCTATCTATATAACCATCCTTTAGAAATAAAACTCCTATATCGATGTAACGTGATAAAAGTTGAAAAACACTAATACTACTTTAATTACTACTTTTAAATGTAAACAGTTTATATACCTTATTTCACGAGGTGGCGGCGTTAGGTATTGTATTGCTGTCAACAGGAACGAAACGCGAGATGCATAACAAAAAAATTTAAATGTTTAAATATGTTTAGATTTGACATGTTTATAATTATAAATGTGAACTAGCATACACATTAGGTATAGCATGGTGTTTTATATTTCAACATTATAGGTATACGCTGTATATGCAAATCTTAGCCACCAGGTGCATAAATAAATCTATATATCCCTGTATTTATATGGTTGTAATTCGTCTCCCGTAAACGACTGTAAAGGACCCTAACATCGTAATTATCACTGACTATATCGCATACAACCACAACTAGTTTTATGTAAACAAATAAAACATTAAATAATGATTGCGATTTTTACTTAAACGGTTTATTTACAGTGTCTTTTTTTCAAGTGTGTATTCAGTTTTGCTTAATATCACAAAACCAAAGTCATATATCATGTATTTGTGTTGATAATCAGGCTTCTGCGTGTCTTCCTCCGTAATAGGTTTTAGGTAGATGAGTGGGTTTTAGCTTCTCTGACATCATACCGTTCATACTTTGGTCCCAGTCACACGTGTTTCGTTAATCCCTATTTTCAGGTTTTATTTAACAATTCCAACTAACTAGTATGAACTTTATAGCAGATTACGTCGTGATTTCAACTTTATTAGCCGTTTTATGTATGTTTAAAATATCCTTATAGGGAATATTTGTTTATGTGTGCTTCGCCTGCTGGATATGTCCTTTAAATCTAATATCAAATAGGGGCGGTGGTGCAGTGGATAGAGTGTTGATTGCTAACACTAGATGCGGTGGTTTCTCAAAACACAAGATTCAGTACTGGTTCTACCCAGGTAGTTGACTCGAGAACGATTCATATACATTTTGTAAGCAGTGAGCTTTCTTCACATTCGAGCTAAACTACTTCAGTATCGGTATAATGTTGAACATATATTATCCTCATTTTTCCAGACAGTTGTATAAATTAACCACATGTTAATCTCCCATCGTTGTATATTTTTGACACACGATTAACTAAGAGGTCTTTAACTGTATAGTGTGTACATTTAAAAGAAAACCTCTTCTTAACAAACACATTGAAATGTTCATGTTTTGTATTATCAGGAAGTTAACATGTCTAGATAGACATCACGTTGTCTTTATTATTATAATTTCCCTCTTTGGACGTGGTAAACATCCTTTTATCTGGTTTTGTATTATTGTTTGATAACTACGTATATCATACAATGTTAAATATTTTGATTGATTGATTGATTGATTCTTAAAGTGTTCAGTTACACATGTACCTATAACAAACACTTTGACAAATGTAGGTATTCTATTGAGTTTAAGATGTTAAATAAATTAATGAATAGATGAATGAATGAAGCAGTGTAATTGAACAAATGAATGGATAAATGAATGAATGAATGAATGAATGAATAATGAATGAATGAATGAATGAATGAATGAATGAATGAATGAATGAATGAATGAATGAATGAATGAATGAATGAATGAATGAATGAATGAATGAATGAATGGATATATAACTGAGTAATGAACGAACGAATAAATGAATGAATGAATGAACAAAGAAGAAACAGTTATTGTAGAATTATTGAACTTAATGAATTAAATGAAAAATGCAATTGATTTTGAATCGAAACTATATGTAGTAGTGCTATACTTGAGTGTTGGTCACTCACGCTAGAGGTTGCAGGTTCGATCCATGAATCGAATAGATGTCTCTTATAAAACAACACTCAGTACTGGCTCTATCCAGGAAGCGGACTCGAGTGGTTCATATAAACTCTCAGCTTTCATAGAAATCAAACTAAATTCAATTAGTATTATAGGTAAGCTATGATGAAATCAGCGTACAAGCCTAACTAATCCGACACATACTTTAGTTTGATTGCGTTGTCGCACGTAACAACTGATTGTAAAACATCTAGTACAAACACTGTTCTGTTATTTGTTCATAATCAATCATATAGCGACATGGAGAACAGTTATTCAAACAGAAAAAGACACAATCACAAATACATTACGCTTATAAAATATATATTGAACATTTATATTACTGGCAATAGGGACAAAACAAATTAACAGAAGAAGTGGTGTCTGTGATGTCCTAGTTAGCTCGTATTCCGTACACTAGGCTGCACGTGGCTGTTATATAATCACTGAATTTTAAGTCTAACATATCTTTAATTATGTTCGCTTTATAAAGTTTATTTAAGGCAGTGGGTGTCGCAGGTCTCCATGAATCTGTACATCCTTCTTACTTTCCCCAAGTCTAAAAATTATACAGGTAACTATAAATTATATCGTCTGAACAAAATATTTATGCCAGTACTTGAACTATGAAATGCTATGAAACAACATATTAAACATTACTTTCTGATTAAAGGTGATAGTCTCGCGACATTTATTGCTAGCAATATGGGAATGACATAACTCACCACACCATATATCGTGAAAGTTTTATCAACTTTAAGAACACATAGAATCTTAACAATATTATAAGTGCAATTGCTAAACAATTTACATTTTAATTATGTAACATTAGCTAATGTATAAAAATAACACGTTCGGTTAAGTTGTTTCACTCTTTACAATTGAAAAAAAAACAACACTAGAATGCTTTGATGAAAATTGAATATGAACTCCATCCCTTTAACATGGTTGGTAATATGAACTGCATTACTTAACATAGGTTTGGATATGATCTATGCTATTTTGTTACATTACTTTTTTATATGTTTGATATGGTTGTTGCTTTAACAGTAGTTTTGATATTAACTACGTTACATCAACATTGTTTTTGATACGAATTACGTTGCCTTAAAAGTATTTGCTATATGACTACGTTACCTTAACGTCGGTTTGATATGGACCATCGGTTTGATATGAACCACGTTACCTTAACACCGGTTTGATATAGTCTACATTACATTAACATCGGTTGGATATGGGCAACGTTACACTAACATCGGTTTGAAATTGGCTACATTACATTAACATTGGTTTGATATGAACTACGTTACATTAACATTGGTTTGATATGAACTACGTTACCTTAACATCGGTTTGATATAGTGTACGTTACATTAACATCGGTTTGATTAGCTATGTAACATCAACATCGGTTTGATATGCACTACGTTACATTAACATTGGTTTGATATGGGCTACGTAACCATTAACATTGGTTTGATATAAACTACGTAACATTAACATTGGTTTGATATGGACTTCGTTACATTAACATCGGTTTGATATGGGCTACGTTACATTAACACCGGTTGGAAATGGGCTACATTTCATTAACATTGGTTTGAAATTGGCAACGTTACATTACCGTTGGTTTGATATGAGCTTTGTTTACATAACATTGGTTTGATATGGGTACGTTACATTAACATTGATTTGATATGAACTACGTTACCTTAACATCGGTTTGATATAGTCTACATTACATTAACAACGGATGGATATGGGCTACGTTACACTAACATCGGTTTAAAATGGGCTTCATTACATTAACATTGGTTTGATATGAACTACGTTACCGTAACGTCGGTTTGATATAGTGTACGTTACATTAACATCAGTTTGATATGGGATATGTAACATTAACATCGGTTTGATATGCACTACGTCACATTAACATTGGTTTGATATGGGCTATGTAAACAGCGGTTTAATATGATCTACGTTACATAAACATCGGTCTGATATGGGCTACGTTACATTAATAACGGTTTGATATGGGCAACGTTACATTTACATTGGTTTGATAAGGGCTACGTTACATTAACGTTGGATAGATATGAACTACGTTACACTAACATTGGTTTGATATGGGCTACGTTAACAGCGGTTTAATATTGGCTACGTTACATCAACATTGGTTTGATATGGACTACGTTACATTAACATTGGTTTGATATGAACAACATAACTTAAACATTGATTTTATATGGGCTACGTTACATTATCATCGGTTTGAAATGGGATAAGTTACATTTACATTATTTTGATATGGGCTACGTTACATTAACATTGATTTGATATGAACTACGTTACCTTAACATCGGTTTGATATAGTCTACATTTCATTAACATCGGTTGGATATGGGCAACGTTACATTAACATCGGTTTAAAGTGGGCTATATTACATTAACATTGGTTTGATATGAACTACGTTACCTTAACATCGGTTTGATATAGTGTACGTTACATTAACATCTGTTTGATATGAACTATGTAACATTAACATCGGTTTGATTTGCACTATGTTACATTAACATTGGTTTGATATGGGCTACGTTACATTAACATTGGTTTGATATGGGCTACGTAACATTAATATATGTTTGATATGGGCTACGTTACATTAACATTGGTTTGATATGGGCTACGTAACATTAATATATGTTTGATATGGGCTACGTTACATTAATATCGGTTTAATATGGGCTAAGTTGCATTAACTTCGGTTTGAAATTGGCTATGTTACATTAACATTGGTTTGATATGGGTTACGTTACATAAACATCGGTTTGATATGAACTACGTTACATAAACTTCGGTTTGATATGGGCTACGTTACATCAACATCGTTTGAAATTGGCTACATTACATTAACATTTCTTTGATATGGGCTACATTACATTAACTTCGGTTTGATATGGGCTACGTTACATCAATATTGGTTTGATATGGGCTACGTTACATTACATTGGTTTGATATGGGCGACGTGTCATTAACATAAGTTTGATATGGGTAACGTTACATTAAAAAATGGTTTGATATAGTCTACGTTTCATTAACATTGGTTTGATATGAACTACGTTACATTAACATCGGTCTGATATGGGATATGTTACATTAACATCGGTTTGATATGAACTACGTTACATTAACATCGGTTTGATATGAACTACGTTACATTAACATCGGTTTGATATGGGCTACGTTACATTAACATTGGTTTGATATGGGCTACGTTACATTAACATTGATTTAATATGGGCTACGTTACATTAACATTGGTTTGAAATGGGCTACGTTACATTAACATTGTTTTGATATGGGCTACGTTACATTAACATTGGTTTGATATGGGCGACGTGTCATTAACATAAGTTTGATATGGGCTACGTTACATTAAAATTGGTTTGATATAGGCTACGTTTCATTGTCATTGGTTTGATATGAACTAAGTTACATTAACATCGATTTGATATGGGCGACGTGTCATTAACATAAGTTTGATATGGGCTACGTTACATTAAAATTGGTTTGATATAGGCTACGTTTCATTAACATTGGTTTGATATGGGCTACGTTACATTAACATCGGTTTGATATTAACTACGTTACATAAACATCGGTTTGATATGGGCTACGTTACATTAACATTGGTTTGATATGGGCTACGTTACATTAACGTTGGTTAGATACTAACCACGTTACACTAACATTGGTTTGATATGGGCTACGTAAACAGCAGTTTAATATTGGCTACGTTACATTAACATTGGTTTGATATGGGCTACGTTACATTAACATTGGTTTGATATGAACTACATAACTTAAATATTGATTTTATATGGGCTACGTTAAATTAACATCAGTTTTGAAATGTGCTACGTTACATTAACATTATTTTGATATGGGCTACGTTACATTAACATTGGTTTGATATGGGCTACGTGTCATTAACCTTGGTTTGCTATGGGCTACGTTAACATCGGTTTGCTATGGGCTACGTTATATTAACATTGGTTTGATATGAGCTACGTTACATTAACATTGGTTTGATATGAATAACGTTACATTAACATTGGTTTGATATTGGTTACGTTTCATTAACATTGGTTTGATATGGGCTACGTTACATTAATATTGGTTTGATATATGCTACTTTAAATTATCATTGGTTTGATATAAACTACGTTACATTAACATTAGTTTGATATAGGCTACGTTACATTAACATTGTTTTGATACTGGCTACATGTCATTAACTTTGGTTTGATATAGGCTACGTTACATTTACATTGGTTTGATATTAACTACGTTAAATTTACATTGGTTTGATATAGGCTTCGTTACATTAACATAAGTTTAATATTAACTACGTTACATTAACATTAATTTGATATGGGCTACGTTACATAAACTTCGGTTTGATATGTGCTACGTTACATTAACATCAGTTTGAAATAGGCTACGTTACATTAACATTGGTTTTATATCGGATACATTACATAAACATCGGTTTGAAATGAACTACGTTACCTTAACATCGGTTTGATATAGTCTACGTTACATTAACATCTGTTTGATATGGACTCTGTTACATTTACATGGGTTTGATATGGGCTACGTTACATTAACTTAGGATTTATATGAGCTACGTTACATTAACATCGGCATGAAATGGGTTACGTTACAATAACCTTGGTTTGATATGAACTACGTAACCTAAACATCGGTTTGATATAGTCTATGTTACATTAACATCGGTTTGATATGGGCTACGTTACATTAAAATCGGTTTGAAATCGGTCACGTTTAAATAACATAGGTTTGATATGAACTAAGTTACCTTAACATCTGTTTGATAAAGTCTACGTTACATTAACATTGGTTTGATATGAACTACGCTACCTTAACATCAGTTTGATATAGTATATGTAACATCAACATTGATTTCATATGAACTACGTAATCTTAACATCGGTATGATATAGATTACGTTACATTAATATTGGTTTGATATGAACTACGTTACCTTTACATCGGTTTGATATAGTCTACGTAACATTAACATTGGTTTGATATGAACAACGTTACCTTAACATCGTTTTGATACAGTCTACGTTACATTAACATCGGTTTGAAATGGGCTACGTAACATAAACATCGGTTTTTAAATGAGTCACGTTAAAATAACATAGGTTTGGTATGAACTATGTTTCCTTAACATAGAATTTGATATGGATTACGTAACCTTCACATTGGTTGTGATATGGACTACGTTACTTTAGTATTGATTTCGATATGAATTAAATTACGTTAACGTCGATTTTGATATGGGTTACTTTAGCTTAACATTTAGTTTGATATGGACTACTAGGGTTATTTTCCGTGACCGAGTGGTCTAAGGTGCCGTCTCAAGATATTTAACGTCTCACCTCTAACGCCGTAGATTCGATACCCGCTCACATAAAAAACTTAATGTTAGAAAGTGTGCCATGTACTTGAGGAAAAACTGTTGTTTACTCAGATTCATTCTGAGGTATTCCTTCACCAATAAAACTTGAGATACCATATATAACATGAAATGAGTTGGAAATGGCGTTCAACTTCATTAAAAAGAGAAATCGAATACGTTACCTTCATCATTGGTTTTGATATGGACTATGTTACCTTCACATTGGTTTTGATATGGACTATGTTACCTTCTTATTGGTTTATATATGGACTATGTTACCTTCACATTGGTTTATATATGGACTATGTTACCTTCACATTGGTTTGATATGGACTATGTTACCTTCACATTGGTTTAGATATGGACTATGTTGCCTTCACATTGGTTTAGATATGGACTACGATACCTTCACATTGGTTTTGATATGGACTATGTTACCTTAATACTGGTTTTAATATGAATTAGGTTACCTAAACATCAGTTTTGACATGGACTACTTTAACCTAACATTGGTTTTATTATGGACTATGGTTCCATAATATTCGTTTTGATATGAATTATGGCTACCTT
The DNA here is from genome assembly GCA_029582155.1 of Panopea generosa. Classification (NCBI taxonomy): domain Eukaryota; kingdom Metazoa; phylum Mollusca; class Bivalvia; order Adapedonta; family Hiatellidae; genus Panopea; species Panopea generosa. The sequence continues at coordinate 5,187,737 of CM055898.1, forward strand.
AACATTAGTTTTAAAAGGAACTACATTATCGTTACCTTAGCACCGGTTTCAATACGTTACCATAACCTTACATTATCGTCACCGTAAAATAGGTCTTAAGATGAACTACGTTACTTTGACACAGGTTTAGATAGGACTATGTTGCATTTACATCAGTTTTGATAATAGCATATTGATATGATATTGATATGACCTGAGTTTATTTGAATATGATTTTAATACTAACCTATTGTATGCTAGTTAAATGATACGTTTTAAACGAAATGATACTTTAACATTTAACACAATTGTCATGTGAACTACATTAGTTTGTTTCTTCAACATGTTTATAAAAATAAATCATTTTCAATTTGATCTATGTTCCTTTAAAAGTTTTTTTTTAAGTAAAAGTATTCAGAAACTAATACTGCGTTATTTTAACACATGTTTTAATATGTAGAATTATTTTAGTTAAAATTGTAATTAAATGTAAATGACATTTCTGTGAATAAAAGTAAATTGGAAATGATTGGTATTTATCATGATTATTATAAATATTAGGTATGTATCATGATTATTTTAAAGATTAGGTATTTACCATGATTATCATAAACGTATTCTTGCATGAATTTGAAACACAAAAAAAGCATTTAGTCCAAGAAAACAATTAATCATATATGAAATATATTTTGATGATAAATTTGATAATAAATCTTTGACAAAATGCTATGTGTGAATAAGATATACTATATCAGAATAATAAAAAAATAATAATAATAATCGACTGCGTTTATACGCATATGATTCAATGGTGATCGTTTTGGATGCACGAATTGGAATTTCCTTAAGTATATACAAGCCAGTATACAGTTAATTGGTCACCATTTCAAACAAAAGAAATACAATATTAAATAAAACACTGCGGGCACAAGGGAGGATTTTAACATGGTGATCGCTTTTCTATCACCGCTCATCATACCCTTATCAAGTACAAGCTACCACATTTTGATTCAATAATTATTTGTTTCAAGAACAAAATAATCATGTAGCTCATTTTCCGGCCCTTGCATTGTACTGTTATCATAAGGCAAATATTTGTCACGCGCGTAAGAGTAGGTATTATTTCGATCTTCCATGTTGTGTTTGTCCTTTACTGAGGCGGCATCACAGACGCTTGAAATACTCTTTCCTGTGTTGTTACTATTCAAATGCTTGCCTCCTAGTCGGGTCATTCCTGCTTTCGATTCTAAAGAACTCGCAAAATCGATATGGTTGTACTCGTCGATGTCTTCTTTTGTGGTTGCTGGAACTTCAATTGAGTTGTTGCTTACTTTCGACCCCATTATGGTCGTATGGTTGTACTCGTCGTCATCTCCCTTAGTGTTCGCTGTAACATCACTTGAGTTGTTGCTTACTTTCGACCCCATTATGGTCGTATGGTTGTACTCGTCGTCATCTCCCTTAGTGTTCTCTGTAACATCAATTGAGTTGTTGCTTACTTTCGATCCCATTATGATCGTATGGTTGTACTCGTCGTCGTCTTCCTTAGTGTTCGCTGGTACATCACTTGAGTTGCTGCTAACTTTTGATCGCGTTAGGTATGTATGGTCGTACTCATCACCATCTATGTCCATATTGGGAGCATGTCCTTCATCAATGTGTATTGTATCATTACTTTGAAAAAAAGTGTTTGTTATATCGTTTTTGTCGCTTGGGTCAGCTCCATACACTTCAACATGATTCAAACCTTGGACACCAGCTATGTGGCAGTAGGAGGCATCGAAAGTCTCTGTCGCAGATTGGCTGGTTGTGATATGGGAATATGTGTTATCAACGTTATATCTTACGTCATCTCCATTAGTTGTTCCATTGGTTGATTTTTCCGTACATATACATGTTTCAACGTAATCGCTATCTCGAGAAGCAGGTGTGTTATATTCTTTTATGTATGAATACGAATTTTCCTCGAGGTTGCATTCATCATATGTGTGATTTTCCATAGTCATTACGTCAAATCCGTTGTAGTTGTCTAAAATTCCAGATCTATTGCTAGTTTTAGTACGGAAATATCCCCGTTTTCTAAAATATATAAACACAGTTGTTTGTATATAAATTCAATATAAGTAATCTTCTTCCAATCTTCTAAATGCGTTCTTCCAGAGAAATAATCAATGACATGAACATTAATCACAGGACTTGGAAAGCATTTGTTTAAATTTGATACATTAAATATCAGTTTTAATTAAATTAAATAGACATTATAATCAGCAATAGCCAAATATATTTTAATTGTGCATGTACAGATAGTCTTTATTCATATTTATAGCAGAATAGCCCGTTAGCGTTTTATTTCCATCCATAAATTATTTCGAAGTCGTTTGTCTTAATTTATCTACTAGTAAGAATGTTTTATGGGGTTTAACGCCATTTTAACCTATTTTAAGTTACATATGGCATATTCAGTTTCATTTGAGGAGGAAGACCTCATAATGAATCTGAGTAGAACCACGACCCTCCTGCAAGCAACTGGCGAACTTTTTCATATAAAGTATTTGGAGCGAGCGAGACTCGAGCCTATTACTCTAGCGGTGATAGGTAAGTGATCTTGAAACGGTGCCTTAGACCACCTGGCCACAGAAGACCCTAATAAGAATGTAATAAGTCAAAAGCATCATTAACTTTATCGAATTCTTCGCATACATAATTATTCGATGATATTACTACAAAAGGATCAGTTTACTATTTTAGTATTGTTTTTTTATGTACTACGGTACCATAGCATATACCAAAGTCCATATAATTTTGATATTTGGCAAGTGAAACGATTAAACAGTCATTGAAATAAATGGACGAATGTGGAAGTAAATAACGTTGTGTGATTCTGTAGATGAAGCTAAATGGTGTATGTTTCTCATATAGTGTTATGGTTTTGCTTGATTTGTTGAAATATTTTGTGTCATTTTATGCCATCGAAGGCTAACAGACGATCAGTTAACTAAACCAGTCTTCCATGCAAACCTGGAAACTACAAGTAGCTGATAATTTTCCCATTTGAATCAGCGATTGGGGATAAATGACAGCCCTCACGACTCCTGGACTGCCAGTCAGACGTATAATCGACTCCCCGACTGACAGTCAGACGTACTATCGACTGAGCTAACCGGGCTAGTATCAAATGGTTTGAGGTATAATACAGAAAGTACATATTTCATGGTCTCTTTGCAATTTTGTAATGTAT